>CM077443.1:41731542-42331542 GCA_039654765.1 Mylopharyngodon piceus | reverse complement strand
GCAAAAGCCACTAAACGCCACCTCAAACGCCACGTCAAAAATGAGATAATGATATTGAGCGAATGCTCTCCGCACATAGTATACGTTCATCAAATACTTTCGTTTCAAATCTGCTAAATCCCAGCGCCAGCCTGTTCATAAATACCGGTCGTTGGCAGAAACCGCTAAATACCACTTTTTCAGCAAAAGCCTCTAAATCCACAGAAGAACTAATCGGAAGATGCGAATTGAATTATAGGATTTCAAGATGAATGACGGTGTGCGTATGAGCCGGCTTTCAATTGCCAAGCTGCAAGTTTTTATCATGTTTTGTCCATCGTTACAGTGGCAATGACAGGATTTCGCGAGTAGCAAGTAAACACAACTGTGTTCCTTTTGCTCCTGTAAAACTGACAGAAACGGATATTTTACTTTGTCTTGTTGTCCAAAGAGGTGGACTTAGAGGTTTTTGTGAAAAAAGTACACATGGACTTAGCTAGTTCTGCAGCAAAAGACAGTCAAATTTGTTAAAGGTGCTGTATGTAAGTTTTTGACTGTACTAAAGCATAAAAATACCATAATATATTTGCAGATATTTAGGATACATGCTGAGTTCACATACTCGTTTCTCTGAAAACCAGTACTACAGCATTATTTTACTTTGAAATGTGTGTTCCGTGTCGGAATGTCTGTTTTTGTTTTGGTCTGTGCAAGACCGCACATTGCCAATTTACCCAATAGTATTTTTCCACTCCGGGTTGCCAGTTGGCGGAAAACACATGCAGTGAAATGCAGCCATGGAAGCCAGCGAACAAACTGGGTCAGAGATCGCAGATTCTACCCGACCTAAAAAGCATCCATCTAAAAATCTCTATGAACGGGAGCATATTAAAACACGATATCAACTCATCATAAATAAACTAATCAACTTACAGTGTGTAAGTCTCCTCGCCTTCCTATGTCAATTGAGCTCGCTCCTGTTGCGTGTCCTCAAACTGGCAACCCGCGTGAGCATAGAGTCTGAGGAGGAGGGGGCGGGGCAAACAATATTTTGAATTTGGACTACAGTACCCATTTCAACCACTAGCTGTCATTCTTACATACCACACCTTTAAATACCAATGAATTTAAATACCAATGAACTAAAGTGACATTTTTGAAAATAAGGCATTTCAATAACTAATAACCTTTTAATTGCCATTAAAGTGAAATGACTGAACCTAAACATGAGAGCCTGATAAAAAAATTAAAAAAAAGCTCATTTAAAAGAAAAGATGTCAGTTTTTGCAATGGAACTCTTCATATAATATCAGTGGCATGCGGTCCATATAAGGTGCAAATGCTCTGCATACCCAAGCCATTCGTGGACTCACTGATTAACATTAACACTATAAATTACTATATATTCCCTTGTTTGAGGTGTACCAAAACCTACATGATAAAATGTTGGTAATGCGTATGTAATTTATTTATTTGCCAAACAACTGTAATTTTTTCTTTAAATCTGCCAGTTTACAAAGGCTTCCGGGTAAGTTGATCTACAGCAGCTTTTGCGCCTTCACTCTGTTGTTATGTATCGTCATCATTGTCCCGCATTCTCATTTGTTTGCTGGCATATGGGGGATTTCATGGGCAGGAAAAGCTGTGAGCAGATCGCTCGCCCAAGAGGAAAAATGAGCTGCTGCTGCCAGATCTCGATCAAACGAAAATCACATTGTATTTGAGATAAAACGGTAACACTTTACAATAAGGTTCACATTAGTTAACTACATTAGTTAACATGAACTAATAATGAACTTCACTTATACAGCATTTATTAATCTTTGTTAATGTTAATTTCAACGTTTACTAATACATTATTAAAATCTTGTTAACATTAGTTAATGCACTGTGAACTAACTTGAACAAATGAACAACTGTATTTTCATTAACTAACGTTAACGAAGATTAGTAAATACAGAAACAAATGTATTGCTCAGTGTTAGTTCATGTTAGTTAATACATTAACTAATGTTTAACTAATGAACCTTATTGTGAAGTGTTACCGATAATACTAACTAGACTAAATCAAGTCATAACTAAAACTATTTTCATAGTATTTTCTCCACAGGGAAATGTATTTTTAGCGAAAACTTATAAACTGTTAAAGACAGACCTACAGTAAGTAGACCTAGGTTACTGTAACTGTCCGAGGCTGTTAATTGATAGTCTATGGTTATGCTTTTGTTAAAGTCATCAATTTGCATTATTTCAACTTATTTTTTAAAGAGTACTTATATTATTATTATACTTACATTTATTCTAATTATATTTGACTTATATTTTATTTATAATAGACTACTAATATTTATTATATTATAGGCCTACTTATTTCTGCGACATTAATGACACCTACCGGAATTACAAAAATAAAGCATATTTTGCAAACAGCCCTTTCGCGCGTCTCGCTTGACTCAACTCAAACCCCAGCTTTTACAACAGCTTTTACGGGTGCTCGTGAAGGCAACAGGTAATTGTGGGCTACTTTCAATAAAAGGTCAAACAAGGAATACATTTAGCTGTGTTGCTATGTGTCATGAGAGTAAGCAACTAAGCAGCAATAACACTCTGTCCATCAAATGTATCTGCACCAGGTGCATTTTTGACATAAGGCACCACCCAGTATACCCGGTTAAAAAAAGTCACCGCCACTGATATTTATATATTCAGCCATATATGTATATATTAAATTAAAATTAATTAAAACCTATTGTCTCCACATTAACACGTTGTCTTAAATGCTACAGTTAAATACACTTTAGTGGGGTCGGTAAGATTTTTTTATGTTTTTTAATAAAAAAAAGTCTCTTATGTTCACCAAGGCATGCATTTATTTGATCAAAAAAACTGTAAAAACAGTAATATTGTAAAATATTATTACAATTTAAAATAACTTTTCTATTTAAATATATTTAAAATGTAATTTATTCATGTCATGGCAAAGCTGAATTTTCAGCAGCCATTACTCGAGTGTTCAGTGTCACATGCTCTACCTGGTTACACTTACCTGCTTTTGTGGATACCCGTCACCTGTCTTTAGTCATCCGTCATCTGTCTTCTGCCCTTCGTCTGCTCCATGTCAGTTCCTGGTCTTCACCGTCAAACCTGCAAAGAGACAATAACCATTACCATCAAGCTAAGTCATCATTACATCTCTGAACTGTTATACTCACCAGTCTGCATACTCGTCCAGTTCCGTGCCTCTATTTCAAATAAACTCTGTTTTGTATCAACTTACCTGCCTGCCTCCTTCTGTTGTGTGAGTATTTGAAATAGAAATTCTTTGTAACATTATAAATATTTTTACTGTTATTTTTGATCAATTTATTGCATCTTTGCTAAATGAAAGTATACATTCTTTAAAAAAAAAAAAACTGACCCCAAACATTTCAAGAGTATTGTAGACCTAAACATAGATAAACCAACCGATCAACTTCATATATTTTATTTATGTTTTTATGCGTCTTACAATAGCACAAAATTCCTACAAATCAGATAGGTATTTGGTCAAATACAATAGGAAATCTGAAATGGGCATATAATGCAAACCCTCAGCTCTGATTATCTTGTTTTTAGTTCTTCTAATCAATATCAAGTGTTTTTAAAAATTATTTGTTTTGTAATTAGGTTTTGCCAATAAACTCTATAGGTGTTATTTCATTAGTCAAAGGCCATAGATTGTAGTCAGTGTGCAGGGCTGGCACAGTTAAATCATTGAAGGCCACCAGCTACAGCTTTAATAGAAGGGCCTTATTAAATAAGATATATGATAAACCCTGAATAGCTGTTTTAAAAATAGTAACAGTGTTTTTGTGGCATGTATGTGTCTGTATGTACAGGTGGAGGCAGACAGGCAGCAGCTGCTGGAAAAGGTGGAGAAACAGGAACAAGATCATAAAGCCAACATGCTCGCTTTAGAGGAGAAGAGCAAAGATGCTGAGAACCAGATCAAGGACCTGAAAGAGACCATCTTTGAGCTGGAGGACCAAGTGGAGCAACAACGGGCAGTTAGACTGCACACCAATCAGACCATCCTGGACCTTGAGAGTATGACCATTATCTGTCTCCCTGTCTGTCTCTGGCTGTCAATATACCACTTAGCCAAAGAATTATGCCACATGTCGTGTGTGTGTTTAACTGCTATCCCTCAGCCAATGCTAAATATACTGCATCATCTGGCAGAATCTGGCCTGCACACACACTGGCTGGAGTCTGCTGTGATTAGTAAAACACATTGATTGGATCTGGCACCTGGATGGATTGAGATACTGAGCTGTTTAATACTCCAGTTTAAATCTTTGCTAGACTGCATCATGCAGGATTCATCTGCTCAGTGAGCTTGTCTGCCTTTCTCTCTTTTCCTCTCTAAGCAGGGGGGGAGGAAATTTCATGGTACAGATTATAGTTTTATTGCAGCCTCAGCCCATGCCAGTCCAGCTGCAATGAACTAAATAACTTCAAATAGCTTCTTGTTATGACCCTTAGTTATATATAAATAATATTAAATAGTATTTATATTTCAAGACTCTTTGTGGCTTTTAGCCCAAACTTTCAAGAACATGTTCGGGTCATAGTTTACCCCAAATCCAAAATAAAATAAAATTGATTTTAATAAAAAAAGAATAAAGAAAGAAAGAAAAGAAAATTATATATTTTTTATTATTATTAAAAAAAAAAATCTGGAATATATCACAGTAATGAGAATTTAAAATGCATATATATATATATATATATACTGTAAAATATTATTGCAGTTTAAAATAACTTAAATAAAGATAAATTAAAACCTGTTAAAACCTAATTAAAATGGGTCATAGTTTACCCCAAATAAAAAATAAATATAATAATAAAAAGGAAAGAAAATTCTATATATATTTTTGTTTAAAAAACAAGTCAAAGTAAAACGTCTGGGATATGTCTCAGTAATGAGGATTTTAGGGGAAAATGTCTTTATTGTCATGAAAATAATATATCAACACACACACAACGTTTTTTTTATATTTATATATTTTTTATGCATCTTATGAAGTGAAGTGAAGTTAGTGAACAAATATTAGGAGCAGTGAGTAGTGAACACGCACACCAGGAGAATCAAACCTGCAACCTTTCCTAACCGAACCTCTCTAACCATTAGTCCACAACTGCCTATAACACTAGCAGAGGATGGTTATGCTCACTGAGGCTGCAATTATTTGGAAAAAAAAGTAATACTATGAAATATTATTACAATTTAAAATATTTTTATTTATATTTTAAAGTATAATTTATTCCTGTGATGGCAAAGCTGAATTTTCAGAAATCCTTCCGAAATTTCCTTTATAAATCATTCTAATATACTGATTTGGTGCTCAAGAAGCATTTCTTATTATTATCAATGTTGAAAACAATTTCTGGATGTCACTGTTCACAGTTTTCTGGAAACTGTGATGCATTTTCTTCAGGATCCTTTAGTGAATAGAAAGTTAAACAGAACAACTTTATTTGTAATAGAAATCTTTTGTAATATTATAAATGTATTTACTATGACTTTTTTAAATCATAAATTGAATACATACCTAAATATTCATCTCTTACCAAAATAAAAGAATTTACTGTAAAAAAAACAGTAGTGTATATATAAAATATATAATGTATATATAAATAATGTATATTTAATTTTTTGTGAATTATTATTTTTCATTTTTTCCTCTTATTTTTCAGATCAAATCAAGAGGCTGGAAGAAAACAAGGCTGAGCTGGAGAAGCAGATTAAGGCCATGAATAAACAGATGAAGGTGGAATTGTTTATTTATTGTTTTTCTTTTTGTACTTTCTTCTTTTTTTAATGAACTACAGCATAATCAGGCATGTTTGACAGTGTATGTCAGTTTCTATAATTCAAGAAAAATATTTTCCATCTGTACAGAACTTCGAGGAGCAAATGCAAGCTGTATTGCAGTCTAGCATGTTAGTGTCCATCAGTCACACTGATTAAAAATGACATTTCCATTACCAGCCCCATGAGCTCATGAGAAGGCCAAAACACTTCCGCTCCACATGACTAAAAATGTGTGTGTGTGTGTGTGTGTGTGTGTGTGTGTGTGTGTGTGTGCACTTCAGGATGAGACAGAGGAGTGGCGCCGTTTCCAGGCTGACCTCCAGACAGCAGTAGTAGTGGCCAATGACATAAAGGTGGAAGCTCAGCAGGAGCTGCGCACACTGCGCAGACGTCTGCAGGAAGAGCAGGAGCACAGCGCAAGACTGGCTTCAGAGTTGGAGCAGATCCAGGGCACCAGGTACACAGTCACTCATCAACTCATCACTGCCCTCCCCTCCGCCATCCATCTGGGCTCTCAACTCTAACAAAACTCTCCTCTATTCAAATATCAATCTCTGACAGCCACTGGCTGGATTCACTGGTATAGTTTGCTACATCATGAAGTTAAATTATCATAGAATTTCACAATCAGTCATTTGACATTAAGTAACTGACATTTTAAAGGCTGTAGTAAACTGTACCAATGAACACTCAAACCAGTAGTCATGCAAAATTACCCTCACTCCTCTGCTTTTATACTTTCTTGCATCTATTTCCTCTTTTTTGTGTAGAGTAGCTGCAAACTGTGATACAGCCCCCAAAAAACACCTGTTGTGTCTGAAATCAAAGGCAACTGCCTTGCTGCTCAGTTAGTCAATGTTTTTTAATTCCTAAGTTTAAAGCAGCTTAAAAGACATTGTAACATCACATCTAAAAATCTTGTACAGATTTGAGTGAACTTTAGATACTTTTTGTAGTCGTTAAATATTTGCTTGATTATTTCTACCTAGAAATGGAATCAGTTAAAAAGTTGGAAATTTGTAAATGTTCAGTGTTATTTTAGTATTATTTATATACTATTATACTATTTATTAATATTTTTAATTAGCTTTTAGTTTGTTCATTTTTTTTATTTTAATTTTAGTTTACATTTTAGTAATTTTGTTATGTACTTATGTCGTTTTTATTATTTTTTTCTTTTTCTTTTAAAATTTCAGTTTAACTTTATTTTAGTTTCTGTTTTTAGTCATTTTTGTACTTCAACTTAGTTGCCAAGGCAAATGGAATTTATCCAATATTTATGTTATTTTATTTATAACACCATTTCAGTTAACAAATATTATTTTTGAAATATTATTCTGAAATTTACACAAGAAATGCACAGAACAATCTGTTTATGGAAATGAACAGGAACATCTCTAACTGTGTTAAATTGTGTTTATTCTCTGGTGTTGGGCTGGCATTAATGCGTTTTATTTTTTGTGTACTCCTAGCTTTGTAGGACATTTTGCATCTGACTGCAGTGCAAGCAACACTTTTTCCCTATTATCATGTGACACTAGATCTGTGCACTTCATAACAGAAATTCAATAAGATTATGAACCTGAGTGCATGTACTGAATACCGGTTTAAGTATTTTGAGATGGGTTTAATAAAATACAGCACTTTTATAATTAGTGCATTTGAGTTGCTTGCTAGATATTTAAAAACTCTTGCCCTCCGTTCAAACGGACAGCCAGTGTGCGTCGATCTCCCCCCTCCCTCCCTCGATGCTCCCTGAGATTGCTCTCTAAAGGATTTCCCTCTGACCCAGGTGAGTGCACTGCTAGCACAAGCCCCAGCACTCATGCTGAATGCTAGTGTGAATACTTATGGATGGTCAGAGTGATTTAAGGATGTGTCTTGCCTGTTTTTCCCTGCCTTAGCCACCCGCCCACTGCTTTGAACAATACTACTATCTGATTGGCTGTGCTCATTTTATTCAAAAGTGGCTGGGTCTGCTTTGCTTGCTGGGTCTGCTTTCCTTTTCCTTAAGCTCTTGCCCTCAAAAACTTTGTATGTGGCGACATCTGCTGTTTGCTATGGTTTTTGCACATAGATTGTGAAACAAATATCTCATATTTCTGGAAGAAGGTTTTCTTCCTTCAGTCATCAGACCTGCTTATAAATCTGCTAATAAAAAATGTCAGATGTTTTATTGATTTCCAGAGAGATGCATGAAAGTTGATAATGACAAATGAGCATTTGCTGCCAAGATGAAAACATTTGTTTTATAAATGATGCTCAAATTACTGGTGATGCTGCTCATCTCATAAGTCAATCTGAGGCTTTCATCCTAATGAACTCAATTTAGCATGTATTTTTTAATGTACCTTCATTTGGACACCATTGTTTTCTTTGTGTTTCTTTCAGAATCGCCACTGGACCTGCATTTGAGACCTCCAAGACTGCAGTTGAGGGGCGATAGATAGAGTTAAAACCAATGACTGGTTTACAGTATTGTAATACAGAGTTATCTGTGTATCAGTATTATTCATGAAGACAAAGTGGAGACATATTCTGAATTTTTGACAAAAAAAAAAAAAAAAAATCATAAAACCAGAATACATATGCTGTTTCCAGAGCTGCTCAGAGGAGAAATTTGTATTTGTTCTAAAGCAACAGCACCTGGGGCCTGTACCATGATGGTAGTTGAACAAACTCAGGGTTATAGGATTAGTTTCGAGTTGACAAAACCAAACCACTCCAATCCGGCTTTGTTGGTACCATGATGCTGATCATCAACTTTCTCTGTCAACTCAGGCTTTGATACTGAGTTTGTGGAGCGCGTGCACATGAATGTGTGACATCAGTGGCAAACAGCCAATCACATGCAACAGAGAGAAACTGTGATTCACTTCTCGCGAGAGAGTCAGTGCAATTCAGAACTCTTTTGCTGAAGGTTAAGAGATTGAAAAAAATTAAGAATTTAAACGCATTTACACTGATGAAAATACTTGTCCATGAAAGAGGACAAATAAAAGAAATTATCTTGCTCTATCAGTGCAAGTGAAACTTGTGAAGTTAGTTTATATAGTTGATAATATATAGCAATAGAGACTCAAATATGTAAGGTCACATGTAGTCATATTTAAAGAGTTTATTTAAAGCTTATTTATATTACATATGATATGTATATATTAATATTCATTGAAAATAAATAATTTTTAAACTAAAATTGCTTGTGTGTAATGGATTAATAATATCATATAATAATTCAAATAAATATGAAATAAATCATATATAAATCATAAAATAATTCTGAGTAATTATCATTAAAGCCAGACAATTTCATTGTTAAATAATTTTTTTCTATATAGTGACCTTTAATTTGGAGGAAGAGAAACTGGGGGAGTGACTTTATTGTGTTGGATGTGTCAGTGTCACTTAGCTCACATCCGATTGGCCCAATTTCGGTTGGAGATCTCTGACCCAGAACATAACCTGCCCCGGAGCAGGTTAGCCGTGGAGCGTAAGTTACTATGGTGATGAACAAGTCACTTTCATGGTACCTAAAACCCAGGATTGGCGCAAACTAATCTGAAACTAGCCAGCTAATCCGTCTTCATGGTACAGGCCTCTGCACTATTTGAAATGTGTTTGAATTGATCGTGTTACCTGCTTTAGGTGTGTGTTGTTGCACCTTTAAGCAGGGCCAACTAAAATCTGGGTGATAGTTGGCAGAAAAAGTGAACAAACTGTGTAAGGACATATCTGTAACATTAAGTTATTATATCCCTAACTGTCTTTTTAAAGTACAAAAATAGCTTTGTATTGTGCTGCCTTAGGAATAAAGCCAATAATTTACAGACCTTTACTACTCTACCAGCACTTTTTGATTTTTGTCTTAATGGTTTTTATTTTGACAGCAGCCAAAGAGCTGTTTCTGCCTAAAATAATCGTAACTTGAATTAGATAAGATGACAGGGTAAACTGTTAATTGCCTCTATTCTATGTTATTTCTTTTATATTTTCTGTGTTTACACACATTAGGCATAGCAGATACATCTATTTGAGTTACATGAAAACTTTGGGAATTTTCATGTGCTACTTTTCAAACAATGAAATTTTGTTTTCTTACTGTTGTGTGCAAGTCCAACACTAGATGGCAGACAAATAATTCTTATCAACACTCCAACATATCAAGCTTGTTATAGTATTTAAAAACAATTAGATTCTAATAGTTAAAACCCAGTTGGTTTACAATTTTTAAATGTTTTCATTTGATTTACACAAGCACTAACCAATGAAGATTACTTGTATTGCATTACATTTGCTGTAGAGTTAAGGTGGTTGTCTCATCCCTATGTTGTTTCTGTTTCATCACTAGAAGTAGTGATAAGAAATCATTTGAGCTTTTGAGAAACCTGCTTTACATCACGTTCAAAGTAAACAACTTTGCTAAGCACTTCTGTTTTTGTTACTCATGCATGACGTTTTCTACTCCACTCACATTCCTATTTGCATTGGTTAATGATCTGTGGCCAACTTCACTTTGAAAGTTTCTCACTGAAATCGATGGATGTGAGACACAATGAAATTAGGAATGCAAATAAGACATGATTTTCAAGTGTGAAGTGTCAGGTCCTCAACTGCCGTTTTGTCAAATCTCAGGTTGTATGTGTCGCAGGAGCATATTCCTCTAGATGCAGTTCATCAGAAATGAAATCACATGCTGGTATTAACAGTTCAGATCATGACTGTGCCAAAATATGATTACATGTTCAGTAGTATCACACCTCCTCTGCCTTTAAATGATGCAGTTTATGTTTTGATTCAGTGAATGTGCAAATGTAACTTATGTACTGTTTCCACGTGACTGCAATGACTTGTGTACTCATGAGAGATACATATCGTTTATCTCTACCACATGGGGTTCTAAATGTACATGTTTAAATGTGTCATCCATGTATTCTGCTCTTTTGAGGTCAATAAATCAAACCATTCCAGCATGTAAAGTCTCTGTGTGTTTTAAGGCTGTTTCCTCTGGGGCTTCTCATCTTTCATTTTTCCATGTTTCTATGAATCCATTTACAGTGAAGAAACATGATATAGGCAGTTTAGGACTTTATCCTAAAACACAGAGGCATCACCAGAACTGTGTTTTAAGAGTTCTTGCTGATATTTTGCTTGCATCCTTTTTGCATATTTTAACTATTTTTGTACAAAAGAAATTTCTGCCTCATGTAGTAAAACTTCACTTCAGTGTGTTCAAATGTTCATATACAATCTCACCCTGTGTGGAGAATTAGCCTTAATATACCAACGTTGTCTTTAAAACACACACAAGCACACACTGAGAATCTGTCTTAATACTTGCCTGACTCAAAGAAATGACTGAGTATTGATTAAATGAGAAATCTTTATGATCTTGTGCGAAAAATTATTTAATAATCCATTATTGCTGTTCTTTCTAAGCCTTTTGTGAACATTATACGTTTATTTATAAGAATCAAGCCAACATTTTTTAACATTGATTATACTTGTTGAATCTTGACAAAACTTGTCATATTGCACCTCATAATCAAAAGAAAGAAAATAGAAATTTTATTGTGCATAAGGAACGTGATGCCTATTTTTAGAACCTTTACGATTGTTTATATTGTGGCATTAATGTCCTGACAGTTAAACCTGTTTATCCCCATTTTTCATTACCATAATGCAAAAGAAAAGGGAAAACAAACAAACAAAAATCTAATTATTTTTATTATAAACAAATTATTTGCAACATTTTTGTCCTGGTTTTATGTTGATTGTAATAATAAAAGATATATATTACAGTAATTGTAGTGAGTAACGAGAAGAATAATGGGAAATACAAATGCCTAGACACATTATGGTAATAAGAATTTGGGAAGGAAGTGTGCCTAATTGTAATGAAAATAATGTGGCAAAGCCACATTTTTTTTTTTTTTTTTTTTTGATTATTGGGGTGAGATGTGACCCAAACATGATTTCGTGAGATTTGCCTAATTTATTTAATGGCATTTTGGTATGATTTGAAATTGCTATTAATTACTATTATACTATTTAATATTATTTAAAGCAAGTATTGCAAAATCATTGTAAAATGAATATAACAACATCTGTATATTTGTAATGTAAAGAAAATTATGTAAAATTGTTTATTCATCACATACACATGTAGTGTCTTACGTTCCAACATAAACACCCCTGTGGCCTGTCTCTATATCTGTATGTGTTCTGTGATTGCTAGGTCATGGAATGAAGATGTTAGTCTCTCTGACTCAGATGGCAGTCTTCACTGGCACCGAATGACCATGTCCCAGAATGCACCCGTCAGTTTCCTAACCGATGGCAGTGGGAGTGGAAGCAGCACGTCCTCAGAACCAGGAGCCACGGTCAAATCTCTCATCAAGTCTTTTGACACAGCTGTGCCAAGTGAGGACACAACCTTTCTCTGTGTTTTTCTTTTTTCCCTTGGTCTCCCCTCATTCTCACTCTTGTTCTCTCCCTTTCTCACCTCTTCTCTCTTCCTTGTAACATTCATTTTAAGATCTGAGACATTAATGAGTAAAATGTCTTAGATTTTAAAATGATTGCTGAGAAAATTTTTAGGGAGTGATTAAGTGTTTAGATTGTGGGTCTATCGTGGTGAAACAGATGCCAACAGAAGCTGGTCTGAGCTAATAATGTAATGCTCTCCAAACATCTCCTGTCTGCCATTACAATCTATCTGTTACATGGCAGCTGGAAAGTCTGGCTCTCATTACAGCAGCCAGACCTCTCAAATCATTCCCGCCTGTCTTTATTTTGGACAGATACTTCTTTAACTTATGGGGTGTGAGACAGCAGGACTTGTTCTCATTAATTACAAAAAATTTCATGTTAGCTTGGAGAGGTTGTTAAGAGTCTCATTATTAATAACACTTAGTGCAGCTTGTGATCTCTCTCTCTCTCTCTCTATATATATAAATTATATATATATATATATAAAACATTCTGCAGAATACAGTGGGCATATCAAAAAGTCTAATGTGGCATCAGGCAGTTAATCCAGCTTCATCAAAATATAACTGTCCTCATAAGGGTCTTCACAAACCATTTCTTTACTTTAAACAAGGTTGATTATGATAAATCAAATTTTACCTAAACTTTTGAAATAAAAGAGTTCATTGTTCCATGATAACATCAAACTCCAAACTCTCCAGTCCCAAAGACCATCTATTGAAACTACGCTGCCAAAACTGCTCGTTCTGAACTTACTGACGAAATTTCAGAAGTCAGATGAATGTGAATATTAACATATGTCCGCCCACATTTCTATTTCTGCCCAGTCACGCTAAGGAAATATGCAAAATAGATACTATTACTCCTAAAGAGCAGAACACTTAAGAGTAAAATGCAGAAAAGTCTGTCAAACCTAATGGCTTGTCTGGCTGTGTGTAGCACCTGTCTCCTTATCCTTCAGAAGATCCCAATGTTAGAAACAGAAGTTTATTTTTGAAAAATGTTTTTAATCATTTCAGTCTGACCTTTACAGTTTGAGTGGCTAATTTCGGTGCATATTATTTTGTGAACCCTTGCAGGCTGTTTTTAAAGGATGGGCCAGTAAAAAACTTTATTGGATGATTAAAAAAAATAAGGGATATTATGCCTTATCCTCTTAAATGTTGTGTATTTTGTCCTACTTCATGTGTTATTGACCGTAAAGGGATAATTCACCCCAAAAATGAAAATTCTGTCATCTATTCACCCTCATGTCATTCCAAAAGTATATGACTTTATTCTGTGGAACACAAAATAAGATATTTTAAGATATTTTTTTTTATTATTATTATTATTATTTTATTTTATTTATTTATTTGTTTTTGTTTTTTCTGTTTGGTTTCCAACATTCTTTTTTTTTTTATTCAAGTTTTTATTGCTTTTGGAAGGTGAAAGGGTAACAAAAGTACAACATCACAATAATAATAATAATAATAATAATAATAATAATACAGGGTTACAGATTTCTACAGGCACAGTTGGAACATTAAAGAAAGTACCATACAAGACATTTCACCAAGTGTCAGTCTATTCATTCTGAGTCATTACTGTAATATATGTCCAGAACTCTTCCCAAGGAGACAACCCATCCTCTTTGACACTATTTACTCTATTAAGCATAGATTCGTAAGAAGTAATTTCTATCATTGCACTAGCCCAGTCTTTCAGTTCTGGGGCTTTCACTGTCTCAGAATAATCCTGCTAGCCATTGTAATACATACCATTATAACAGAAAGTACACGCTTAGAAACCTTTGGTAATTGAGACTTGTCACCTAGTAAACACAGTTGAGGTGTTAGAGCCATACCAGTTGAGGTGTGGAGCCATACCAGCAACTTACGACATCTATAACTTGTTTGCAGAATGGTTTAACTAGGCTACACTCCCAAATACAATGTAAAAAGGTACTCGTTTCCAACTGGCACTTCCAGCACAAATTGTCCTTCATCAATTTCATCCTGTAAAGTCTTACCGGAGTGTGGTAGTATCTATGAAGAATCTTATATTGAGTGAACTTCCCCTTTTACTTCTTTTAAGCCAAAATGCTGGACCATTTTTCTGAATCAATTTCTTCACCAATGTCTCTCTGCCAAATGGTCCTTAAATTTCCCAAGTCACTACTCCTAAAGGAGTTTACCATTTTATATAAATGTGAAGATTTATGCAATTCTTGTGTTTTTTTTAAATAGCTTGAGATAGGATTGTCAACCATGGGGCTAACTTTAGACAATATACAATTACGTAATTGTAAAAACTGCCAGAAGTTTTGTTTTCCTACAAGATTATAACACTTAATTAAATTTTCATAAGACCTTAACACCCCGTTCTCATACAAGTCTTCAATTGTACTTATACCTTGCTGGTGCCAGTACTTCCAATAAATCATCTTTTTACCAATACGGATTGCTGGGTTATGCCATAATGAAGAGTATTTTCGGTAAATGATGAGATAATTTGAATATTTTATGAATTCTAACCCAAACATCTCTAGTATGAATAAGAACAGGATTTATAGTATTAAAAGTAGACTGTGAGAATACTTCAATGGGAGTAAAAGGTACACAAATTTTATATTCAACATTCATCCAGTCAGTTTTATCCTTTTCCTGATTCCAATATTGAGCTATTTTTGTCAGAACAAATAGCAAATGATATAGTCTACCCTCCTTTTTCTTTAGGGGCAATCAGCTTATTAGGGCCCGAGCACCGATGGTGTGAGGACCCTACTGGAATTGCTCCATTTATTATTATTCTTCTCCAAAGTGAATCGCATTTTTGAGGGCCTGAACATGCTCGAAAACTCATGAAACTTTGCACACGCATCAGAAGTGGTGAAAATTTACGTCTGTTATGGGTTTCAGAATTGGGCTGGGCAAAATGGCTCGATAGCACCACCTAATGAAGTGCCCCTCGCGCTACATTTCACGTAGATTTTGAAATTCGGTACACACGTTTAACAGCCCAATACCTACAAAAAAGTCTCTTGGAGCAAAATCTGAAACTGAACAGGAAGTCAGATATTTTGAATTAACTTGCCATTTTTTTGCCATTTCCAGACGTTGTACTTTAACGAGCTCCTCCTAGAACTTTAATCAGATCAATGTCATATTTGGTCAGTCTAATCTAAAGGCCTTTGCGACGTTAAATTGCGAAGATCTAGATTTTTCACTGAAGGGCGTGTCCGTGGTGGCCTGACAAAGTTCGATGTTTCGCCCATGAAACAGGAAGTTCTTGTAACTCGGGTATACAATGTCGGATCTGCCCCAAACTTCACATGTTTTATTAGAGTAGTGACCTGAAGACATCTTCATGACAATATACAGTTACAGTCATAGCGCCACCTGTGGGCAACAGGAAATGACATGTTTTACACTGTGATTAACTTCTCATAGAGATTTAACCAGATCAACATCATATGTTGTCAGTCTAATCTTAAGACCTTAGTGATGATAAATATCAAAGATCTTGAGTTTTCGTTGGAGGGCGTGTCCGTGGCAGCCTGACAAAGTCTGATGTTTTGCCATGAAAGAGGAAGCTGTTGTAACTCAGGCATACTATGTCTGATGTGCCTCAAACTTCACATGTGTGATAAGAGTCCTGGCCTAAAGACATCTATATGACAATATTCAGTTAGTCGTAGCGCCACCTGCTGGCAACAGGAAATGGCATGCTTCACACTGTAATTCAATCCCAGGAACTCATTTCAATATGCCACGAAGTATCAAACATGCTAGAAAACACGTTAAATCATGCAACACTTAGCTAAGTGCTAATGTATGCGATTAACGCCACGAAACAGGAAGTTGTTGTAACTCAGGCATACAATGTCCGATCTGCTCCAAACTTCACGTTTGATAATAGTCCTGGCCTGATGACATCTACATTGCAATATTCAGTTATGGTCAAAGCGCCACCTGTTGGCAGTAGGAAGTGTGGCACTTTTAAATGATTTTACCATAATTCTCCTGTATTTACTCGCTTACATGCATGTCACCCACTTTTCACTGTTTTCCTAAGGCCAATGGGTGGCGGTGAGCCCAGGTGCGAGGGCCCTTTCATCGCTGCTTGCAGCTTTAATTTAGATTGATCCTTGCCCTTTTCCCATCCCAAAGAAAATGTTTCATTAAGTTATCGAATTGCTTGAAAAATGAAGATGGTATTTTAATTGGAAGTGTCATTAATATATAATTAAGCTGGGGGGCTATAACTATTTTAATAATACTAATTTTTCCCCATGGAGTAAGTTTGATTTTTCCCCACTTCTCCAGGTTAGTTTTGAACTTCTGTAATAATGGGTGTAAATTGAGTGTTATTATTTCCTCCATGTTCTGGGACAGTTTTATTCCTAAATATTTCATTCCCTTAGGGACCCATTTAAATTTAAACTTTTCTACCATAACTGGTAAACATGAATTGGAAAGGGGGGTAGCTTCAGACTTATTTTTGAGAAGGATTGTATAACATCCAATAGATGTGGTAGAGAAGTCAGGGGGTCAGTTATAACTGTTAAAATGTCATCTGCATATAGTAATAACTTATGTTCTTTGTCTCCTGCTTTCACTCCCCTAATCCCAGAGTGTGCTCAAATGATAATTGCCAGTATTTCCAAAAAAATAATAAACACAAGTAGGCTTAAAGAACACCCCTGACGTGTCCCTCTTGAGAGGTTAAAAAAGGGGGATACTACTCCATTTGTTATCACTGCGGCCTTGGGCTCTTTGTATAATATTTGAACCCGTGAAATAAAGTTTTGCCCAAAGCCAAAATGTGACAAGGTAGAGAATAAAAATTGCCACTCTACCTTGTCAAAGGCTTTCTCCGCATCAAGAGAAATAGCTGTTATTGGAGTATTTTTGGATTGGCACAACCAAATTAGGTGAAACAACAATATTACATTGTCAGAAGAAGCTCTGTTGTTCATGAATCCCACTTGATTAGGATGAATAATGTTTGGTAACACCTTTTGCAGACGATTGGCTAGGATTTTTGTCAAATTTTCAGATCAACATTTAATAAACTGATAGGTCTAAAATTTGAGGGGTCTGTAACATCTTTACCTTTTTTTGGGATTACAGAAATAAAGGCCTCATTAAATGTTGGGGGTGCTCGCCGTTTCCTGAACATTTCT
The DNA here is from genome assembly GCA_039654765.1 of Mylopharyngodon piceus. NCBI lineage: Eukaryota > Metazoa > Chordata > Actinopteri > Cypriniformes > Xenocyprididae > Mylopharyngodon > Mylopharyngodon piceus. The sequence continues at coordinate 42,314,050 of CM077443.1, read as the reverse complement.
TGGTATACCTCATTAAGTATTGGAGCTATAACCTCTGCAAATTCCTTATAGTACTCCACGGGCAAGCCATCGGCACCCAGTGATTTTCCATTTTTCATTGATGAAATTACTTCTTTTATCTCATTTGGTTTCCAACATTCTTCAAAATATCTTATTTTGTGTTCCAAGAGTTGTATAGGTTTGGAATGACAAAAGGGTGAGTAAATGATGATAGAATTTTCATTTTTGGGTAAACTATCCCCTAAAAAGGTCAAATATCTTCTTCAGATTATGTATTGATTATTTGTATTGTCTGTGTGGCTGGAAATATGATTTCATATGGCCAGTTAAAAGTGTTCTGATGTATTTTGCTAGATGGACCCAGCAGCTCAGTACAGATACATACATCTCCCAGAAGCCCCCTAAGTGGCATACCAGTCCGTACAGCCCCTGCTGCTGCTGTCTCACCAATTCAGGTACTACAAATCTCACAGTACACCACACATTTATTCTAGAGCACAGTGCATGCTATCACTGACATGTGCTTTATGTTTCTAGAGGCACTCTGGAATCAAGCAACTGTCAAAGACCCTTGAGAGAAGAATCGCCTTTGGAGATTTCCCCCACAATGGTACTTCACATAGTGACATTTTGCAGCATCATTTAAACAACACTTCAGTTATCCTTAAACACCCATACTGTAAAGAAACATTTTAATTTAAAGGACGAGTTAAACTGTTGATAGCATCTGTGACTTTGTCACTCACCACAGAAATTGTGATTTTGTGAAAATTGTGAAATTGTGTTCAAAGCACTGCAGTTGTAATGTCTACAAAGTCAGTATCTATAAAGTCAATATCTGTGTCTGAAATCCATGTCTAAAACGTCAGTCTCAAATGGGGTATATTGGACCGGGTATTACACTAAAATGCAATTAAAATGCATTGTTTCAAAAGCCACAAAACATCTCAGGTTACAACCGTAACCATGGTTCCCTGAAAAAGGAATGAGACGCTGCGTCTGAAGTTACAACGCTATGGGAATGCCTCTGCGTGATTGCGTGAAGCACAAGTGTAATCAGTCCAATGGCTTGGAGGGACGTCATCCCATAGCATGTGACGTCATGACCAGGGAGCTATAAAGCACACCTGGACCAAGCAATGTCAGCTTCTGATTGGCCGAAGCAAGTCGATCACAAGCATGCAGGAAGTCGTTCGGGGGAACCATGGCTACAGCCGTAACCCAAGACGTTCCCTTTCAAGGAAACTCGTGCTATGTTGGAAGTTACACCGCTTTTGGAACTTTAATACCCACTCCGCCATACTGACAAGTCCCTGTCTAGTATGCCAATTTGCAGAAGAGGCGTGACCACAGACCACCAATGTGTTGTCTGTCCGGACACGGAACCTGTTAGGGAATCACTCCCCAGCCCTTGAGGGAAGCGTCTGTCGTAAGCGTCTTGAGATGACAAGGCACTCCCAACACGGGACCCTGGGACAAAACCAAGGCTTCTTTCACATCACCAAGGTACAAAGGCACTTGCGCATTTGGGAAAACCCCTTGGTCTCTTCAGCCACCATTGCAAAGGTCTCATGTACAGCAGGAGAAAAGGTATCATGTTGGACACAGCTGCCATCAGACCTAACAGTCTTTGAAACCGTTTTTAAGTCTTTGAAACTAGCTTTACCTTGTTTACGGCTGAAAGGATCAAATCGATATGAGCAGGTGACAGATGTGCCTGCATTGTCGTCGACTCCTATACCACTCCCAGAAAATTGGTCCTTTGTAATGGAGAAAGCATACTTTTCTCATAAGCAGGGGAGTGAGGTGGCGAGTGCTCAAATCTTCTCTGCCTTGATGCTGAGCACATTCACCTCCTTGGAGCTGGATAGCTGCAGCACCGGGCCTTCACTTTGGGCAGAAGATACTGCTGAGCATGCTTCCAACCTCTGAGAGAAGGTGCTGGATCTAGCAGGTGAGGGCAGAGAAAAGGCAGAACCCGTCTCCAACCCCTCCACTAGATCCATCTACAATCCCCACGATCTATGGAGAAACGGGACCCAAACCATGAGGATTGCGTGCCTGGGATCCCTTCTTGAAGCGGAGGGTTCTCAGTGCTAACCGATCACACTGAGCACAGTCAGTGCTCAGCCCTCTCAAGAGCTGACCGTGCATGCTCCACTACCAAACAAACAACGCATAAATCGCATATTTCCTCACCCGTGATGTAGCGAGTGCAGGGAGTAACACATGATTTAAAGTGCTGTTTACTCTCCATTTCACTCATTTTTAATATACTGTATACATGTCTTTCTAGAGTCAAGTCACCTTTATTTATATAGCACTTTTTACAATGCAGATTGTGTCAATGCAGCTTTACAGTGATAACTGGTGAATAATTTTGTCCAGCTTAAGTAAATTCAGTATTGATTCATTTGGTTGTAAAAATCAATAATTAGTTCATTTATCTATATATCAGCACTGGAGAAAACAGTGATGTCATCATCCAGCTCAGTTCTGTTCGCATACAATGGTGTCAATGCAGGCAGATCAAAAACATTGTTGAATATCAAGTGTCCCCAACTAAGCAAGCCAGAGGCGACAGTGGCAAGGAACCCAAACTCCATCAGGTGACATCAGATGACAAAACAGTGATAAGAATGGAGAAAAAAACCTTGGGAGAAACCAGGCTCAGTCGGGGGGCCAGTTCTCCTCTGACCAATAGCAAACAGTGCATGATTATGATTCAGGCAACGTTACAGGTCATAAGTCCGATTTGGATTGCAACAGTCAAAATATTTGGTCCAGTTCCATCTAGTTGAAGATCGTATTCATCACGCCGGTATGGGACGGTTTAGTGGGAATCTGTGCCACTGGCTGTTGTGTCGGTGAGGCCTTCACAGGGATGATCTAGTTGACTCAATCTCTGCTGACACTTCAGGGCTGCGTTGTCGTCGTGTCTAGGCACAGGTCCTCCATCTGATCTGGATACGGCCTGGATCTGGCTGACTACGGTAAACCTCGAGATAAACAGAAAGACTAATATTAGCATAGATGCCATTCTTCTTCTGATGTAACGAGTACATCTGGTGTTATAGGAAGTGTTCCCGGTTCCGGCTGAGCCTAACAATCCTTTAACGGATTTGAAAATATAAATTGATAATGTGTTATGTGTATGCCAGGGTAAAGAGATGCGTTTTTAGTCTAGATTTAAACTGACAGAGTGTGTCTGCTTCCCGAACAATGCTAGGAATATTGTTCCAGAGTTTAGGTGCCAAATAGGAGAAGGATCTACCGCCTGCGGTTGATTTTGATATTCTAGGTATTAATAATTGGCCTGAATTCTGAGATCGCAATAGACGTGAAGGATTATAATGTGTTAAGAGCTCACTCAGATACTGGGGAGCTAAACCATTTAGTGCTTTGTAAGTGGTTAGCAAGATATTAAAATCTATACGATGTTTAATAGGGAGCCAATGCAGTGTTGACAGAACCGGCCTAATATGGTCATACTTCCTGGTTCTAGTAAGAACTCTAGCTGCTGTGTTTTGGACCAGCTGTAGTTTGTTTGTCAAGTGAGCAGGGCAATCACCTAGTAGAGCGTTACAGTAATCTAGCCTTGAGGTCATGAACACATGAACTAACTGTTCCACATATTTCATTGAAAACATATGTCGTAGTTTAGATATATTTTTAAGATGGAAGAATGCGGTTTTACAGATGCTAGAAACGTGACTTTCAAATGAGAGATTGGTATCAAAGAGCACACCCAGGTTCCTAACTGACGATGAAGACTTAACAAAGCAGCCATCAAGTGTTAGACAGTATTCTAGGTTATTACGTGCAGAGGTTTTTGGTCCACTAATTAGAATCTCTGTTTTTTCTGAGTTTAGTAGTAGGAAATGACTGGTCATCCAATTTTTTATATCAGCTATGCATTCCATTAATTTTGTGAATTGGTAAGTTTCGTCAGGGCGCGAAAAAATATAGAGCTGAGTATCATCAGCATAACAGTGAAAACTAATGCCATGCTTCCTAATGATATCTCCCAAGGGTAGCATGTACAGAGTGAAAAGCAACGGTCCTAGTACTGAGCCTTGCGGTACTCCATATTGAACTTGTGATTGATATGACATCTCTTCGTTTACTACTACGAACTGATAACGGTCAGATAAGTAAGATTTGAACCATGCCAATGCAGTTCCACTAATGCCAACATAGTTTTCGAGTCTATTTAAAAGAATGTTGTGATCGATAGTGTCAAATGCAGCACTAAGATCCAGTAACACTAATAGAGAGATACAACCACGATCTGATGATAAGAGCAAATAATTTGTAACTCTAATGAGAGCAGTCTCAGTAATATGGTACGGTCTAAATCCTGACTGGAAATCCTCACAGATACCATTTCTTTCTGAAAAGATACATAGTTGCGATGATACTGCCTTTTCTATTATTTTTGACAGAAAAGGTAGATTCGAAATCGGCCTGTAATTGACTAATTCTCTAGGATCAAGTTGTGTTTTTTTTAATAAGAGGCTTAATAATAGCCAGCTTAAAAGTTTTCGGTACATATCCTAGTGATAATGATGAATTAATGATATTAAGAAGAGGGTCTAAGACCTCTGGAAGCATCTCTTTCAATAGCTTACTCGGTATAGGGTCTAACATACATGTTGTTGATTTTGATGATTTAACAAGTTTAGACAATTCTTCCTCTCCTAAAGCAGCGAATGAATGGAATTTTTCCTCAGGGGCACTACAGTGCACTGTCTGACACGATACTGTAGTAGACGGTTGCATGGTTATAATTTTCTCTCTGATATTATCAACCTTGCAAGTAAAGAAGTTCATAAAGTCATTACTGCTGTGCTGTTTGGAAACATCAGAAGTTGAAGCTTTATTTTTCGTTAATTTAGCCACTGTATCAAATAAATACCTAGGGTTGTGTTTATTTTCTTCTAAAAGATTTGAGAAATAAGCAGATCTAGCAGTTTTTAAGGCCTTTTTGTACTCAATCATTCTCTCTCTCCACGAAAAGCGAAAAACTTCTGGTTTTGTTTTCTTCCACCTGCGCTCCATTCTTCTGGCTGCTCTCTTAAGGGCCCGAGTGTGCTCGTTGTACCACGGCGTTGGACTAATTTCCTTAATGTTCTTTAAGCGCAAAGGAGCAACTGAGTCTAATGTGCTGGAAAAGAGAGAAGTCAATAGTTTCTGTTGCAACATCGAGTTCTTCTAAGCTGTCTGGTATGCTAAGGAGATGAAACTGATCAGGAAGATTATTTATAAAGCAATCTTTAGTGGTAGAAGTGATAGTTCTACCATATTTTTGGCAGGGTGGCGGTTTTGCAGCCTTGGCTAACTGTAGTATACACGAGACTAGATGATGATCTGAGATGTAGAGGACAAACAACACCAAATAGACAGACAATTTGAACTCAAAGTGCTTGCTGAAGGCACAGAAGCTCACATTGTTTGGTCCTGATCATGACGTCACACACATGACATCCCGGCATGCCATTGGACTGATTACACACGTGCTTTAAGGCACAATCATGCAGAGTCCCATAGCGTTGTAACTTCCGACACAGGCTGCCAGTCTCTTTGGTGATTTCACACTTTGAACAGAATCATGCTAGTTACAGCTACAGTTGACACATAAGGTGTTCATAATGGTTCCCTTGAAAGGGAACTTGATAATATACATGTTACCATGAAACTAGTGAAGTTCATCTACTTAGAACAGTAGTCCTGTTGCTAAAGGATGATTTTAACAACTTTACAGATAAAATAACACATTTTTGCATGGAAGAATGAATATTTGTGCTTCACGTTTATGTTTTAAACCCTACATAATGCACAGTTGACTTCGATTAAAAAAAGAAACAGAAGAAATTATGCTTTCACAGTGCAAGTGTAAGAAGTAGTCAAGTGTAAAAAACACTAATTTGATGTACTGTTTGATGTACAAAACTAAAAGGATACTGTAAAATATACCATTCACAAGTTTGGTTTTGGTAATATATTTTTTGAAAAAAGTCTCACCAAAGCTGCATTTATTTGATTGTAAATAGTACAGTAATATTGTTTGGTATTATTAGAATTTAAGAGAAGTGTAATCTAATTTAATAAATTTTAAAATGTAATTTCTGTGATGGTAAGCTGAATTTTTAGCAGCCATTATCAGTCTTCAGTATCACATGATCCATCAGAAATCATTCTAATCTGCTGATTTGGTGCTCAAGAAACATTTCATTTCATTATCACAGTTGAAAATGGTTGTGTTGCTTAATGTTTTTGTAGAAACCCTTGATACATTTTTTTCAGGATTATTTGACTAATAGAAAGTTCAAAAGAACAGCATTTGTTTGAAATAGATTTTTTTAACAAGGTAAATGTCCTCACTCTCAGGGTCGTGTGATGAACTGAAGCCCTCGTCTCTTATGAGGAAAAGTCCATCCCTCGAGTCAGTAATTAAAACTCCAGCTCACTTCAATGCCTGTACCTCCTCATTTTCTTACAACAGAGCCAACAGCAAACTCAAGTAAGCTTCACAAACACAAAACCACAGATGCAGTGAACATTTTCCTATAGGGGCACTAAAACAACAAATGACTTATATTCTGAAAGAAAAAGACACATTTACATTTCACTACTAAAAATATGTGAATGAAGTGGAGACAAAGGCTAATAAGATCACTCAGACCAGAAAAGCCTAAACTGTATTTCTCATTCGTCATACACTTGCATTCCTCAGCTGCTTCTCGCTATTTTCATTTTGCTAACCTCTGATGTCCTGCTTAGAAACAATGCCTTGAGTTGCGCAAGCCAGTCTCTTTGGTGATTCACACTTTGAACAGATTCATGCTTGGTACAGACTGATAGAAAGAAAAAAGTTTTTATAGAGAACCTTAGTCATGGTCTTTATTAGTTTTTCAATAACACTGTTGGGAAGTTGACACGTAATGTGTTCATGGACTTTTTTTTTTTTTTCAAGATTTTCTATGATTTCGTTACATTAAGTCTACTGAAGAGGAGTCCGAGTGAGAGCCCAAGTGCAGTTTTATTTACAAAAAGATAAACGAATACAAAATAAATAGCACAAAATAATGACATGAACAGAGCAGATTTGAACTTGAACATAAACTGTTAAACAAAACTCACAAATAGAGGGTTACATTGAACATATCTAGACAGAAGACTAGAGAAAAATTGCATACTCTTTGGGTAGGTACTTATTTTGAATAAGTAATTAGTTTGCGACCGCTAAAAATGTTCTATATAGTATAAATGTGTGTGGTATGAATGTAATCCAGACATACTACATTTGCGATGTTGTCATTATCATGTGACCTACCAGTGTCAGTTACTGTACATCGCTTCACTGCCATTCACAAATCCTCTCCCATGGCCTCATGGGATAGTAGTGTCCATCATATGCGTACTTCAGAAGCTTGCTAGAAGTAGTAAGTCATCTGGGTGCTTTTCGCCTACTGTTTTATGAATACTGTGAATTCAGACATACAGTACTACTCGGCTCATATTTATACACATTTATACAGTAAACAGTACACATTTATACAATAAACAGTAGTGTAATCCCTTGATAACATATTAGCTATTATATTATGCAATAGAGAATAGTCTTGTATTTGTTTCAAACCCTTACAGACATCAATGTGAAAGGTGATAAAACGATGACGCATACAGTGTTCTGACTTCCAGTGCAATGACCACAGAGTCATCAAATCATCCAGTAAACACAAAACAAGGCAATCTGATTATCTTTCATGCTGTGTCTCTCGCAGAGCGACGCCCTGATGTACTGATGTACTCTCACAAGTGTGTGAGGATTTTAGCAGTGGGTAAACATTTAACTGGTCAAGTCAGTCACGCTCAATCTGTTGTTACATTATTTCTCCCAAGTACAGTATATATTTTGTGCAGATTTTCAGTGTTTGCCTTGTCTTTCAATGCTATAATTGCATTTAGGAAATAACTAAATGTTACAAGTGCATGTAACACATGCTAAATTAAATCTCAGTTCTAGTCACAAATCCCATGAGGACTAACCAACATGAACAGATGCAGTGTTAGTGACCGTACGTGTGTATGTGTGTGTCCCCTGATGCTAGTGTGGAAAGAACAGACCCTCTGTCTGCTCTGGCGCGGGAGTATGGTGGATCTAAGAGGAACGCTCTACTGAAGTGGTGCCAGAAGAAAACAGAGGGCTATCCGGTAAGGAGCACAGGCCCTGACCCTCTCTCTCACCCTGTCCCTCTCTCTCGTCTTTCAGTGAAGTTTTGTTGGCATGACTGTTTAAATACAACATTGCCAAAGGAATGTAGAGGCATTTAAAAGTGAAATGTGTAATTTCTGCACCACAAGTGTCACCAAACAGAGCTGCACAAATAATTAGAAAAGGATATGATGTCTGAAAGTTTAAACACTTTTAAGTGTTTGACATTTGATGGTTATTTATGCCTTACATACTTCACTTTGAGTTGTGGTGGAGTATCATAAGAATTGTCATAGGAATAAGGTAAGTGGCTGTCTACTATATATAGTATACTGTTGGCCATCTTAACATGCTTCTCCCAGTGAACTGTGGCCCTTGTGCAGTCTTGACTAGACTGCAGTTTTTTTTTTTGTTTTTTTTTGTTTTTTTAATAAATAAATAAATGCCAATTTAAATTATAATTTAGTGATTCTGTTCATTTGAGCACTTGATTTTGTTTACACAATAAGTTATTCTTCATTTCTTCAGTCATGTGTAATTGAAGATATTTGCTTCATATTAAGTTGAGGGAGTAAGTATATTTTGGGAATGTGTCACTGTGGAGATTTGAGAAGAATTTATAGTATTTAATGCATTAAATTAATTGGGGTAATGAAACAATTATACAGTATATAGAGTGATCAGTAAAACATTCACATTAAGTTAAAACATGATTAAATGGGCAAACACTTTTAATGGTTTATTATGTCAGATAATCATTTTGTATCATAGTTTTATAAACTCCAAAATTTTCTTATTTCAATGATAAATAATTACTGATGGTTCTGTGTTGTATGATCTTAAAGGGTCATGATCCCTAAAACATTTTTAATATGTTAACAGATATGTACAGGTTGCACATCAATGAAAACAATGATAGCACTCATTATGTTTATTATTAAGGGAGAGGTGATTTAATTTTTTTCAGAGCCATTTCATTCTTCCAGTTTAAAAAAGCAAAGTTGAACCAGCATCACAGAAAGTGAAGTATATGCGTTAATTCGGAGTGTTGATTGGCTGCTTTGGCTGGAGAGTACATGTCTGCTAGGGGAGTAAAGGTTCAAATTACTCATGGTTCGGTTTTTATCACGGTTTTAGGGTCACGGTTTTGGTACGGTTCAGTATGTGCTATGTTAAGGGGAAAAAGGACTACTGTCAAATAAAAATAAAGAAAATAAGAACAAATAATCAAACTACAAGCAACATCACAAATAAATACAATAGAGCAAAGATACAAATAAAAAAACTGCTTTTCAGGTTATTTAGGAGTCTAACAGTAGTTTTCAGGTACAGAAATTGAATAAAGTAATCAAATGTAAAATAACATTGCATATAATCTTCACTGTATAAATTAAATAAAGACTAAACATTATTAACGTTACAAAAGCTATTCAGTCAAGAGCAGTAAGTGAAAACAGACAGCAGGAATATTAGGCTGCTGTCATTTTAAGACATAAGACACAGATGCAAAATTCTGATACATATGCTTTGTCTTTCTCGAATGTTTACGTTTACTTAAGACATAACCTACTATGTTTGCTAGGATATTCGCCAAGACGGGCATGTTGACATAATTTTTGTGTGAATTTGTCCATTCAAGCACAAGACTTGAAAGAGAACTCAATATTTGCACGCTGTCTATGACGAGGCTTTCTGTGTGTGCGCTTCGGATGAGTGCACACACAAATCTTCTCACAGCATGTGAGTTCTCTTTCGCGTCTTCTTGTGCTTGAATGTTTAAATTGGCAAGGCTTAAATGAGTTTAGTTTAAACACAGATAACAGTGTATGTTGTTCAGGTCTCACTTGCACCTGGGTGATGACGGCATAAATGACTGGTCATATTAGAGCATACGGCACTCCTATTGAACAAAGTTTGCAAAGAGTGACTGTTTTGTCCACGTTTTTTGGTCATCGCTGTTGTAACGTATTGGGAAGCCAGAATGCGTATCCATCGACAGAAACATACATTAGCCAAACTCTGTATGTCTGTTTTACATATTATTTCCAACAAACCATATTATAGATGTGTCGTCAGATTGAAGATGACCGCAGTGCAAGTGCGTGCCGAACCGTGGGTGGAGAACGATACGGTTCAATTTTTTACCGAGAAACGTTACACCCCTAATGTCTACGTCATCATTTTTGGAGCTTTTCACCGCATTATTCATGAGAATGAACTCTTTTAATCAGGGGTGACAAACTCAGTTCCTGGAGGGCCACTGTCCTGCAGAGTTTAGCTCAAACCAGCTCCAAAACATCTGCCTGGAAGTTTCTAGTAATCCTGAAGACCTTGATTAGCTGGTTCAGGTGTATTTAATTAAGGGTTGGAGCTAAACTCTGCTTTTAATCCAATCACTGCGCTGTATTATGGAAGAGATCGCATTACAGTGGAGAATCCAAATGTCACAAAAGACTGTTTTAGCGCAGTTTGTTCTACTCTGCCTGTTCAGCTTTGCATTGTGGTCCTTCAGACATGTGTCATAAGTGTGTTTCCTCAGTACAGCAACACAAAAGTGTTGTTTGCATTTTCCACTTTGACTACCAACACTGGTAACAATATTTAATATGTATCAACGTGTGTTGAGTGCTTTCGGCGGAAGAATGCTTTTCGAACTTTCTCCATCTTACAATGAGTTGTTAGACGAAGTGACTCATGCTGTGGATAAGTTAGGCCTGGAAAGGGACAGTGAGTCAGCCCAAAGTCAGTCCCAATCTAAGCTTGATGACTGTTTTCTGGCCAGCCACAGTTCTTATCCACCCTGCGACTTACTAACCCCACCTCTGCTGACTTCACCACCACAGCCAAGATGCAGAAGCAGGCATATGTTGCAATGCCAGCCATCGAAGAGTCTCGCGGCCCATCTCCCGCCAGCCTCAGCTCCCTCCGGGAAAGTCTCAGCCATTGCTGCCCTCTAAGCTGCATGGCTGCCGGTCAGGTGGAAGCAGCCCTCCTGGGGTCGGGTAGTCAAACTTCGTCCTGTTCTAGAAAGGGGTTTTCCGCCACTCAGGTGTTATAGAGCTCATTTCGAAAGCACCAGATCTTTGCTGGCCTGCGAGACGTTGTCGACTCATGTGTTTCCTGCTTCTGCAGGCACCTCCAACTCCCTCTGGTCGGAGTGTGGTCTAGCGTCTGTGCCGCCTAGCAAGGGAGATCTTGCTTGCTAGTCTCTGGCAACCGGCCTTGCATGACACGGCTCAGCCAAAGACTGGATGATGCTTCTGGCGAGTTGTTTGGCGGTGTGGCAATGTCTTCCGAATGTTTCTTGCTGGGTGTTGCAGACCATTCAGCACGGTTACACCATCCAGTCTTGGCGAGGACCACCTTGTTTCACAGGAGTTTTCCCCATGATGGTGCTCTCTGGGGAAGCCCCAGTACAGAAGCAGGAAACTTTTCTGTTTTGGAGAATGGAGTCATAGTGGAGGTACCTCTTTCCCAGATGGAGTCAGGGTTCTACAGTCGTTATTTTCTATTGCCCAAAAAGAATGGTGGTTTACATCCGATTCTGGACACTCAACATGTGCAGTTTCAAGATGTTAAAGCTGAAGCTGAAATCTGGACGATTGGCTCATATTGTCCAATCATGGGAGTTAGCAGTTGGTCATCGGGAAATGGTCCACGACCATCTGAGGAGCCACAGGCTGAGGATAAACCTCCAGAACAGTGCTGTTGCCAAGGCAGCAGACATCTTTTCTGGGTGTGGACCTGCATTCTTGCACGATGCAAGCATGTTTGTCTCCCGTTGAGTCACTTAGGCTTTGTCTAAGCCAGTTTAGGCCAGGGCGGCTGGTCCACGTAGGCTTATGCAGCAGTTTGTTGGGCCTCATGGTGGCAGTGTCCCTGGTAGTTCCGTTGGGCCTGCTTCATATGAGGCCGTTTCAGTGGTGAATCATCAGCCAAGGGATTACCCCGCATTGGCATTCCTGTCGCAGGATCAAGGTTACGCACAGAGGCTTTCGTTCCTTGCTTCCATAGACAAGGTTCCGGTTCCTTTTCCAAGGCAGGGGCGGATTAACACATAAGCTAACCTAGGCTGCAGCCAAGGGGCCTAAGTGATCAGGGGGCCTATGTTCAGCATTTTTTACAAATATTTTCTTATTAATCTATTTCTACAGTACTAGTAATTACTAGTGTTACTGGGCAGAGGTTTTAAAATAACAGGCAATTGACGAACACACAGCGCTCATGACGGATTTTAGGGACAATTCTCATGTCACATCTTAAAACGCATGGTATGCGCTCCCGTGGTGTCTGCCATTGTAAACAACCATGAGCAGCACTCTCCATGGCGACAAGGAAGTTTCAGCAAAGGATAAATGGATTTACAGCAACGAAAAGCGGAACGCTCATTTTCTAAACTGGCATTTGTCAAGAACAGGTAGTAATCTGACAATGCCCAAAATACTACTGGATCAGAGTGCTGTCAATCACTGCCTTATTCGATGCCCATTGTTGCCTGTAAATTTGACAATGCTCAACACAATTGGATCAGAGCCCTGTCGATGGTTTGGCAATGTAAAGCCTTTTTACCATGCCAATAAATTTATCAATCACTGATCGATTTGTTGAGTTTTTCAAACAGGAGGAGAGAACATAGACCAGATCTCGCACAGAGTCAATATTCTGATTACTTTTGTGTGACTGATCAAGCTATTAGCTAGTATGAGTAACAAAATGCTTTCTCTGTGTCCAGATTTGACTGTAATAATAATGCAAAAACTGACACTTCAAATTAACTTAACAAATCAACAAAAAACAAAAATCTCAACAAAAAGTAGTCTCTAATAATGTTTAAATATAGGCTGTCCAAATGCAAAACCTAATATAATTAAATTATGTCTGAAAGTAATGTACACAGCCATGTTTATGGCTATATATTATTATATTCAGCAAGGAAATTAATTCATCATTAAATTGATCAAAAGTGATAGCCTTTTACATTAAAAAAAATCTATTCCAAATAAACTCTGTTCTGTTCATCAAATCCTGACAAAAATGTATCATAGTTTCCAAAAAGAAAAAAAAAAGAAAAAAGTTTGCAACATTGATAACAATGAGAAATGTTTCATGAGCACCAAATCAGCATATTAGAATGATTTCTGAAGGATCATGTGACCTTGAAGACCGGAGTAATGGCTGCTAAAAATTCACATTTGCCATTACAGGAATAAATTGGATTTTTAAAATACATTAAAATAGAAAATATATATTTCAAATTGTAAAAAAAAAAAAAAAAAAAAAATCACAATATTACTGTTTTTACTGTATTTTTGATCAAACAATTACAGCCTTGGTGACCAAAACAGACTTCTTACAAAAACATTAATGGTAGTGTATATAAACATTTTAATATCCTAACAAATTTTAGATCAAAAATATAATAAAAAAGAAGTTATTATAGAAGAAGCTATTATAAAGTTAAAGAACCAAATATATTTATCAAAGAACTAATTTTTAAAAGAGTAAACAGTTTTGTGGGTCTTCTAATTGTGAAATCCCCAGAAGTACCTCCTGCGTGCAACCAGTAAGTCTGCATTGCCAAGAATAATTACAACAAACATTGTGGGAACACTTCATTGGAAAATGTTGGTTCACAAATTGTCCTCACAAATGGGAATGTTATTATATAAATCGTCTATCAGTAGAGGGCATCTTGTGGTGTCAGTATTTTCACAAAGATTATTTTAACCCTTTCTTTGTATTTTTATTTAAATATTTTTCTAAAAAAAATCCCTGAATAAACCGAGCTTGCAAAACATACCTAATGCTGGTGACCAGAGATTCTGGATTTTTCAGCAGGGTAGTACGAGATTAGTCTTTCACAGCGGTGGAAAGAGTACTGAAAATTTGTACTTAACCCTCTGGGGTCTGAGGCTGATTTGGGGTCTGGAGTAGTTTTGACATGCCCTGACATTTGTGCTTTTTTCAGTTGCTTATAAACATATTAATGACAAAAGTCTCATTACACTGTATTCAGCAGAAACTAGGCTACAATAATATGTGAGCAACAAGTATGTACATGTTTGTATTTTTGAGAGAATTGCGTATATGCATGTTTTTTGAAAAAAATAAATAAGTCACTGAAATAAGGCCTCAAAACACATACTAAACATTTTTTTCACAAGACTTTTGGGAACTGTATATTTTAGCCTAGAGTTTTTGTTTCACAATGATGTAAAAATCATTCTGCATACTCGGACGCATAAAACAATGTATTGATTTTAAATTTCTAAGACACTTTTTGTTTAGACAAGCTATATGCAAAGAGGCGTGACTCTTCATGAATAATGCTGTGATTCACACCTGAGGAGATTAAGACCCTGCCCCTAATGAGCCACATAATGAGCCATTCAGTCAGGAATGTGACTGAGTGAACTAAGAAAGAATGCAATGACAAAAGAAATATATAATTTTTTGTTTGTAGTTTATTTAAAATATAGTTAACTATATAAATGAGAGTCAAAGACACATTTTGAGTACACAGTTATACCTGGAAATAAATCCTGTTCAAAGATGTTATGCAAAGTGATATGTGAACATCACTTACCTGGCATTTGGTGTTTCTGCACTGGAGGAAAAAAAGAAAGAAAAAAAAAAACCACTTTCCTGCATCCAGTCAGTGATCTCAGTATCATATGCATGCAGTCCAATGTGTGCCAATATCTAGTCACTATAATTCTCAAATCTGTGAGATAAAAGAAAAAACCCTCTGTGAACATGCTGATAACAGGATCATATCAGCTATTGTATTAACATTAATATAATGTCCACTCTTAACAGAAAACATGATTTTTGTGATCTCATGCATGCACGTATTATTGCACATCATGTGAAGAAAATTTTGTATAGGCCTATATTTTAAATTACAGTACTGGTCAAAAGATTGGACGCATTACTATTTATAATGTTTTTGAAAGAAGTCTCATGCTCTTCCTCTGAGGCAAATACTTCCAGAATTATTCCTCACTGCGTCTCAAAATGATGTACATGAATCTGACTAAGCTTGATTGCATTTTTCCGAGCTGATGCGGGCGTTCACTCTCTGTTGCATGTATCGCCTCAGAATTTGTGTTTGAATAGAGCGCACGCTCTGTGGGCATGGCTGCATTAGCGGATAATGAGCTGACTTGCGAACGACTGAAATCTCTCTCTTTTCAAACAGATTACATAAACAGAGAATATTTGTTTTCGATTAGACTTACACGATTTTAAAACCTGACATTTCAACGTTTCTTTAGACATATGTCTCATGTTTGTGTATTCACTAAATTACAGTTCATGTTCTGAGGTCTATCAGAATGGACTTCATTCAGAGAGAGACTGCAGCTCGCGATCATGTTAGTTTTCTTTTTTGCAAAAAGTACATTTTGTTTTTACTGTGAGTGTACACAAATAAAAGAAGACATTCTGTAGTTTCAATTGATGTATTACTTTTGTCTGTATGACAAAAAATGACGGAGTATTTTAAGCTGATTTTGCTGCTATGTGAAAAAAATCCAGTCGTTTCCCGACTTTTGAGTGTTAAGTACAAGTACTTTTACATTGCTGAAATAATAATAATAAGTAAGTAATAAATAAGTAATAAAAATAATAAATAAGTACTCTTCTCAAAAACTACTCAGAGTACTATTTTTAGCTGGTGATATTCAATTAATTATCAATAGCTACTGAATCAAATCAGAGATCCACGTAGAAAATAGCTACTTTCAACAAAACACTTTTTTACCTTGATGAATTGATGAATATATGAATTAGTGTTGTCACAATACTGGAATTTCTAACTTTGATACAATACCTTAAAAAATATTGATATTCAGTACCATTTTCGATACCGCAAGGAAAAACTGCCATATACTGTATAATTCCGTAAAGATGTTTTAATATCTTTAATATCTTTAATTTAATTTTTTGTCCATCCAATCGTTTTGTCCATAATTTGTGATTTTACAAGTAGCAAAGTAGATTACTTAGCTTAATTTGTACTTAAGTACAAGTAAAATTACAGACTTAAAAATATACTCCTAAAAGTACAAGTACACCCCCCCCCCCCCCCAAAAAAAAACTATTTAATTACAGTAACGTGAGTAGTAACACAAGAGATGCTTTTCAGTTTTGTAGCTGATTGTGACCAAATACCTTTTGTTTTTTATCAGCCCTACAAAAAAAAAAAAAAAAAGAACTATGCAAGAGTACTTTCTGTTCACTGCTTAGTGTTTAATACACTAAAGGAGGCTGTACTGCACCAACTACCTCAGGGGGGACTAAATGCAGCTAGTTGGAACAAACTGTAATTTGCACTACTGTCTGTTCAAAATAAATGAAAAGAAACCTAGCATTGGGAATTTGTTGCTTTTTCCTGTTGTACCGAGCTCGTATCGAACTGTGACCCCAAAACCGAGGTACATACTGAACCGTGACTTCTGTGTACCATTACAGCCCTACTACCTAGCACTGAATAACTTATCAAATTGGCATTGTGCCACTTGGATTGTATCAGTCAGTATTTGTTTTCCCAGTAGCAAATAATGTGTAATTGGCTGCGTGCAATTGTGTTTAAGCAGATAATATTTCTACTGGTTTTCTCACTGCTCTAATAGCCTGTATGAGGTCTCCTTAGGGGACCAGACCCAGGCCTCCACCATTGTCATATATGAGAGGAAGATTAACGCTAACACGCTTACATTCCATATTAGCGTCAGCGGGTAAACAAAGCGATGGAAGGGGTACTCATGCTTTCTTACCTCCTCCCACTTTCATCATCTTTTGCTTAATACTAGAAAACAGAGACCAGTTCACTTAGTATTGATGTTTTAAGCATCAGATACTGGCTGACTGCTATCAGGTGACCTGCACTGGCTGGTAAATAGCATAAGCAAAGACAAAATAGTATGTGCAGAAGATAAAAATAACTTTGTTAAAGATGGAGAAACTATAATTGAAACATAGAGAAACTATAATTGAAACTTTTGTATAGAAATTCTGCAAGCCCTCTGGCCTTAAGCGCACAGCAGTCTGCAGGGTAAAATAATCAGCGCTGTTGCCAGAATGCAATAAGAGGCTTAAGCTAATAGTTGTGGATATCAGCATTGGGGAAAAATAAAAGTATTTGGCTGTTATAAGATGTACATTTTTTCTGTGTGGTTGATGGGGTTTCTTAAATGTTGACATGGAGATTATTTGTTTGTGCCAGGCCTAGACATTGGGTTTGCTAGCAGTTATATTTAACATGACTGTAAAATGTTGTGTGGTTTTATGACTGGTATACTAATTTAGGTGACTAACAATGGATTTTTTAATGTGACGACATGCCTCGACTGACATGAAACTAACGTGCTTCAATTTCTACACTTTTCTGAATCTCATAAAACCTGGGTTAAATTTACCCACAATATCAAAATAGAATTTAAAAAGAAAGACACTGTCGTTCAAAGGTTTAAGTTCGGTAACATTTTTAATTTTGAAAGAAGTCTCCTATGTTCATCAAGGCTGCATTTATTTTATCAAAAATGCAGTAAAAACAGTAATATTTTGAGATATTATTAAACTCCTTTGTACTCTTTAAAATTTATTAAAATAGAAAAAAAATGTATTTTATTCCTAGAATGGCAAAGCTGTATTTTCAGCAGCCATTACTCCAGTCTTCAATGTTAATCCTTCCGAAATCATTTTAATGTGCTGATTTGAAGAATAGAATGTTCAAAAGAAAGCCTTCGTAATGGTATTAATGTCTTTATGGTAACTTTTGATCGCATCATTACTGCATTATTAGTGCATCATTACTGAATAAACGTATTAATTTTGTATGATATAAAATGTAAAAAAAATCTTAATGGTCCCAAAAGATATTTAAATTTATCCTGTTTTTGGGACCATTAAGATTTTTTACATTGTGATGATATCATCATGAAATTTCTATTATTATTGATTATATATTTATATTGTATTTAAATTAATTATTATACAGCCATGGCCAATTATTATACTCGCCTTTTAAAGATTGACCACAGGTTCTCTATGGGATTAGGATCCGGGGACGGATCCAAAATTTCAGTGTAATGATTTCCGAGCCACTTCATATTCATTCTTGCCTTGTAACATTGTGCCCCATGTTCCATCATGTTGGAAAATGCACAATTCATCTGCTCTTATAATCCAATCAGAATGATAGAGTGATTTCACCTGACTAGTACTCATTCACACTTTCCCATGTGCTGATGATATGATTAATGAAATTATGTTTGCTGGACATTTGCGGCAAAAAATTTAGGTTTTTGTGATAAAGTTTATTTTTGACCAGTGAAGCTTTTTGCAATTATTTAAAATGTATCTGATCATTCTGCACAATAATCTAGAAGCAATGTGAATCAACACCACAGCAACTGTAGCAGCAAACTTTGCGAAACACAAAATGTATGTCACTGCCAATACTTTTGGCCATAAAAAAGTGGTTGTGAATCAAATGTGCCCCTCATACCCTCTCACCTTCACTCGCATTTTCAGCTGTCTTTAGGTTGCCAGGTATTCATTCCAAGGATCAACACACATTAGTAAAAGCATGTATTTTAATTTTTCTTTGTCTACAGATATACATTTGGTGGCCGCAGTACATTATAAAGTAGCCCAAAAAACGCAACCCTCTGTAATTGTTCCCACGACGGCATTTTCAAAATAGCCCAATTGTGCGGGAAAACAGCGGCCCCGGCAACATTGTTCATAGTCTGTCCCATTTAACAACGCACCTCGGTTCGCTCACCCGATTCGTTCAAAACGTGAATTCATTCAGAAACTGAACACTGCTGCTATATAGGTAATATTTTATAGGTAATTATAATATTTTATAGGTAATATTTTCGTTGACAAAAACAGAAAATATTGTGTCTAAAATATAACACAATATTAACTTCTTTATTGAACTGTTGTATAAAATCAGTATCACATTTGCACTTGTGCTATTCGGAACAAAAACAGCACTTGTGTGATATTGCGCTCATTACTCGTGTGATATTGCATATGATATAAATATGAGACAAAAACTCATACAGGGCCATTTTTGCCCCAATATTTTGAATTTAACAGCATATAACCGCATTCTATAGGCTACATCACACAGTGAGTTGTTACCCTGCATCATGTTCGTCACCAATCAACTGTATGAAATGTCAGATGACCTACTTAGGTGTAGGGTGGGGCATGTGCATTAAATCGACAGGCCTTGTGTGTGTGTGTGTGCGTGTGTGTGTGTGTGTGTGTGCGTGTGTGTGTGTGTGTGTGTGTGTGTGTGTGTGTGTGTGTGTGTGTGTGAATTTGGAGGGAAGTCCTGCAAAAATGGCATTATTTTTAAGACAAATATATATTAATTATTCTTTATTTTTGGTTCTTACCATCTGAGAGCATGCATTTTCTCATTTATTGGGCACTAAACAACCATCTTTTTTATCTATTTCATATTGTCCAGTGCAGAGAAGAGTGTAGGAGATTGCGTTGATGGGAACAGCAATGGCCACAGGCCTCTCCTCATATTGCAGACCCGGGAAAAGGTTAGCTCAAGAACACATGCTCTAAATTGAGCTTAATATGGGCTGAGGAAAAGGTCAAGGAGGGCTACTGGTCCACTATGTCATAAGAGACATCAGCTGTGAGAGCGAGAGAGCAACTAATTACCCACTAACACGCTAAGATGGAAAGCATTGTCACCTGCGATCACACACAAACACACACACACTGCTCCATCATGCCCTTCCTCAAAGCTTGTTTAAACCCCCCCCCCCCCCCCCCCCATCACTCATAGCCTCCCTCCACCACCTATTTCCTGCAAATGAATGTTAATAATAATGTATTGACTTCAGTCAAATCACAGTGTTGGCTGTTAGCAGCTAGGAGGATTGTGTTAATGTAATGAATAATGAAGAGAGCAACTGCAAGACCCTCACTAAACATGTGTGAAGGTTGAGAAAACGTTCATTTAGTTCTGCTCCCATTTGCATAGGTGTAAGTCTTATTAAAAGAGGCATTATCAGTACAACGATTGTCACACACATACAAACACGCACAACCCCCATCTCCTGCACAGTTCTAATGAGGTATCAGGAAACTAGCTACTTTATTCTTCTCATCTGTTTTGTTTGGAGTCTGTATGACCAGTGTATGACCCCAACTCTCAAATGAAAGGACAGACGATACACATTTTTTGCAATATTATTTTCATGAAAATCATATTATATAATAATTATTAACATATTCATTACTGTAATTTTAAAAAATATTATTTACTATATTATATTTAATTATTACATTATATTGTATATATTGTAATTTTAAAAATATGTTATACTATGTAATAAATTATTATACTATATTGTAAATGTTATTGTATTCTATATTATTTACGTTGTATGTATTATATATTTATATTATATATAATATGTTACTGTTTATATAATGTTATATATAATATTTATGTTGTATGTATTATATTTATTATATATTAAATTATAATTTATTTTCAATGTAATGACATTCTCCTTCCACCCATACACAATGCTTACACTCACCTGAGTTATAATCATCTGCACCTGCACCTCATTACTGAATCATCAGGACTGCATAAATACCCTGCACTTTCACCCAATCTTTGTCTGATCTCGTTGTGTTACCACACACAGTGACTATGCAGACTCAAACCTACCTGTTGTTAACCTACAAAAGGTAGGTTTGTACCTTGTATCTCTTCATTGTACTCCTTGTCGATCTCCTTGTTGTTGTTTACATCACCCTCCTGCAAGTACAAAGACTGTCCAGTTTCTTTTACCTCTTACTCACATTGGTATCCTTTTATTTCTACTACCCTGTGTTGTGTGTAGTGCTCACCATCTGCTTATAAAGACCTGCTATTGAGTTCATCCTCAGCTTTCTAGTTATGTGACAGAAGATCAGACCAGCAACATATACTTCGTAAGATCTTCCACCACAACACCCACACCAGCACGGGATACCATTGAGGAGCTGGTTGATGGACTCTGTCAATACCTCATGCCAACATTACATTCTGAAGCAGTCGCAGCCAGTTCCTCCATTCCACCTCTTCCGTAAACATTCTACGGCAGACCCATGGTCAATCCCATTCCATATTCCAACATGACAGAGGATTGCAGCAACTTCCTACTGTAGTGAAAGAGCGACTTAATCACCTCCGTCAACTGAAGTGACTATGCGCTTCAGTTCCGAACCCTGGTGGCGGCCAGCGAGTGGAATAAGCCGCTCTCCTCACTGCCTACTGGCAGGGACTGGAACCTGCCCTGTGGCTGCAACTCTCTACGTATACCGATGCCATGGGCCTTGAGCGTTTCATCCAGCTATTGGTTACATACCTGCAAACTAGTCGCTTTTCGGCGAAATTCGCCGTTTTGAATCAAAATATGTCATTTATGTGAATCGTGTAGATCCGAAGAGTTTTTTTTTCGGGGGTGGGGGGTGTCAGGGTGAGTTTGCAGGCACAATAAATCGAAAATGGGCTACTTTCCCATAGACTGGAGTGAGACCATAAACGTCTCTTGAGCTGTCGTGATCTTTTTTGGCGCTCTGTGGTGTGACTGACACATCGCTGTAGCGTTTCAGTTCAAACAGAGGCAGAGTGCACGTGAACCGATCATCTCTTCCGCTTTACAACACGAAATAAACATGAATAGATGTAGGATGAATGAATACCGAAGGTATGTTGAAAGATCCAGTACAACTTACTGAAATCCGTATCATGTCATATGTAACATCAATCGATTGTTTCACAACCGCGGAAAAGCGCCAATAAAATAGCTTGTAAAAATGTCACATTTACCATAACATTTACCTCAGAAAAGCCGTTCAATGTCAAAAAACTTGTTAGTCAGCTACAAAAATGAACTTAGAGAGGAGCATTTTGATATATATCCACTGTGACTATAGGCCATTGCATATTCATGTACTTAACATGTGCTTCAATACTGAATGTATAAAACCGTTTTATGACAGCCACCATTTAAATGTTTAGGCCGATATTAAAAACTAGTAGAAACATAATTATGTCATTAAAAATTTATTATGACATTATTATAAAAACTTCTTTGTGTAATTTATATGTAAGTAGCTTACAAATCAATTAATTTTAACCTTTATTATTATAATGATGTACCAGCTGTGGTTCCCTGTATAGTTTACAGCATTAGTTAAGAGATATTTTTTTCTTTGAGGAAATTTGCCATGTACTGTACCTGATAGGCCCCAAATGAATCATTATTGAATTGAAGGTAATCAAATCGAAATCAAATCGCAAGCTTCTGAATCAGAATCGAATCCAATTGTGAAATTTGTGTCAATGCCCAGCCTGTGTCAATAAATGTTTTTTTTGTTGTTTTTTTTACTTGAAGCAAATGTTGGTTTTTTTCCATTTATTTTCTTGTGGGAGTGCACCAGAATGCTTAGTTTATATTTTTAAAAATTTTCTTATGGGGGAGGACACCCCCAGACCCCCCTACTACTATTTACTTTGTAAACATGTCACCTTTTTCACCACTTTGGAGTTTGCAGGTATGTGGTTAGATTGAGTCAACAAACATCTAGCCCTGCAATCCCCGACCACCAGCCATTCACCACGCCCTCCAGAATCAGATGTGGAGTTCATGCAAGTGGACGCCTTCCATCTCACACTCACTCAAATGTCAACCATGCATGGAAGATTAGCTGTGCTTATACTGCAGAGCTCCATTGCAGACATCATTCTTGGATGACTTTGGCTCCAGTAACACTCACCTCAGTCCTTGGGGACTCTGGAGAAATTCTTGCCTGTGGAAAGACTGCTTCCACAGATCTTCCTTTGCCGGAGCTGCTTGACAGCCATCTCCTCTGATCCTTAATCTGTGAAAATTTGTGCTTCCACCATTCCAAGCCATCATCCCCACCAGTCATACGTCATCAGTCGTCAAGGTGTTGAAATGGACCAGGGGAAGATTGAAGCGGTACAATTCTGGGCCATACCTCCCCAAACAAAGAACGCCAGAGATTCCTAGATTTAACTAATTTCTGCAGGCAATTCATTAGAAACTACAGTCAGATTGCTGCCCCTTTGACTTCCCTTCTAAGAACCAAGCCCAAGTCTCTGTCCTGGAACCATCAAGCTACAGTAACCATCCAACGTCTAATGGACACTTTCACCAGTGCACCCATCCTGTTACATCCCGATCCGAACAAAGCATTCGTTGTTGAAGTCGATGCCACTACTTTAGGCATTGGAGCTATCCTATCACAGCGGCAGTGGGAAGTATCATCTATGCGCTTTCCGGCGGAGCAGAACTACGATACCAGCAACTAGGAGCTATTGGCCATCAAGTAGAACCTGTTCTGCTGGGATGTCCCAAGGGGCGCACTAACATCCCCTCCAACTTGCAAATCTCCCCATCATCTTCCAAAAGGCCAGCTCCTTCCTCTTCCCATTCCTTGACACCCCTGGTTACACCTGGGTGTAGATTTCATCACAGATCTCCCGGCATCAGATTCCAACACCTGGGCCGAGTATGCATAGAACTCTTAAAGGATTAGTTCACTTTCAAATGAAAATTACCCCAAGCTTTACTCACCTTCAAGCCATCCTAGGTGTATATGACTTTCTTCTTTCTGATGAGCACAATCGGAGATATATTAATAAATATCCTGACGCATCCAAGCTTTATAATGGCAGTGAACGGGACCAACGAGTATGAGCTGAAGAAAGTGCCTCCATCCACATCCATCCATCATAAACATACTCCACTCTGCTTTGGGGGGTTAATAAAGGCCTTCTGAAGCGAAGCGATGCGTTTGAGTAAAAAAAAATATCCATATTTAACAAGTTATAAAGTAAAATATCTAGCTTCCGCCAGACAGCCTTCTGTGTTCAACTTACGAAAAAAAAGGAACTGGCATCGCGTCTGTTAAGCTTTTTCCGTAAGTTGAATAGGGAAGGCGTAGGACGTAGCGTAAGCTTTTTGAGCTGCGAGAGTTTTACACTTTCTTCGTAAGTTGAATACAGAAGGTGGCATGGCGGAAGCTAGATATTTTACTTCATAATTTGTTAAATATGGATATTTAATTTTTTTACACAAACGCATTGCTTCAGAAGGCCTTTATTAACCCCCCGGAGCCGTGTGGAGTACACTTTTATGATGGATGGATGTGGATGGAGCCACTCTCTTCAGCTCATACTCGTTGATCCCATTCACTGCCATTATAAAGCTCAGATGCATCAGGATATTTATTAATATATCTCTGATTGTGTTCATCAGAAAGTCATATATTTCATTTGAAAGTGAACTAATACTTTAACACCTTTCCAGTGCGTGCATGGCTTCCAGCCACCCGTTTCCCTGTTCAGGAGAGCCCTTGAAAGTACCAGCAAGAGGATCAGGGACTCGGCTCACGTTCAACTTCTATAGGCAGTCCGGTGCCACAAGAGCCAGGCTGATGCAAGAAGGTCAGAGACATCCAGATACTAACCGGGACCACAGCAAACTTCACATATTTCACATCCTGATAAGCGTTTCTTGTCACAGTTGTAAACACGACGACTTTCTTCTTCCATGAGGGGGTTTGGTGTCACGATGGCTTTGTATCCAGGCGGACCATTAAATAATGCGTTCCTGTAGATTTTAACCAGATGACGACTTCGAAACTCCCAAAGTGTTTCCCATTTTTGTGCCTTCTGCATCAGACATTCAGCCAACGATCCATGGGCATGATGTCTGAGGCTGTTGCTAACCTGTTGTTAACCTCATTTCTCCTCGTTGTACTCCTCATTGACTCCTAATTTTTCCTCCTCATTTCCCAACTTGTTCCTTATCGTCGATCTTCTTGTTGTTTTCCACATCAACTTCCTTCTATTACAGACTGTTCAGTTTCATTTACTTCTTACTCACTGGTTTTCCTCTTTTTCACCTTATGTGTGTTGTGTGCAAGGCTCACCATCTGTGTTATGTTACATGACGGAGAAATGTGCTTCAAATAGGTTCTAAAAATAACCTTTATGCTTTGCAATGCAAAATATAATTCCTATTTCATAGATAGATAGATAGATGTGAAAAAGAAAAAAAGAAAAAACACAGCTGAGGGTATAATAGGGCATGAAATGGAGAAAAATGGTCAGACTTGGGTCATGCTTGTTAGTAGTAGTTACTCATTTGTCCTGATGTCAGTGGAATGTGTCAAACAGCAGGCTAATTAACATATCCCCTTGATGAGTTACTTCCTAGTCCCCCTTATCTGCAGGTTGGTTAGATGCTTAATGCTTCTTTATGAGCTTAAAAGTGTGCATGTGTATCGTTTTATGTTGTCAACATGTCGACACATCACATGCATCTTTATGCACTTATGGTTATGTCCATGTGTTTACTGGATGTTTCTGCAGAACAGAAATGCATCAAGTACAATGCAACATGAAACATCCCATAGGAAAGAATCACAAATGAGCATACACAGACATCTGTATGCTCATGGCCCGTGCTGTCACCAAGGTTACAGTGCTACTAATCCAAATTTAAATAACTAGAGAACCTCTCTCTCTCTTATAAACGCATGTCTTTCGACCAGTCATAATGTTATGTGCCTCTAGAGGTTTTTTCTGATACTCCTGGACCCTGAGGACTTGTCGGTACGTGTGAAGTCTATGCTGCACGTAGGCCATGTTAAAATGTCAACCACAGAGAAAGGAATTGATTATGGACGACTCTTAATAATGTAGTGTTGGACACAGTTAGTGTGAATGATGGAAACTTAATGAGCACACAGACTCACACACAGATGTTTGTGTGCAGCACCAATGAATCATCCACCCAAATCACTGTTTATAAATGCACAATTGTTGACTAGCTTCACCTTTTAACATTTTTAATTGAAGGTTCTGTTTGTGGTATTTTTAGCATCCTGTTGAGTCCAGTCTGTTTTACATTGGGGATTGAGCTATATGCACTTGAAAGTGTACGGTAGTCATTGATTGTGAATGGATATGCTTGATGGAGTTTTCATGTTTTGGGTTCCAGATTCAATACAACTCGAGCTCTATTGACAGCATTTGTGGCATGCTGACGGTTGCTATTGAACTATGGGGATAATAATTCTAGAGGGTTTAAAAGCAGAAGTGTGAAGCATGTGTTTTTATTAAAGCACTTATATTAATTGTTTTGTACCAAAATGAACATAATTTGAGCTCTAAATTGGCAAAATGATCCTTTCCTGCTGTAGGCAGATGAACTGGTTCTGGTTGTTTTAAGAGGTGCACCAATATGGGAATTTTGGCAGATACTGAAAACCAAAAATTTGATCTACGTTTTTACTAATTATCCTCCATAAAACGCTTGCCTAAAAAGTCAAGATCAATATGTACTTCAAATGGCATCCCTTAATCTTACCCCACACCTAAACTTAAAGCTGCAGTCCGTAACTTTTTTTTTGTAAAATGATCCAAAATCAATTTTTGAGCAAGTACATAACCAGCCAGTGTTCAAAACTATCTCCGTACCTTAGCTCGATTCACAACGGTAAGCTTGTAACAATGTATTATAATAAGAGCAGTACTAATGGGTTTCCGCGGGAAATTCGAGCATGCAGCCATTCGTCTTTGCGTCATTACGTCACGTCTGTAAACAGAAAGGAAGGAGTCCCAGCTAGTAGCTATATCATGTGAGGATGCTGCTTGTAGCGGATCATTTATAGCCTTTTTTCACAGCAGCTGAAATAATTAAATTTATCATTTTGATGGCGGATTGTAATCCAGAAAGGTCCAAATGACAATCATCAGTGACAACTGGAGATTCACCCGTATTCAAAAGCAAAAGACGTCGGACTGCGGAGTGGCTACAGAAAGTGAAATCTACAGGTAACGTTACACACTAAATACACACTAAATACACATAGTCATGCAATGCTGATGTTGTTAACATTAACAATCTGAGACAAAGTAATATAACAAAGTATAACAGTAATAATAATTTGCATGTTTTGGCATGATCCGAGCTAAGCGATGGTTAGATTTAATCACCATTGGCAGCGCGATTTATTGTAGGCCTAATGCTTTTTTCCTCAGTTGGTCAGAACAAAAGTGGCAGACATGTTACTTACTTGTTCAGATGACATTTTCCGGTGAAAATTCTTATTTTGGTCATACTTCCAAGACGTAGAATCTGTGTTTCTGAAGTACAGTATCCACACCGATGTGGTGACTGACAGCAAACATTAGATTCATCCGCGCTGAGGAGCCGTGCCGATGCACAACGCACGTAACGATAATAATTCTGCATATAACTGCAATTGCAGGTTTCAAACAGAAATGGCGTCAAAGAGGCAAATCTTACGGACTGCAGCTTTAACCACTACCTTATAACTATTAATAAGCAGTAAATTAGGAGTTTATTGAGGCAAAAGTCATAGTTAATAGTGAATATATGTTAATGAACAAAAAAAACTTTAAAATTAAAACAGGTACAACCTCAAAAATCTTTCGGATCCAAATATAATTTATCCAATCTAGGCCAACTACCACTGGAATAAGAAAATATGCATTCTTATTGCCATCTTTCTTTTAAAAAAAAGTTAAAGCCTAAGTTTCAGGCAATTTTAAATTTGTGATTTCCAGTCTTGGAATAAATGTAAAAATTCTAAGGGTCATGGAAATTTCTTTATTAAACTTCCATTTCTACATATATGTTTAAGCTAAATCTTCCATTAAGCTGCTTTCAAATCACAGCCTTATTGTAATTTTTTGGACTTTCAGACACAAATAAGTGTTTAACTAAAGGCTGGAATACACTACACTACTTTTAAAATCTGAACAGATTTTAAACACCACCCATTATACACTTGCAGAGATTGTAAGTGGTTACAGAAGGAAAAACTGGCCATCATACACTAAACGATTGAGGATCACACACTAGCAGACTTCCAGGTTGTTCCGAACACAACATGCACCTTGTTTCAAGGAGACACATGATAAATGAAAACAATGTGTTCTAAAATCAGCTCAAAATATCAAAAACGTCTGATATACTCTGACTAGATGGAATTACAAGCTAAAAATCAGAGTGTGCCCATATACACTACGTGATTTTTCTGTGAAATCTGTCAGCTCAAACCTGAAGACTGACTCAGCAACTATAGCATTGACTTGTCCAGACTGTATATGTATATATCCCAACCTTACCGTTGTCACATTTTGTGACAACATTATTATCTCCTCACTACAAAGGAGGTAATAAACAAACACAGTCTTTAATCAAAAACCCATAAATAATGAACAGAAGATCAATCAGAAAACAGAATAGCATAACCACATTACAACTGAGACGAGACAGAACAAAGAACAGAGGAAACTAAGGGTGCTTCTCATTTCTTATTTGTGCATCCTCATTTCCTTTCCTCGCTTCCTTTCCTCATGTCTCAGCTCCACCCCCATAAGATGTGAGGGGAGGATGCAAGGAAAGAAAATGAGGACTGAGGAATCGAAGGAAGTGTTATTTGTATATTGGAATGTTCTTGAACACTCGAGCGTCACTTCAAAGCGTCATCAGCTGCGTTCGAGGGATCTGCCCTCACGTTGTTAAAGTTTGGTTATTTAAAAAAAAATCATAATAAATATTAATAATGCAAGATGTCCCATTGAAATATGTGAGATGTAAAGTTTATTTAAACTGCAAAAGTAAAGAATACATTTAAATTATTGTTGACAGATGTGACGAAGGAGGAGAATGTATACGTGCGTCAGGTTTCTCGATGAGAAAGACTTCCACAATGGATACACCTGTGTAACCTCGCTCATAGCTCCTCGGGAAGCTTCCTCACTCCTCGTTCCTCGCCTCCTCACGGAGCAGTTAGAGAATTGAGATGTCCTACAAGATGGCTGAGCTCGATTGGTTTCCGGGTCATAGGATGGAGGATGGAGGAGCGAGGAAACAAGGAGGGATATTGAGGAGCACCCTAAGGGTTTAAATAATATGAAATTTAAAAAATTTAAATGCTGAATTTCTGACACTGTCAGAAAATGATCGTAGACTGTCTTTGGTCGCAAGACCAAGAAAACAGCCGTCTTTGAACCTCTCTCACTGTACGACATAGGACCACCGATTAAGAGCCACGATCACAGAAATCGCCATGATGGTTTCATGATGGCAATCTTTCGTCTGGGACAGACAAAAATCATGCAGTGTATCCCGGGCTTAATCTTTTTCTGTTGGTTTTCATCCCTTTGAATGGAAAGAAATGCATTGATCTTGTTCATTTGTATTACTTTGGTGTACTGACAGTATCATTTTATATAATTAGTGTACATAGAAATCTGTAAAATACTTGTAGTGTACTACAGAGCCCGGGAAGTCACCTTTAGGAGAAAAAAAGACATTTTGCATATCGTCCCTTCTGTTTATAAACTGTACTCACAGATTCTTAAATTGTTCCCTCGGTTTAACAAATCATGCCCACAGATTAATAAACCATGCCCACAAATTTCCAATTCATATGCACTCAGATTTGTAAACCGAAGGAACAATCTAAAAATCCGTGAGTATGTTTTATAAACTAAGGGGACGAACTGCAAAACTGTGGCCACGGATTTGCGGGTCTTGTTGTTTTTTTGTTTTTGTTGTTGTTGTTTTTTCCTCCTACAGGTGACTTCCCTGGCTCCCTGGAGCACTAAAGAGGGAGCGATGATGTAACGCAAAATGTCCCCAGCTAGAAAAACATATGGCCCATTCAAATATTTGTCGAACTGCAAACAAACATGTTACTACAACTATGAAACTGAAAACAACTGAGCAAATACAGATGGCAGAGCACTGAATAATATTACTACTTGAAACTGAAAGGAAAATTGCCTAGGCCAACATATATGAAAATTCAACTCAACAATATCCATGAAATAAACATGTTTTAGATCACCAGGTATAAATACATCTTAGATATGCAATTGTAGCGGTTTTGCCATGAATACAGACAAGTTACTATTATACCACCACCCCCAAAAGTAATTAGATACACGCTCATTGCGTCCCGTTTATCAGATGCATAATTTGATGGTAAGTTAGAACAGCCTGAACTGCAACCGGTCCGGTGACATACAATACCAATACAGTGAAATAATCAACTAACTATGACCAAATATTTAGGCCTCTTAACATAAACAAAATATTTCATAATACCTTGAGCCTACTCAGTTACCCCTTTAAGAAAAGAGTTTCCCAGAATGCTTAGCTGTCGAGTGCTGATTAAGCATGTTAGCATGAGTAATGTAAGCATGTGTGACACTAACAGTAAACACTATCAGTAAACAGACATTTGTACTATGCATAAAGTTGTTTGTCTGCCATGACACTGGTGACGAGTAATTAACCAGTAATACAACTAGGAAGAAAAACATAAACACAGCGAAAAGACGGACTTCAGCAGAAAGTACTGATACAAGTTGTTCCAACTGGCACTCAGACCCAGCAAAAGCTTTAGATTGCTGATGAAGTGATCGCCATATTTGAACTGTGAGTGGAAAAGAAAAAGAAAAGAATCAAACGCAAAAGAATGGCTACACCTGCTGAACTGCCCTACTTTCCAAGATTTGATATCGACACAGACCAAGGATCTTTCGCTACTAAGATTCAAAACATTCTTGACAGCCACTGTTGTAGCCAATAAAACCAGAAAAGGAGCAATGTTACTGTGTTACACAGGTGTGACAGAGTAAAAATGACGGCAAAACTGGAACCAACAAACAAGAAAATATTACCGTATGGCAAGCAACACCCTCTTCCACTGCTTGGCAAACTAACCACTGATGTTTCAGTTCACGGTAGAAGTCAAGTCAAGTCAAGTCACCTTTATTTATATAGCGCTTTTTACAATGTAGATTGTGTCAAAGCAGCTTTACATTGATAACTGGTACATTATTTGGCTGCACAGCAGCTCTTAAAGAATAGTGTCAATGCAGGCAGATCAAAGCACTGTTGAATATCAAATGTCAAGTCAAATGTCAAGTGTCCCCAACTAAGCAAGCCAAAGGCGACAGCGGCAAGGAACCCAAACTCCATCAGGTGACATCAGGTGGCAGACAAGTGGCAAATAAGTGTTTAAATGGAGAAAAAAACCTTGGGAGAAACCAGGCTTAGTCGGGGGGCCAGTTCTCCTCTGGCCAACAGTGCTTTGTTACGATTCAGGTTGCCATCGTAAGTCCAATAGGATCGCAACATTCAAAGTATTTATTCCAGTTCCATCCAATTGAGGATCGTATTCATCACGCCGGTATGGACGGTTGTTGAGGAACTGTGTCGTGGCTGTCGTGTCGATGAGGCCCTCACAGTGGATGATCTAGTTGACTCAGTCTCTGCTGATACTTCAGGGCTGCGTTGTGGTCGTGTCAAGGCGCAGGTCCTTGGTCTCACCTGGATACGGCCCGGATCCGGTTGACTACGGTGAACCTCGGGATAACCAGAAAGACTAATATTAGCGTAGATGCCATTCTTCTTCTGATGTAACGAGTACATCAGGTGTTATAGGAAGTGTTCCCGGTTCCGGCTGACCTAATTTATGCAGCCTAATAATCCTTTAACGGATTTGAAAATATAAATTGGTAATGTGTTATGTGTATGCCAGGTTAAAGAAATGCGTTTTTAGGAGAAGGATCTACCGCCTGCGGTTGATTTTGATATTCTAGGTATTATCAGCTGGCCTGAATTCTGAGATCGCAATAGACGTGAAGGACTATAATGAATTAGGAGCTCGCTCAGGTACTGGGGAGCTAAACCATTTAGTGCTTTGTAAGCAATTAGCAAGATTTTAAAATCTATACGATGTTTAACAGGAAGCCAATGCAGTGTTGACAGAACTGGGCTAATATGGTCATACTTCCTAGTTCTAGTAAAATCCTAGTTCTGCATTTTGTACGAGCTGTAGTTTATTTATCAGGCGAGCAGAACAACCACCCAGTAAAGCGTTACAGTAATCTAGCCTTGAGGTCATGAACGCATGAACTAACTGTTCTGCATTTTTCATTGAGAGCATATGTCGTAGTTTAGATATATTTTTAAGATGGAAGAATGCGGTTTTACAGATGCTAGTAACATGGCCTTCAAATGAAAGATTGGTATCAAAGAGCACACCCAGGTTCCTAACTGACGACGAAGACTTAACAGAGCAGCCATCAAGTGTTAGACAGTATTCTAGGTTATTACGTGAAGAAGTTTTTGGTCCAAAAATTAGAATCTCTGTTTTTTCTGAATTTAGTAGTAGGAAATTACTGGTCATCCAATTTTTTATATCAGCTATGCATTCAGTTAATTTTGTGAATTGGTAAGTTTCGTCAGGGCGCGAAGAAATATAGAGCTCAGTATCATCAGCGTAACAGTGAAAACTAACGCCATGCTTCCTAATGATATCTCCCAAGGGTAGCATGTACAGAGTGAACAGCAACGGTCCTAGTACTGAGCCTTGCGGTACTCCATATTGAACTTGTGATCGATATGACATCTCTTCGTTTACTACTACAAACTGATAACGGTCAGATAAGTATGATTTGAACAATGACAATGCAATTCCACTAATGCCAACATAATTTTCGAGTCTATTTAAAAGAATATTGTGATCAATAGTGTCAAATGCAGCACTAAGATCCAGTAACACTAATAGAGAGATACAACCATGATCTGATGATAAGAGCAAATCATTAGTAACTCTAATGAGAGCAGTCTCAGTACTATGGTACGGTCTAAATCCTGACTGGAAATCCTCACAGATACTATTTCTTTCTAAAAAGGAACATAGTTGTGATGATACTGCCTTTTCTAGTATTTTTGACAGAAAAGTGAGATTTGAGATCGGCCTGTAATTGACTAATTCTCTAGGATCAAGTTGTGGTTTTTTAATAAGAGGTTTAATAATAGCCAGCTTAAAAGTTTTTGGTACGTGTCCTAGTGATAAAGATGAATTGACGATATTAAGAAGAGGATCTATAACCTCTGGAAGCATTTCTTTCAATAGCTTAGTCGGTATAGGGTCTAACATACATGTTGTTGATTTTGATGATTTAACAAGTTTAGACAATTCTTCCTCTCCTAAAGCAGTAAATGAATTGAATTTTTCCTCAGGGACACTACAATGCACTATCTGACGCGACACTGTAGTAGACGGTTGCATGGTTATAATTTTTTCTCTAATATTATCAATCTTGCAAGTAAAGAAGTTCATAAAGTCATTACTGCTGTGCTCTTTGGAAACATCAGAAGTTGAAGCTTTATTTCTTGTTAATTTAGCCACTGTATCAAATAAATACCTAGGGTTGTGTTTATTTTCTTCTAAAAGTTTTGAAAAATAGGCAGATCTAGCAGATTTTAAGGCCTTTCTGTACTCAATCATTCTCTCTCTCCACGAAATGCGAAATACTTCTAGTTTTGTTTTCTTCCAGCTGCGCTCCATTTTTCTGGCTGCTAACTTTAGGGCCCGAGTGTGCTCATTGTACCATGGCATTGGATTAATTTCCTTAATCTTTTTTAAGCGCAAAGGAGCAACTGAGTCTAATGTGCTGGAAAAGACAGAGGCAATAGTTTCTGTTGCAACATCGAGGTCTTCTAAGCTTTCTGGTATGCTAAGGCGATGAAACTGATCAGGAAGATTATTTATAAAGCGATCTTTAGTGGTAGAAGTGATGGTTCTACCATATTTATGGCATGGAGGCAGTTTAGCCGCCTTGACTAAATGTAGTATACATGAGACTAGATAATGATCTGAGATGTCATCGCTCTGCTGCAGAATTTCAACAGCATCAATATCGATTCCATGTGACAATATTAGATCTAAAGTATGATTACGACAATGAGTGGGTCCTGACACGTGTTGTCTAACACCAATAGAGTTTAGAATATCTGCAAATGCCAATCCTAATGCGTCTTTTTTATTATCTACATGGATATTAAAATCACCAACAACAAGGACTTTATCTGCAGCTAGTACTAACTCCGATAGAAAGTCAGCAAATTCTTTGATAAAGTCTGTATGGTGTCCTGGTGGCCTGTATACAGTAGCCAGCACAAATGTCAACTTACATAATGTTACGTAAGGTACCATCACTTCGAAGGAATTATATTTGAAAGACTTCTGACTAATGCTGTAAGTATTACTATAGATTACAGCAACACCTCCCCCTTTGCCTTTCTGACGGGCATTGTGTCGATAATCATAACCTTGAGGACTAGACTCATTTAAAGTAATGTAATCATCCGGTTTTAGCCAAGTTTCTGTCAAACACAGCACATCTAGATTATTATCTTTGATAATATCATTAACAATAAGTGATTTTGAAGAAAGGGATCTAATATTTAACAACCCGAGTTTTATCATTTGTTTAGCATTATTATCTCTATTTTTTAATTTGTTGAACATCAATTAAATTTTTACCATTAAATGGGTTTGGAAGTTTTTTGTTTTTACTAATTCGGGGTACAGACACAGTCTCTATTTGAAAATATCTAGGTGTAAGAGTTTCTATGTGTTGGGAGTTATCTGAATTATCTGACTTCTGTAACGTGAGGCAGCTAGCAGACGGTCGGTTTAGCCAGTCTGTCTGCTTCCTGACTTGGGCCCCAGTTTGTCATGTTTCAGCTCTAAGACTATGTGCCATATTACTAGACAGAAGAGCAGCACCATCCCGGGAGGGATGAATACCATCTCTTTTCAACAGGTCAGGTCTGCCCCAAAAACTTTTCCAATTGTCTATGAAACCTATATTATTTTGCGGACACCACTTAGACAGTCAGCCATTGAGTGATGATAATCTGCTAACTATCTCATCACTCCGACGAACAGGAAGGGGGCCAGAGCAAATTACTTCTCCTGACATTGTACTTGCGAGTTCACACACCTCTTTAATGTTAATTTTAGTGATCTCCGACTGGCGAAGTCGAACATCATTAGTGCCGACGTGGAATAATAATCTTAGAGTATTTACGATTAGCATTAGCCAGCACTTTTAAATTTGCTTTGATGTCAGGTGCTCTGGCTCCCGGCAAACATGTGACTATGGTGGCTGGTGTCTCTATTTTAACGTTCCGTGTAATAGAATCGCCAATAACTAGGGCACTTTCAACAGGATTCTCAGTGGGTGCGTCACTGAGTGGGGAGAACCTGTTTGATGTTCTTATTGGAACGGAAGAGTGGTGTTTTCCGCGGCTAGGCCGCCTCACAGTTACCCAAGTGCCCTGCTGCGCGGGCTCTACAGCCGGAACCGAACAATGTACAGAGTTCACTAAGCTAGTCGCATCCAAAACAGTATCTAAAGCCCTTGCATTCTTACTATCCTCGATTAAAGTTTGGATGCGTGTCTCTAATTCTGAGATTCTCTCTGTCAGCCTGACTATTTCCCTACATTTATGACATGTAAATCCCTCGTCGCTGACAGAGAGAGCTATGGTGAACATGTGGCAAATGGAACAGGTAGCAATGCTGGGAGAGGATGACATGACTCACCGTGTTTGTAGACTGATCCGACTTACCACAGACAGAACAACTGAAGCAACATTCAATGTGGTTAAAGGTGATCATGGTTCTCTACTCAGTCACAAAACAGCCTCAGAACTTGGACTTATTCACATTGTTTACTCTGCAGACATATTTCACCCTACCCTT
This sequence comes from Mylopharyngodon piceus, assembly GCA_039654765.1. Taxonomy (NCBI): domain Eukaryota; kingdom Metazoa; phylum Chordata; class Actinopteri; order Cypriniformes; family Xenocyprididae; genus Mylopharyngodon; species Mylopharyngodon piceus. Next base: position 42,278,145 of record CM077443.1, on the reverse strand, counting down.
TCTGTTGCTGATCAGCTCATGCCACAATACCCAAACATTATGAAGGGCATTGTCGAAAAATATTCAAGTTGTAGCAAATTAGCTCAAAAGAAATATGAATAATTAATTATAACTAGTTATAATTAATTATAAATATTTGGATCAGGTAATAAAATTAATATTACAATCAATTAACCTGTTTGTCCAGTGACAAACCAGTAAATTCCAGTAAATCGTTTATTAATTCTAAGAAATGTTCATTTCCAGGTTATGGGAAATAACATTCTTACTGTACAGTACTACTCAGAGCATGTAGCCAAAATCTGCATGATTAGGGACTCCAGTATATGAGAATGAAACATGGACAACTTTATGTGTGACATGAGCAAGACTTTATTAACTAGACTAATCACTTAAACTACTCTAACATTCACACACATACATGCATACAGTTTACCAAGGAAAAGTGAGAGAGAGCTGAAGCAGAATACAGGAAAGCAAGAAGTTACAGCAGTTACAGTTACAGCTGATGTTGTCTTGATGAGAGAAAACCAGTTGGATTCAGAGGATCTTTGGTGAATGGAAAAACATGGCCGCAGCCTGGCACAAGCTTGGGGGTCTTCAGAAGTCTTCTAGCTCAGCATCATCTTCATATCAGAGTTTTATCAGTAAAAGAACCTGGTGTGATCTTGTGATCAGTAATTTTAAAGTGAAGATGTCACACCCTCTTGAGGTGTCTGAGCCAATAAGGAGTTGTTCCTTCAGAGGGAACTTTTTTACGAGTCCTTGTTCCCTAGCGAGATATTAGCATAAAACATTGGATTGGATGTATGAGAGAAGAACCTTCTAGATTCTCATATGAAGAGTATATAGCATCTTTTGGTTATAAAAACATTAAAAATTCAAATCTAGATTTTGATTTTCAAAGTTTTATTATAAAAACTGATTATTTTTTCCCCAAAATGCAATAAATCCATGACGTTTTTTTTTTTCAAAATGCAATTAATCCATCAATATAAGTTATTTTTCATATTCAAAAATACACAAAGTAAGTTGATTCACATATATGACAGCCTCTGAACTTTGTCAATACTAATCTTATATACAGGCATTTGACTAAAAATACATTGAGTCGTCGCTCCCAAAATGAATTCAACGAGTCATCTTGTTAATGTTATGAATTAATTATGTCTCCGTTTGTCATTACCGATTAAAGAGTATCTGGCGCCACCGCACGGTTAAAATAAACACATTTGCCGAGTACATTGGTATTAAAAACGGCGTTTAAAAACTGTTCATGATTCAGTTTTGGGGACCGTGACAGAAGTTTGATGCTATCGTGGAACAAGCAACAGCTGGCATTTTTCCTCCTCCCGACTCGAGTGCCTCATCTTCTTAATCTCCTCACATAAATAATTACATTACGATGACTTACGTTTCTTCCCCACCACAGGTTCATCAATGCCGTCAAAATTATTCATTTTTCTGTTTTTGTTGATCACAAAGTACAAAGCAGATAAGGAAAACTAGGATGCCAGGTGTATTCAGAGCGCCGCCATTACTGTTTACAGTGCGTGGAATGGTGCGCTGTGATTGGTTGAGCGGATATATCGCATTCTGCAGAGAAGGGAGACTGGCGTTTGTCGCGTTTTGGAAAGAACGGGAGAAAACATGACAGAATAACACGACAGATATCGCATTTTGCGCAAAATTAATCAATGACTTTTCAATACCGACCAGATACAATACTGATTTTGGCGGAAACTCAATTTTTTTTTAAAATGGCATTTATCGCGTTTTGGAACCAAACTCTTCATATGTATACATATATAGGATAAAAAGGGTTTATTTGTCCTTCTCAACAAGAATTAAGTCAGAGTCACAAGTCTCTGCAAATTCCTGACAGTCATAAAAAGTTCTTATCAGTTTTCCTGTTTTTTTTACCTGGTTCTACCTGTGTGTAAAGCCCGGGATACACTGCACGATTTTAGCAATGTCGCGTTGATTTTATTGGCTGGTCAGTGGACGTAGGTCGTAGCAGCAAACACACTGTGAGATGATCATACTGAATTTCTGACACTGTCAGAAAACTATCACAGGCTATCTTTGGTCGCAAGACCAGGAAAACGGCCACCTTTAAACCTCTCTCACTGTACGACATAGGATGAGCCACAATCACAGAAATCGCCACGATTGTTTCACGATGGCAATCTTTCGTCTGGGACAGCCAAAAATCATGCAGTGTGTCCCGGGCTTTAGGTTCTTTTGGGATGTTAGTTGCAGTTTTGGGGGATGAGTTCACAGAACTTTGTTGGGAGAGTTTTGTGGATTATTCATTAAATATAATGAATAATTGTGTGTCTGATTGGTCCAGACGCTACAAAGTTAAGCTCCACATTGATGAAAGTGTCAACCCTGTCATCCAGCCGCATCATCACATCCCTTTCCACATCCGTAAAAAGGTGGAGAAAGAACTGCAACTCCTTGAAAATCAAGGCATCATAGAAAAAGTAGAAGGTCCAACATCATGGGTCTCACCCATTGTAGCAATGCCCAAGCCTAAAAATCCAGAGAAGATACATATTTGTGTTGACAAGCGATTGCTAAACGTGGACATCATCCACGATCTCAATGGAGCTGTGATATCTTTCAAAATATCATTCAACTGGTCCTGCAAGGAATCCCTGTAGTCAGAAATTTCAGTGATGACAGCCAGGTACAGTATATGGCACTACAACAGATGCCCACAACAGATCTCTTGAAGCAGTATTTCAAAGATTGCATGAAAACAATATAACAATCAACAAGGACAAATGTGAATTTCACAAAACATCCTTGGAGTTCCCTTTCAGTCGGTCACGTTCGACGTTACGTCAGAACAGTACTGACGAATGGGGTCACACCCGAGAGCCCAATCACCTTTGAGTGGTAACAAAACAAGCCAATGGTACACCGAGTACCTTGGTCTGTGGAATTTTCATCACGATCTCCGGCCCACTTTGTGGGTATATAAGGAGCTGCACGAGCCTTCAGTTTGTGTTGGTGTGACAGCACGTTCCAGCGGAGATCGTTTAGAGCTTCCTGCTGCTGATTCCAGTCTCTGCTTCTCCCCTGGGCACTTCAGCACTACTGAAAGAACTTTTTTCTCTCTTTTCTCTAATGAAGGAGCATACACGGGTGTGAGTTCACGTCTTTCTAAAGATTTCATTCCGCCCATGTGTTTCTGGGCTCGGTTGATATATGGCTCCGTCTGACAGTTACGAGTGCTGTCTCACGTGTCTGGGCTTATAGCACGCTGAGGCTGCGTTTGTGGACCATCACGGTGTTAAGATCGAGACTTTCTCATTCGGGGCTCCGGCGATGACCAAATGTCGATCGCTGCAACACAAGGCGGGCTTGAGTCCTTGGGAGATGAGGATTCGGCTGCGTTGCCTCCCTCTGGGATGCCAGCGTTGCCCGAGTCTGATCCCGAGCTGACGGCCATGCTTTCCCGGGCAGCTCAGAGCATCGGGCCCAAGTGGAACCCTCGACCGTGTCCCGAGCACTCGAGGCTGGAGCCCTCGATTGTGATGCAGCTGTGTCCTCAAAGCGCCTCCACCTGGCATGGCGATCCAAGCACCCGTCCAAGGCCTGTAAGTTCCCATCCACACTTGTGGGCAAGGCTTACAGGAGCTGCGGGTCAGGCCGTTTCCGCCTTGCATGCCATGGCCATCCTGCAAGTACTCCAGGCCAAAGTGCTCAAACAGCTGCACGAGGGCAGTGCTGACCAGGGACTCATGCAGGAGGCGCGCACTGCTACTGACCTTGCTCTACGGGCGACGACGGTCACTGCGCGGTCCTTTGGTCAGGTGATGTCCATTTTGGTGGTCCAGGAGCGCCACCTATGGCTAAACCTGGCAGACATGAGAGAGTCTGATCGGACGCAGCTCCTCAACTCCCAGGTCTCCCAGGCTGGCCTCTTCGGTGACGCAGTCGAGAGTTTTGCCCAGCAATTCTCGGCGGCCCAGAAGCAATCTGAGGAGATTAAACACGTTCTGCCCCGGCGGCCTGCTGCTGCCTTCACACTCCCGCTCGGCCACAGCAGCAGCCTCCACCCAAGCCGCAGTGAGGAGATGGCCGCAGGAAGGCGACCCGGAGTTAGAGACGTCAGCTCGCCAGCAGATGGTAGCAGGATCACTCCTTCCCCCGGGGGAGAATCTTTTGTTCTCATTTGTTTTGTGTTCCCAAACTTTCAATAAAAGAGCTGTTTCCTTTACCTCCGGGTCTCAAGATGCCGTGGATAACAGTAGGCGACATAACACCTCGCCGCTCTCATCCCCCTCTTCCTTTGCCAGTTACCAGTCAGAGCTGGCCCGAGAATGCTCAGCCTTCTCACGCCTCCTCTGCCATTACGTGAAATCAGATGAGTACACGCACTCCGTCCACACTAAGGGATGCTACGCCTCTCATGTCAGGGCCATCTGTTCCACCTCGCTGCCCCACCGTGGGTACGCCTGTAGTTCCTTTGACCCCGCTGGCTCGGTTTCTGGGGGCCTGGTTTGAGCTCCCCAGTCCGTCCCGCTGGCTCATCTGAATGATCAGGTTCAGCTATGCAATTCAGTTCGCCCAGCGTCCTCCTAGGTTCCAAGGTGTCTGTGCTACGATGGTGGGCAAGGATGCCCATCATGCGAACAGAGGTCGCGACCCTGCTGGCAGAAAGCGCAATTGAGCCGACATGATGTCCGGCATTTACAGCCTCTACTTCATAGTACCCAAGAAAACCGGTGGGTTACGACCAATCCTAGACTTGCGTGCCTTGAAAAGAGCTCTTCACAGGCTTCTGTTCAAGATCTTAATGCCCGAACGCATTTTCGAATGCATTGGTCCTATGGATTGGTTTGCAGTGATCGACCTGAAGGACGTGTACTTTCATGTCTCCATTCTTCCTCAACACAGACCATTCCTTCGGTTTGTTTTCGAGGGGCAGGCATACCAGTACAAGGTTCTCCCATTCGGGTTGTCCCTGTCTCCCCTTGTCTTCATGAAGGTTGCGGAGGGAGCTCTGGCTCCTCTCAGGGAACAAGGTGTCCATATTCTCAACTACCTCGACGACTGGCTGATTCTAGCTCACTCTCGAGAACAGTTATGCGAGCACAGGGATCTGGTGCTCAGACACCTCGCCCATCTGGGGCTTTGGGTCAACTGGGAAAAGAGCAAACTCTTCTCTGTGCAGAAGATCTCTTTTCTCGTTATAGAAATAGACTCGGTTGCCATGTTCGCGCAGCTTACGAGCGAGCGCACTCAGTCACCACTGAACTGCCTGAGTCAATTCGAGGGCAGGAGAGCGGTCCCACTGAAACTGTTTCAGAGGCTCCTGGGGCATATGGCATCCACAGCGGCTGTCGTACCGCTCGGTTTGCTTCATATGAGACCTCTTCGCCACTGGCTTCAAGGCCGAGATGGGCATGGCAACACGGCATGCACAGAGTGACGCTCACTCCGGCCTGCCATCAGACATTCACCCCGTGGTTGGACCTCTCATTTCTACGGACTGGTATTCCCCTAGAAACAGTTTTCAGGCATGTTGTTGTCTCAACAGTTGCCTCTGCCACGGGCTGGGGTGCCATGTGCAATGGGCATGCTGCGTCGGGCTCCTGGACAGGACCCCGACTCCAGTGGCGTGTCAATTGCCTCGAGTTGCTAGCAGTACGGCTTGCTCTGCACCGCTTCAAGGCCCTGCTTAAGGACAAGCACGTCATAGTCCACACAGACAACACTGCGACTGTAGCGTACATCAACCGTCAAGGTGGTCTACGCTCCCGCTGCATGTCGCAACTCGCTCGCCATCTCCTCCTATGGAGTCAGAAGCATCTGAGGTCACTTCGTGCTGTTCACATCCCAGGCAAGCTCAATTGTGCAGCTGATGAGCTCTCACGACAGCAGTCTCGCCCCGGGGAATGGAGACTCCATCCCCAGTCAGTTCAGCTGATTTGGGAACGCTTCGGAGACGTTCAGGTAGACCTTTTTGCCTCTCCAGACACTTCTCACTGCCAGTTGTTTTACTCTCTGACCGAGGGCACCCTCAGCACGGACTCTCTGACACACAGCTGGCTGTAGGGCCTACGCAACTATGTGTTTCCCCCAGTGAGACTTCTCGCACAGACATTGTCCAAGATCAGGGAGGACGAGGAGCAGGTCCTCATGGTTGCGCCCTATTGGCCCGGCCGGACCTGGTTCTCCAAACTTGTACTCCTCACAACAGCCCCTCCCTGGCCAATTCCTCTGAGGAAGGACCTTCTTTCTCAGAGAGGGGACACCCTTTAACACCCGCATCCCGATCTTTGGAACCTGCATGTGTGGGTTCTGGACGGGATGTGGAATGTTTAGGTACCTTGCCACCTCAGGTGGTAGCTACCATCACTTCGGCTAGAGCCTCATCTACTAGACAGGCCTACGCTTTAAAGTGGAACCTCTTTGTCACTTGGTGTTATTCTCGTCAAGAAGGCTGAGCTGAAATTTCTATCTTTAAAAACTGCGCTCCTGGCAGCTTTGGCTTCGGTTAAGAGGGTCAGGGACCTGCAGGCATTTTCAGTTGACAAAGCCTGCCTGAAATTCGGGCCGGCTAACTCTCATATGATCTTGAGACTCCAGCCTGGATATGTGCCCAAAGTTCCCCCCACTCCTTTTAGAGATCAGGTGGTGGACTTGCAAGCGCTGCCCTCGGAGGAGGCAGACCCAGCCCTGGCGCAGCTCTGTCCAGTACGTGCTCTCCGCACTTATGTAGACAGAACTCAGTGCTTCAGGACCTCAGACCAGCTCTTTGTCTGTTACAGAGGCCAGCAGAAGGGGAAGCTGTCTCCAAGCAGAGGTTATCCCACTTGATAGTGAATGCTATAGTCTTGGCTTACCAGGTTCAAGACCTGCCATGCCCCCAAGGGGTGAAAGCTCACTCAACCAGGAGTGTTGCTTCCTCCTGGGCGCTGGCGCCTCACTAACAGACATTTTGTAGAGCTGCGGGCTGGGCGACACCTAACACATTTGCGAGATTCTATAATCTCTGTGTAGAGCCCCTGAACTCGCCCCTTCAGGCCAGTAAGTAGGACCTGCTCTGTGTCAATTCACTTGCTGCACCATTCCACTCCACAGACTGGATGCATACGCTTTTTTCCTCAGGTGAGTTCCACAGTTCAGAACCCTGGGTTCCTCCAGCACTGTTGATGTCTACACTTGTGTGCATGCCCTGTCGATCAGCCCCTGTGTCGGACTAGGTGCCCAATGTGTTGTGATTTCCCTCCTGGGCAATCCCATGTGTGTGTATTTCCATGTTAAGTCTCCTTCGGCAGCACATGTCTTTCCCTTGGCAAGACCACTCTTGCCATCTCTGGCGTTAAAACATATCCACCCTGTCGGCTGGGTACCTCAGAGTTCTTCCATATGTATCACCGTTACACCGGTTCATATGTGCTTTGTAAGACTTCTTACAAGCAGGCAGCCTGTTAGCATACTTCCAGCTGGAATATGCTACCCAGTGCATTCTGTGTTAAGTGTAGCCCTTCGCTCGTGCTAGGCCTCACAACAGGGTGCTAGTGCTTACACAGGTTGCTGGAAGACAGCCATTGTGGCGTTTTGGAAGAGACCCCATTCGTCAGTACTGTTCTGACGTAACGTTGAATGTGACCGACTGAAATGGAACGTCTAGGTAATGTATGTAACCCTCGTTCCCTGAAGGAGGGAACAGAGACATTATGTCCCTTTGCCACAATCGCTGTTCCGCTGAATGGCCGGGTCACACTGGCTCGGCTCCTCAGTGAAGACTTGAATGCGAGGATGCTCACACTGCTCCTTATATACCCACAGAGCGGGACGGAGATCGCTATGCAAATTCCATAGACCAAGGTACTCGGCGTACCATTGGCTCATTTTGTTACCACTCAAAGGTGATTGGGCTCTCGGGCGAGACCCCATTCCTCAGTACTATTCTGACGTAACGTCTCCGTTCCATCCTTCAGGGAACGAGGGTTACATACGTAACCTAGATGTTCTTCAGATATGTGTTTTCCAATCGTGGCATCGCATCCGACCCCAAAAAATTGAGGCAATCATCTGTATGCCGCCTCCACAAACTCAGAGTGAGGTAAGAAGCCTTCTAGGAATGGCGAATTACAGTGCAAGGTTCATTCCTGACTACTCTTCAATCACACAACTTTTGAAGTAACTCACAAATAAAGACTCTGAATGTTTTTGGGGTAAAGAGCAAGCAGATGCACTGACGACTCTCAAAGAAAGACAAATCCAATGCCCCTTTGATGAGCTACTTCCACCATGAAAGAGAAACCAATGTCATTGTTGATGCCAGTCTAGTTGGCCTTGGCGCTATCTTGGCACTAGGCATGGGCCGGTATGAGATTTTGGCGGTATGATAACCTTAAGCCAAAATATCACGGTTTCACGGTATCACGGTATTGCTATTGCAGCTCTAAAATGTGTTATTTTAAAATGTCTAGGTAAAAAACAACTCTTTTTTCCTTTGAGCACAATATATTTATTTATAAGCAACATAGAATATTTGGAAAATTAGTAAACATGTATTTTAGGTTAAATAATTAAAATAAATTATTTAATTCTTCTTAATTAAATTAAAATTATATAAAATAAAATAAATGCAGTCATTTAAGTGAGCCTAAACCTGCAGCTCAACAATAATTAGAACAGAAATCGAATTATTTTCTGTAAAAAAAAAAAAAAAGTTAAAAAATATTAATAGAGTTATTATATGATATAATCATTTGTTATTTTTATATTACAGAACAACAGTAAGATTAGCCTAATAATATTCATGGATGTCTTTATTTCTTGCTTTCAAACGTTAAATCATTGAGCTTTTATTTTGACAGAAAACTACAGGGAGATCCAGGAAGATGTTTCTCTTTGACAACAGATTTATAAATTACACTCTCAGTACAGATGTTTGGTGCACGTTGCGTTCCTAAATGCAAATTATAAGTGACTCAAACACACAGCACTTGCAGAGCAGCATTTTCTGTGAATCAAAGCTGAAAGCTGTTTTACTCCATGCAGCGCGTCAGATACAGTATATTTCTATAATTACATCACAACCGTTGCAATTTGATGATCGCACTAAGACACATCACATTCTCACATCCAGGCATTGTCAAAATTCATAAAAAGTTACCGGGCAACTGATGAATAAGCGTTTTAGCCCTGATTTTTACTCGCATTTGGCGCTTTGAACCCTGGCGATCATGCTAAGTGTCCCGCAAATGGCGCTGCGAGCTCACGCAGCTCTGTCAGAAAGCAATCCGTGAATGAAATAAAGGAATTAGAAAATGTAACATTTTGCAGTTTAAGTAACTGTTAAGGCCATTTTGCGATTTCAATCATCAGACAGTTAACCAGCCACCTCACTTCATCTTTTTCGATGGGGAAAAAAGTTTCAGGGGTTCACCGTTAACCTCCTTCTGCCATCCTACACACACACACAGAGGTGACTGACTGACTGACTGCTCGCACCAACAACACACAGCCTGGAGGATTCCTGCACTTTGCGTCTTTGACGCGACATAAAAACAGCTCATACCGCAGGATCGGTATTACTGAAAAAATTAGTGGTTTTGAAACCGTGACGTTTTCAAACTGCGGTATACCGTGAAACCGGTAACCGGCCAATGCCTACTTGGCACAGAGAGACAAGAACACTAACCACACATATATCTCAGATGGAAAGAGAAGCTCTTGCCATCGTTTGGAGCTGCGAACACTTCCATCTCTATGGTGCCGAATTCAACATGATCACAGACCACAAAACTCTATAGCTAATCTTCAACAATCCTAAATCAAAACTGCCAGCATGAATTAAAAGATGGGCGCTCAGGCTCCAACCTTACAAGTACAAGGCAATTTATAAAGCAAGGAGGACAAATCCAGCTGACTATACTTGCCACTTACATGTAGCGTCTGTTCAAAATCGGATCCTGCCAGCCCAACTTTAGAATCTTCAGAATGCTTTTAGCCTCCTGAACTGTTTGTGTAAATCACGAATCGGCTCCGGCAAGTCCGGGACCAATTGCCTCATTGGCACCTTTGTTACCTCATGGAAGAAAAACAGAAGAAATTCTCACCAGCTCTAGGGACTTCAAAGAGTCACCCTGGTGGGGCTAAGGGCCATGTGGTCACAGACACCGGCCACAACCCCAATACACACACACATACAGACACTCACAAACACGCATGGAGATTGTGAATGTACATTTATCCTCCAAATATGACTGTGCCAAAGTGTACCCGTCGTTGTATTCCAAGGTGCATGTATGTATCCCTAGTATATAAGCTTAGCTATGACTGTAGTTATATTAGTTTTATTCTAAACGATAAAATTCATGTATAAACTGTATCTCCCCTTTTATGTCCTTGCCATCTGACAAGTTTGGTCTCATTGTAAAGCTTTCGTTATACCCTAATTGAAAATGTATGTCACATTACTGTAAAATGCATTTTTCTATTTTTAATGGTACTTTGAAGAAAATGTACTCAGATCTGACACTTAATAAACCATGCAAATTAGGTCATAAATGGAGACAAAGAAAAAGTTTGCCCGCCAAAATCGCACCCTCATCATTGGCTGATGTACCCAAGGAGGCGTTCTGGTCTGTTGTCCTTAAAACACAATGACACGCGTCTCTCGATTGTCTCTCAATTGTCCCTCGCCATTTCACGCACGTCTCTCCCGGACGTCTCAGCGACCGCGCTTCCATCACGCCCTCCTCTCTTCGGGACGACCATCTTTTGGCAAGTTTTCTTTTGTCAAGCCTTCTTCATTCGTCTCCCGAAGTCTTCACTCTTCATCGCCTAGGAGACAGACCCTTTCTTCTTTATTTTCCGGTTATTTTAATCTTAAGTTAAAACCTTGTTCGAAAATCCCGCCGAAGAACACTTCCTCGGAAAAGGACCAATCGCATCCAGCCGCACGAACCGAAACTCCTGCAGAAACACGAAACAACCACAGCACCTGAACCTATGCAAGTATAGAACTATTTTTTTCGAAGTGTTTTAAGCTCGATGTGTAAGCTGAGTTTCCTTGCTGGCTCTCAAAGGTTTTAACTGTTCGTAATTTGCCATTTCTTTGATCACCTCTGTTTTCCTTTACTTTTGTTTTCTATATATGTGTATTATTTGTGTATATGTAGCCGTATAGCCTCTATATCCGTAGTTTCATATATTAAATACATTATATTCATGCTCGATTGTTTCTGCTGCTCATTCATAAAACCCAGTCACTTCTACGTTGATTCTGCAACATTGCTTTACGTTTTAATGCTATAATAGGAAGTTATTCTCGTGGCCAGAGAATAACATTTCTTTTATAATAGTCTATGAGAAAACCCATAGTTTGCTGGACAAACTAGGATAGTTTTTCTAGACAACTATTAAACTAGAACTAATCATATATGTAATTGATTATAATCCGTTGTAATTAATTCACAATATATGGGTTTAATTCCCTTTTTGGTCGATTTATATTATAATTAATCATAACGCGTTATGATCTAATTATACATATATTTCACCCATAACTTGAGCTAATGAATTAAATACTTGTAAGATCGCTAAAGATCGCTACATACAGCAACTCCACATGTCCTCCATCTCGGATGATGTTGACACAGAAATACACATCAACTTTATTAATATTAATGCAATCCCTAAAGCCATGACGATGGAGGAAGTAAAGACTGCAAAAGCAAAGGTTAGCCTCAATTCACCACAGAGCATGATCAGTCTGATCTGAAATCATTCTACAATGTCAGAGAGGAACTTACTGTACTGGATGACAAGAGTGTACTTCTGAGAGAACATTGCATTGTCATGCAAGGGCCCTGCAACACAGAGCACTTGAACTCGCACTTGAACAGCTGCTGAGAGAAAAAGTCTGGTTCCCAGGAATAGACAAGCAGGCGGAATGACTAATAACAGCATACATTCCCTGTCAAGCATCAACTGCTCACAACAAACTACTGGGACATCCCTAACTGAACTACTGTTTGGCAGACCCATAAACATCAAATTAGCAGCCTTATGCAGTCTAGTGACTAACGATACACTTTGTCGCACAGATAGTTCCGAAAAGGAGCAATATTCTGAAACAATATTCTGACTACAGGAAGAAAGCATCATATTTCAGAGCTCAGTGTGGGTGATTCTGTACTTCTTTGTGAAAAGAAAATGGGAAAACTCATGACACTCTTCGAAACCCTACAAAGTCATAAAAACCAAAGAAACAATGATCACAGTTCAAAGAGGGCGACACATTGCCACCAGACACATCTCTCATCTAAAACCCCTGAAACAATATGTACAGTGCTCAGTGTAAATGAGTACATGAGTTCTTTACACCAGAAAGGTGAAGGCTACAAGAAGATCAGCAAAGCTTTACTTATCAGTCAGAATACTGTAGCAAAAGTGGTACAAAAATTTTAAAAAGATGGAACTGCAACCATCTCACAGAGATGTCCAGGTCGTCCATGGAAGTTAACACCTCGACAATGCGTCTTCTGATGAGAAGGGTTGAAGAAAATCGGCATGCAAGTTCACTGCAGTTATCTAAAGAAGTAGAAAGCCAAACTGGGGTGACTATTTCCCGTGACACAATACGGCGTACACTGCAGAGGAATAGCATGCGTGGGTGCCGTCCACAAAAGAAGCCTCTCCTAAAGCCCAGGCACAAAAAAGCCTGCCTAGAGTTTGCCAGGGCCCATGTTGACAAAGATGAAGACTACTGGGACTCTATACTCTGGAGTGATGAGACCAAGATAAAGGTTTTTGGAACTGATGGCTTCAAAACTGTATGGCGTCGCAAAGGTGAGGAATACAAAGAAAAATGCATGGTGCCTACAGTGAAACATGGTGGTGGCAGTGTCCTTATGTGGGGCTGCATGAGTGCTGCTGGTGTCGGGGAGCATGATGGCATCATGAATTCACAGATGTACTGCTCTATTCTGAAAGAGAAGATGCTACCATCACTCCGAGCCCTTGGTCGTCGTGCACTTTTCCAACATGACAATGATCCTAAACACACATCTAAGGCCACTGTTGGATTTCTGAAGAAGAACAGGGTGAAAGTGATTCAGTGGCCAAGTATGTCTCCTGATCTGAACCCAATCAAACAACTATGGGGAATTCTGAAGAGGCAAGTTGAGCATCACTCTCCATCCAGCATCCACTCTCTAAAAGAGGTCATTCTTGAAGAATGGAAAAGATAGATGTTGCAAAATGTCGCCAACTTGTTCATTCCATGCCTAGAAGACTTGCTGTCATTAAAAATCATGGAGGCCATACAAAGTACTAGATGTAGTAGTTTTTGTTGTGGGGTGTACTCATTTTTGCATCACCTTGATTTGAGTAAAACTGAAAAATGTGTAATCTAAGTTATATTATTAACCTTACTTTCATGTTATAAGTTAAACAGATGTTATATTAAACTTAGTCTTGTCAACATTTTGGAAATTGTTTTTGTGTTCATTGAGATATTGTTTAAAATGTTACTTTTCAAAGGGGGTGTACTCATTTATGCTGAGCACTGTACATCAATTCCACTTACCAACTCCACTGATGATGAGAATGATGATTCTGATGACATAAGCAGACCTCAGGAGCACAGAGATCCCCCAAATCTTGCTGACCGTCCTTACTTGCAAAAGAGCGAGGCAAAAGCTAAACATCATAAAGAAACAGTTACTGAGTTCAGTTAAGGGCTAATTTGTTTTAGGTCCTCCTATGTTAAAGTTTCAATTTTTAAATATAATGTCTGTAATACTGAATTTAATTTACTTGCTTAATTATAATTTAGGTTAACTGAAAATATATTTTCTTGAAGTCGTGTTATGTTTGCATTCAGTCTGTTATGCTTATACTTAGGCTGAACTATTTTTTTTTCTTTTCTAAAACAAAGGGAGGGATGTAATGTACTACCGCTTTAAGGAAAGAGTTTCCCAGAACACTTATCTGTCAAGTGCTGATTAAGCATGTACTGTCTGTGTGACATGAACAATCAGTGAACAGACATTTGTACTACTCACAAAGTTGTTTGTCTGAAGACATTACACGCAGGAAGTTCGTATAAGTTAATGTGCCAAACGTGCCAATCAAAATGTGACTTTGCGAAACAGACTATCCTTAACTAAAATGATGCTATAGTAGCCTAATATTAATGCTAAAAAGCATACAGTGGAATAAAAAATATGCATGCCTATGGCCATCTTAAAAAAAAAAAAAAGTTAAATGGAAAATATAATGTTCACAAATATAATTAAAAATACAGAAACAAAATTACTTGTCCCATGATTGTTTGGCTATAATTTATTAACACAAATAAATTCTCCTAATTCTATTAATTCTCTCAAAAACTTTTTCCCACTGTACACTGTAGACTGTTTTTTTTTTTTTTTCAAACTTTCTTTGAAGTATTTTTTTTTTTTTAGGTCAGCTGCTTTTTTTTTTTTTTTTAGAAAAATCCTAACAAAAAGACAGCCCTGGAGCTGTTTGTTCAGGATGGAGACAATGAGGAATGAAAACAGGGGGTCGGCCAGTCCTTTTAAACGGAGGAATCAGCTAGGCCTGCACTCCGCCACCCTACATCCGCCTCTCCGCATCTTTCTCATTCTCTCAGGCAAAACAAAAACAGCACTGCTGGGGCCTCAGTCCATCCAGGAGGGGTTGATTCAGAGATGAAGAATGACTTGAGGATACAGAGAAATGTGTTGCGTAATCCTCCAGGAATAGGGGAAGAGAACGGGGAAGTGGGGGCCTTTTTCCTCTATTTCTCTCTGCTCCTCTTTCTCACACAACCACATTTACACCTGGCTTGGTCCTCGTAGGATAGGTATTCTTAGAAAAAGCACTCAGATGTCCTTACAGTGCTGCTTCTCAGGAATTTTTTATAGCTCAGAGGTTAATAGCTCATAGATCGATGTCCTGGGTATCATTTAATATTTCAGTGCATGATCTTTCATTGCAGACTTTGATATCTTGGCAAATCTGAGTACAGTTTGAGACATTGTTGAGATCTTTTTTAAAACTCTTGACAAGAAAAACAATCCAAAGACACAAGGACACATAACAAATATCCATTTGCCTCTTTATTTAGCCTCTTTACTGTCTAGGAGAAACTACTGATATATTAAACGGATATCATTTGTAATTTTTCTTTCCTATGGCGCAAAATTAGATTATTCACTTTGATCCAGAAATATCAGACCAAACAATGTCTGAAAACACAGTACTTCCTCTCCTGCTGCTTTTATCAATGCAGAGCTCTAACATTCTTAAAATATAACAAAAGCGGCATTCTCAAATAATACGTCTTCCTACGCGTCTTCCATCTCCCCAAGAGTCATTTGATTTATCTGACTTTTACTCCGTTCCTCACCTCCTTATGGCCCAGTGGCGGTCTGAGGGTGGTTACTGCTGAGGTGGGGCTCTACTGTGTCAGACAGACAGTAGTTGACGATTTGAGGAGCTCTGACCCTGCAGCTCTAGCTTATTTGTGTCTCTCCTCTGAGCTTTCGGATTCATCATACCAGCCCCCTTTTACCTCAGCTTTGTTCACCACCTGTATTTATTGTCCTTTTCCAGCCTTGTCCCATGTAAACAAAGGCAAAGAAAATACAGATGCAGCTAAGCTGCAGATGCTGCATGACTTTCTTTTGTGGTACACACAAGAAGATGTTTGGCAGAATATTTGCACTGCTACATACAATGAAAGTCAATAAGGACAGATGCTGGTGAGCACCAAAACAAACACCATAAAAGTAGTCCACTTAAAGGGCAGTGTAAGGGTAACAGATCAATGTAGCTCAAAGGGAATTATTCATTTATTTATTTAGGGAATAAAAGAGTCACTTATTTTACGACCAAGCAAATGAATCGTACAGCGTTCATTTGAACGGGCCGTAACTATCAGCTCTGTAGCGGATATGAATATCCAAACTATAGTGAAAACACTATTTATTAGCAAGGTAACATAGATCGGCAGTTTAAGACATTAAAATCGTGAGCACATAACACAAGACACTTCTCTTTAAATATATAAACAAGACTTTATTGATTATTCTAACTCGAAATGATGAAATCCCAAGTTTCTAGCAATATATGTACTTCATAAGACCTGATCTGAACAATCCATAAATCATTAATTTAACCCTTCTATCGCTTCTTACAAAGGGTTATTAGACTTTATATGAATGCACCAGTTCAGCTAGAATCTGGAGGTATACTTGCATCTGTCGTTTGTGTCTTTAAATGGGGATTCTCTTCGTCTGCGTTTTTGGCTTAGAGAAGGGGGTTTCCCAGATTCGTTGGATTGATGTCTTGGGAAGCCAGTCAGATTTTGGTGTGCTGGCGGATGAATGGAGTCTCCCTTGTAGCTGAAGTTTGAAGTTTTGAGGCGGGCAAAGACTATAGAGTCATTGATTAAACTGTGCGGCAAAACTTAACTTTAGAACACAAAACTCTCAACGGAAAAGAAAGGAAACTAAGTAAAAGAAAGAAAAGTAAGTGAGACAAGAGTAGTTGGATGGCTTGAATGAAGCTGTTTGTTCTTAACTTATTTTCATCTCCCAAATCTTGATCAACTTCTGATCTACTATGTCTGATTCTTTGTTTGTGTCCTGAATTTTTTAACTGAGGTGTTTGTCCAACCTCTTTGAGGAGTTCTGACCAATTAGGTATCGTCTTTGATTCAGAGGTGACTTTTCTCCTCCTCTCACCATAAATTACATGTTATCACCTGGTCTCTTGACTTTCCTGCTCTTAGAAGAGAGTACAGAGAGTACAGTTTAGACATGATTTCTATAAAAAGAATACAATACATTTTACACAGATTTCATTCATGCCATCCTTTGAGTTATTAGAAATTAATCACGCACATAGTACACAACACACTCTTCCAATGAAGTGTTGATTCAGAATTCTATGGAATATTTTGTTTGAATGAATCATCTGTAAGATTCATTTGTGTCTGGTTCACCCTCAAATCCTACAGCGGTCACACTACACTTTTCATTCCATTTACTTCCATTCATAGCATTACGAATGCTGAAGATTGGAAACGCAAGCTCATGTGAAAAAGTTTCGCATTTCGGCGTGTTCCAAAGGTCAAGTTTGATGAACTTTGATCTGCACATTCTTATCACGTGAAGACCTGTGACCAATAAAGGGTCAATAAGTCATGTCACAACCTCTTGGCTGAATGCACATTTTTTTCAGTAAAATAAGGTAGATTGCATATTTTTACTTTCTGGATTTATTATTATTTGTTATATGTTTATGTTATGAATTTTAAAAAATGATGCTGCCAGAGCCAGAGAGAGCAGTTTTGAACCACACATTAGTTATTTCTGTGTTACAAATATTCAAATTATCAAAGAAGTACTGAGATATAAGTTTTAAGTTAGTATATAAACACTGATGTCTACGATAGCGATCAAAATAGAGTAAACTACCTTTTGAAACGAACTTGGCACATCAAATAACGGTTGTATCAATTACATCTTATTCCACTAGGTGGCAACAAGTGACTGTTAAAAAATGTATTTGTCATTGAATCATTCATTCCAAAGATTCGTTAAAAAACACTGATTCATCCAGTAATGAAACCTGTATTCATTAATGAGTCATTGAATTCATTCAAAACATTTTTAAAATAATTCATTCAAACATTTTCCAGCAATTAGAGTCAGCAATTTATATTTTGTCAGAACCTCTAGTAAATTAGATGTTATTTTGTTTGGTTGTATATTCAGAATCGTGGGAGAATCGTGATCTCTATTTGAAACCAAAAAATCGTGATTCTCATTTTATCCAGAATCGTGCAGCTCTAGAATGAATTAATAAGTCGTAGGCACGAATTCTTAAATTATGGCCACAATATTGATTTTTTTTTTTCCCACAACATGGACTGTTTTTTTGTCCTTTTTGTGCAACCCCTGGACACTATATGGAAAAGAGCTGCCTACACATTTTTCAAAACATCTTCTCTTGTGTTCCACAAAAGAATAAAAGTAATATTGGAATGACATGAGGATGGTAAATGATTAAATTCTGACAGAAACTGATGAATTTCTGTACATCTGTAATTTTAGCCAGAAGTCACAATTTAGTGCTCTTACGTGTACTGGAGATGGCCATGGAGACTGTGTGCTATTCTTCTTTAAAAGCTTAACTAACAGCAATAGTGCTGGAAAGGATGTGGACCCATCATTGAAAGCCCTTTCCATGCTTGTTGACAGTCCAACTACAATGTGTGTGTGTGTGTGTGTGTGTGTGTGTGTGTGTGTGCGTTTACTATCTCCCACCAGGCAATTAAATGTGTATGAACGTGTTTCAAACGCTTATGAAACGCAAAGTCTATATACATAGTTAATCCCTCAATTACAATTCTGTGTTTCAGCGTGTAAGCAGCTGAGATGTTTTATTAGTCTTAACACCAATGACTCAAAACCATAAATGTACAATTATACTGTCAAAGACTTGTATTTATAGAGGAAATTATATTTTCTATGCTACCAGACAATTTAGGCTCACCGCTACAAGCTGACATGAGTAAGTTTGCTTTCTATTTTATACCACAGAAGCCCAAAATACATCTGGCTTTGTTACAAACTGAAATGTAAGCTACATCAGTGGGCAAATATTTTTTAAACTGATGGAAAACTACCAGCTTGTGTTCTCTCTGAATTTCATCCACTCTCCGCCTCGGTCTTTTGAAGAGAGCAAGGGTGATTTCCTGTCACTGGATGCTGTGTTTGCTTTTTGAAGCAGGGTCCCAGTGTACTGATGGAGACTACTGTTTTTATAACATTTATACCCCTCCTCTCGCTCTTTCTTTCTGCTCTGATGACATTATCCACCCAACCCCCCATCCCTACGCACACAGACTGTCCAGGATGTGACTCCGTGCTTCTCTGCCTCTCTCCCAGCATTCCTGCCCTGCACACACACAAACACACCCGTGAACGCCTCTTGAAGCCCGTGTAGAATTGTGTAAACTAGTGAGTGTTTATTTGGCTGTGTATGTGTGTATAATCATGGTCTTAGGGCCACCTGTGATATAAGAGACATGACAGGCATGTGAGGAATGTCAGTCTACATGATTGTGCAGGTCCTTATTCAGAGGAAGATATTAGAAAATCAATGGAAGAGAGCAGAATGCTAAAAGAAGTGCTTCAGCTTTGTATGTTTAGGTTGATTGCAGTAGTTTCATACAAAGTACTTGATTATAATTTTAAAACAAAAGATTATTAAAACAATGATGTGTACTTAAATGTGAAACATATATGAAAATGTACTTTCTTAAAGTACACTAAGGGCCAGATTTACTAAACGGGGCAAATTAGCGTGATAGCGCAATTCCGCAAATGCACCGATGGGAGTGGCAAGTTTTGCACATGATCTACTGCTGACATGCAAATTAAAGAACACAGATGCAGTCAAATCATTTACATAATGACCAACACAATCTACCAAGAGCAGTGCAAATTAGCGTTGCAAAAAAGAAGAGCTGATGCTCATCAGGTGCGGGTCGACACAGGCGCAACTTGTTACATGTTGTAATATACGGAGAACGTATTCCTCTGGCATTCCAAAGAAATTAAGACATGTGGAAAATATTTTCTCCCTTTTACCACGCGCTCTCTGTTCTCTGCGGTGTCTCCTCCTAGCAGCAACAATTGCAGCCATGTCGCAAAATGGGTTAAGACATGCTTTTTTGGGGCGTTAAATAATGGTGCAAATACCAGTAAATTGACGAGCTCAAACATTAGTAAATCGCATTGCGTGATTCATTTAAATACTCTCCTCCCATAAATTTTGCGTCTGAAAGGGAAACTCCTACAAATGCATATGCAATAAGGTCAGCCGCAAAAACAACTCAGTCCACGCCTTTTCAGCGTTAATTTTGCACTGCGTATCTTTAGTAAATCCCGACAAGAGTTTTTTAACATCAAAAGAGGGTTTGCTCTGGCGTAAGCTGTTAGTAAATCTGGCCCTTAAATTGCCATTTATTTCATTAATATTATATTATCTGCAAGTACAGTTTATTAAAATGTACTTTTAAGATTTGAAGTACACTACAAGTGCACATTCAATACAGTTAAGCGCTCTTCTTTTTCACAAGAGATAGTTCACCCCAAATATCACAATTCTGTCATAATTTATTCACCCTCATGTTGTTCCAACCTGTATGATCTTCTTCCATTGAACATAAAAGATTTCCAGGCTGTTCTTTATCATACAACAAAGGTAGAGGCTGCAGGATCCAAAAAGGATATAAAAGCACCATAAAAAGTAGTCCATATGTAGCGTCTCTGATGCCATACAATAACTTTGTGTAACAGACTATCATTATTTGCTGATAATTTTTACCTCTAATGCTTTCAAATCATTTGCGCTTGCACTCTTTGAAACATGACACATCAGGTCAGTGACGTCAAACATTATTGGCTTCCGCATGTCTCATGTCATGTCTAATGTATTTTGAATGTTTTGAATTGAACACAAGCGCAAATGAAATGTGGGAACTATCGCAGAAGTGAATAACTTCACGCTCTTTAGTGAATAACTTTTTCTCACAAATCTATTGTACTGTACGACTTCAAAAGAATTTAAATATAGCGCACAAGTAATTTTCATTGTGCTTTTTGTCCTTTTTGGAGCTTGACAGCCACTGGTCATTGTCTATTTTGGTTCCATGGAAAAGAGCAGCTTAGACATTCTTTAAAATGTAATGCATGCTTGGAACAACATGAGGGTGAGTAATTGATGACAGAATTTGAATTTTTGGGTGATCTATCCCTTTAAAATTGATTCAGTAGGTTTACTGGTACTCCATATTTTCTCTTTATTTTATGCTACATTCATTTCCATTTTTCTTTAATCTTTGTATATTCAACATAAACACAAGACTTTTTAGGCTGGACACCTCAAACACACCTGATTAAAAATGTCAGGACATGTCCACTTAGCCAGCACGTAGCACAGATGGTGGGATTCTTCACATGGCTCCATCCTCACTGTCCCTCTGTGTGTGACATCCTTACTGAAGAACTTCTGACCTGCTGGAGAAATGGTTAATGAACTTCTCCTCTCTTCAACTCAGCCCCAATGGCCCAGCTGAGGATGGAGCTTCTTTCGGGGTCTCCTTTCAAATCTAACATCTGATTCCAAATCAAAAGATGTTTGTGAAGTGTTGGGACTCTGAGGGCCCTGTAGGGGCTGAGCCCAAGAGGGCCGCCACTGGCCCTTTGCCCTGTTCCCAAACTCAGGCCTTTCACAGACTTACATACACTCGTACAAAGAAGAATGTCTGCACTGGGACATACAGGAAGTGGCAGGAAGTCCGGTGAAGGACAATAAGATAATAGTCTAGAGTGTGTGAGGTCCATCTTAACATTTTCATTACTGTAACAACAGTTCTCTTCCTTCTATGTCCTACACTATTTAAATTCTTCAAAAGAATTTAAATATAGCACACAAGTCATATGGTCATGTGATGCTGTCTGGCTTAAAGGGCTGCAAAAGTCAGTAAGTTTTGGCCCAGATAGAATCTTTTTTTTCACATTTTCTGTGCTGTTTTTTTTTTTTTTTTTTTTTTTTTTTTTTTGTGGATTTGATTTAAATATGGTTAAAAGCTGAGTACTACACTAAATTAAAGGGATGGTTCACCCTAAAATGACAGTTCTCACCCTCATGTTGTGCCAAACCCATAATACTTTCATCTTTCATACTTTTTATCACCTATCATCTTTGGAACAAAAATATATTTTTATAAACTGTCATCATTTTTATCCATCCATTGAAAGTCCACACAACCAAAATTTTCTCGCGAAGCTCAAACGTGCTTGTGTGGCACGCAAGAACAAACTTCACTGGTTCTCACACATCAAGCAAGCACATTTGAGCTTCCCTTTACCATATTTGATGAGCTATGTATGTGTGTTGAACAATGTTTATATGTCAATAAAAGCCTAAATTAAATCAGTTCATCTTATAAAGTGAAAATGTTGGTTTGGATTTTTCAATGGATGGACTAAAATTATGGAATAATATTAAAAATATCTTCATTTGTGTCCTGAAGTTAAAAAAAAGTCATACAGGTTTTCCGATTCTGTAGTATTTTGCATAATGTTTTGCAGAGTTCTGTCTGAAAATTTATGACAATAAATTTACATTTAGTCATTTAGCAGACGCTTTTATCCAAAGCGACTTACAAATGAGAGCAATAGAAGCAATTCCGACCAACAAGAGGGCAACAGTATACAAGTGCTGTAACATGTCAGTTTTTTTTTTTTTTTTAATAAGAAAGGAAGACAAATAGAATAAGAAAGTGCTAGTATTAATTAGTCAGGTGCTGACGAAAAAGATGTGTCTTTAGATGTTTTTTGAAAATGGCCAAAGACTCAGCTGCTCGAATTGAGATAGGCAGGTTGTTCCACCAGCTTGGAACAGTCCAGATAAAGGTCCATGAGAGTGATTTCGTGCCTCTTTGGGATGGTACCACAAGGCGTCGTTCAGTTGCAGAACGCAAGCTTCTGGAGGGCGCATAAGTCTGAACTAGCGAGTTTAGGTACTTTGGTGCAGAGCCAATGGTTGTCTTGTAGGCAAACATCAGTTTGTCTGTCATGAGTTCTACTCTGAATGCATGTAGTGAGACTGAGAGTGCAAATGCTCACAAATGTATGTGCAGTTTGACAGACACCATCCATAAGTTACATTCATATTTGTATTTGCATCTTTTATATCTACATCAGTTACTGCAACATACAGTGACAGACAGAATTACCATATTTATATCATTCAAGTTTGGGGTCAGTAAGTTTTAAAAACATTTATACCATGGTCTGTCTGAATACTCAATTCTGATTGGCTGGATGGTGTGCATTAAAACCCTTTAATGCACAGGTAGTTCCAGACAGTTTCTACAGTAATGTGCTGTTTTAATTGAAACACACACACACACACACACACACATCACTAGCACACAGAGATTGGAGATCACGCTATACATATACAGAAACGTTTTTGTTTCTACGCATACACATAAACTTATTGATGGTGGCCTGCGACTTTTATTAATAAAACAGCTTCACTACTGAATTGCTACATAATATTTCTCTGCAACAAATGGGTAACATCGCTGTTTTTGAAGTAAGTAAACTCACAGCTTCACTGCACAGACGGTGGTAATTCACACTCACTTCTCTCACTCACTCTCTCTCTCTCTCTCTCTCTCTCTCTCTCTCAATAATTAAAGGATTAGTTCACTTTAAAATGAAAATTACCCCAAGATTTACTCACCCTCAAGCCATTCAAGGTGTATTTGACTTTCTTCTTTCTGATGAACACAATCTGAGTTATATTAATAAATATCCTGAATATAGCCAAAGCTTTATAATGGCAGTGAATGGGACCAATGAGAATGAAGCTCAAGAAAGTGCATCCATCCATCATAAACATACTCCACATGGCTCCAGGGGGGTAAATATAGGCCTTCTGAAGCGAAGCAATGCGTTTGTGTAAGAAAAATATCCATATTTAACAAGTTATAAAGAAAAATATCTAGCTTCTGCCAGACTGCCTTCTGTATTCAAGTTACAAAGAAAGTGTAACGCCTCTCGCAGTTCAAAACATTTACGCTACGTCCTACGCCTTCTGTATTCAACTTACGAAAATACTGAAGGCGGTCTGGCAGAAGCTAGATACTTTACTTTCTAACTTGTTAAATATGGCTATTTTCTAACAAGCCGATACAGACAAAAATAAACTAATTTTTATCTGTCAGGTCAAATACTGCACTGCAAACATCAGTTACAGCTTTAAAGTTGCCATGAAATGAAAATGGACAATTCTTATATTTTTTTTTACAGAATGTTGCAGTGCTTATTATAAATTATTTATCTGTGCACATCATTATTTTTTTTTAAATTCATGTGCCCTCATAATCTTTAATCAAAAACATTAACCTCCACTTCCCCTCAAAACAGCGTCTGTTCTCTTCATGACCGAATTAGCAACGCCCAACATCCTACGATTCAATCAATTCCCAAAGGACGAAATAAAATCCCGCCCACATTTTTTCTCATTCATTTGTCAGTGCTGTCAAATGACCATGGTATAAGTAGGATAATCCACAGCTAGCTGCGTATTAAACGATTTGAATGCACTCCACGGAGGCAACCTTTGCCTCCACGTTGTACATTAAATAAGCATTGTACCATGGTTTGTCTGAATACTTGATTCTGATTGGCTGGAAGATGTGCAATAAAACTGTTTAATACACAGGTAGTCCCAAGTCAGTTAAATCACCTTTAAATTACTATATTAATGCACTGCTTTCATTGAAGTGCACACACACACTTCACTCGCACACAGAGATCAGGTACAGTAATAGAGGGTATGCACGTGACGTCACCGTTAGCTGGAGTGACTGTGGTTACGCCCACTGAGTGGCAAAATGACTGAGTGGCAGCATTGGTTTTCAGTGTGAATGCTGTGAAAACAGTGTGAATGCTGTGAATGCTTATAATTTACAGTGAAAAACAAGTGATTTCTACACTTTTTTTTAATGTCACATATTGTAATATTTGCATTGTTTTATTTTTGTAATATGGATTATTTTCTCATCCAATTTTTTGAGGAGGCACTGCCTTCCCTGCCTCCTCTGAGAAAAAATGCCCCTCGTTTAGAGGTAGGGTTAGTGTTAGGCGATATAGAATATACAGTTTGTACAGTATAAAGATCATTATGTCTGTGGAAAGTCCCCATAAAACACAGAAACCCAACGTGTGTGTGTGTGTGTGTGTGTGTGTGTGTGTGTGTGTGTGTGTGTGTGTGTGTGTGTGTGTGTGTGTGTGTGTGTGTGTGTGTGTGTGTGTGGTCCTGGTAAATATGTTGTGGGGACATTTTTTGGTCCCCAATGAGGAAACAGCTTATTAATCATACTTATTAATCATTTGTTTGTGTGTGTGTCTGTGTGTGTGCTTGTTTTCATGATTTATGAGGACACAAATTTGTATAATGACATGGGTATTACACTGGTATTACAATGGAAACATGTTTTATGAGGACATTTCATGAGTCCTCATATTTAAAATAGCTTTAAAAACATACTAAACAATGTTTTATTAAAAATGTAAAAATGCAGAATGTTTTCTGTGATGGGTAGGTTTAGGAGTAGGGGTAGTGTAGGGGGATAAAATGTACAGTTTGTACAGTATAAAAACCATTACGCCTATGGAATGTCCTTACTAAGACCTGTGTGTGTGTGTGTGTGTGTGTGTGTGTGTGTAGCATTGATTAAAAAGCATGATTGTTCAGTCTCTGATTACAGGTTTGAGATGAATATCCTCTGATAACGATCAGTGGCTGGTTGGTTGTGAATCCCTAACATGCCTCTGAAAAAGAAATTAATGCAATAATGCAAACAGATGTCCTCAAAGCAAACATACACTAAAAGACACAAAACTATTTTTATTACATAGTATGTTAGCATGTTTAAACTTTTATTTTTCTCTGTCCGTGTAGAATATAGATGTGACAAACTTCAGCAGCAGCTGGAGTGATGGCCTGGCGTTCTGTGCTCTTTTACACACATATCTGCCTGCACACATCCCTTACCAGGAGCTCATCAGCCAAGACAAGGTACATATGTATTTCTTACATTGGTTAGTTTAGTGTCTTAGTAGATCTGCACCCTATCTTTAGTGCTTGACACATTCAGCAATAAAACATAGTGTGTTAACAGTCAAGACTTCCCCTCTGCTGACCTGCCAGTTGTAATGAATTACGTGCTTCCATGGATTAGTGTTGACAGAATACATAAACAAACGACACACGGAGTACCAACATACATAACAAATAAACGGCTGCCCTGCCCTCTCTGTATGTTTATTCAACCATGCACTCACCCACACACAGGCAATGTGCCGTGGTCTTCAGAGCTATATGACAAATTGCAGCCATAAGTATAATCATGATTACAGGAAGAGATGGTACATTATGCTTTTGAATTATTCACAAAGCCTCTTTGAGTGTATTGTAAATGTCAAGGCTACTAAAAGGCCTCGTGTGTGGCTCTAGAGCATTGCTAGAGAATTCAGCTGGGTTTAGACACTTGTTTTTCACTACTGTAATTAATATTCAAATGGTTAATATTGGTTAAGTGGTTAAAAGAGTGCTGTTTTTTCCCCATAGGGGCGAAATCTCACTCTGGCTTTCCAAGCAGCCGAAAGCATCGGTATCAAGCCCTCTCTGGTAAGTCTATGTTAACAGACACTTTTTTTTTTTCATAGTTTTACATTAATCTGTAATCTGTAGTTTGATACTACAAGATACAAGAAAAAATATAATCTATACATATAATTTTTTGTTTACGTTGATAGCTGATATGGCAAGTCATCTTGGACTTGCACTGGTATGCAGCATCATTACTAATACCAATATAAAACCAAATAAATTCATTTATTTAATTTGCAGAGATAAAGTAATATTCATCCATATGATCAAGGGTTATTATAATTAACTAAAACCAAAACCATAAAAACATTTTTGTAACATGAAAATAAACTTTAACTGAAATCAAATCAAAAATAAAAAATTAAAACGTGCTTTATTTCAGCTTGTTGCCAGGCAACATTTCTTATTTTCATTTAGTTAAACTTGATGTACTGAAATAGCTAAAACTAAAATGAAAATGAAAATAAATAAAACCCATATAGACAATATATATATATATATATATATATATATTACAGTTATAGTCAGAATTATTGGCACCCTTGGTAAATATATATTATTAAACTATAAAAAATAAATCTGCTTTGTTTATCCTTTTGATCTTTAATTCATAAAATTAACAAAAATCTAACCTTTCATTGAAGGAAAAGAATTGAAAGTGGGGGGAGTCACATTATGAAATAAATGTTTTTCTCCAAAACACGTTGGCCACAATTATTGGCACCCCTAGAATTTTTTATGAGTAAAATATCTCTCTCTCTATATTCCCATTCATATTTACATTTATTTTTAGCACACCAGGGTGATCATGAACATGAAATTGTCCAGCCATGACTTCCTGTTCCACAGGAGTATAAACATGAGGAAACACAAAGGCCAAATTCCCTTAATCATTCATCACAATGAGTAAAACCAAAGAATATAGTTCTGATGTGCAGCAAAAGATTGTTGAGCTTCAGAAAATATAAAGTGGCTGTAAGAAAATAGCTAAAACATTGAAAATCCCCATTTCCATTTCCACTATCAGGGCAATAAGAGGTTCCAATCAACTAAAGATGTTACAAATCTGCCTGGAAGAGGACGTGTGTCTAAATCGTCCTAATGCGTGGTGAGGAGGAAAGTTTGAGTGGCCAAAGACTCTCCAAGGATCACAGTTGGAGAATTGCAGAGATTAGTTGAGTCTTGAGTCTCAGAAAGCCAAAAAAAAAAAAAAAAAAAAAAAATTATCAAACAGCACCTACATCCCCACAAGTTGTTCGGGAGGGTTACAAGAAAAATCCTCTGCTTTCATTCAGAAACAATCTCCAGCATATTCAGTTGTCAGACAAGACTGGAACTTCAAACGGGACCGGTTTCTATGGTCAGATGAAACTAAAAAAAGAGCTTTTTGGCAGCAAACCCACCAGATGGGTTTGGTGCACACATGGATAAAAAGTACCCCATGCCCACGGTTAAATATACTGCTGGATCTTTAATGTTGTGGGCCTATTTTTCTGCTGGAGGTCCTGGACATCTTGTTCAGATACATGGCATCATGGATTCTATCAAATACCAACAGATAAAAAATCAAAACCTGACCGCTTCTGCTAGAAATCCAATAATGGGCCGTGGTTGGATCTTCCATCAGGACAATGATCCAAAACAAACATCAAAACCAACACAAAAATGTGTCACTGAGCACAAAATGAAGCTTCTGCCATGGCCATCCCAGTCCCCTGACCTGAACCCTAAAGAAAATGAGTGAACTGAAGAGAAGAAGCACCAACATGGAGCTGGGAATCTGAAGGATCTGTAGAGATTCTGCATGAAGGAATGGTCTCTGATCTCTTGTCAGGTGTTCTCCAAACTCATCAGGCATTATAGGTGAAGACTCAGAGCTGTTATCTTGGCAAAAGGAGGTTGCAAAAAGTATTGAATAAAAGTGTGCCAATAATTGTGGCCAACGTGTTTTGGAGAAAAACATTTATTTCATAATGTGATTTTCCCCCCACTTTGAATTCTTTTCCTTCAATGAAAGGTTAGATTTTTGCTAATTTTATGAATTAAAGATCAAAAGGATAAACAATGCAGATTTATTTTTACAGTCATCTTTGATCATATTTATCAAGGGTGCCAATAATTCTGACCACAACTGTATAAAAAAAACTTTAATAGTATGTCAATGATACTAAAATAACATATATGATCCCAATATTGGCTCTCGTGTGGTGACCCGTTCCTTTAAAAATAGATAAATAGTAAATAAATAACTCTGGAGTCTGAGTACAATTGAATACAGTGAGTGTTTCAAATATGTGTTTCATATTTCAAAAGTACTATAGATTAACGTATAATCAAACAAGCACAGGACAGTTTTTCTGATCGATTACAGCAAACCATTAACCTTGATAAGCTTTGGCTTTCCCCATGAGTAATTTTCACACCTTTAATCACTGCTTCGTGCACCTGACACAGACAAGCAGATTTAAATACAGATCATTTGCATCTGCGATGTAACTGTGAGCCAAAGATGGACTGTTGAACCGGGCTGTAAATTCAGCAGACGAGGCGTGTGAGATGTGTAGAGCACATAATCAAAATCAACTGCCTCCGCCTATTGCCATTGTGAGTTAAGGCTGTGTGAATTCTCCATCCTTAAAGAAAACAAACAATCTAGAACACCCAGCTAAATCAAAGGAACTTCAAAAGAACGCTATTTATTTTAGTAAGTAAGTGTCCACAAGATAGGGAATGAAACTCATGAATTAATGTCCAAGTCAAATTTTACCCCTAAATCTAAAACTATTTTATTTTATTTTAAATTTTTTAGAGAGTTTTATTTTCTTTAAGTACAGGAGGTCACAAACATCAGGTTTTCTGTAGGTTAGATATGGTTTGCACTTTACAGAGTCACAGAGTTAAGCCAGTATATGGTAATGTTTATTCACTCCACCTGATGATTTATCTGGTTTCGATTGCTTTCATACCTGTAACAAATTTTCAAAACAAATCATTTAATAGTTCATTTTACAGGCTGTTCAATGATTTAAACCTATTTAGAATCCCCTCAATCTCAGAAATGCTTTTCCATGCATTAAGTTTTCATTAGTGTTCTTTATACATCGTTAGAGACGTCATATTAAATAAAAATATTTCATTAGCTGAAGAAGATTGATCACGTGAACTCATATTACTTCCGAAAGTCGCTCTTCATTTGCATAAAGTGCAATTTTTTTCAACTTTCTCAAGTCGCTAGACATGCCCACAGTCACCATTACCAGCTCGTGTAAAAATAAAAAAAGGCCCAAAATCAATGATTGACATTATTTTCATAATATTTGAACAATTAATAGTAATACCTGACAATTCAGTAGAAAAAGTGCAGAATCATACATATTTCTTATGTTATTTTATTTATTTTTTATTTTTATTTATTTATTTATTTTTTCAAATTTTCAAATTATAAAACTTCCTGTGCCAGGTTTACATTACAAATCCTAGATTTTCATTGTTGTCTTTTGGATGACAGACTGCACAGTATCTTTGTGTTTGGTTTATATCAAGTGCATTTATTAAAACAATGTACAATATTCTATCATATGATTTGACATTTTTCAGCTGCTTTCTGCAAGAAAGAATGATAACAATATTCTGGGTGATTGTATGCACTTTTCTTTTCTTAATTGCTATTTGAATAATAGAATAATATGAGGTGACAGCTTTTATTGTAGCAGTTGTCCAGTGATTGTGTTTAAACGTAGTACATCTCATTGTCTCAGAACACTTTTTGTTAGGTACTTACCTGAGGGTGTGTTTGATGAATGTTTTTACAGAAGTGTACATAATATTTTGACCTGACACATCACTCAGCAGGTTATGTTTGTCCCTTTCAGCATGACTTACCCACAGACACACAACAAACGTGCAAGAAGGATTACGGCTTGGGATCTGTATCTGAATGTCTGTGTATGAGTTTAAATTGACGACATTATAAGCTAAATATTCTGGCGCACTTCTATCTTCTATTTTCCATTTTCAAGAATGTGTCCAAATGCCTCACAACCCTCTCTGGGGTCTTTTAAAAATGACCTGTAAATTTTTAATGATTCTCAGGGTTCCTACAAACCCACAGATACTATGACAGGAAAATGCCACAGTCTGGAGTCCCAACATACTGTAGACACAGGGAGGAAATATTGACATTAAGGCAGTTAGCCAACATGATACCAAGCAGTTGTTTTCACAGAGATGGCACACAGAAAACTTGGAAGGTTCTTGTTGGGTGAACTGTTCCCTTAGGTCTGTGATACGTGATGATTGTCAAGCCTATAATATAACACAACCTCAAAGAATTTTCACACTCTACATACATATTATGTGGATGTCTCTAGATGGATATGGATGTGGATGTGATGTGTTTAGGCTAGTCCTGCAAAATAAAATAATTAAATAAAACAAAATAGAATGTAGAAGTTCATATAGTTAAAGAAACATGCATGAAAATAAAGTGTTTCCTACATCTAAACTTCTACATCTGCTCTCTCTGTCTCTCTGTAGGACATTGAGGAGTTGATGCACACAGACAGACCAGACTGGCAAAGTGTAATGCAGTATGTGTCTCAGATCTATAAGTACTTTGAGACTTAATGTTTGACTGGAAGACATGAAGAGGAAGAAAAAGATGGGGCACAGAAGCACTTTTTTTTTTTCCTGGTCCAGTTCTTCCTTCACAGCCAGTGTTTCTAAATACACAGACAGACATACAGTTCTGAAGTGTTCACACCAGTCAGGTTCTCGCTCTAAATGCAACCAGCATATCATATAAGTCCAATAGTCGTTCATGTCTCATATGGACCTTACTCAGTTTTTGAAGTTTGAAGTTGCTTGCTGAGTGTAGGTTTGCAATCTTGCACTGAAACTGGTATATAGTTTTTTAGTATGCAAATTTTTGCTAAGAGTTCAAGTGCATCTTTATAAAGAAAGTATTATTACCCAAATCTATATATTGGCATACTTATATATTGATATACTTATTTTTTAAAATTTTAGTTTTCCCATAAATAATTTTAAAGACTTGTAATATGAAATTAAGTTTCATGTTTTGTTGAAAAGTTGTAGTTTGTCACTCAGAGAGACAAAACCATTGAAACCTTTAAATGTCCCAACAATTATTTAACAGAATTATGTGCATTTACATATTCCTCATTAACAAACATTAAGATTATTTCTCTATTACTCTAGTTAATTATTACCTGAAAACATATCAGAAAGTCAATGTCTGGTTGAATAATATAAGAATGTTTCAAACAACCATTATTGATTGTTTAATGCTTTTGTGCCTGTTTAAATTACATAGGATGTGTTTAATGAAAGGATTTAAACAATGTTTTAAAAAAGTATCAATATTGGAAAAATACTCTCACAGAAATGTGTTTAGGCTAGTCAGCAGTGTAATTTGTGCCAAATTCTAACAAATTAAAAAAAGTGTGAAACTCAGCATTTAAGCGCATAGACAATTGATAACCAAATTAAAATGCATACAAAATCTGTTTTATAACATTTTCTTTTTGGAAATGCTATTTATTGACTTCTTTGCTTTTAAATGTTTCAATTGCAAAGGACTTTGTGTGTGTGTGTGTGTGTGTGTTTTTTTTTTTTTTTTTTTTTTTTCTTTCTTTCAATTTGAAACTTTTCAGTTTTGCCTCATGACAGCAGATGTTTAATTGATGGTAATGGTAATAAAGTCTTTTGTCATCATATATAGGCTATTGTTTGCTTGTTTGAATTAAAAAGCTACAATCATCTTGAAGGAACAGAATCTCAAAGACAGATGTCCTACAATATATTCATTCACAAAATACTAAAAATATTTCAGATTTTCTCATGTGATTTACACAGAAGTAAAATGGTGCACTTTGACAATTTAGGAGTCATACTGTCATCAGTTTTTATAGGTCTGCTAAAAACCTTGCTGAAATAGTGCTGAAATAGTATAGTAAACAATATTGTCTGACTACTCTCATATATCTTCTCAGAAATATACATGGAAAATCAGACTCTTTTGTACAAAACATTATTGGCTATGCACACATAGTCCAATCAATGTCAATAAGGATTGACATTGATTGTCAATAAGGATAAAAATAGAATCTTAAAAGGCAGATAAACAGATTTTACTGGGGCTAGTAAACATGGTGCGAAACAAGTGTTTCCCCCTTTTTCCAGTACAGAACGTGTAAGGCAGCACTGCATTAGAAGTTTGCACTAAACCAAGTGAACATCTGCGATGCAATTTTTGTTTTGTTGGGTTTTTTTTTTTTGTATCTTCATCTCCAGAGGGCCTATGGGACAGTTGCATGTGGCCACCATGCTGGATTTCTGATCTAGCGAGTTTGCGCATAGACACTTCTGGTTTCGCCTGACGCCAGAGAAAGCCGAAAATTATCTTTTATAGTTGTTTATAGAATCGGTTATATCACTTAAAATACTACTAGGATCTGTTAAATGAGCTAATGGCATTTGAAGGCATGAATAAGTCAGGTGAATGACTGAAATACACTTTACTGTCCACAAAGAGAAAATTAACTTGGTGCATACACATACAATGTCTTATTGCCTAACCAATTATGCCTATTGTAAATATACAAATATGTAAATATAACTAAATTTAAAAATAAAATATAGCAAAACAATTTGTGTAAAAACAAGGTAAGACATTATACAGAGCATCCACACACCCATCAAAAAATATTTTATTTCTCGAAAAATATTCATATTACATGCACTTGTTGTGCAACATTTTAACTGAAATGGGTACAAAAATATCTTAAAATGATTATATACACTGGAAACCTGTAGCCTACCTGGATCAGAAAAATATGTTTTGTGCTTCCCTGAGAACAGACTAATTAAATGAAAGCTTACAACTACAGGAATAACCATGATTAGAGTTGTTTGCATAAAATATCATTTTATGCAAACGTTTATGTTTGCCCTGTGAGAGACAGGCGACAGTTTATCTCCAAAAATACTATTTTCTCAATTCTGCACATATTTTCACCTACCTACATCAACTTGCTCCATCAATATTGTCACCACATATTTTACATTTACACAATTTTACGATTCATGCAACAGATGCTCTTTAATCATCAATTATCTTTTTATATAAAAACAAGAGGTGTAAAAAAGTTAAACTTAATAAATAGCTGTGATTAATTTACACTTTTGTTTAACTGTAGTGAAACCGTTTTCAATATAGTTAAGTAAAAATAAGAGTTGTATGTATATTTTACTAAAATATATTGTATGGGCTACTTACAGACAACAGACAACAGATGCTCTTTACTCATCTCACTTGCACAAAAATAAATGCAGTAATTAATAGAAATGCACAGGGGAAATACAAACTCTGAACATTATATGCAAACCTAATAATTGAATTACATATTAAATAATACAAACTGTTTTAACAAATAAAGTTACTAAACCATACACTGAGTCCACGTCGTATTATCATGCTTATTTATATCTCTGATGAGGATTGATACTTCTGTTGTCAATAGTAAACATTAGATTTTGATGAGGGTAGAGTGGTGTTCACACAGTAAGAGAAGGCAGTTTTGAGCCATTTAGTCCCCCAGCAGTTAAAACAAAATCAGGAAATGTATATTACACGAGTGTTTTGTATGAATGAAGAGATCCCTGTGATTTCACTAACCACTGAGCCTGAACTGCAGAATCAACAGTAGAAAAAATGAAAGATAATATCTCTATGAATCACCACACGGAGGTACACAAAAATATAAGAATGATGTTTTCTTTTGTCTCTGATAGACCACCATCTTCTCTTTAATTTTAAAAACATTCGTTATACATAGCCAAGTTTCATACAGTATATACATTTCTCCTCACAGCAAATGTGAACATTGCTAAGACCGGAAGATTATGAGTGGAAGTAAACATGCATGCACTCACATCTCCGAAGCTCACAGGCGCCATCTTGTGCACCTAGCCCATTGCCCCCGAGAGCTCTGAGATCACTTTCCCCACCACCTCTCTGTCTTTTGAGTCTCTCCCATCTAAAACCTTCTCCTCCCAATAACCACAGGTGAAAGCAATCTATGCACACCACAGAATATTCGACTTTCAGTTCCAGAGCGAGATGAAACTGACACCATAAAATGTGGTCATTTATGTAGGTCTGAACTCTTTTGCGGTCTGAACTCTGATTGGTCTTTCTTTGTTAAAAGGTAAAACGAGTTAAGACTGCAAAAGACCTGCATATCTGTTGCAATTTATTATTCAGCCTATCTATCTCTCCCTTTTCCATTAATTTATATTTTGTGTAACTTTTTTTTTTTTTTTTTTTTTTTTGAGGAGTTCTTTTTGACCTTTTTGAGCTCACAGGAGAAGTGGCATGTGACTGTGAGCAACACAAATTTTATGACCAAAAACTGATTTTTAGGAAGGAAAGTAACATTTTTTTATCAAGATTATTTTTTTGTCCAGCAATCATTGTATTAGGACTTACATAACCTAAAGCAATTGTTTCTCTAATTAAATTTGATGCTTTGCATTCGTGCTAACTGCTAAATGCTAAAACAGTTAGCTCTCAATGAGTCCAGTTATCAATCAAATTCTCTGCAAATTAAGGCAAAGTCATGTGAGTTTTTTGTTGCGCATCAAGGGATTTATGTGGTAAATGAGTTTTTATTGTAGTTTATGGGCATGTCTTCTTATCAGTTAAAAACGGTATCTGCCTCATTTGAGCGCATATGTTGTTTGTGTGTGTGTGTTGTTTAGAATTTATGCGCATCTTGGCGTTTCCAACCAGCGTTTTTTGTGATATCGCAAAATTCACAATAAATAGGTGGATGGCAACATAGCTAGTGACTGAATGTGACAGGAATACAGTATATACACTCGCACAAACACACAGTGCAGTTTTTGTGTTTTTGTGTGTGTGTGTGTTAAATTTAAAGTCCTAAAAGAAATACAATTGTTTTTATCACTTTAAATTGTTCACTATATTGATGTTAATTCTAAATGATAATTCTTTGTTCTTCAATAAATTACCTGAGCCACCTTCACATGAGCCAGATCTTATTTCAGCAAATCACAAATCACATACTATGCCCAGCTAGTGTTACAACTCATCCCAGTAGTAGGTTGTAACAACGGAACTCTTTGTATTTGACATTACCTTATAATCTGAGATCATGTAGCAAAAACGTCACATGTCCAAGTCAGTTTTATTTATAGTAGACAAATGTGGCTACCGTGTATCAAAGTTTGAGAGATCTAACGCAAACAATCATCAATTAGGCTACTGATGCTGAAACAAAAAGTGTTACTAGCCTACCATCCCTGGTCTCCTATCATAATTTCTTTCAGGAAAGACAAATCTAGTTTTACTGGATTTATTCTTCATTCAATTCAATCATTATTCTTTATCATTGCTGTCAGCGAACATACTAAAATGTGTGTGTTTTTTATTAGAAATTGCTTATGCTGTTCAGTTTGTGTGTGCTCGCGCGGCTGGGGCGTGGCCATGAGCTGTGATGTACAGCCAGAGCTCTGACTGTTTTCCGCGAGCTGCTTGAAAAGCCATGTGTTGCGCTCACGGTGCGTCACATTACTTCCCTACCGCTTCTGCAACATGTACCTTAGGACACAAATGCAAGCCAGTTTAAAGAGGAACGTCAAACAATAAAAACAGCTCTGAAATAAGGGTAAGTATCTCCACAATACCTCATCCAAATCACATAGATTATTGTAACTTTCTGTAATATCCTAACTTTTTTCTCGTCACTGGGAACTTCTAGGAATCTGTCAGAAAGGATTCAATGTACCTCTGCCTCTAATGGTTTTGAATAATTGTCTTCAGAGAATGAATGCAAATAACGTTGTTTTTTTGTTTTTTTTACACCAACAGATGGCCGTGTTGGCAAATCACAAACTTTGGAGATCCGTGGATTACTGCAAATTGGATCTTTTACCACTGGACAAGCAACACAGAGTGACAGACCTATGACATCCTAACTAGCCTACTGTCTAAAGGTGTTTCTCTGTGAAGTGTGCAGCAATGGATTCGCTGTACATCGCTATTGAGCTGGTGATCGCCGTAGTGTCAATCGCTGGTAATGTGCTGGTGTGTTGGGCTGTGACCATCAACTCCACTCTCAAGAATGCAACCAATTACT
Source organism: Mylopharyngodon piceus (assembly GCA_039654765.1). NCBI lineage: Eukaryota > Metazoa > Chordata > Actinopteri > Cypriniformes > Xenocyprididae > Mylopharyngodon > Mylopharyngodon piceus. Next base: position 42,241,699 of record CM077443.1, on the reverse strand, counting down.
TTCTGGTGTCACTAGCCGTGGCAGATATTCTGGTTGGCTGTCTTGCCATCCCTTTTGCCATCACTATAAGCATTGGTCTGCGCTCAGACTTTTATGGATGTCTTTTCCTGGCGTGTTTTGTTCTGGTATTGACTCAAAGTTCAATATTTAGTCTTCTGGCGGTTGCCATCGACAGATATCTGGCTGTAAAAATCCCCTTGAGGTGAGTGTTTCTCGTTTATTATAATTTCCTGTTCATTATCACTGAATGATTAATTACTACCTATTAATGAGTATTGGTTCTTAAATTACAATGGGAAAAAAAACCTTACCTATATATACAGTTTCACAGCTGTTTTGAAACAAGCTTTGGCATTTACACGCGCGTGCACAACATTCCGCGCGTGGCAGCATAGCATGAATCTGTTCTTCGATGTCTTCGGCATTTTCAGCTGTACATTATTTTCATTACAATACTGATTTTCATTAGTATTATTTAGTTTATCCATCTGTATAGACAGACAACAAAATGACCATCATCTTTCCTGAATGACTGTTATATTGAGTAACCACCTTTGAGATAGAGCAGCCTATGGGATCAATTTGCTCGGTCCTCTGTTGCAATTCGTTCGAAGTTCATCTAGTTCATCAAAACTGAAATACTGAAAGACTTATTCAGGACAGCACGGAGATGGCACACGCAGCCTACTGAACTCGGCTTCCTGAAATGGATATATCGGTCTGATTTTCTTAATCTGTGTTAATCTGTTAATCTCAGGAGGGCGATTAAAAAGAAGGTTGTTTTGTTGTCAAAGAAGGCCCTGATGATGAAGGACAGTGCAATGACAACAAATCTTAACAATTAGGACTAAGCAAAAATGGTCAACGAAGAGAAGATAAGTTGGTAATTCTTAAGTACAATTAAGTTAAGAATATATATATATATATATATATATATAATTCCTTATCGTTGCATTGCACAGAATTATTAATGCCTTGTCTCATGCAGTAAAAGGACAAAGGAATGGTAAATGAAGTTTTTTTTCTTTCATTTTAACTCTTTGAATGGCCAAATCTTGTAAATTTTTAATGTTAAACTAGATAAAATGTAAATGTTGTCAAATCTGAAGCTCGCGTTTTAAAGAGTGACATCTTTTTACACTGCTCAGTGTTGCTCGTGCTATCCTATTTCTTTGGAATAAGTGGAAATCATTGGAAAGAATAAAAGAATAACAAATTAAATATTAACTGGTTCACAAAGCAAGTGTGCACGTAATTGTTGTAGCCCACTTATGAAATTGCATTTGCATAGCTTGGGTTTCACTTCCACAGCCAACACTGTTAAGTCCTGTGGAAATGCAGTTTCTCTGAATTCACAGTGTTGGAACAGGGGTGTCTACAGTTTGATCATCACTGGGGCACAAGGCCCAACAATGTTTTATTTTTATACATTGGAACTCTGGTTTACCATGGTAATTTTAAACAATTACTAACAACATTAACTTCATCAATGCAAATTTATATTTTATATGACACTTGATCATATCTAATGTCTAAAATTCCTGAAAATATATATATTTAAAATATATATATTATACAACAGTGTACAAACTAACTAGCCCCCTAAATGAAATAATCATTTCAAAAAGCTTTCACTGATGATGACCAAATCAAGCAACAAACTATGGCAAATTAGAAGAGATAAGCATGCATTCTTTTAGCAGTTAACATGCTAAAGTAAATTAGATCTGGACAATGGGATGTCTTCATTCAACTAAATACAAATTCACATGCTATTCATCATCACAGCGATAAGCGCTAGCCTGGTAGTTACCTCTCCTCAGCTACAATTGCGTATTATGAATAATCGTCTGACTGCAAGTCGAGGATTCCACAAGGAAAAGTGAAGGAGGATCACAGCAAGTGGGCGGGCCGAGGTGTATGATTGAAGAGGATGTGCAGGATTTTTTTCTGATAAATATCAGGAAATTTTACTGGGGATCGTGCCCCAGTAAAAAGGGTCTAGTGGCGCCCCTGGTGTGGAATAAGGAAATGCTTACAGTAGGTGACTTTAATGAAAGCCTTTCAATGCACTCCAAATCATCTCAGATCCTGGGTGGTCATGTTACTCTCACTGTTTCATGGGCAAGATGAACGTATGTTTCTAGTTATGCTGTAGTTACTGGAAATACAGGGTTTTGGTACGATCGCTGTTAGTAGATGATCCAAGAGGAAACAAGATTTCTCACAGTGCTGCCAGACAGTATTCCCGCTTCGGTTTTCATTCACCAGACTGGACCACCATGTCTGTCTCTCACGCACACATTCTCTGCTCTCATCTGTCTCTCTCTCCATCTCTTTTCCTGTGTATAAACAAAAGCTCAGTGCCGACTGTTTAGCTGCATGTCCTCTGGCTGAAGGATTTAAATAGGTTTCAAGTTTCCTAAAACAGTAGGCCGCTATTATATAAATGTAAGCGTGGGCTTGAATCAGATGGTCTTTCCACTGTTAGGAGCATCTTTTTCCTCTGAGTCATTGGTTTTAACTGTTAAATCAAAGAAGAGGTGGTTAATGGCAGGACTTTCCCTTTTAGTTATGCATGTGTTCACACATCATACAATGTGTTTTTAATACAGGGATATACGTTAAAGGGATAGTTCACCCAAAAATGAACATTCTGTCATAATTAATCCCCCCTCATATTGTTCCAAATCTGTATGACTTTCTTTTCTTCTGTGGAACATACAATGGAAATCAGTGGTCATATCGGTCAAAACCGGTTGCCAGTTTTGTAACCAGCTTTCTTCAATAATATCTTCTTTTGTGTTCTGCATAAAATATAAATATAAAAGTCATACAGGTTTGGAACAACATGAAGGTGAGTAAATGATAGAATTTTGGATAATTTATTTGAATTTTTGGATGATCAGTTTAATGTTCTTATTGAGCATTCAGTGACCCTTCCTAAAAAATTAGATCATGGTCATAAGTTACAGCGAAGTGGGTTGATGAACTAGTGATACATTACAGGTCAATGTATTGATTTTTTTTAATAGTGTGAAAAAATGTGGGAATTTAGGACAATGTCCTTAACCAATGACCATTAATTACATCATTACAGAGTGTTTGGAATAAAATTTTTGTCATGATTGCAACACTTTGGAGTTTAAATGGCCTTTTTTCTTTGGCAACATAATCTTTTTTGGGGATGAAGTATTCTTTTAATGCACCTGCTCACATTGTTAAGAGCAAAGCAGCTGAGACCTTCTTCCTTTAGAGCTGTTGCATAAACCGTTTTCACTTACACTGGAGCCTGTTGGCAGAGATCTGTGGTTTAAAGCGGAAGCGAGGCAGCTGAAGAACAGAAGGGTTAGAGGAGGGATTTGTGTGCAGGGGTGAAAGAGAAAGAGGGCGATTGGGATGCCAGCGGGTTGTTGTCATGCCACAACTAATCCACTCTTCCCTCCATTCATGTGCCCTGAGAGTAGAGGGAAGCTGGCACTAAAGAGAGAGAGAAAAGTGTTAAAACTGAAAGAAGTGTCCAACAAAAGGAGACTGTGCTCTTGGATCTAAATGCAATGACATCATGTATTCTTGAATCTGAAACGAACAAAGATTTTAGAGAGTATGGTTTAAATTATGCGCTACAAAAAAAAAGAAAAAAAGCCAACGATGGAGAAAATAATGTGCAGAATTAGAAGTCAAAACAATGGCCTTGCAGTAAGTGCACATGCACTATACACTGAGCCATGGTGCTGATATGGGTTATGTGAGTGTCTTTCCTGAGCTTTTTCCCAAAAACAATATATAAAATAAATAATAATCAAATAAAGCAAGATTTTTTAAAAATGTTTTCTTTATTTTTTTTCTGCCTTATGATCATGGGGGTGTTGTAGGGGATTGCCTTTGCAGTTGCTAAAGAGGTTGTTATATGCTTTTTAGGGTGTTTTTATGGCGTTTATATAGTCTCAAAACTCGCGCACATGATATGAGCGCACAGAACAGTATCCGCGCGCGGAAAACCATCCTCGCGAGGGAGAATTTCTGCACCGCGAGCGCACAGAAAAGTATCCGCGTGCAAAAAATGCGCTCTCGCGAGAACGGCGCCGAGTAGCGCTCGCTCGATCCTCCCTGCGTTCCATTCGGAAGGGCTCATCCCTATGCCCAATCCCTTCAAAGGGTTTACCCTCCGGGGTGAGAGCTTCGAAGGGATGAAGGGTGTAGGGGTCAAAAAAACTCTTCTTTTGGAACGCACTTCTGCATCATCTTAACGAGACAATCACGGAGGCGCCTTCGTCGCACATTTTGTACGCTGGTTGACCCCCCCAAAAAACACGCTCTGAATGATGAGTATATTGTGCAACGTTAGTTTATTTATTTATTTATTTTTAGTTTATCGCACCATGTTGTATATTGTGTGTATGTATTTGAAACATTTGAATGGACTGATAAAGGTAGCTGTAAAGTATTTTTGTTGAAGTACAATGTTGCTTTGACCATAATAATGCACCAAATCTAACTCATAAATATTACAGTAGTATATAAAATTACTATACATACATTTATAGGTAAAATCGAACTCTGAGCCTCCTGTACCCATTCTGTGACGTCAAACAACTTCCCTGTGCAAAGGATCATGGGGGCCCGAAGTGTCCATCAGTTGTACCCTTCGAAATCCTTCATTCCGAAGGGCCCTTTGAAGTGGCCAGTTTTGAGCACTTCGGTTTGGAACGACCCTTCAACATGGCGGCCATGATTGTTTTCACTCCGAAGTGCCCTTCGGAGGGCGATATATCCAGTTTGGAACGCACCGCATCTCTACGCCCTCTCAACTGCTCAACCCCTGCTCGCTCGTCAAGTTGACTTTTGAGACTGGAGGCGGATCAAATGTCAGATGTCTCCGCTCCTATGATTGGTCATTTTCAACACATACCGCTTGTTAAGTCATGACCTTAGGAATGTTTTTTTTTTTTTTTAATTCAACAATTAATTATGCATAAACAACATGGCAACACCAATACATATTTGCATTACAATATAAAAAACAGGTAATAAACATGAAACATGAGGAATAGTCTATAGTCATTTAAATAACTGAGAATCAATTTAGAATACTTTAAATCCGTTTTTGACCATTATTTATTCATATCACACATTTAAGCCGATCTTTTAAAAAAACATCACGGCGAATGTGGAGTTTCATTTGTAAATTGTGAGGCAAATATTAATCAGTTAATACTTTAAAAGCCTAATTTGGATATAAATTTGAATATGTACTGCAGCAAGAAACCAAGCAATGAAACCGCGCAATTCTCATAGCGCACAGAGACAAGTGATTATGATGAGATTATCCCAGAAGCCCCGTCGTCTTGTATCGTCTTCTAATACTGCAGAAGGACATGCAAAGGTAAGTACGAACATTTATAGTGTATAGTTATAGTTCAAAGATTCTAAACATTACTTCATATTGTCGCTGTAATGCAGAAACCTTGTATCTCCAAATTTCGTCATTTTTATTTATTTATTTTTTCATAAATCATTACTATTGGTCACCCTTTACGTCTCTCTGTGGGTTTTTAAAATATTTAACCAATGAAAAATATTAAAAAGAGCTTGTGACTAAACCTCGTAACTCTATTGGCTCTTCAAACTGTCAGTCAAATCTATAACTCCGCTTGCCTCTATCCTGAATGAAGTGCCTCACGCTGTTTGGAGAAAGATCTCTGCTTGTTTACAATTACAATTACGGTAAATAAAGAACTGTTTAGTTGAATAAGTACTGCATTTTCCTTACTCAAGAAACACTATATATAAAAGAGAAGAGTGTCTTAGTGTAGCATTTAACACTGAGTAGCCTCTTAAATAGCCTGTGTGTACTTCATTTGTAATAACATGAGATTCTGGCCAAATGTCAGGGAAAAAAGTGCCCGCATAGCCACTGTAAACTTACTGTAAACACTTACTGCCTTAGATGCGGCTGTTAATGACGGACAAAGCATGAATCTCTGAAGTGTCTGACCATATATAAATTCATTCATTAATGCTGCGTTTTTTCCCTGATAATTTGGCATGCAGTTTTCATACTCGATACGATTATACGATTTGCCCACCCTGTTTATGAAGGCCGTTTCTGGCCTCGCCCCTGGCTCATTAGACGCTTTTCCACTGTCGGGCCTGTGCGAGCCAGGGCTTTCAGCGGGCCAGGCTAGGCTAATAGCCCCGGACTTGGTGCACCGAGCCCAAAATCATGCTGCATTTCCACCGTCGGGCCAGAAGCTCCGCAGCGCTTCACTAAAACCCGCCCGTAACACGCCTCTCTGGAACAACGTCACACAAACCCGTCATTTTACAAACAAAATGGAAGTTTTATCAGAAAAATAATGAGAAAGAAATCACTAGAAAATAGCGAGATCGTAAAGTTAAGTATGATATGAAGTATGAAGTATGATAAAAGCAGGCGTTTGCTGGCATTTTGTTGTTTACTTAAAGATTAAAAATCCCAAGCATCGATGTTTTACCAAACAAATTGATCATAATGAATTAATTTGTGTCAAGATTAAACATTAATCACAGAAATAAAGTGGTATTTACTGTTATTTCACAAAAGAAAGAGGACACGCACTTATTCAGTCGCGTCTGTTTCTGTTTATTTGTAGTCATAGGACAGTATGTTTACATCAAATTTACAAAGAATGATAATTTCTACAAATTTTCCACCAAAAATACGACCTGAGGAGCTTTACAACTCTCTCCAATGACAGTCCCAACAGTTATATTTTCAGTCTGAGAAACAGAGGAATCCCGAAAAACTGGAGTTGCTTTATTTTATGAAATATGCGGAGCTAAATATGGATATCAGACAGTCCGTTAAGAGACGAGACGTGCTGACAGATAAAATAAATACATGATTCAAGCCGTCGTATTTACCATGTTTACTATGGTAATAGCGCGCATAGTCTTGGTGATGAGAATCCATTACAAACAGAAGTTATTTCAAACACTTGCTGCTGTCTGAAAGTGAGTTTTGAGCTAAAATGATTTTAAAAGTCTAATGCTGATGTTAGCTGGTAACCTACATGTAATCATCCATGGCGCCTCCGTCCACACACAGATAAACTCCGCCTTTGTTCGTAACCACTCCCTCAAGCCCGAGCTGGACCAAGGTATTCGGCGGGCCGAAAAACTCTGGCCGTTGGCCCCGACGAGGCACGATCAAGCCCCGGAAGTGACAGTGGAAACGCGACTGGCCCTGGCACGCACTAGCACGCCCGCTTTAGGCCCGACAGTGGAAACGCGGCTATTGTGTGCTGTAATACTACGGAAAAAATAATGATCCCAAAACTTATTATCCATACGGAATTCTCAGATAGCCAGACAGCAATCTTTTATGAAAATCATTTAGCAATCATTTATTGATGTCTGACGCCGTAAGGACGGATAGTGTAGGCTACGCCGTGGTGTTTTTTAAAAGATCGGCTTAAATGTGTGATATGAATAAATAATGGTCAAAAACGGATTTGTAGTATTCTAAACTGATTCTAAATTACTGAAATGACTATAGACTATTCCTCATGTTTCATGTTTATTACCTGTTTTTTACATTGTAATGCAAATATGTATTGGTGTTGTCATGTTGTTTATACATAATTAATTTTTAATTAAAAAACAAAACAAAACAAAAAAACATTCCTAAGGTCAAGACTTAACAAGCGGTATGTGTTGAAAATGACCAATCATAGGAGCGGAGACCTCTGACATTTGATCCGCCTCCAGTCTCAAAAGTCAACTTGACGAGCGAGCAGGGGTTGAGCAGTTGAGAGAGCGTAGAGAGGGTCGAGCGAGCGAAACTGATCTGGAAGATTATTTATAAAGCGATCTTTAGTGGTAGAAGTGATGGTTCTACCATATTTATGGCAGGGAGGCAGTTTTGCAGCCTTGACTAAATGTAGTATACACGAGACTAGATAATGATCTGAGATGTCGTCACTCTGCTGCAGAATTTCAACGCATCAATATCGATTCCATGTGACAACGGATTTGAAAATATAAATTGGTAATGTGTTATGTGTATGCCAGGTTAAAGAAATGTGTTTTTAGTCTAGATTTAAACTGACAGAGTGTGTCTGCTTCCCGAACAACGCTAGGAAGATTGTTCCAGAGTTTAGGTGCCAAATAGGAGAAGGATCTACCGCCTGCGGTTGATTTTGATATTCTAGGTATTATCAGCTGGCCTGAATTCTGAGATCGCAATAGACGTGAAGGACTATAATGAATTAGGAGCTCGCTCAGGTACTGGGGAGCTAAACCATTTAGTGCTTTGTAAGTAATTAGCAAGATTTTAAAATCTATACGATGTTTAACAGGAAGCCAATGCAGTGTTGACAGAACTGGGCTAATATGGTCATACTTCCTAGTTCTAGTAAGAACTCTAGCTGCTGCATTTTGTACCAGCTGTAGTTTATTTATCAGGCGAGCAGAACAACCACCCAGTAGAGCGTTACAGTAATCTAGCCTTGAGGTCATGAACGCATGAACTAACTGTTCTGCATTTTTCATTGAGAGCATATGTCGTAGTTTAGATATATTTTTAAAAGGGAAGAATGCGGTTTTACAGATGCTAGTAACATGGCCTTCAAATGAAAGATTGGTATCAAAGAGCACACCCAGGTTCCTAAGTGACGACGAAGACTTAACAGAGCAGCCATCAAGTGTTAGACAGTATTCTAGGTTATTACGTGAAGAAGTTTTTGGTCCAAAAATTAGAATCTCTGTTTTTTCTGAATTTAGTAGTAGGAAATTACTGGTCATCCAATTTTTTATATCAGCTATGCATTCTGTTAATTTTGTGAATTGGTAAGTTTCGTCAGGGTGCGAAGAAATATAGAGCTGAGTATCATCAGCGTAACAGTGAAAACTAACGCCATGCTTCCTAATGATATCTCCCAAGGGTAGCATGTACAGAGTGAACAGCAACGGTCCTAGTACTGAGCCTTGCGGTACTCCATATTGAACTTGTGATCGATATGACATCTCTTCGTTTACTACTACAAACTGATAACGGTCAGATAAGTATGATTTGAACCATGACAATGCAATTCCACTAATGCCAACATAATTTTCGAGTCTATTTAAAAGAATATTGTGATCAATAGTGTCAAATGCAGCACTAAGATCCAGTAACACTAATAGAGAGATACAACCACGATCTGATGATAAGAGCAAATCATTAGTAACTCTAATGAGAGCAGTCTCAGTACTATGGTACGGTCTAAATCCTGACTGGAAATCCTCACAGATACTATTTCTTTCTAAAAAGGAACATAGTTGTGATGATACTACCTTTTCTAAAATTTTTGACAGAAAAGTGAGATTTCAGATCGGCCTGTAATTGACTAATTCTCTAGGATCAAGTTGTGTTTTTTCAATAAGAGGTTTAATAATAGCCAGCTTAAAAGTTTTTGGTACGTGTCCTAGTGATAAAGATGAATTGACGATATTAAGAAGAGGATCTATAACCTCTGGAAGCATTTCTTTCAATAGCTTAGTCGGTATAGGGTCTAACATACATGTTGATTTTGATGATTTAACAAGTTTAGACAATTCTTCCTCTCCTAAAGCAGTAAATGAATTGAATTTTTCCTCAGGGACACTACAATGCACTATCTGACGCGATACTGTAATAGACGGTTGCATGGTTATAAGTTTTTCTCTAATATTATCAATCTTGCAAGTAAAGAAGTTCATAAAGTCATTACTGCTGTGCTCTTTGGAAACATCAGAAGTTGAAGCTTTATTTCTTGTTAATTTAGCCACTATATCAATTAAATACCTAGGGTTGTGTTTATTTTCTTCTAAAAGTTTTGAAAAATAAGCAGATCTAGCAGATTTTAAGGCCTTTCTGTACTCAATCATTCTCTCTCTCCACGAAATGCGAAATACTTCTAGTTTTGTTTTCTTCCAGCTGCGCTCCATTTTTCTGGCTGCTAACTTTAGGGCCCGAGTGTGCTCATTGTACCATGGCATTGGATTAATTTCCTTAATCTTTTTTAAGCGCAAAGGAGCAACTGAGTCTAATGTGCTGGAAAAGACAGAGGCAATAGTTTCTGTTGCAACATCGAGGGCTTCTAAGCTTTCTGGTATGCTAAGGCGATGAAACTGATCAGGAAGATTATTTATAAAGCGATCTTTAGTGGTAGAAGTGATGGTTCTACCATATTTATGGCATGGAGGCAGTTTAGACGCCTTGACTAAATGTAGTATACACGAGACTAGATAATGATCTGAGATGTCGTCACTCTGCTGCAGAATTTCAACAGCATCAATATCGATTCCATGTGACAATATTAGATCTAAAGTATGATTACGACAATGAGTGGGTCCTGACACGTGTTGTCTAACACCAATAGAGTTTAGAATATCTGCAAATGCCAATCCTAATGCGTCTTTTTTATTATCTACATGGATATTAAAATCACCAACAACAAGGACTTTATCTGCAGCCAATACTAACTCCGACAGAAAATCAGCAAATTCTTTGATAAAGTCTGTATGGTGTCCTGGTGGCCTGTATACAGTAGCCAGCACAAATGTCAACTTACATAATGTTACGTAAAGTACCATCACTTCGAAGGAATTATATTTGAAAGACTTTTGACTAATACTGTAAGTATTACTATAGATTACAGCAACACCTCCCCCTTTGCCTTTCTGACGGGCATTGTGTCGATAATCATAACCTTGAGGACTAGACTCATTTAAAGTAATGTAATCGTCCGGTTTTAGCCAAGTTTCTGTCAAACACAGCACATCTAGATTATTATCTTTGATAATATCATTAACAATAAGTGCTTTTGAAGAAAGGGATCTAATATTTAACAAACCGAGTTTTATCATTTGTTTAGCATTATTATCTCTATTTTTTATTTGTTGAACATCATTTAAATTTTTACCATTAAATGGGTTTGGAAGTTTTTTGTTTTTACTAATTCGGGGTACAGACACAGTCTCTATTTGAAAATATCTAGGTGTAAGAGTTTCTATGTGTTGGGAGTTATCTGAATTATCTGACTTCTGTAACGTGAGGCAGCTAGCAGACGGTCGGTTTAGCCAGTCTGTCTGCTTCCTGACTTGGGCCCCAGTTTGTCATGTTTCAGTTCTAAGACTATGTGCCATATTACTAGAGAGAAGAGCAGCATTATACTATAATAGGTTTTATTAATATTATTAATTGTTCATTTTATATGTACATATTATATGTATGTACATATATGTATGTACGTACACACACACACACACACATATATATATATATATATATATACACATACATATATATATATATATATAGTTTTCATTTCAATTTTAGTTTCGGTGTTAGTAATTTTAGTACTGCAATTTCAACTTCAGTTAGTTGCCAAGTTAACATTTCTAATTTTCACTTAGGGTTTTTAAGTTTTTCATCTAATATTTATATTTTATTTCCATTACCAAAAACTATTTTTAATAGTTTTAGTTAAGAATAACAACACTGTCCTAAGTGTATGGAACAGTAACAGCAATGATTGCATAAGATAATGTAGTTATCTGCAGAAAAACGTGGTGTTTTCTCAGTGCTTTCCCAACCCCCTCTCTATCTGTCACTGGGGCAGCACCACTGATGGTTGTGGCAGTCTAGGTGTCTCAGAGAAAGGTTATGGTGGGTGCGATGAATAATGCACCTCGTGTATTACTCACTTCAGTCCATGAGTAGAAGCAGAATCAGAGCTGTCTGAAGATGCCTGATGAAGCGCCTCCAAGTGAAAGCTTAAGCCATCAGTCGCTTGAGTGTCTATGTGAAGCTCTTTTCTCCTCTGTATATATTTATATATAGTAAATTTGAGAGGGCAAGACAGTGACCTTGAGAAGTAATTGGACATTCAAGTCACACTTAAACATTCATGAATGTCATTACGTTATAGACAAAATATAATGCTACTGGCTGCAAACAAATGATTTACAAGCTTTTTGTTAGAACTAACTTCCTTTGAGTCTGAGCAATGACATTTAACCAGCTGGTGTTGCAGTGATTTTTAGTGGATGTATGAAGTCAGTTGTTTTAATGTTCTCACAGGTGTTCTAGCAGAGTATAGTTCACTACTAATGTTTGACAGCCACAAAGTGGCCTTTTCTTTTTGTAAGTATATTTATTTTGAACAATACATATGTTGAAATCCGTTTATTTCTCTGAGTAGAATATAAAAATAGTGAAAGGAAATAAATTCACAGTGTGAGAAATAATTTCGTAACACTTTAGTATAGGGAACATATATAAACTATTAACTACAACTTTTCCCTCAATAAACTCCTAATTTACTGCTTATTAATAGTTAGTAAGGTAGTTGTTAAGTTTAGGTATTGGGTAGGATTAAGAATGTAGAATAAGGTCATGCAGAATAAGGCATTAATATGTGCTTAATAAGTACTAATAAATAGCCAATATTCTAGTAATATGCATGCTAATAAGCAACTAGTTAAAAGACCCTAAAATAAAGTGTTACCATAATTTTTAAACTTAAGCTTTTGGTATTTTATGAAATTAATGTTTATACAGTGGGATCAAAAAGTAAATACAAAGCCAGATTTCAGTGTGCTTCTAGACTATTTGATCCCATTAATCTAATTTAAAACCCTCTTTTGTATATATTTTACTAATGCAAATACATGCAAAATAGAAGCATTTTTACTAGTGTTCTCAGATTTTTGGGCAATATAGTTAACTCAATCACTAGCCAAATGTTTTGCCAAAATTTGCAAAGTGTTTATTTATTCATCTTTATTCTACCTTCACTCCTCTGTACAGGTATAAGGAGCTTGTCACAGGGAAAAGGGCAAGAGAGATCATTGCCATTTTATGGATCTTATCCTTTATCATTGGACTCATCCCATTTGTGGGCTGGAACCGTAAAGACTTGTCCTGTTCCAGAAACGAAAGCAGCTCTATACAGACTGGCAACAGCAGTGATGCTGCTGACATGGAAACAGGCTTCCTGCAAAGCTGCTGCCTCGAGTGCTTCTTCGAGAACGTGGTGGACATGAGCTACATGGTGTACTTCAACTTCTTCGGTTGCGTGCTGCCACCTCTGCTCATCATGCTGGGCATTTACATCAAGATCTTCACAGTAGCACGTAAACAGCTACGTCAGATTGAGCTCAAATGCAGCGTGAGTAACGGCGAGAATCACCACCATGGCCTGCTGCAAAGGGAAATACGTGCCGCTAAATCGCTCTCCATCATCGTGGGCCTGTTCGCTCTCTGTTGGTTGCCTGTGCACATCTTGAATTGCCTCACTCTCTTCTACAGCGAGCTGGAGAAACCCAGTTTCATCATGAACATTGCCATCATCCTCTCGCACGCCAACTCCGCCGTTAATCCCATTATCTATGCCTACCGTATTCAGGAGTTCAGAGTAACTTTTAGGAAGATTCTGAACCGGCACTTCCTTTGTCGACGGGACGAGTTGTATCGCAGCTCCAATGGAAGCAGCAGTCACAGAGACCAGATTACAATGACCATTGACCCTCTACTATAGACATCTTTGTCAAAATATTTGGGAGAAATGTTTACAGGCCAATGAACTGCAAACAACATAATCATGTATTAATATGATGTCTAGTGTGGCCCACTATTCGTGAAGACCTTCTTTAATATTGTGGACACCTTCTAACATTTTCAGGATTAAACTGTGAAAAAAAAAAAAACTCTTTCACTACAAATCTGTGGAAATATTTATAGATTGCATTTCCAAACACTAACAAACTGGAGCAGTGGCCTTAGGTCAAGCTTTAGCACATGAATTAAAGCTAAGAGCCGTCAGTGTGTCTCTGGAAATGCTGAACGATGAACTGAACCAAGTATGAGAAACCTACATGAAGATCCTGTAGAACAATAAAATAGTAATCTTGGGCAGCTTTAGTTTAATCTTCAATGATCACTCATCTGTAGAACAGCCCAGAGGAACAATCTGAAATTTTAAGGCACATCAGATGAATACACCACTGTGGAACAGGGTACACAAAGAAACTGTTTCTGGGTGCTTGAATGTATCAGGACTTCTTGCATTTTGTTATTTATTTATTTTTTAATGATTGAGATGATTGTTTTAGACTGCTCAGGAACACACATGAAGTAAAGGCAAATGTATGAACCCATAACAGAAAGAAAATCAATCATAAAACCATGTACACAGCCAATGATAAAAAAAAAAAAATTTACCCCACTTTTAGTCTTTTCATCATTTAAAAGGCATGTTTTCTAACGTGTTACATTATAGCAGTACTGGCCAATCCACAGCTAAGTTAACTTCAGTTTCATATCTGAAACCAAAATGACTCCCACAGATATCTCGATACACATACTGTACGCTGACGCCAATAGTATTTGGACAGGCACACCTCAAAATGTATTGCATTTTTATGTCATATTGTTTTATAATATAAAAACTAATAAACATAAGTAATAACTAATAATTATTTATTATAACTAATAAATAAGCTATATTCTTTCAAATAAATGCCACTTTGAAGGAGGCACTTTTAATGGACACACCCTATTACTACATGACCATTACGCACTTTTTTTCTAACATCTACACAAAGGGGTCCAAAAATTTAAAATACTGTATTATTTTAATGTTCCTTGATGTCCACTTGATGTAAAAGTTTTTTGCACACACACACACAAAAACAAATATATCTGAGAAAAAAGATTATTTTCAACCCTCATTCTGACCCTCTCTCTGAAATGACCCATTTTTAAGGAGTGGCTCCTTTAAGGCTTGTCAGTAAACGGCCAATGTTATGATTGGCTAACGTCATTGCATAGGAAACAGTATCAACGGCAAATGTTTGAAAACATTATCCATATAAAACCATCATTTACAGGCACAATATTATGAGATTGTTTACTTGTGGTTTGCGATATAGCTGCTGTCAGATTCAATACAGCTGACTGATTCATCTGTCAACAAAAGTTTCTTTGCAAGCTCTTCATTACATTGTGCCTCGTTTACAAAACAATCTTCAGTAAAATTCTCCAAGTTTATAATCCTCCGACGCGATCCACGATGCTATTTTATTTGCTTTTGATGCGATGCTTGCATCCGGTGTAGGCAAGTGTCAGCCATTAAGCGACTGAATACCAGTGGGCGGGGCCAGCGGTGCGATGATGTAAACTTATTTGTCGATGTCTTGCTGAGGTATATGAAAATATATTTGCCCGTGTGACGTCACAAATCTCAATATCCAAACGAGCCATTTTTGGAGCTTGATTAAATGCTTTTTCAAAAGTAAAAAAACAACAAAGAAAACTTTATTTTAGAACCTTATAAAGGAAATTGGATTTAAATCCCATATTTTCACTATGATCTCAGACGTTTGGAGCTCAGTTATATCAATGTCCTCAGATGTGATGGTCCATGTTTCTGATGTCTGTCTTCTTTTTTAATGTGTCACAGCCCTTAAGTCCCAGTTTGTTATTGAATGTCTGACTGTGACAAACTACTCAGACTGAAACAACAGCAGCTGACCTGGAGCAAAGACTGTCTCCCTCTAGAGAGAGATTTACAGTGTCACCACTGGAACTGGATAGTTTATAATGCTCTGTAGTGTCAATACTGCAACTCTGTTCTATTAATCATCAAGCACCTTTACAGTATAACCACAGATCTGGAGAGAGGTCTGCTCTACATCCATCAATGCTTTAACTGGCTCATCTAGCCTACATATTAAAGCATTACAAATATGGTTATAAAATGATTGAAAAGCTGAGAACTGTGGCACGTGCTTCTGAGACTGAGACTTGTACATGTAGGTTAAGTCCCAATCTCCCTCCCTCGCCAATTATTTCTCTCTCCATCATATATCTGTCAAGTGAAATTGGAAAGAAAGAAAAAAAAGTTGTTATATTTGGTGTGCCATCTGAAGAGATCCCGTTATTTAAAGAAAATAGAGTGGATTTACATTGTGCACTAATTATGTATGTCAGGTTACATTATGTTAAAACCTGACCAAGTGAAAGTTCATATCGGTGCTTTAAACTGATTTCAGATTCTAAAAGCTGTTTAAATGAACCCTAAATGTTGCAATCTGATTCAAATATTAATTTGCATGTGCATTACATGCATTCCAAACAAAGCTTTAGTGCATGTTGCAGTTCATAGTCGCCACTTTCAGAACCAGAGAAAGCCACTGCCATAATGTTACCAGAGCTACCGCAAGCATAATTGATGTTTTTGCCTTGTCGTTTTGAGATATTTAAAAAGAATGCTGACATATCAGAAGAGCTTTTTTTTAGCAGTTTCCTTTTTTCCTTTCAGTGTAAGCAAATTACTTATCACTGGAAACAGCTGATTAGGACAGTGTGTGGATTTCATCAGCTCTGGTTTTGGTACCCAACTCAAACTGACAGATGCGATGATGTGTTTGTCCCTGACAGTGACATGCCTTTACCAACAGCCCCCAACTAAAATGAGTGCACATCCACAGCTGTGCCAACAGTCAAACCATGTTTCTATTTATTGAGGGGAAGAAAGACATTCTTTAGCATCATTTTTGTGTGTTGTAGCTTCTAAATGATGTATACTACAGATATTTGTTACTATTTGTAAGGGCTAAACTACAGGAGTGTGCCAGACATCTTGGACATTACAATGGAAACGAATCTGTACTGCACTGCAACTGTTAGCTGACGGTTTATTCCTTTACTGAAGTACTGTCTGGAGAAAGCAGTGAAACAAAAGGCCTTTTAACCAGTCAAGTGTACCTGAATTTTATTCCTGCCTTTGGAGAAGCAAAAAAAAAAAAAAAAAAAAGGTCTGCTTTTAAATGTGTATGTTTTTGACGTGTGTATTTGTCACTAATCTACATACACTGCGATGTTCTCTTTATGTTGAAAAAATAGTTTCATGACAAAAACCTTTAGTATCAAAATGGAGTCTTGTTATTTAACGTACATACATCTATGTATGGTGAATTATTTTGTTAATAAAAGCCATTTTGTATCTTTTGTTCCCTCTTTATATGAAAGTTGAACAGTTTTTACAGCTCAACTGTGCTGCTAAATATAATTTATTCATATATCATTAACATATAATGTTAAATATAATGTAATATAATATAATGCAATGGGGGAATATTTGTGGGTTCTGCTAATGCTAAATGTCTTATGTTACCAGTAAAAAGTTTTATGTTACCAACATTATTTAAATATATCTAGTTAGTGACAGAGAGCATATTCGTCTAAAATAATTCTGTATTTTCAGCTTCAGAATCATGAATGTTTTTATTCTGGTGTCACCATTGTCCTGTGCATTGGGTTACCAGCACCAAGTCCAAGCCTATTCATTTCCACACCTATGTAATCCCAAATTTAGTATTTTAATCAACAGTATATTTTTTGTTAACCTTATGTCTTGGAGTATCGCAATAATATTGTATCGTGAGTTCAGTATCGTGATATGTATCGAATCGTGACATGAGGGTATCGTTACACCCTTAGTGTTCAAATAAACACATTTTTACCAGAGCCAAAGCAAAAAAGTCCATGATTCTAGTCTAGCTGATATACTGTAGAGTAAGTCAGCGTTTACCATATTGTAGTTCCCCCAAATTATAAACCCTCATTTGTCCCACTTTATTTTAAGTGTTTTTAACTACTATGTACTAAAATTTAAATTAATCATTTGAGACAATGCACTTGTTGTGTACATGAGTTTTTACATTGTACTTGTATTTAAAAAATACCTGCATGTAAATTGCAATACAACGAATACAAAAAGTACATTGTACCTAACAATTTTTTCTGATGTAAGCACATAGTAGTTAAAGACACCCAATATAAAGTTTGACCCACTCATTATTTGATTATTAAATACCACATTCTCAAATTCTTAAACACACAGGGAAAAAAATACACCCGTTCACACCAAGAACGATAACTATAAAGATAATGATAAAGATATAGTTCCAAAAATCATTCTAAATAAAAGAATAGCACCGTCCACACCACAGCTATAATGATATAGGGAAACAATATCGTTGGGATCACTTTCAGAACGATTTTTTCCAGCTGTTGAACGATAAAATACTGACAGATAATCAGAATCCATTCTAATTTTAGGGCTCAGCATTTAAAATGGCAGACGACATTGCAGAGAAGTTAATCGCCGAGGTCCAGAAAAAGCCACCACTGATTGACAAGTCAAAACCCCTTTTCAATGATACTTTAAAGAAAATGGATATACTGAAAACAATCTGACTTTGTCAGCTAAATTCACTGTTAGATTAGATCGATTACACTAGCTATTCCCTCAAACCACTTCAGGAGGTGGTCTGAGATGCATTCCAGACAAAACTGAACAATGCATCTGGTTGTTGAAACCACATATGTAAATTTTGCTCCTCCCAAAAATGCTAAAAAATAAACGTGAGATCATGTTACAGGCTAAATAACGTTATAGCCAGATATGACAGTACTACTGCATCATGCATCGCCGCAGCTGAGTATCTCTTCAGCAAGTCGACGCGCAAACTGCACAAAATGAAGTCTCAGACGCATAACACAGTCTTCATTAAAAGTAATGGGACTAAATGATCTTACCAGTGCTGTTGCCTTTGATTTTGAAATTAGCTGACGATCAATAAAATGCAGCTCATATTTGTTGCTTTCAGTGAAGTGAACTCTATTAAATCTGCAATAGTGCTGGAATTGAAGATCGGATTTATATCCCTTTTGCGGAGACACATTCATGTGGCCAAGTGCTAATGGAATCGTTTTAATAAATCAGATAGCTATCTGATCAGTAAAAATGCATGAAGTGACCAGGTGTAAGGTAGGACAGTTCATGACAACGCAAATATCAAGCGAAAAATGCGAGCAGCAGCCAATCGCTGTGAGGTTCAGGTAGTGACGTCTGTCTTGAGCGTTTAAAAATATGCAGGTAGGGCCGGCATTTATGCTAGATTTAGTGCGTAAATCATGTTGTTGTGGGTTTTGGTATTGCAGTGTACCAAATAATAATAGAGCCCACATGTCACTTATTGTGGGTGTGGGTATCAGATGGCACCTCCCTCTGTTCCTCGGGGCACCTGTCAAGGACTTTAACCTTGACCATAAAGAATTAGAATTATAAAAATTGGAGAGAGTTTACCATCTGACCAATCTGAAGGATATGTGAGATTCTGGTGAGCTTGTAGAGCCTCTGATTATCAACACAAGAACAACAGTTTGCAATAAAAATGAATTTATTAAACAAAAAGAGTAAAATGACACACTCACTAAATACTAATAAGGAAAATGACAAAACTACAAAGGGGAAATGACTAAACTACTAAGAAGATTGAAACAATAATCACACAGCTACAAACTACTACACAAATGGACTTTAACTGAATGAATACCATGTAGCTGAGCAACAGATTGGATGAAGCAATGAATGGGTAATTAGCAGTCAAGTCAAGTCACCTTTATTTATATAGCGCTTTTTACAATGTAGATTGTGTCAAAGCAGCTTTACATTGAAAACTGGTACATTATTTGGCTGCACAGCAGCTCTTAAAAAATAGTGTCAATGCAGGCAGATCAAAGCACTGTTGAATATCAAATGTCAAGTCAAATGTCAAGTGTCCCCAACTAAGCAAGCCAAAGGCGACAGCGGCAAGGAACCCAAACTCCATCAAGTTTGGACTCTATGAGTTCAGAACACTGCCACAAGGACATTGAAAAGAAATAAAGCATTTCTAAGCAGTCTATGGGGGAAGTCAATTGTGGTCTTTCTGGATGCTGGTATGAAATGGTAAATAAGCATTTACTATGAATACAGATAACGTGTCTAGACGCTGTTAAACGCTGATCCTAGATTAACAGTCTCAACACAAATAGCAATCTAATAGTCAAGTCAAGTCAAGTCACCTTTATTTATATAGCGCTTTTTACAATGTAGATTGTGTCAAAGCAGCTTTACATTGATAACTGGTACATTATTTGGCTGCACAGCAGCTCTTAAAGAATAGTGTCAATGCAGGCAGATCAAAGCACTGTTGAATATCAAATGTCAAGTCAAATGTCAAGTAGCAACAACCTAATGCCAAGGCCTTTGGGAAAAGGTTTGGTTAGCTTATATTTACGTTTCACTTGGTTGGGTGATCAGTCCGGCGACAGGAGACGTCTTCCACTGGTATCTTTCCATTTGCAGTGGGAGAGACTGGATGGCTTTCTATCAGTTGCAGAGCTGCACCTAGTGCTGGGGGTTCGCTGCTTGTCTTTGTGTAATCCAGAGAACTGTAGGTCAGACGGTGGTCGATCTGCAGGATCTTCTGTAGGTCGGAGGTACTTGAGTCGTGCAGGTCAGGCGCTGATTGCTGGAGCCAAAGTCCTCTGCAGAAGCAGTTGGACTGCTTGAAGGTCTGTGTGGAAAAAGGTTTACTTGCAAGAGTATAACCTTGGTCGTGCTGTTGTTCTTCCCTTGTCAGGTCAGAAACTCAGAACAAGGGTGTCAAGTCAACTCTATTTATATAACGCTTTTTACAATGCAGACTCTGTCAAAGCAGCTTTACAGTAATACAGGGAACAAGAAAATGGTGTCATTGTCCAGTTTAAGTGAGTTCAGTATTGATTCATTCCGTTGTAAAAATCATTAGTTATTAATTTATAATATTTATAATATTAAGGGTGTGTTCACTTGGGAAAGCTTTTGTTCCTTCCCGTTGGGGAGGGGGTTACTAGTCCCCGCCTTTCCTACTATGGTGATGTGATTGGGTTGTAGCATTCCAAGTGTCCACCAATCACGTCCCACCTTTCCATCCTGTGGAGCTTGTTGCATTGTCCCACAATACACAGTTAAATAAAACAGTGTCTTTAGAACCTTAGAAATGCTTTATTTCTTTTCAGTGTTCTTGTGGCAGTGTTCTGAACTCATAGAGTCCAAACTTGATGTAAATTTGATTGAGGTATCACCCAGATGTCCATTTCTCTGTCAATGGGTGAGATTACATTGACTGTTATTCCAGGTGCGGTTTCCACTGTGTGTGCACAGTTCCCTGATGAATAAGGAAATGTATAGGACATGTTCCTAACAGTTTTCCTGTCCATTTTCGGTGGTTTCAAGCCAATGTGTGTATAGTGATTTTGTCTTTTTCCTGGGGCCTTTCTTTGTTCTTACTGTGTTCCAACCAGAACTGGTTTGGTGGCCCTGGGCACTCCAATGGTCGTTCACACCTTGGTCTCAGGCATGGAGGGCTGAGGTGAACAAAGGCAACTCGTGATGTGATTAGCCTGTGATCAATGGGCCGTTAATGTCGTCTTTCTTGCCCTCCACCTTTGGCAGTCCTGATTACAATAGCCCTTTAGTTGTCATTGAGGGTCCTATCAAATCCTTCTGTCTTCTTAATCACAGTGGGACAAAGGGGCTCCTGTTGTGAAGTGGTGATCTCTGGTGCCATCATGTCTGCTGTTCACTACATTGTTTACACATTGAACACTTTGCAGTTGTTATATATATTTGACACGTGCTGGCAAAATGAGTCACAATGAGCAAATTTTCAATAATGAATTATTGTTATTCTCACATTCTCTAAAAAAAACTTCAAAATTATGTATGATTTGTTGGAATCCGACAAAAAAATGACTGAGCTACACCTGTTTGAACTCGATAGAGTCAGCAAAGTCAATTTTGAAAAAAAAGTTTTCTGAAGGTTCCAAAACAAAATCACCTAACACCTTTCTATCAGAACCAGCATTAACTTCTTGAGCAATTTGAGCTACAGTAGCTCGTCTGTTGGATCAGACCACACGGGCCAGCCTTCGCTCTCCACGTGCATCAATGAGCCTTGGTCACCCATGACTCGGTTCACCACTATTCCTTCCTTGGACCACTTTTGTAATAACCTAGAATACTGTCTAACACTTGATGGCTGCTCTGTTAAGTCTTCGTCGTCAGTTAGGAACCTGGGTGTGCTCTTTGATACCAATCTTTCATTTGAAGGCCATGTTACTAGCATCTGTAAAACCGCATTCTTCCATCTTAAAAATATATCTAAACTACGACATATGCTCTCAATGAAAAATGCAGAACAGTTAGTTCATGCGTTCATGACCTCAAGGCTAGATTACTGTAATGCTTTACTGGGTGGTTGTTCTGCTCGCCTGATAAATAAACTACAGCTCGTACAAAATGCAGCAGCTAGAGTTCTTACTAGAACTAGGAAGTATGATCATATTAGCCCGGTTCTGTCAACACTGCATTGGCTTCCTGTTAAACATCGTATAGATTTTAAAATCTTGCTAATTACTTACAAAGCACTAAATGGTTTAGCTCCCCAGTACCTGAGCGAGCTCCTAATTCATTATAGTCTTTCACGTCTATTGCGATCTCAGAATTCAGGCCAGCTGATAATACCTAGAATATCAAAATCAACCGCAGGCGGTAGATCCTTCTCCTATTTGGCACCTAAACTCTGGAACAATCTTCCTAGCATTGTTCGGGAAGCAGACACACTCTGTCAGTTTAAATCTAGACTAAAAACGCATTTCTTTAACCTGGCATACACATAACACATTACCAATTTATATTTTCAAATCCGTTAAAGGATTATTAGGCTGCATAAATTAGGTCAGCCGGAACCGGGAACACTTCCTATAACACATGATGTACTCGTTACATCAGAAGAAGAATGGCATCTACGCTAACATTAGTCTTTCTGGTTATCCCGAGGTTCACCGTAGTCAACCGGATCCGGGCCGTATCCAGGTGAGACCGAGGACCTGCACCTTGACACGACCACAACGCAGCCCTGAAGTATCAGCAGAGATTGAGTCAACTAGATCATCCACTGTGAGGGCCTCATCGACACGACAGCCACGACACAGTTCCTCAACAACCGTCCATACCGGCGTGATGAATACGATCCTCAATTGGATGGAACTGGAATAAATACTTTGAATGCTGCGATCCTATTGGACTTACGATGGCAACCTGAATCGTAACAAAGCACTGTTGGCCAGAGGAGAACTGGCCCCCCGACTAAGCCTGGTTTCTCCCAAGGTTTTTTTCTCCATTTAAACACCTATTTGCCACTTGTCTGCCACCTGATGGAGTTTGGGTTCCTTGCCGCTGTCGCCTTTGGCTTGCTTAGTTGGGGACACTTGACTTGACATTTGATATTCAACAGTGCTTTGATCTGCCTGCATTGACACTATTCTTTAAGAGCTGCTGTGCAGCCAAATAATGTACCAGTTATCAATGTAAAGCTGCTTTGACACAATCTACATTGTAAAAAGCGCTATATAAATAAAGGTGACTTGACTTGACTTTTGATAGATGATGACCACTGCAGACCGGGAACACCTCACAAGAGCTGCAGTTTTGGAGATGCTCTGACCCAGTCACCCAGCCATCACAATTTGGCCCTCGTCAAACTCGCTCAAATCTTTACGCTTGCCCATTTTTCCTGCTTCTAACACACCAACTTTGAGGACAAAATGTTCACATGCTGCCTAATATATATCCCACCCACTAATTCATAGTTTTCAGTCAGACTGTCGTGGAGCCCTGGAGGGCAAAACAGCCATGTAACTGCAGCACAAGCCTGTCAATTTTCCATCTTAAAAACAAAAATATGTGAACAAGAGGCAAGTTTTGGGCACTTGTGATCCATATACAGCACCTGCAGTGATTTCAATCACTAAAAACAGCGGGACGATTTTTTAAAAAGCTAACGTGAAAAAGGGTGGGTTGCACCAATAAGGATTAAATTAAGCAAAGTTAGATAAGATAAGAAGATAAGAAACTTTATTGTCATTATAATAATATAACGAAATTTGTTTAGTAGCTCTCAGAGACCAGCAGCATCGGAAAAACAAAAAGTAGAATCCACATAGTATAAATAATTACAATATAAATATCACAGTGTATGCAAAGAAATATATATACAGTGGAATTAAGTTTAACACTAATCAAGGATTTGTTGATCTGGGTTTTATTTTAAATCGAGTTGTGTTGCACCACTTAATTTTAAACACAGATTAACTACGCAGAAAGACCGTTAGAATTAAAGGGCTGATCAAGTAACATAGACGGAGGGTGAACCGACGCCAGGCTAAAGAATCCTTAGTGCAACCCACCCTTAAAGTGCCTTAATGTACTAAAACAGTGATATTAAAAGATAAAATTCAGTTTAACCCTTTTTGATGATGCATACTATATACATTCAAGCAGATGAGCCCAGAATATGAACGCAACACGTTTTCTTAATAATGGTTTTCGATGGAAAAAAACGCTTAACGAGAAACCTTGTGTTGCATTAATATTCTGTGTTCATTAGTTTGCCTGTACAAAGTATGCATAATCAATAAGGTGTATATTGAATTTGGTTTTTTAATATCACTGTCTTACTACATTAGATCTTACTACAAACCTGGTAAAAATGACTGGTGGGCAATGGAGGAAAGCCTCCAGGTTTTGCCCTCCAGGTGGGCGTTCCTTTAACGACGTCACGTGAAAACTATGAATAGGTGCCGTGATGAAGAGATAATCAGTGTTATTCACTTCACCGGTCAGTGGTCATAATGTTATGCCTGATCGGTGTATATAAGATCTACAAAGCATCCAGTGTGTAAACATAATGATTTACACAAATCCAGCATAAACTCCAGCACTATCTGCATATTTTTAAATGCTCAAGACAGACGTCACTACATGAACGTCCCATTGATTGGCTGCCGCTCCTATTTTTTGTTTGATATTTGCAGAATAATAATAAGTCAAGAACTGCCCAACCTTTTGACACTCTCGGCTGCTCTCCACTCTTTCTCTGCTCCGCTGTCAATCCCACAATTCACCGTGCATCGTCCATAGAAATGAATTGAAAACGCTCGCTCCATGCCAGGCCTGTTTCTTAAACCCTGCTCTCCATGTAATTACATTTTAAATCATTTTTTTCCAAAAATGGTTTCTGTCATTTAGGTACTTCTCATCAGGCTGACATTTGTTCACGTGTTCGTTTTCCCAATAAGTTCAGTTTTAGTTAGTTTTTTTTGATGCTATTCACAAGTTCGCCTGCCCATTCAGTCTGAATGTTTAATGGTAAAACAAACTTGGCTTGCTGTCCTCGAAGGAGGCTCGAACCCGAGGCTCGGCTCGAGCTCCGAGTTAAACCCCCCTATAACAGTACTGCATAGAGGGAGAATAAGAGAAATAGAGGAGGAGATGGGGAGGAGGAGGGATGCTGGAAGAATTGTCGCTGGGATGACGCAGTGACTGCTGCTTATATACGATCGTAATGATGATTGACAGGACTGAATGTTTAGGCTCCTCCCGAACCTACGTTTGGAACTACATTTCACAAGTTCGCCTGCCCATTTAGTCTGAATGGTTAATGGTAAAACAAACTTGGCTTGCTGTCCTCAAAGAAGGCTCAAACTCCGAGTTAAACCCCCAAAAAGATATTTACAAGGACAGCAAGCTGGGCAGTCAACTAAGAGTAGTTCAGCAATATAAGTACAGAAGACTTAAAGGATTTAATCCCTCTCCCCCCCAAAGATGAGCAGAATATTTTTTGCTGTTGCCGTATTGGGGGAAAAATAAGGCAGCTTGTGTGGTGAATTTCCTGCGGGAGCTAAAAGAGAAAACGAAAGGCTCCTGCAAGAACAGAGAGAGAAATCACTGCTTGGGTAGTGAAGGGATACTTTTCTGTCCCTACAGATGGTTAGTTGGAGAACTGGTTCGAGAGTGGAGGCTGAAATCGCTGCTGCGGCAGTGAGAAATAAGTTTAGAGAGCAGTGGGGCAGATATCATTGCTGTGGTAGATAGAAATAAAGTTTTAGTCTGAAAGCTGATGCGAGGGCAGTGGCCGAAATCACTGCTGCGGCAGTGGGGAATAAAGTTTTTTGGTCTGAAGGGTGTTGCGAGATCAGTGGTCAAAATCACTGCTGCGGCAGTGGGGAATAAAGGTTTTTGGTCTGAAGGGTGTTGCGAGATCAGTGGTCGAAATCACTACTGCGGCAGTGGGGAATAAAGGTTTTTGGTCTGAAGGGTGTTGCGAGATCAGTGGTCGAAATCACTGCTGCGGCAGTGGGGAATAAAGTTTAATCTGAAAGCAGTTGCAAGAGCGCAGGCCAAAACACTGCTGTGGTAGTAAAATTCAATTCAATTCACATTTATTTGTATAACGCTTTTCACAATACATATTGTTTCAAAGCAGCTTTACAGAAATTCATGCATCTACATTACAATTTAGTGCGATCTGTTATCAGAGGTCACTGTGTCCAAGTAATGTATTTCAGAAATGTACATATACAAATCACACAGTTATCTAAAAATTTATTAATTTACACCAGAAACAATGGGCTCATTAAATTAATTATTATAAGCTGTGAAAAATAATTACGACATATGGAAAAATTAGCATTGGTGTTTGCTAAAAGATTATATTTAATGAGGGGAGAAATCACTGCTGCGGCAGTGAGAAATAAAAGTCTTACTGGAGAGCCTAAAGGGAAAGCCATGCTAGGTAGTCTTGCACCACTTGAATGGAGATAGGCTGATGGAGCTTTTAGGGTGGAGGTGGAAATCCTGCAATTGCAGAGAAAAGGAGGAGAGCAGGTGGAGTTATTGATTCATGTGTTACAGGTACGCAGCAACTACATTGTTGAATGGGTAATTGATGAGCTTGAGTATGTGTGACGGGTTTGAACTTAAGTCTGTTTGGAAAGTGTTTTGGAACAATGTTTCAAAAGAGTTGGGAGTATTATTGTTGTTGACGAAGAGGGCATCAGCAGGAAATTAAAATTTTTGAAAACAATAAATTGAATGGCTGCTCATTAACTGATCTGTTTTGCTATGCTTGATATTGTGGATGGTGTCACTGTATAATACTTGTAGATTGGAGAAAGACAAATGGATCTGCGCGGTGGATCGAATTTAGAATTGCAAATAGATTCGGAGCATCTGAAAAATCTGAAGAACGTGAGGATGAATAAAGTGTTGATTGTTCTGGTGATGTTTTCTTAGCAATTTCCTGCAGAGGAGGAATAAGCATTTGCTTAATACTTTACGAGTGACAAATGAGAATCTAAAAGGCTGGGTTCAGATATTTGAATTTGCAGGCTATTAATAGCTGGAGCTCTGCTGGCAAAAATTATATTGTAGAAAAAATGGAGATGATTGAGAAGATTATTTATTGGAACTTTAGATCCAAGTAGAGTGGCACTGGGGTGCATGACGGAGCTTGCATATGGAGCCAATGTCCTAAATTTCTGAAAGGCAGAATTTGGGAAATTGATTTTTAATTCTGCTATACGTTCTGCTTAATTTACAAACTAATCGCTAGTGGAAGACCAGATTAGCCGTCTGAGGAATGGCATTAGTTTGGAGGAACTTGACCTGTTAATGCAATAGACTGCATTGGAGTTGTTGCAAATAGAAGAGAATGCTTTGGAGGCCCATTGTAGTGGCCGTGAAAAGCGGAGGAAGAAATCTCTGCTGCGGCAGTTAAGTAGCACAGTTTAATCAAAAAGCTGTGTATGTAACGGAAATCTAACAGGTGAGATATCAGGTAATGATGATACAGGCCGCTTTAAGTATATTTCTTCATAGCATTAGATGTTGTACTGCTGCTGTCTGTCTTGTCAAACGTGTTTGTTAAAAATGAACGCGCTGGTGGTGTAGATATGGCATTATGAAGATAGCTTTTTAGATTCCAATCACGAGCCGAACTTTTGTAGCATTGCAGCATGCGGCCAGCTTGTAGTGCAGATGCGGTTTACTTAGCCCGAACGGAGCAGTCCATCTTTAGAAATAGAACGATGCGGTAGCACTGATTTACTCATGCTGTTTTGTATATACAGTTTAAAAGAGGAGATCACAAATTATTATTATAATTAGTCACATTTATTTTGGATTGTTTTCCTTGAATCATGTTTATTTATTGCACAAAGCAATGTGGTGACATCAGCATTGGAAATATTCACACAGTGGTTTAAGAACATCAATAAATATCGTCTTTTGGACTTAACACGAAATTAACACGAGAGGCTCTCTCTTGCAATTTGGATGTGGCTGGCACATGTATCACATAAACGAACAATTTGTCAGAAGCAGCAGCCATGACGATTAAGATTTGTACAGAAGCATCTGATGACCAAACCAGTTGGAATTAGCAAATGGAAAAAATGTCAGGAGAGTGATTTGCGTTCACGATAAACATTTTAGTGAAATGTACCTGTAGCTGAAAGTAAACCGTACTCAGACCACCAGCCGAGATGCTATCGGTTCTCTTTTAGAAGGATCTGAGATCTTTGGAATGCTCAACATATGGGCCAAAAAAATCCAGCGAACCATGCTTAGGCTTCTAAAAATGAGAACAAGCAGAAGTTCCATAGCGGTGTTGTGGGTCGGGGTTGGTACTAGGGCAGCTGTAAAGAAGGTGTAAGATGGCATTTGAGTTGATGTAGGTAGTGGATAGCTAGTGAAGGGTAGAGCAGAGGCAGGCACTGTTTGCGGAGGCAGCCTCACGCTAGGTTTAGTGCTACTGAAGGAAAAGTTATAGGAAGAAAGGAGGAGCCAGAGCAGTTCCTTGTTGCGGAGGCAGCTTCACATTCAGGGCCACTCCGGAGATGGCTGGGAAGAAGGCAGGAGGAAAATGGAGAGGAGCGGAGATGGGTGTGTTTGGGCGAGGTCAAGTAAATCAGCAGTGGGTAGGAGTGAAGACCCGTTCAAGGAAATTGTTTTTTATTCCTATGCCTTTGCAATTTCTACCATTCATAAGTAATATGAGTGCACCATCTTTGTGTATCTAAAAGAATCATTACCACCCGTTTGAAACGGCAAAAGAGGGGGTGTAATTTTAAGACTTAGAATCTTAGCTTTACAGTGAATATAGAGAATATGACCAACTGTCTTTTGCCGTTTCTAAACAGCTTTAAATTTGCTGATGTATAAAAAAATGCTCATATTTTTATGGCATGAAAAGAAAAACAATTACCATTTTACTTGAAAATGTGATCTGTAAAAACATACTCAACAGATGGTCTTGTGTTATGTCTAGTTTGAGAAGATCTTAACTAGCAGAATAGAAGCAGCATACTTGTTTTAATAAGAGAAATGTACACCGAGTTTTTGTAGATAAATGCCACATACGCAAATGTAAACAGTGTACACGTTAGGCTTTGCGCCACGTTTTAGTTAGTAAATTCACGAAACATTAGTAAAGTACAGTAATTCGCATTAAATATTTTAGGGCGGTTGATCTTGATTCAAACGAGCCTATGCACAATATTACGCGATGCATAGTCTTACCGGATCCGGACGCGTTGTAAAGATGATGTAGTGTTGAAAACATATTTTTGAAAAACATCGTCTAGTCCACTGATGAAGAGTTAGAAGGTGAAGTGAAATTACTTAGAGTTAACGAAAGCTATCGTTTGGAGCGGATATCATAACAGTTCATTCATAAAAACGTAGATCTTTTACCTTCGTGCTGTGTGTAGAACTACAACCCGGAAGACAGAACGCAACGAGCGGCCCATGAGGTCTATCATAGCTTTACCGTTTAGGCATGAAATCATTAAAATCATCGGGTTAAAATGCTTGGAAGAGACAGGAAGCGCGAGTAGCGACGGATCAATATGCTAGTTTGCCAGTCGAGGAAAAAGAGAGCTGGGATTTTGTTCGTCTTTCATGGAAATTGGAAGTTCGCTGCGGCAAATCACTTGACTGGATGAAAGCGGCTAAGCTGGGGTGCGCGGACGCCTAGCCGAGGGCGGGAGGAGCGGGTTTTAATGGCCGCGCCTGAACAAATTTGCAGGAGGACGCCGAGGATGACATGCTCAAATTCCCTTGTTATGTGTGGAAGGGGAACCAGAGGTTGAGGATCCTGGTGTAACTTGAAAACGGAATAGAATTCTGCGGAACACTCTTCGTTGAAGGTAAAATGCTGCTGGAGCTTGTCGGGTTGGAACCATAGACTGTATTAAATAAATAAATAAATAAATAAATAAATAAATAAATAAAAATATGGACGTAGTGTCCGTGACGTCACCCGTAGATTTCTGAAGAGCATTTTTGAAGCGAAAATGAGGCCGCTGCTATCTTAGCAGCGCGTCACCGCACGTCACTCCCGGATAACTGAAAATGGGCAAAGAGGCGGGACGTGGTTGGAACTGAGGTGCCTGGTTACTGAAACCACGCCCGCCTAGCGTGACGTGATCATGTTAGCAGGCAAAGGAGCTATCTATCTAAGATACTATCTAAAATATTAATAAAGATAAGTTATATCATTTGAAAATTCTAAAGGTTTACTGTCAATCTACGGTGTCTTTTTTACGATATAGATGCTCCAGCACCAGTGATTGTAATTCGTGTCAGGTGTGCAAATAACATGAAAAATCAAACGGGACTTAATACCTTTATAATGAAATAGCGATCGCGAGATGCATCCGTGGCAAATGGATAAAATGTCCATTGAAAAACAAAAAAACAGTACTTTTTGTCCACAAAAGCATTAAATCCATGAAATATTGATATATTATCCATTGTTTGCATCACATTTCTTCTGAATGATCTGCTCTCCATCATCGTTCTTCAAGAAATTATGCAACCTGAGCAGCATTTATGTTGTAAAACTGTATATGATCGTATATATCTCACAAACAAATGAGCCCACGTCCAAAGTATAATTTTTCAAAATGCAGCAGTTTTAGTTATAATATTCAAGCAGTGCTGTCAGAGTTTTATATCCTCCTGCCATTTTCATTGTAGTAAATCTCAGGAACAAAACATTTAGCCAATGCCACGATCCAACAACCTGTGTTCTGTTTATCTTCTGCATGCGTGCACATCTACACAGACGCACATCTGTCTCGACCATTAACGCAGCAAGCCATATTATTTTATAATTGCATATATTATTATTTTATAATTGTATAAAATAATCCCGAAAAAAAAAGCACAAACACGGCAGAGATGCCAAATTCAGCGGCTGGAATTAGCTGAGGTAAAGTGACGGCTCACAGACAGCAGCGGCAAACCTGTCACTCAAGTGACCACGCCCTTAATTATGCAGAACTTTAAGGCTTAATATAATTTAAACAGACGAGTTATAAAAAAATTCACCCCCCTCAGAGTTGTCATGAAGGGCAAAATTAGCTGTATAGACCAAAACCACAATTTGATCCAGGCTGTAAACATGTTTTTTTCTGCCATAAAGTTGGCCATTTTAACATGGGACTCAATGAGATTCTTCTCTCTTTTGGAGCCTGTCCCTAGCGGCCAGTCGATGAATTGCAGTTTAAGTCACTTCCGTATTGGCTTCAAGAGAAACTGTGGGAGGTTGCCGCTTGGTTGGGACATGCATTCAAACGACAGGGTGGGGCCAAATGTGACTGCTGCTTATATACGCTCGTAATGATAATTGACAGGACTGAATGTTTAGGCTCCTCCCGAACCTACGTTTGGAACTACATTAAAAATGGGGTGTAACGTCATGATTGACAGCTGTGCTTGTGATTAAGTCTGCAAAGAGCATTACTGGGATATTTTGGCTCCAAAGTATGTTACCCATCATAAATCAAAGCATGTGACAGACAGTGGTCGGAGAACACCGGAAAAACGTGACAGAATGGAAGATACTCGTCTGTATTTGTAGCACCAAGTCACGGTTCAGCTACGCGCAACAAACACTACCGGTGTGAAAGCACAACGGGTGCGTGCTGCTCCCACTCTGCATACACACAGCTTCTGCACTGCCTCCACTCTGCTTGTGCATCCATTGTTGAAACAGGCTTTACACACGCTCCACCTGTCTTTTTGTAAAAAAAAAAAAAAAAAATTCCCCATGAGAAAAAAAAGTACAGACTTGCAAGCAAATCCTTAAGTCTCCAAATTGACGTGCCCTGCTGCCAATAGAAATAGTTACTCTTTAAGACTGTATACATTCAGAAAGACTCTCTGGACTTACCAATTAGTGTGAATACAATAATAATAGTAATAGCAACAACAACAAGAGTTTTTAATACAGTTGTGATTAAAAATAAAAAAAAAAGTTAGTCTTTTTTGAATGCATGACAAAATATAACTACACAAATGTTTAATAAAGGGTTCACAGGTTTATTTTATGAATGCAACTGAGAAAGAGATTAAAAGTACAGTATTTGAGAAAGCAGGGCCTCGCAGTCTCATTGTTTGTTGCTGATACTCAGTCTAGAGTGCTGAATCTTCAAACAAACGGAAACTCCAAAAATAAACGCAATCATGCTCAATGAACAGATGTACATTCTCTGGCAACAGATAAAATATTTTGCGAACACATATACAAACATCTGGTATTTAGGGTTCAGCTTTGCTTATTTATTTACTTTTATAACATTTTTTAACATTCTACAACAGAGCATTTCTCAATGAAAAAACACTGGGTTTTAATGCAAGTGCACAACAATTTCCAAACTTTTAATCTCATAGACAAATGACAACTCCAGTCTAATCCATAATGACTATAAATACCTAAATTGCTGCATGGAAGTTGTTATCAAAGTCCCTCTCTACTTCAGGACCAGCTATTTATGTGCTGGCCTCAGTTTGCCCTGAGAGAATATGGGTCATCTGCTGATCTGAGACCTGCTCCTGCTGGCACAAACCCATAGCCTGACTCAAGCAAGCCGCCAGGAGGTGCTTACACTAGAGAACACAGATATGGAAAACACATTTCAATAAAATGACACTTAATAATGGTAAGAGAAGAGATTTGGTTTGACAGAAATAAACATGAACTATTCTTACACCAGTTTGGTTATATAAGAGAGAAACAGTATAGGCTCAAGATCAGATATGTTTCAAACTTATATTTATTGTGTGTAATGAATGATAGTAAATGCACAAAGCACCCATCTGTCTTCAATTTACGGTCACTACTAGCTCTGCCGTCATAAAAAATGCATCAGCGGGATACACAGTCAAAGGATCACAATAAAGGAGAATATTAGTGCTGCCCAAAACGAAAAGATTGACAATCAAACAGCTGAAAGGGGAATAAAACGTGCACTTAACAGATGTATTAATGTTGCGGCATTATACAATAAAGAACAGATTGTATTTATTATTATTGACATTCAACCTCCATTGTTGGTCTACATGCTTGACTGCACCTGGAATCTCCCACTGCACCCTGGACCCCCGATATACAGCACCACCAACCCACCAACTCATGTCTGATGAGAATCCCACATCATGTTTTTCTGGGGGGGTTTTCAAATACAGTCAGACGGCCACTGAGAGCAGGCAGGTTAATCACATTGAGATGTTTTCTAGCGCATCAACTAAACTCTATTGCATTACACAGAGGACTATAAATAAACAAGGAAACCTTTCCTCTCAGATCACATGGGTATTAAATGCATTTATATTTTGTTGCAGCTCGATAATAAAGTGAGGTCATGCTATTAGAGTGAAGCAGTGCATTTTGGGGTTGTCTCTGGATTTTTCTTTCTCAGACTGGAGAACTAATTTTAGTCTCATTCCCTCCCCTGGGCTCAAAAGCAGGCTGATGCACATGCAACTGTGTGGCAACAGATACTGGGTCTCCTTCTGAAACAGGGCCACAACAATGGGCAGACAGTCAATGGAGACCAGAAAACAAATAAAACCCCTGAAATAACCACAGTAACAGGGAGCTGAAGAAGAGAGTAAAGGAAGACGCTTAAAACGAAAGCAAGCAAATTAAGCAAAAAAATTAGTGTTGCTACTAAAAATGTATTTGATAACAAATGAATGAATTTTGATTAATGAATGAATGAATAATTATTAAAAAATGTTTTCCACATGTTTTCAAATGCATGTCAAATAATGTAAGTGCAAAAAGGGTTTAAAACACAATCACTAGACAACTAATTGGTAATATTAGTTGTCAACTATTTTTAGTTGACAACTAACACATCAGCAGTGTTATTGCTTATGGTTTGATTTCAGCCCTACAAGCAGAAAAGATGATAAAAAATAATGAAATAAGATGTGGGTCTCAGGGTCTGTGAGTGCGTGTGAGCAGAAAGAGGAAGTGACCTCACCGTCAGACTCTCGTTTCTCCTGAGCACAGAGAAAGAGAAGGCGGGGCATGGGCAGTAGTGACAGGACGTGAAGCACGTGTACATATGTCCTGATCCACCTAATACCTGTTGGAGAGAGAGATAACGGAGAGAGAAAAGAAACTGAAATGTGAGATGAGTGTTATGCACTATATCACAGCTGCATCTCTAGAGGATTTCAGTTTCCAAAAATACATACTTTGATTTTACAGTGTCAAACAGTGCAGGCAGACAAACAGATCACTCTGTAAAGTCTCTATGGGAGTGAGATAAACTCAAACACACATATATATTACCATGACTTTTCTACTTTTATTTGGGTCTATTTAAGGAAAAGTTTATTTTTTATGTGCTGCAACTGTCACCGGATCACCCAAAATTAAAAAGTGACAACACAAAATAAGATTTAGTGGAAAGTTAAAAGAACTGGTAGCATGTAGGTAGGCCAAGGTAGCTTTGTGTGTGCGTTGTTAACAGACTATGCTCACAACTGGGCCGGGGCCATTTGGGAAAGTGAACAACCTGTACACTGGTCTCTGAATCTAGGGGTGGGAGAAAAAAAATTCGATCATCGATGCATCGCGATTCTCTCTCCAACGATTCTGGATCGATTCTGAGAATTTCAGAATCGATTCAGAGCTTAGTTTTTAACCAGATGCGCGATGACGCTGTGCGCACTTTAGAAACACCCGTATTCTGCTTGCTTCCAATTCCTCACACACAAACACCACTCGAGCCTTCTGTAAACTAATCTTTCATAAAGTTCGGAAAGGTTGAAGCGAATTACAAAGACATTCGCAGGCTTCATTGCAAAGGATGGCCGGTGAGAGACGCACGCTTTGTTTCATGTTACTTTTGCAGTGCACGGTCTCGCCCGTCGGTATTTTTCTTACAAATGCACTACGAAGTCATCATTTATGTCGTTTGGAATGCAGTCGACTTATAATGGGCAGACAGTCAATGGAGACCAGAAAACAAATAAAACCCCTGAAATAACCACAGTAACAGGGAGCTGAAGAAGAGAGTAAAGGAAGACGCTTAAAACGAAAGCAAGCAAATTAAGCAAAAAAATTAGTGTTGCTACTAAAAATGTATTTGATAACAAATGAATGAATTTTGATTAATGAATGAATGAATAATTATTAAAAAATGTTTTCCACGTTTTCAAATGCATGTCAAATAATTCGATCATCGATGCATCGCGATTCTCTCTCCAACGATTCTGGATCGATTCTGAGAATTTCAGAATCGATTCAGAGCTTAGTTTTTAACCAGATGCGCGATGACGCTGTGTGCACTTTAGAAACACCCGTATTCTGCTTGCTTCCAATTCCTCACACACAAACACCACTCGAGCCTTCTGTAAACTAATCTTTCATAAAGTTCGGAAAGGTTGAAGCGAATTACAAAGACATTCGCAGGCTTCATTGCAAAGGATGGCCGGTGAGAGACGCACGCTTTGTTTCATGTTACTTTTGCAGTGCACGGTCTCGCCCGTCGGTATTTTTCTTACAAATGCACTACGAAGTCATCATTTATGTCGTTTGGAATGCAGTCGACTTATATATTTAAAATATGAAACTCACTAAAAGAAGGCTACTTTCAATTCCAAACGCTGACGCGCGATTTGTTTGTGGAGTGCTCGCGCATGCTGTGCGCGACTCCACGTAAGAGGTTTAATGTCAAAATGGGTTTATGATGTCAGATAAATCTTAACACATAGAGACACTTTCACCTAGATATCATCACATAGAGACTGTGTCTGTACCCCAAATTAGTAAATACAAAAAACTCCCAAACCTCTTTAAGGGTAAAAATTTAATTGATGTTCAACAAATAAAATACAGAGATAATACTGAAAAAACAAATGATAAAGCTTGGGTTGCTGGATATTAGATCCCTTTTTTCAAAAGCACTTATCGTAAATGATATTATTACAGACAATAATCTAGATTTGCTGTGTTTGACAGAAACCTGGCTAAAACCAGACAATTATATTACTTTAAATGAGTCTAGCCCTCAAGGTTACTATTATCAACACAAACCGCGTCGGAAAGGCAAAGTGGGAGGTGCTGCTGTAATTTATAGTAATATCTTCAGTATTACTCAAAAGTCTTTCAAATATAATTCATTCGAAGTGATGGTGCTTTATGTTACGTTATGTAATGTAAGTGACAAATCCCATTCGACATTTGTGCTGGCTACTATATACAGGCCACCAGGGCACCATACAGACTTTATCAAAGATTTTGCTGATTTTCTACCGGAGTTAGTACTGGCTGTGGATAAAGTCCTTATTGTTGGTGATTTTAATATCCATGTAGATAATGAAAAAGATGCATTGGGATTGGCATTTACAGACATTCTAAACTCTATTGGAGTTAGACAACACGTGCCAGGTCCCACTCATTGTCGTAATCACACTTTAGATCTAATATTGTCACACGGAATCGATATTGATGCCGTTGAAATTCTGCAGCAGAGTGATGACATCTCAGATCATTATCTAGTCTTGTGTATACTACATTTAGCCAAGACTGCAAAACTGCCTCTCTGCCACAAATATGGTAGAACTATCACTTCTACCACTAAAGATTGCTTTATAAATCTTCCAATCATCTTCCTGACCAGTTTCATTGCCTTAGCATACCAGATAGCTTAGAAGAACTCGATATTGCAACAGAAACTATTGATTCTCTCTTTTCCAGCACACTAGACTCAGTTGCTCCTTTGCGCTTAAAGAAGATTAAGGAAATAAGTCCAACGCCGTGGTACAACGAACACACTCGGGCCCTTAAGAGAGCAGCCAGAAAATTGGAGCGTAGCTGGAAGAAAACAAAACTAGAAGTTTTTCAGCATTTCATGGAGAGAGAGAATGATTGAGTACAGAAAGGCCTTAAAAACTGCTAGATCTGCTTATTTTTCAAATCTTTTAGAAGAAAATAAACACAACCCTAAGTATTTATTTGATACAGTGGCTAAATTAACGAGAAATAAAGCTTCAACTTCTGATGTTTCCAAACAGCACAGCAGTAATGACTTTATGAACTTCTTTACTTGCAAGATCACGTCAGACAGTGCATTGTAGTATCCCTGAGGAAAAATTCCATTCATTTGCTTCTATAGGAGAGGAAGAATTGTCTAAACTTGTTAAATCATCGAAATCAACATGTATGTTAGACCCTATACTGACTAAGCTATGGAAAGAGATGCTTCCAGAGGTCATAGATCCTCTTCTTAATATCATTAATTCATCTTTATCACTAGGATACGTACCGAAAACTTTTAATCTGGCTATTATCAAACCTCTTATTAAAAAACCACAGCTTGATCGTAGAGAATTAGTCAATTACAGGCCGATCTCGAATCTACCTTTTCTGTCAAAAATACTAGAAAAGGCAGTATCATCGCAACAATGTTCCTTCTTGGAAAGAAATTGTATCTATGAGGATTTCCACTCAGGATTTAGACCGTACCATAGTACTGAGACTGCTCTCATTAGAGTTACAAATGATTTGCTCTTATCATCAGATCGTGGTTGTATCTCTCTATTAATGTTACTAGATCTCAGTGCTGCTTTTGACACTATCGACCACAATATTCTTTTGAATAGACTCGAAAATTATGTTGGCATTAGTGGAATTGCATTGGCATAGTTCAAATCATACTTATCTGACCGTTATCAGTTTGTAGTAGTAAATGAAGAGATGTCATATCGATCACAAGTTCAATATGGAGTACCGCAAAGGCTCAGTACTAGGACCGTTGCTTTTCACTCTGTACATGCTACCCTTGGGAGATATCATTAGGAAGCATGGCGTTAGTTTTCACTGTTACGTTGATGATACTCAGCTCTATATTTCTTCACGCCCTGACAAACTTACCAATTCAAAAAATTAACGGAATACATAGCTGATATAAAAAATTGGATGACTAGTAATTTCCTACTACTAAATTCAGAAAAAACAGAGATTCTAATTATTGGACCAAAAACTTCTGCACATAATAACCTAGAATACTGTCTAACACTTGATGGCTGCTCTGTTAAGTCTTCGTTGTCAGTTAGGAACCTGGGTGTGCTCTTTGATACCAATCTTTCATTTGAAAGCCACATTTCTAGCATCTGTAAAACCGAATTCTTCCATCTTAAAAATATATATAACTACGACATATGCTCTCAATGACAAATGCGGAACAGTTAGTTCATGCGTTCATGACCTCAAGGCTAGATTACTGTAACGCTCTACTGGGTGGTTGCCCTGCTCGTCTGATAAACAAACTACAGCTGGTCCAAAACGCAGCAGCTAGAGTTCTTACTAAAACCAGGAAGTATTACCATATTAGCCCGGTTCTGTCAACACTGCATTGGCTCCCTATTAAACATCGTATAGATTTTAAAATCTTGCTAATTACTTACAAAGCACTAAATGGTTTAGCTCCCCAGTACCTGAGCGAGCTCTTAATGCATTATAGTCCTTCACGTCTATTGCGATCTCAGAATTCAGGCCAGCTGATAATACCTAGAATATCAAAATCAACAGCAGACGGTAGATCCTTTTCCTTTTTAGCACCTAAACTTTGGAACAGTCTTCCTAGCATTGTTCGGGAAGCAGACACACTCTGTCAGTTTAAATCTAGACTAAAAACACATATCTTTAACCTGGCATACACATAACACACTATCTACTTCTATAATTCATAATTATTTTCAAAATTATTCCAGTTCGCATAGATCCGCGGACACAACTAATTTTTCTGTATTATGCAGACCAGACAAGTAATTTGGCAATATCACTCTGTAAAAAAGACCAAGCGTCTGCGCATATACACATTCAAACACGTAAATGAATGTCAAGAATACATTAAAGGTCTTCGGTTTTCAGTAGGAAAGCTGTCATTTAAGCGGCCCCTAAGTAAGTTAATAATTAACAATTTTTACAACGGAAGTGATTCAATCAAAAACCTACTTTAGCTCGATAATAATATTTTCTTAGAGCTGCTGTAAAGCCAAAACAATCTCTGTCAATTAATTTCCCTATTATCACTGTGAAGCTGCTTTGAAACAATTTGTATTGTGAAAAGCGCTATATAAATGAAGATGACTTGACTTGACATGACGCAAAATTAATGTAAACAGCCAGTTATGTCTTAAGAGGTTTAACGGACAGGGCAAACCACATTACTTCTTATGTTTCAAAAGAGATCCGGGCACATGGATCCTAAGACTCCCTTATCACAGGAATGATACATTTTGAGAAATGTTTTTTTGTCCACTTACTGCCCCAATTAAATTAAAATGTAGTTATTGGGCTCCAGTCTTGTTTGGTTATCAACATTCTTCAAAACGTATACTTTTAAAGGATTAGTTCACTTCAGAATTAAAATTCTGATAATTTACTCACCCCCATGTCATCCAAGATGTTTATGTCTTTCTTTCTTCAGTCGAAATTATGGTTTTTGAGGAAAACATTCCAGGATTTTTCTCCATATAGTGGACTTCAACAGCTACCATTGGGTTGAAGGTCCAAATTGCAGTTTCAGTGCAGCTTCAAAGGGCTCTACACGATCCCAGAGGAGGAATAAGGGTCTTATCTAGTGAAACGATCGGTCATTTTCTAAAATAATAAAAATGTATATACTTTTTAACAACAAATGCTCGTTTTGCACTAGCTCTGCAATGTGCCACGGATTACGTAATCACATTGGAAAAGTCACGCGTGACGTAGGCGGAAGTACCGCGGTTGGAGTGGAAAAACTCCATCTAATTTTCTCCTTCAACTTCAAAATCGTCTGACATTGTTGTTTTACACTTTTTTTTTTTTTGTAAAGGCAGTTTGACTTAGTCTTTGCACATTCGCTTTGTAAACACTTGCTCGGTACTTTCGCCTATGTCATGCGCGACCTTTCCGACATGATTACGTAATGCTTGGTGCATCGCAGAGCTAGTGCAAGACGAACATTTGTGGTTAAAAAGTATATAGTTTTGTTTTGTTTTTTTTGAAAATGACCGATCATTTCGCTAGAAAAGACCCTTATTCCACGGTAGAGCCCCTTGAAGCTGCATTTAAACTGCAATTTGGACCTTCAACCAGTTGGTAGCTGTTGAAGTCCACTATATGGAGAAAAATCCTGGAATGTTTTCCTTAAAAACCTTAATTTTTTTTCAACTGAAGAAAGGAGAACATAAACATCTTGGATGACATGGGGGTGAGTAAATTATCAGGAAATTTTAATTTTTAAGTGAACTAATCCTTTAAGTTCCGCAGAAGAAAGAAGGTGTAGATGATGAAAGAATTTTCATTTTTGGGTGGACGATCCCTATAATAGTCCTGCATTGTGACAAATATTTCATGTAGTCTCTCAATATGAAATACTAAAAAAAAAAACAATGATAAACAAATAAAAGAATTAGAATATAATTAGAATAAGTATGTCATGCTTGACATTTCAATAAACCATTTACTGCAAACTAAATGCACAACTGCACTCAAAAGGATATGCTGCTCCAAACAAGCTCTATCTCTCTGGGTCACTTTAACATGCATCTGGGAATGCAAAATGAGACTAACCATCTTCCCATGCTTGTAATGAGAAATGCTTATCAACAAAAGAGAAGCTTTAAGTTATTTATTTTTTAAAAAACATCTTAAATCTCAATCACAATTTTTATCAGAACAATGGCAATTAGTTTTTCCCCCCCAAATTATGCAGCCCTAGTCCATCCTGTACTCCACCACCAGCTTGCTACAGACATTGATGGTCAAATGCATCCTTCGGCTTTCTCCAAGTGCAAACCTATCTTTTCTTGCTATCCATGTGTGTTAACTGAAGTCTCAGTACTGAACATAACTTATGAAGGTATTATCTTGATGAATAAATCTTAGTGTAGCAGAAAACTCATCAGACCACACACACTTTATTATCAGACCATGCACTCCATTATCAGGCAAACATTGATAAATCCCCTGCAGAGAAGTTGCTCCTCTGCCTTGTGAAGAAAAAAAAAGCCTCGCTTTGTCAAAGACTGACACCTCATTGCATGTGAGTCACAGGGAGGATAATTAGAAACATGGAGCCACAGAAGTGAAAGCAGTGCAAAGGCCAGAGCCGTCGCAGCAGGAGAGAGCAGGACTGACGCTGACAAAACTTAATACTCACAGGATGATACAGCCTGCACACTGAACATTACTCTTGTCTTTTTCACAATACATTTTGTCTTTGCTTTGAGAGGAAGATTCTGACAGACCATCAACCGACAGCCAGCAAAATGCCAAAAAGTCTGGTATCATTTGTTTTAGGTCTAGTGATGCTGAAAATTCCACCAGGTCAGATTATAAACGTAGCCTTTCGTGATTCATTTAGACACAAAATATGACAATATCTTTCAACAACAGCATCAACATAAAGCAAATTTGAAATTTCTTGACTTTGTGACCCTGTATAGCAGTGCTTTTCAACCTTTTTTGGGCCAACGCCCCCTTTTCCCATTATCTAAGTCCCTTACTGTCCCAATCAATAAAATGTAGTGTAAATTGGCTTCCCTAAATATTAATGTTGATTATTATTCTGTTTATTATAATTAGGGAAATTATTAATTATTAATTGTAATTAGGCCAAACTGATACTTTCATTCAGCAAGGATCCATTAAATTGATTGAACAATAATTGTAATAATTTGATTTATAAAGTTTTATGCATAGTATTGTTGGTGATTTTCAGTGCTTTCATAGCCTTTGGCAATGTTGAGGTGTCTTTAAAATTCTATCTGACATACCCTGTTGCTCCAAAGTTTAAAGAGACTTGTTACAAAATTCTGTTTAGGATATATCCACAGTAGAATATTTACAGAAGAATTTTCAGTTTGTTCTTCCTTTCCTGAAACTCTTGAAAAGCTTTTTTACTACTGTGATTTGTCTCTGTACTGCTTTTTAAATGTGCAAAATGTGCAACAAAATGTAAAAAAAAAAAAAGATGGTAAAGACATTTATAGTGTTAATAAACATTTCTATTTTAAATAATTTAAAATAATTCACATTTCAATTTTCCATTTCATATTTATATTTCAATCTTTCGGTTCATCAAAAAATCCTGATAAAAAAACCCCATCTCCATACATTATACATTTTCAACCAATTTTACCTAATAATAAGAAATGTTTTTTTAAGAATCAAATCAGTATATTAGCATAAGTTCTAAAGTATCTTGTTACACTGAAGAGTGGAGTAATAGGAAAAAAATACATTTTAAAATGTTTTTAAATGTTTTTAAATAGAAAACAGTTTTTTGAAATTGTCTTTACTGTATTTTTGATCAAATAAATGCAGTCGTGGTGAGCATAAGAGACTTCTTTCAAAAACATTTTAAAAAAACCTTACCGATCCCAAAATTTTGATCTGTGGTGTATTATACATTTTATGCTAACACTTTACAGTAAGGTTCATTAGTTAAACATTAATGTATTAACTAACATGAACTAACCATGAACAATACATTTGTTACTGTATTTACTAATCTTCGTTAATGTTAGTTAATGAAAATACAGTTGTTCATTGTTTGTTCATGTTATTTCACAGTGCATTAACTAATGTTAACAAGATTTTAATAACGTATTAGTAAATGTTGAAATTAACATCAACTAAGATTAATAAATGCTGTAGAAGTGCAGTTCATTATTATTTCATGTTAACTAATGTAGTTAATGTTAACTAATGGACCTAAAGTGTTACCATTTTTATTTATAATATATATATATATATATATATTTTAGTGTATATTATTATTATTATTATTAATCTATATCATTTAAATAGCATGTCATTGAATGCCACATAACATTTGATTTGACTGTATAGTGTTAACACTTTACAATAAGGTCTCTTTCATTAACATTAATGCATTAACTAACATTAACTAACAATGAGCAATATGCTTTTTACAGCATTTATTATCCTTTGTTAATGTTAGTTAATGAAAATGTACATGTTAGTTCACAGTGCATTAACTAATGTTAACAGATACAACTTTTGATCTTAATGTTTTAGTAAGTGCTAACATGTAGAAACTATGTAGAAACTAACATGAACTAAGATTAATAAATGCTGTAGAAGTATTGTTCATTGTTAGTTCATGTTAGCTAATGTAGTTAACTAATGTTAAAAAATGAAATCTTATTGTTACTGAAAAATCATCATTAGTTTCCCAAGAAGCAAAAAAAAAAAAAAAAGAAAAGAAAAAAAGCCATGTGAATAGAAATTATATTTATGAGTGTTAAATAAACAGTATAAAATTTGGCTTTGAAACTTTAATTACATAGATTATCAGAAACTGCAGCCAATCAGCAAACAAGAAGCATTCAATTTAATTTTTTCCATGGAAAACAAGAAAAAAACAAAAAAACAAAAACAAACTTGTGTTATATTGTGTCTGAACGCAAGACACTCCAAGTTGTTTTCACTGGAAGTTCGGCATCTGCGCTTTAGAAAGCTGACAGAAACGCGGAAGTAAATCGTCGTTGCTATATGGAAATGAAATCATCAATTCTGGTCGCATTGGTCAACAAGGTGTTAGAATGTTGAAGAACTTTATTTTGCAAGCAATTTGCACGTTTCATCTCAGAAAATCTTTGGCATATACGTGCCTTAAACAAACACCCCCCAAGAACACCTCAAAGGGCACCCTTCTGGGCTTACTTCACAAGGTCTTTATAGCAAATAGCATTCCAAGATCTTTTCCTTGATCAACAATGTAAATATCTTAATTTATATTTTATTTGTCCACCAGTTCAAATACAATGGTGTCAATGCAGGCAGATCAAAAACATTGTTGAATATCAAGTGTCCCCAACTAAGCAAGCCAGAGGCAACAGCGGCAAGGAACCCACTACACTTCTATGTATTGCAACATTGGAATGACAACATTATAACAAAGATATTTTATCAGGATCACGATTTATGATGAAATCTCAGTAGCAAAATGGCAACAGAATTGGGAAGCCCAACTTTCAAACAATCCATTGAAATAAATCAACTGACAGCCCAAATTAGCAATTCATCATCATTTACAAGTCTTCAAATGTCAATGTTTTTAACAAGATTATTACAGTATGTATCTACGGAGCCCCGCACATGACATGCAAGAAAGAAAAAAAAAAAAAAAAAAAGAAGTAAATCGGGCGTACGCACTTACTTTTTCTTTTTTTCTATTTCTATTTTATTCTATTTCTAATGCAAATGCAACACAGGTCCAAATTATGTAACAAAGTTGCTTATTTGAATATGATAGTTAATATTTCTTAATAATTGTATTATATTTTTAATAGTATAAAAGTTTTAAATTTCAAAATCTTTGTTTGCTTAAATTTGTTTACCCCAGATTTTCAGTGTATTTTCAGACTTCTGGACCCCCAGCTGCTGGGAGAACATTCGACAACTAATGCATAAATCAATCATATGTTTCCAACACAACATAAAAATGATATGTAGGCTCTGGATGAAACACTGTGATACCCTCTCTTCTCCCTCATGGGACCTCTTCAAAAACAGATACTGTGCAGCGGATACATTTGGGGTGGTTTGGAAAGGCCAGTATCTAATCTGTCAGACCTAAGAGAAGTCATTGATGGTCCTCCAGGGAGTGGTTGACTTTGGATTTGTGGGAAGTTGGTTAGACTTCTTTTAAAATGTCCTTATGCATGATATTCATGACGAGAAAATAGAACACGAAAGCGCAGGACAGGAAAAAGTATTTCTGATCGTACTACAGTAGTTACTTTAATATTT
Organism: Mylopharyngodon piceus; assembly: GCA_039654765.1. Classification (NCBI taxonomy): domain Eukaryota; kingdom Metazoa; phylum Chordata; class Actinopteri; order Cypriniformes; family Xenocyprididae; genus Mylopharyngodon; species Mylopharyngodon piceus. The sequence continues at coordinate 42,196,840 of CM077443.1, read as the reverse complement.
ACACAGTGTTCCAAATTATTATGCAAGTGACATATCAGTAGGATTTTAGTACAATAAACATTCAGATTTTAGTTTTTCAAAGAAAGAGTTTTTTTTGTTTTGTTTTGTTTTCCTCATATCTTTTTAGATAACTGGTATCAATCTCAGAAAGGTTTATATACTTTGCCAGGTCTTCTTAGGTAAATGGAAAACCTACTTAAAGAGGTTGTTCCACATTATTAAGCAAGTCACAGTTCTCAGGAAGAAAGATCTTTCTGAAGATAAAAAAAAATTAAATGATGCAATTTACTGCAAAAGGCGTAAAAACAGCTAAAATTTTGCGATAAAAATAGAGATTGTTGAATTGTCAAAAGATTGAGTGATTTAGAGTGATTTTATGAAACAAAAACAAACAAACAAAAAAAACATTTATAAGTGAAAAATCTGGATAATACATAAAATTACAACAAATATCTTAACACATTATTAAAAAACAAAAATCACCATTCCATCATATCTCCTTTACTTATTCCATGATATCAACATGGCTACAGCAAGAGCAGCCAGTGTTTCAAAACAATGAAATAGTCTCTGTAAAGGGATATATTAAAAACAAATGCCCCATCTTGCGTGTCTGTTCTAGGTGATAGGTGATGATAGGTTCGACTACATATTTGGCATATTCTTATATATTTTACAGGGGCCATAGAACATCACTCCAGCACTGTGACTTTAAAATGCTGAAAGTGCTCTCTACTATACCCCCTGTCTGGCTACATGCCTGGTCATACATGTAACTCTCTTCTCCATCATTTAATTATTGAAAATGAAAACCAACATCTCTTTTAACCCTATAAAGCCAACTTTATCATATTTGATATGCAAATTTCTACGGCCTCTAAATTATTAACATGAAAAAAACTTTGCTGAAAAACCTGCAGAAAACTTTATATTTTTAGCAAATAAATGGTATAACTGTACTAAATGTCCACCTGCAGGTCATGGTACACATGACTTTTTGCTGTGAAATCTTTATTGATTTTTATAAGGTAAATGTAAGAATAAATTTTATATTGTAAGTAAAATTTCAAGATGAACACTCACTGGACTGAAGCAAATTGGGTTTACTAGTTCGTCCATGCATTTTTTTTTTAAATTTTTTTATTAAAGTCATGTTAAAATGTGAGCATCAAATATGATACATCAGGCTTTTAAAAAAAGTTGATTTGTATATCTCTCAATCATCATTGTATTGAACTGCATTATATGTTTTGCCCCAAATGCCACAATAAAAACTGCAGAGCTTTGATCATAAAACTAAGCATTTGACTATTTTACTATGACATATTATTGGGCAATATAGAGTGGCAACTGATACTTGCATACATTTTATGTAAGTAGTCTGCTATACTGTTATAAAGGTCTCATTGATTTACATTATAAACTATTATAATTTCATCTTACAAAAATATGAGCAACTACACCGAACTGCATATTTTTGCTCAGTTTGGACGTCTGAAATTAAGGTGTTTTTTCCTCCTTGGATATGAGCTCCATATTATCCCAAATTATACTTCTGTTTATGAGCCATAAAAGCCTAATGTATCAAATATCATACCTAAAAAAAAAATAAAAAAAAAAACATGTTCAGTATGCATTGCAAGCTTTTAAAAGACTTATTTTTTATTTAGTCTAAAGGTTCAACAAACTGTTTTGAAAAAAAAAAAATTTAGACTATACTATTTCAAATGTTTCAGGGTTAAATTTAATTTCATTTACCATCTTCTTTCCGTGGGCAGTAATAACACCAGACAAATAGTGTTGAGTTTCGTGAATAAGAAGCAATCTAATAAGCCTAATTTACACAGAAAGTAGGTGCGTGTGTTGAAATAACAAAAATTTAATTTAAATATGCACGAGGCGGCGCTATACCAGCACATAGCAACTGGTTTAAACTGGACTGCAGGTGGTCACCGAATAAGAGGCAGAGATTTATGTGCTTAAATGCAGCTTGAAAAATGGCTGTTAAGTGAATTTGCCCCTTTTACACATTTCAACAACAGACTGGGCCAACAGTCACATAGGTGAGCTAAACCAAGAAACGGCTCTGAACATCCCCCACACTTCCATACTGACTGGGGCATGGAGAGAAGAGATGGGGAAAGAGATTATACAGGATATGCTACCTTTCTGTATGGATATGCATAAAACATTAAATAAAAGATTGTGTGAAATGAGAAGTGTAGGTCTGAAATCCCTGGTGAAGATCACACAGAGAGTATATGAAATAGGCAGGTGGGAAAAGTGAAAAACAATGGATTTCTAGGAATTGCTGAAAGAAATGCACTCACCATAAGAGCAATTATATAATCTCAAGCACACTGATTTGAATCTTCTTTTGAACTTTACTGAAGATATTCAAGTGATGATGCGAGTACCCTTGACAGGTACATATCAGCAACAATCTCAGCATGAGTTAAAGTCACCATAAAAACTGTTGTCCTCATTTTATGCCCATGTGGCGCGTTTCAGCAAAACAGGAATTTCAACATGTTAAAATGTTGTACGACAGGATTTTATGAATCTGGAATAGATCGTATTGTGAAAAGTGGTTGTTACAAAGTTGGGAGGAGAAGGGTTGAAGTAAAAGGGATGCGTGAAGTCAGCCAAAAAGGAGGGTTGTTTCAGAGGTAGAGCAGGTAATTACATTTTGATTAAAGATAATAAACACTTTTTTTTTTTTTTTTTTGGAATAATATGCATCAATGAATTTTTCACAAAAAGGCAACTTTTAATTTCATGCTGACATCCCATGGATGCTTCTCATCCCTTTTTAAGGAATAAAATTGTGTTCAAACGCATGATAACTGACTGTCTGCCGATTAGGGCAGGGTGATAAATTACAATAAGAACATGCATTAAAAAAGTAAATATAATTTTGATTTCATGTTGGTTTTACAAGTGGCCCTATTCATTTGCAGGCACTGCCAGCCTGAGCCTCTTGGGTGCTTTTCATAAAAATAGTACAGCACAAGTAAGCACAGTCTTGCTCAAACTTTACTTTTACAGACCTCACCATGTGGTGTCTTTGCACAACAGAGGATTTTTAAAGTCTTGTGTAATTTTCATGAGCATTTCTTAACACTAAAACAGAGTTGTCTAACAGAATAATATCAACTAACAACTTTGCTTTTACCGATCAATAACCTTTTAAAATAACAATATCCTCTTGCTTCTCAAACTACATGCATTCTTTCCATAGTTGTCCTTTAGTGAAAAGTAGTCCTTATTAAGGAGTCCTTATTAAGACACAACAAGAATCAACACAGGATGGTAAAGCAGCCGGTGTAACAAACACTGGGCATTATTTCCCAGTGGCCCAAAGGCCAGAAGAGTCATTAGTGTCAGTGGACACAACATCCTGGACTGATCTGCTGCTGCCAGTGTGAGCCAACATTATACAGAGGAAGGGACTTTCACCATTAGACCAAGGGATAAGCTGCCCATGAAATAAAAGGACCAGAAATCCATGTATCACATTTGATTATATTTTGTGTTTCTTCTTACTTTTGTTATCAGTTAATGCTCTAATGTACATTGGGTTGTTATTTAAAGCTGTGCAATTACTGTCCACTGTACTAGTTTCATTAAACAAAACTGCAAAAATAGGGTATAGTGTAAAATGTTTTTCCAAACAAGCACCAGTCTTTCCCAGGTCGCTCAAACAGCTGTAAAAGTGTATTTCAGCCAGTGAAACTGTGAGCAACAGTAGAGTGTTTGAGATTTATATCAACACAGAAACTACCAGAAAAACATCCATGTCTATGTTATTTCTTGACTCCACCTACGCTACTGTAGGTCAAGACTCAATAAAGATCGTAAGTGAAGGTCAGTGAGAACACTATGGCAGGTGGACAGCAGCCCCAGGGCAGGATGTTATTAAGCACAGCTGATCTTAATATAGTATGACAATCACAATGACATATTAATGAAGTTTCTTTCCCCAGAGAGGGGCTGACTGACAGGATATTGGCTACTGGACCAGCCGGAAACATTTCCTACCACGGCAGGACGACCCACCAGTGAACGTCTGCTACAGCATACATTACACTTACACAAATACATTTTTGTAAAAAACCTCAAGGCCCCCCCAAAAAAATCTGTGGACTGATTCTATGCTGATTTCGGAGAAAACCTTTTAACCATGGAAAATAGATCTGATTGTACCACTGTACCACACTTAGAAGTGTGCTAAAAACAAACTGTTTAGCCTAAATATTTATGGGTGATACGTAGAACATGTGGAGCATTCTACAGAGTTCTGAGGGCACAGATTCCTGTGTGCCTGAATATCCCTGCTTGTGTGCTGTTCCTCTTCACTAGAAGACCAAACACTGTGAAGTGTTTTCATCAAATATTAAATCACATAAATTGCAGAACAAAAATTCACATTCACTTTTGCATTCAGTATGAATGAGCTCCAGAATTAAAGATGCTATTGAAAAAAAAAAAAAAATCCAATTTAGAGTTGGGGACGTGATTGGAACGATTTAGCACCTCAGGGTACACGGTAGAAGCACTGACCTGATCTCTGCTCAGCACAGCATTTTCAGACAGCTACATTCGTCCTTAACATAATTTCACTTGCTTTGTTTTCTTTAGGGTGCAATCTGCTCTACATAATAATCACTCAGCTCTTTCCGAAATCAACATAACACCATAATGAGATTAAATGCAGGAAATATTCCAATTACCCTAAAAATGCCTGTGTCACATCTTCACACCAATGCTAAAAAATATTTTAGACTCCATTTTAAGGAACTTAATACATCATTACTTAATACATCACTCTCATATTTCATTGTTTCTTTACTTCAGTCACTTAGCAATCTTTTAAACTCAGTTTTCTCATGCCAGATGAGATTCACTGACTGCAGTCTTACCACAGCATGATAAAGAGGATCTTGAAACATGTCACACAAATCATGATATTGTATTATTTCTTTTTGATTATTATAATACTTTTTGCTCAGAAATCAGAATAGTCTACAGCATTAATTTTCCAGTTACACTTTACAATAAGGTTTATTTGTTAACATTAGTTGATGTATTAACTAACATGAACTAACCATGAGCAATTCATTTGTTACTGTATTTATTAATCTTTGTTAACCTTAGTTAACTCATTTAAATAATCCCCACCTATGAAATATGTAAAAACAAAAAAAAAGCTTCCAAAAAGTAAGAGTACAATGGCGGCTAAGCACAAAAGCAGTTCCCACTTTGTCGGGACAATCTGTTGTTTGTGGATCACAACTTGTAAGTATGTCTTTTTATTTGTAGTTGCGTTTTCTATTAACAGTTCTAATTATATGTTTTATGTTGTTGCTACAATGTAAACAAAGGGCAAAGCTTTGCCTCTTCTCACCTGCTAGCCAACATTAGTATCGATATAGTGTTTATTGTAGCTTTTGTAAGCTCTCGCTTTTGTAAGGCTCTTCACTGCCCCTTATGTAAATTAACCATGGTTTTGTGATCGATTACTGTTTGTATTACCATGGTTTTCTGACAAATATCATGATTAAATGCTGTATAACATCGTATCTAAAATGTATAAGAAAAAAAAAAAAAAAAAAAAAGTCCTGTGAAATCCGTGCTAGCAAAATCCCTGCATGAAATCTGTTGCACACAATCCTCTTGTCTGTTAAAATCAATGTATAGAAAAATAATGTAGTAACTAGATTTTCTTTAAAATATACTTATAAATATGATACTGAGGCTTCTGGAGTCGTTTTTGTGAGAAAATATGACTTCCACATCTGAAAAAAAATGGCAAACTGGAAGTGACATAACGGAAGGGAGTGCGGTCAATTTAAACAATATGAAAACAATGGATCACAATGACAGTTCGGACGCTGAGGAAAATGTAAATGCTTATTCATACTCATATGACGGACCACATCCATACAATTAGCCTGCTATGCGGCCAAGAGAGCAATGAACAATGGTCAGAGGAGACAAATTGAGTTGTGGTGTGAGGAGAACCAGTGGAGAACAGGGCAGGTGTCTTGGTGAGAGACAAGTGTTAACTTATAGATACACATTAGCTAACAATATGTAACACTGTGCTCAGATCACAATATTGTACAGATTATTATCATGTATCGGACAACAGCAAAGCTAGTATTGGTCATCTAGGAGTATTAATACTTACCAATAACAGAAACTAATAAGCTTTGATCAGGCGTATGTCAACGTTACGTGATATAGTGGTTTCTCATCATGACTGATTTGGTAGTTGGCAAATGTAAAAAACAAAAAAAAAAAAGACTTGTGGTGCACAGTTCATGTTTTTGTCGAGCTGCATCTCTGATGGATCAGCAACCATCATGTCTCCCGCCAGCGGCCGAACCACAGACAGTATACTGTTATTGTATGCGTTTCATGTTATCCTTTATTCATTAATTCTGTGTTGTGTTTATTCCGTGCCAATTTACTGATAGTGTGAGGATGTATATGATGTCATGAGTATGTAGTTGAGTGAACTTGCAAACACAATAATTAACCATGACGATGATAAATTGAAATACCAAAACTAGTGAAAACACACTGACTCACGACCGCTCCTACTGAATACCAACTTACTAATCTTTAATATGACTCGGGAACAACAAGTTGTCTCAGAGAGTGATTCTTTCATTTTGTGTTGACCGCGCATGCGCAACATTCCATAGGTTCTGTACAGGAAACAGAAATGAATAGTTCACCTCTCGACAAGGGGGGCGGGCCAAGATGGCGACGAGTATCATGAGTAATGAGTAACATCCATGTGCCGAAGCTCTGCGTTCATCTACAGTTAACGGAAGACTTAATATGTAAAAGGACACAAAATAATAACTTCTTTACCAATTTGAGTAAGTATTTTTTCGCTCTTTTGTTTTTCTAACTTTTCAATGAGTGAAATGGAAGTAGATAAACCTACTTGTGGTGCCATGCATTCTTACACTAGGAAATCTCTGGATGCTGCATTCAAAGTCAATGACGCTTAGAATGCCTCAGGACTTTAAGTTCCCTTACCTGAAACTCCTAAACCGCCTTACAAAAAAAAAAAAAAAAGAAAAGAAAAAGGGTGACAGAATGGCATCGGATAATCTGACGGTCTCCAATTCGCATCTGATGGAAGTTTTGCAGAGAGTTGAAAATATACAAACGGAAACTGTGAATCGTATGCAAACTCTGGAGGCAATGGTTAAAGACAATACAAGTTCATTAAAAAGTGTGACTGAGGCGCTTGAGTTTATGAGCAATCAAATTGAAGAGGTATCAAGCAAGGTAAACACATTACAGAACAGGGTGGAATCACTCGAAAAAGAGAACTGTGTGCTACGTGACAAATGCAAGGAACTAGACACTTACAAAAGGAGGTGGAATCTGCGAGTGGTTGGTATTCAGGAGCAGAGAGGAGAAGATGTCCAGAAAATTCGAATCGACTTATTCGGCAAAGTGTCTCCGGAGATTGCAGACCAGATTTTCTACACACTTGATGTCGCCCACAGACTGGGCCCGCACTCTGAGTGCTCAAGCATCATCATCCAGTTTCTGTCACGCAACGTCTGAGATAAAATCTGGAGGGATGCCAGAACCGCGGCCATTCTCAAAGAAAGGAAACTTAAAATCTACTTACCTGTGATCTACTTACCTGTGATCTACTTACCTGTTGTTCCTGCGCTCACTCCTTGTTCTCCACCGTCTCCACGCTCCGCTGTTCCCTATGGATCCCCTGGAAAAGGCAAACAGACAATCACTATCAGATAAGTCCCATATGACTTTCACATTCCCTGTCTGCTTACCTTGATGTTCTACTCGTCTCGCACTTCCCCGTTGTTGTTCAATAAACCTGCTGTTGTGTATATCACCTACCTCTGTGTCCCGTGTCTATGTGCTGACAGAAGACCAGGCCATTACAACATCATCCTGGCTGAGGGCCGCCTCTGGGGATCCGTCCATTGCTGTCCTCCGGCAAATCCCCAAGTCCTCAGTGCAGTGATGAGGATGGCCGCCGCCCCAGAGCCCCGTCGCAAGATGGCCGCCGCCCCAGAGCCCCGTCGCAAGATGGCCGCCGCCCCTGAGCCTCGACCCAAGATGGCCGCCGCCACACCTGAGCCCTCAGCCGTAATGGTCTCCACACTTGTGCCTTTAGGCCTTTTAGTGGAGTATGAGGGGATGTCCTGGAGCCCAGAGATGGCTCCAGCCCCTGAGTCTGCTCCAGTGTCTGCCTCAGCCCGTGACCAGAGTCCAGAGGCAACTCCCTCCTTCGTCCCGAGATGGATCTCACCCCTGAGCCCGCTCCAGCCCATGAGCCCGCTCCAGTTTTTGTATTCGCTCCTTTCCCAGAGAACATCATAGTGCCTGTCTTGGCGCTTACATATGTGTGTGTTTGGGCCACCCACACAATGACTCCAGCCCCCGAGTCCGCTCCAGCCCCCGAGTCCGCTCCAGCCCCCGAGTCCGCTCCAGCCCAGAGACCCATAGGTCCTCCCAAGAATTTTTTGGGGGGGCGCCATATACCCGTGGCCATAGTAGCCAAGCCTGGGGTCAAGACCGAGGCCACGGAGGCCACACTGCATGCGCCGCCCTGGTCCCGAGTTACCGGCGCCGCTCCGTCCTGGAGGCGGCATAGCTACCTGCACCATCACTCTCCTAAGACTCCAGGACACCCACCCTCCCTCCCCGGTTGTTCCATCTACGGCGCGAGGATGCGCCTATTGGGAAGGGGGAGTAATGTCACAGTCACTATCTGTCTTACCGTTCCTGAACTCCATTTCCCAGCATCCCTCCTGATCCACACCTGCACCCAGTCAGCTCATCTCCTCGTTACACGGATTCCCTGCACCTGCACATCATTACCTGCACTCACTATATATACTCTCTTCTCCTGCACTCCCTTGTCTGGTCTCGTCAACCTTACCATGTTGTCTCGCCTGACCCCTTTACCTGTGATCTACTTACCTGTTGTTTCTGCGCTCACTCCTTGTTCTCCACCGCTCCAGATCTCCACCGTCTCCACACTCCGCTGTTCCCTCTGGATCCCCTGGAAAAGACAAACAGACAATCACTATCAGATAAGCCCCACATGACTTTCACATTCCCTGTCTGCTTACCTGTACATTCTGCTCGTCTCACACTTCCCCGTTGTTGTTCAATAAACCTGCTGTTGTGTATATCACCTACCTCTGTGTCCCGTGTCTATGTGTTGACACATATATTGACGGTAAAAGGATTTCTGCAAGTGATCAGAAAGGCTGAATGATGCTGTGGTATCTTCATCAATGTTTCAGCACACCAGATGACCTCTGTGATACTCACGGGTAGGCACGAACTGCTCCCAGATCTTTTTCTTTTTTCTCAGACACAATGGATAGACTTTGATTCAGCGTTTTTGATCTTATTTCACATGATGGATCTTTAATGCAATTGTTTTATTTTATTTTGGGACTAATGCGTTAATGATAATGGTCATAAATATGGACTATTTCCATTTGAAGGCATCCTTAGCCGACTTGGAGACCATGCGCTCGTTCTGAAGAAGCAATTACAAAAACTGAATGACTGAAAGAGGAACAAGTGTGAATGAACAGACAAAAGGGTAAAAAGAAAACGAGAGACTTATACTCATGACCTTACTATTCCTTGTTCTTTTATGTTGCAGAGTCAGGCGATCTGTTGCATTTTTAGAATATGAATACAAAAATATTTTATATTTTAAAATATAGTCTTTGTCTATATATATATATATATATATTTTAAATGCCAGGGAGTTGAAAAATAATGTTAAAAGGAAAGCTCTATTTTTGTTTTTTTAAAAGGCACAAAGTAGATTTCTGTTTTTTTTTTTTGTTTTTTTTTTCAGGAGAGTCACTCTACATCTAAAGATACCAAATTTTGGAAGTCACAGTGGGGCAATGAAATATGGTTATCACAAGGATCAGAACATTCTGCTGGAGCAGGGATTATGAGGTATAATTTTAATGGTAGTATTTTGGAAACCAGTATTGATCCTTCAGGACACTTTCTGCTGATGGTAGTTATCATCATTCAATTTATACTGATTATCATGAACATCTATGGATACAGTTCTGTTGGGGAAAACTGCACTTTCTTTAACATGCTAGATCAAAAAACTACATATGCACTGGGTAAATATCCTACTGCCTTTCTAATTTTAGGTGGGGGATTTTAACATTACAATGAATAACATGCTTGATAGGTACCCTCCAAGGAAAGCAGTTTCCCCAAATCTTATAGCATTTATGGATGAATTTGACTTCGTTGACATCTGGAGAGAAATCTATCCGGATATAATACAGTACCTCTGGTGTAACAATGACTGTTCAAGGCAATCCAGAATTGATTATTGGTTAATTTCTAAAACATTAAGTAATAATATCTCTATAAATATTTTCAATAGTCTTTTGTCTGACCATAATGCCATCTGTATTTTAGTTGATCTATCCCAAAATGTAACAATCAATACTCCTAAAGCCTTACTTTGGAAATTAAATAGTTCCATACTTAAATATGAAAAGATGAACAAACAAATCAAAGCACTTATCCAAGCTTATTGGGAAAGAGCTGAATCACAAAAAGCTTATGGAAGCAATTGGAAGCTTTTAAAATATGAATTGGGTAAAATTCTTAAGAACATTTGGAAGTAGTATAGCAAAACAAAATAGATTATTAGAAGATGAAATTCTTTCACAACTATTCGCTTTTTCATTTAAGGAACCATTGACTGATAAACAAAAGCTTGAATACTCTAAACTACAAAATAAATTAGACGACCTATATAGATCTAAAGCTAAGGGAGCCTATGTTAGATCCAGGAAAAAATGGCTGGAAGAAGAGCAAAATTCAGCCTATTTTTTTTCAGGCTGGAAAAATCCAATGCTATGAATTATTCCATTGATCGTTTTCGTACAAATGATAGAACTCTTGATAATCCTAAGGAAATAGCATCTTTTTGCTCCAAATTTTATAATAACTTGTATACCTCAATATATTGTGAGAATTCAGCCAACTTTTTTTTTTAATTTATTAATCATAAAATTATTTCAATAGAAGATAAAGTTTGTGATGGCAATATATCCCAATCAGAAATTCCAATATATCCCAATCAGAAATTAAAAAAAATAATAAAAGTCCAGGCTGTGATGGTTTAACCTCTGAACTATACAAGATGTTTGCCGAAGATGTATCCCCTTTCTTACTAAGTGTTTGAGGAAAGTTTTGAATTAGAAGCACTTCCACCTACTATAACACAAGGAGTTATCACCTTAATACCCAAACCCAATAAAGATAAAGAATGTCTAGAAAATTGGAGACCAATTACTCTCTAAAATAACGATTATAAAATTTTGGCTTAAATTTTAGCAAAAAAAAATTAAAGATGTCCTTAACACTATTGATGAATCACAATTGGGTTTTACGGAAAAACATCACATTACGAATAATATAAGATTAGTCTAGATATTTTAGATTACGAGGATCTCATCCCTAATGACAGCTACTTGCTCTTTTTAGACTTTGATTCACTCTAGCATAATTTCATCTGTCAAGCTCTTACCAAATTTGGGTTTGGTGGTCCATTTTGTAGAGCCATTTGGTTGCAGAGAGATTTATCAATAAGAGGAAGAATTTTGCTCTCTAAAGCTGAAGGACTATTGAGACTCACTTATGTAGCCCTTTCCTTGGAGGTGGATAAAGGAACTATAAAAAAGGTTGATAGCATGTTAAACAATTTTGTTTGGAAAAATAAAACCCACTTTATTAGAAAAGCAGTACTGATGAATCCAATAAAACAGGGGGGACTGGATTTTTTTAGATTTTACTACCTTAAATAACACTTTTAAAATCACTGGCTTAGGAATTTTCTGTGCCTGAATTTTCTTTTACTTTGTAATTATAATGTTACAAAGATCCCTGCCTACAAAGATCCATGTCAAACTTTCTAATTTCCATAAGCAGATGCTCTTGGCTTGGTCCCTAATATACAAACACAACTTCTCTCTGCACAGATATTACTTGTGGTACAATAAGGATATTCTCTACAAGAATAAATCACTTTTCTTTGACCACAGGTTCAAAAACAACTTTCTTCTAGTTGGACAGCTGTTTAACTCACTTGGCAGACTTTAGAATTAGATTTGTTACAGAAACACAATATTCCTATAACTGCTAATGATTATACTGTTGTTTCTAATGCCATTCCCTTCTGGAGTGTCCTTACTGTTACAAGGTTCTACATTCCCTTGGCCATGTACTTTTTCTTTGAAATTAACTGACACAGTGGTCGGAAGTGTGTGCTTTTCTGTAGAGCAACAAAAAATAATTATAAAATCAGATTCCTCTTCCAGAGAGAGAGAATTACAATTCCTTATGTAATACCATATTGGAATAGTATTGTAGAGAATACACCCTGAGAGAAAGTATGGTCCTTGCCTCATAAATATCTTCTAACCAATAAAGTAAAATCATATAAATTAATTCACAAATGTTATCAGTCCAAAGCCTTTCTTAGGAAATATAAGTCAGATATTGAAGAGAATTGTTCTTTTTGTCATTCTGCTGAGGAAGATGTCATTCATTTGTTTTGGCAATGTACCCACACAGAGACATTTTGGTCAGAATTTTTGTTCATTCAATCTTATTTTGAAAGTGACTTTTCTTTCTGCTTTAAAGATGTTTTCTTTAGATTGTTTGACTACTCAAAAGAGAATGTAGTCATATGTAGTAGAGAAAGTATATTACATAATTAATTTGTGTTTCTTGTTAGGTAAATTTCATATACATAAAAATTTACTTGCTCTAAACCTCTTTTCTCTCTATTCAGAGATGATCTGGACAGGTATATGGAAATCTCTTTTATGTATTCTTTGTGTCCTCTTAATGTGTAAATTTATTACATTGTAGTTATTTTCTGGCAACACATTTTTATTTGTGTATTTTTTTTCTTTCTTTTCTTTTTGTTTTAGTTTCTGTCTGTCTGTCTGTCTGTTTCTGTCTCTGTATTCACATGAGGTGAGGTGAACTAATCTTTCTGGGGAACAGACGTTATAAATGTGAGGTGAAAAAAAAGAACAACTCGAATCGGGAGGTGAGGTGAACTAACACACTGCATAGCCTGAAGACCCTGCTAAGCAATTAATTAATAATTTCTCATAATTTGGCCTTAATGGCTGTATTAGCCTAAAGTTTATTTTTTATTACAAATGTGATAAACATTTGCGCAAGTACACTGTAAATGATTTCTGTTGTTTTCACAGTAATATAATGTGTTCTCAACAGTTCCCTACTGTTACTGTACATTTTGTCTTTTTTACAACATTACTGTATTCTTAACAGTTTCAAACTGTATAAGCTGTGTACAGTATGCTACTGTAGATTTTCAATGCATTCTAGGAAAATATTAGCCTACTGTAAATCTAAATACAGTACTAAATGACCGCGAAAAACAACCACACACCTCCTCACACGCAACGGCTCTGTGACAGACTCATGAAGATAAAGCCCACAAGATTATGGTAGGTTAACTTTTCATTTTTTCGCTTTATGTTTTATTCTGATGTTATTTACAAGATATAAAGCTACGTTTTAGTTAATACGTTTACATAAAATCTGAGCAAGTGTTCATTTTCTGGCCTTTTCCTCCCGTAGCGTCGTGAAGATGAAAGTCATAAGAGTATGTTAAATTGGTAGGTCAACTTTAAAACACATGTAGTCGCCTTATTTGTTTTATACAAATGTTATTTGTAATGTATAAATACGTTTGAGTTAATAAATATCTGTAAGAACACCAGAGTGGGTGCTCATTTCCCATTTAAGCCTCGCTAACTAGCATTTTCCTCCCGCAGCAGCGCTGGCAGCTCCAGCAGACCGGCTGGACCACCGTGAGATAGGCGGGAAGAGTCGTTGTGAAGACGAAAAGCCTACTACGTGAAATTGGTAGGTCAGCTTTAAAACACATGTAATCACCTTTTTTGTTTTGTACCAATGTTATTTGCAACTGCGGTGGACGTCCAACTCCGCCCACATCCAAATGTGACGTCAGAAGCCACTCCCATGCTGGGAAGTTCGGATCATTTTACTGACTCCGATCTTTAAATCTTGTTCATCAAAACGAACAAATCTTTTTTTCAAGTAATTTCGTTCATTTCAGCAGAATATAATTAAAATGTTACATGATGATAGCCAAATTCCCCAACACATCAAGTTACGTGACGTTTATCACATTTAGAATAAGAAAAAAAAAAAACTGCAATGCAAGGCCAAATAATGAGAAACAGCAACGATTAATTCATTGCTTTATTGGGTCTGTTAGTTCAGTTTAGCAGTCTGTTAGCTTACATCTCCTCCCAATCTGAGTCGTTCGTTCATCCCGTGACATAATAGATATACATATCTATGGTGACTCCCCATCCCCGTGTCGCCCTCGAAATCCCTATTTGTTGTATGTAGGTTCGTTCATCCCGTGACATAATAGATATACATATCTATGGTGACTCCCCATCCCTGTGTCGCCCTCGAAACCCCTATTTGTTGTATGTAGGTTTCCGATTGAAAGGGTTTTTAAGTGTAATGGTAGGTTTTGAGTGTTTCAGGCATAAGGGTAGGTTTTGAGTGGGTTTCAGGTGTAAAGGTAGGTTTTAGGTGGCTTTCAGTGCGGTCTGTCAAAAAAGACAAATATAATAAGTAAATGATAAAGAATTGGGTGTGAGGGTTAAGTCTTCTCGATGTTCAAAGTTAATGAGGATAAGCGCACGATTTGCCCTCAAACCACTTCACCAGAAATCCAGCTAATTTCCAGCTAATTTCATTTGTTAAGGTTACAGTGACTGGTAGGTTTAGGGATCAGTGTTTGGTGTAGGGAATAGGCTATAATACTGTGATCGACATGACCAATAAAATCGGCTGCAGGGCGGCATGAGCCTGGCTTATGACATCCCACTTGGATGTGGGCAGGGTTGGACGTCCACCGCAGGCTGCAGCGAGCCCCTTCTTGGCAGACTGGCTGGACCATCGTAAGACAGGTGGGAAGAGTCGTTGTGAAGACGAAAAGCCTACTACGTGAAATTGGTAGGTCTGCTTTAAAACCCATGTAATCACCTTTTTTGTTTTCTACCAATGTTATTTGCAAGGTATAAATACGTTTGAGTTAATAAATGTCCGTAAGAACATCAGAGCGGGTGCTCATTTCCCAGTTAAGCCATGCTAACGAGCATTTTCCTCCCGCAGCGGCGCTGGCAAAGACCGGCTGAACCATCGTGAGACAGGCGAGAAGAGTCGTCGCAATAAAGAAGACCTTAAATGTTTTAAGATGATATATATTCACTGGTTATTGTTGTATACTGCTACTAATTAAGTACTTTAACTCTTCGAACATTTATTTTTATATTTCCAACAGTTATTTTCCACTGGCACATGTGTGTCATTGATGAAATACGGTTAATATGCTGGTAAATCTGTATATTCTATTGAAGTTCAGCTATGAAATGTAAAAGATGAAACCTGAATAAAGCTGTTGATGTGAAGCAATAACTTGTGTTATTGAATATATAACAGTAAAATTAAAAATAATAATGATAATAAAAATAAAAATAATAGTATAATACTGTACTTTATTTTACTGTATGCTTAACTACTGTAGTTATTTTTACGGTAATTTTACTGTGGTATGAAATACAGCAACTACTGGATAATTGTTGCCAGTAAGTTACTGTTAATTTGACAATAAACATGTAGTATGTGTTGGGGAATTTAACAAGTAACATTTCAATTATTTTCTGCTGAAATGAACAAAATGACTTGAAAAAAAGATTCCTTCATTTTGCTGAATGAGATTCAAAGATCTGAGTCAGTAAAATGATCCGAACTTCTGGCTACTACTCTGCACTGAGTCAATGCAGAGCCCAGCAAACAACTCCCTCTTGTGACAATGTTGAAAAAAGAAAAGGAAAAAAAAAGAAAAAAAAAAGGCGTTTTTTACAAACAGTCAAAGAAACGGTCACTTTATCTACTAAATTTGTGCCCTCGTGTCCTGTAAATCCTGCATTAACTTTTCATTTGGTATTTTCGTACTAGGTTATATATTCAGTTTGAAAAATTTTTTAACCTGCAATATGCTCTTTAAGCCTGAATCAGGCTTGAATTGGTTTGAAATTGACGGCATCCTTAATATTTACATCTGAGTAGAGCTCGCTGTTATGGTAAGGGGCATGACATTTCCCGAACACGTGCTAAGCGGTGCTAATCACAACACACTGGGCCAGCTAACCAATCACAGCACATTTCGTATTTCGGAAGGAGGGGCTTCATTGAAACAGGAACTAAATGGCATCTATTTTGTGCACACAAGGTGGATAAGCTGCAGCAGGTAAGCTTGTCAGCAGTGTGGATGTCAATTTATGGCTAAATGAAAATTTAAACTTCAGTGTTTAGGTAAAAAAAATCATTTTGGTGCATCACTAACGGAGAGACATAACATGAAAAAAATATTTTAAAGAGGTAAATGTTACGTGTGATCTTGTTTATTTTCTGTTTTGGGTGGGTTTCAGTTCAGTTTCCTTTGTTTTCATCTGTTTCCAAGGTTTTTCATTGTTTATCAGTTGCACTTGTTCTCTATTTCGTTGATTGGTTTGCCCTGTGTATTTAAGCTCTGTTTCTTTTATTTCTTTGTCCATTCTCATCACATTACCGGTTGTTCAGTTCGTGTTTTGAGCCTAGTGTTTTGTGGTCTGAGTTTAATAGTTAAATTAATTGTTACTGCCAGCAATTAGATCCAGCCGATCTCATCCTTTGCAATGAGTAACGAGCAATGAGTCCAAATGAAAAAAAGAAAGAAAGAAAGAAAACGTTCAATGTCGTTACATTATTGAACAAGAACACACATGACTCCTGGAAAATACCTAAATGCTATTACAGGAATTTCATGTAAGATGAAACAACTGAGCCTAGAAATTACAGATGACAAATAGAGATGATAAATGCACACAGACAGCAATGACTATCCAAAGCTGAAATCACAGCAGGTCATAAAAATGGCTGTTAACTTTTATTACTATATTTTACTTAATGTTTGCTCTTTATTTGCTTTTCTTCTTTGCTGTCTCGCAGTAGGCGTTTTACGGAAACTTAATCCAGTGTAACAGACATATGCTAAGATCTATGGTCAGTCACGTGAGGAATTATGTGGAAACTGAGACAATTCCACCCACCAACTGCCTCCTGGACATTGACAGATTATTCTAGACACTCAGGAACTGAGAGTTCAACATGACGAGTTCACTGTGGGTGGTGTTGGGAAATCTGACCATGGACCGTGGTGTGGTCACTTTCAGAGATGGACTGGTCATAGGGGATTTAGGTCACTCTGACTGACGCAGCATATGTGAACTTAAAGGGTCATAAAACCTCCTATTTTAACACCAGTTAGTCCTCATCACAGTTGTGAAAAACGCTACAAAAGTTTCCGTGGTAAGCTGTGCAGTGGAGGGGGAAGAGGGGAGACAGATAGCACAACAGCAGCTTCTGATCCAGTCGCTGTTATGAAGTAAAAGCATCAAAGTGTCCTTTAAAAAAAAAAAAAAATGGAAGCTGCAATTCACCATTGCACACATCAAAATGAACAAATATATTATTTTGTAAGCTGTAAGATTGAAAATATCCAAAGATATTTTAAAATGAACAAAGACATTTGCTTTACTGTTTCAACCCCCTCTCTCTTGCTACAAGGGCCATTTGGAAGGCACAAAGGTGCTGATAGTGATCAAGCCCTATAGGCCAAAATGTATGTACATTGGGGGTCTACAAATTGTCACACCTTTAGCACAGTGGGGGAAGTTTTAATTTCCTGATTGGTCAGTTTGAATGTCTCATATTTGGGTTTCAGTCACATGGTCAAGGAAGGGATAAAAGAAGACTGTAACTGTTGCTCTGTCTCTTTTTATTCTCTGCCTCTTTTCTTGGGCACTCTCTGGCCCTCTGGCCCTCTCACTCCCTCTCTCTCTCTATCTCTCAGGTAACTTTTTACATACATGCTGGGTACGATTAATGGATTTTATCATCTCATACATCTCTTTTGTAACTATTTTAAGTGTAACCATAATCAGATATTGTCATTAAACCCTTTCAATTACAAATGATGTGCTAACTAGTTTTGATTTTTAGTATTAACATTAATGTGCTCCCTATTGCAATATAATATCGTCACACTATAGCAACGCTCTCCCACATATTTTGCTATTGTAACTGCACTTATTTCCGTCGTTGGTATAAGTAGCAGTGGGTGGTAATAGACAAGAAATGTACAGTTTTCTACCATCTTGCTGATAACGTTTCTTTAGTCATTCAGCAACCCTACAGCCTGAACCCCTGTAGGAGGTCCACCCTTACAAAGCTCACAGAACATTACACAAATACACATATTCTGTGATAATTTATCATTTATTTTGATATTGATAATTTAGATTTATAATTACATACAGTTGAGCTCAAAAGTTTACATACCCCTTGCAGAATCTGCAAAAATGTTAATCGTTTTAACAAAATAAGAAGTATCATAAAAATTGCATGTTATTTTTTTATTTAGTACTGTCCAGAATAAGCTTTTTCACATAACAGATGTTTACATTAAGTCCACAAGACAAAAAAATTGCTGAATTTATAAAAATTACCCAGTTCAAAAGTTTACATACCCTTGATTAGAGTACTGTGTGTTGTTACCTGGATGATCCATGACTGTTTGTTTGTTTTTGTGGTGGTTGTTCTTGAGTCCCTTGTTTGTCCTGAGCAGTTAAACTGACCATGTTCTTCAGAAAAATCCTCCAGGTCCTGCAAATTCTTTGGTTTTCCAGCATCTTCTGCATATCTGAACCCTTTCCAACAATGACTGTATGATTTTGAGATCCATCTTTTCATACTGAGGACAACTGAGGGACTCAAACAAAACTATTACAAAAGCTGCAAACATTCACTGATGCTCCAGAAGGAAACACGATGCATTAAGAGTCGGACTCGGAGGGGGGTGAAAACTTTTGAACAAAGTGATGTGCAAGTTTTTCTTATTTTGTTTAAAGATCATATTTTTTCATTTAGTACTGCCCTTTAGAAGCTACAGAAGATGCTTACATGTTTCCCAGAATACAAAAAAGTATTATTTATCCTGTTCATCCGATTCAAAAAGTTTACATCCCCGGCTCTTAATGCATCGTGTTTGCTTCTGGAGCATCAGTGAATGTTTGAACCTTTTTTTTAATAGTTGTGTTTGAGTCCCTCAGTTGTCCTCAGTGTGAAAAGATGGACCTCAAAATCATACAGTCACTGCTGGAAAGGGTTCAAATATGCAAAATATGCTGGAAAATCAAAGAATCTGCAGGACCTGAGGGATTTTTCTGAAGAACAGAGCTCAGTTTAACTGCTCAGGACAAACAAGGGACTCATGAACAACCATCACAAAACAAACAAACAGTCATGGATCATCCAGGTAACGACACACAGTATTAAGAATCAGTAAACTTTTGAACTAGGTAATTTTTATAAATTCAGCTATTTTTTTGTCTTGTGGACAATATGTAAACATCTGTTATGTGAAATAGCTTATTCAGGGCAGTACTAAAAAAAATAACATGCAATTTTTATGATCCTTCTTATTTTGTTAAAACGATTAACATTCTGCAAGGGGTATGTAAACTTGAGCTCAACTGTATACTTATGAATCTATAAGTAAATGAATCCAATTATTATATACACATTTTCTAATTTAAATTTAATGTACAAATATGATGTACAAATGTATGTATTATAGCTACAGTATAATTAAATGTACAAAGAAATGCACAATGTGGCATTAGTAGTACTACACTCAAAAAAAAAAAAAAAAAAAAAAAGATTTTTTGATGCTGTTCACTTTATTTAAACAACTTATTTTGATTCAACACCATTGTATTAGGTTTCTGGTTCAAATTTAATTGCTTCATGTTAAATTGACTTGAAACGATTACTTTTTGACTTAACTTGATGTTTTCATATTAAAATAACATGTTTCAATCAAGTAAACTCAACCAGGACTCAATCAAACAGGACTTTCACTTCCCATCATGCTTTGCAAAGGGGCTGATCTGGGAGAGTAAATGTTGAAATAAAGTGTTATTTTAAGCAGTTTTTAGCAACATGAGAAAATGGAGAGACTTTTTAATGTTTACTGTTCTATTATGTTGGTGTTTAAAAGTTTCTGTTATGGTAATAGTTTTGGGGTTACCATTGTGGTGAAGTGTAGAACATGTGCTTGGGTTGAGAACCTGCTAACAACAATTAAAGTTGTTTTAATAATAAAAACAACTATTTTGGGCATGCCATAGATGGAGTAAAACCAGGGGTCACACTCTTTCATGAACACCAGATTCAAGGACTTTGTAAAGCACCGTTTATTTTATATCAAGCACCTATCAAATTCACATCACATATGGAACGTCATGAAAGACCTCTTACAGTACTTATCATTTTAATCCTCCTATTGCATTTGCATCCATTTTAACCCGGAAGAGGTAAAGAATCATTTGTACATTAATTTTGGAAATATATTATCCCTAATGTTAACAATTATTCCATACTAGTTTTGGTTTTCATTTTTTATGAATCATTACTTGAGTAAAAACATAATAATATAGAGAGAATATTATAAAAATACATTTTGCAATTGAGTGAAAAAAAAAAAAAAAAAAAAGGGTTATATGGATTGTGATTGTGGCTTAAAGTTGGAAAATATATACAATATATTATAGATATAACTATGCAATTCTGAGAAAAGAAAGTCAGAATTGAGAGATATAAATGAGCACTTCTGAGAAAAAAAAAAAAATCAGAATTGCAATTTATATATCACAATTCTGACTTTATAAGACACAATTGTAGCTTTATAATCACGCAATTCTGACTTTTTAAAGGGATAGTTCACCCAAAAATGAAAATTCTGTCGTCATTTATTCACCCTCAAGTTGTTCCAAACCTGTTTGAATTTCATTGTTCTGCTGAACACAGAGAAAGATATTTGGAAGAATGTCAGTAGCCAAACAGATCTCACCCCCCATTGACTACCATAGTAATTATTTTTCCTACTATGATAGTCAGTAGGGGGCGAGATCTGTTTGGTTACTGACATTCTTCCAAATATCTTTCTTTGTCTTCAGCAGAACAATGAAATTCAAACAGGTTTGTAACTACTTGAGGGTGAGTAAATGATGACAGAATTTTCATTTTTGAGGTAAACTATCCCTTTATCTCACAATTGTGAATTTAGGGTAGAGTGGGGGAAAACGCCCCCTTGGGGGAAAACTAACTCTACATAGTATGCATAATATTCTTATTAATAAGTAGGGGTGGACGATATGGCAAAAATATCACGATTCATGATTTGATCACAAATCTTTTTCATGTTGGTTTTACTATTTTGCCAGTGACTGAGCAGTACTGTCAAACTAATTTCCCTATATATTAAAAAAGTAGCCTTACAAGGTAACAAAATATAAAAGAAATAAGAATGACAGACTTTCAGATATAGTGGATGAAGATAAAAATACTAATTTATGAGTTTCTTGTTAAAGCTACTGTATTAAAGAAATTGGAAAAAAAAAAAAAAGGAAAAAAAAAAATTCTGTCATTATTTACTCACTGTAGAAGTTGTTTAAAACCCCAATAAATTAATACAGGTTTGGAACAACTTTAGAGCGAGTAAATAAAGACAGAATTTTCATTTTTGGTTAAACTATCCCTTTAAGGACAAGTCGCAGCATTTGTTGTTTGTCCCTTTAAGGCTCTTGCGCGCATCTAATATATTGACACACATTCGATTTTCTCTCAACTGTTTACTTTAACTTTACACTTAACCGATGGTGTAAACCTTGTGTGTATTGACAGTATTAGCAGAATAAGGTGCGAATGATAACTTTGTCCAGCAAATGCAGCGTTTGACAGGCTTTTTGAGTGTGCGCGCTTCGAGTGTATTGCTCAGAAAATCACGTGTCAGACCAGCACACAGATAAAATGTTTAACCGGCAAGGCTTTAAAACTCATGCAAATAATAAACTTTTGTGATTGTGAATAACTGCAGTGTTTCGTGAGTATAACTCTACCGCTGTTTTAACGTGATCAAAATCGCACACACCTATAAGAATGTTCATTTCGGACACAGCAAGTGTCACAGCTCAAATGTCCAACCCCACCTAATAACAAGTATGCGGAAGTACCGCAATGGAAAACACTCGGAAACTGATTGTAAAATAATATTCCAAAACAAATATACTAGGACTAAGAGGGGCATGTTATAATTTTCAGAAAATTTATTTCAAATTTAATTCAAGCACTTTCAAGGACCAATATTTGTTTTCAAGTACTTTCCAGGCCTTGAATTCATGTGTCTGAAATCCAAGTACTTTCAAGGCGCGTGGGAACCCTGTAAAACCATCTTTTGGCTAACACCTAACAATAAGAGTCTTTACAGAGTAAAGATTTTGTAAAAGTTGTGAAAATTGTTCTTGAACGCATCCACTAAATAAACTAATCAATTAAACTGGATTTTTTTAGGATAATTAAACGTAATGGTTTTGGACAAAATTAAGAATGTTAACCTGATTCAACTAAATGGCATTGAGTTAACCTTATGTAATAAATTTAAGTTAACTGAAATAAATAATGTTAATTAAATGCAACATAACCAAGTTACGTGGAACCTGTTGACATAAAAAAAATAAGTAAATCCAACATATCATTTTTTTGAGTGTAGTAAAAGTACAGTTAGTACTACTAAACAGTACAGTTTGGTCGGTTATATCAAGAAGCTTTAATGACCGGTTACACTCACAGTATAGATGGATCACATTTGTGTTGGAGACTCAGGGTCTACGGAAGAGAATTTATGCTGTGCAGAAACACTCACTTGTGATCTTTAAACATGTCTCTCAACTACTGTACATATCCCAAAGTTTGAAGCATCTGTCATAGGAAAGCACAACACATGTTGTTGTGAATAATTAAGAGAAGCATCTTCTCATAGGATAAGCACATGCAGTCTTATGAATATTTATGATACTTTGAGTCATCATTGTACTATAATGTGAGAAAACATCACAAACTGTTACATTATCATGATGAAGATTTTAAACCCGGGAAACAAGAGTAGCACAAAAAAATTATCAAGTTTATCCAGCTTAATTATCCAGTTTTCTCCTACAATTAAAATAAATGGATACTAATGAATGGATACATTGTCTTCTACTGTATGATGTGCAACACAAACACCTCTGTTAAAATCTCAGAAAATGTAATGAGGGTATCCTTGACAGTATTAGGGACCATTTACACAGAACATGTTTTTGCATTTAAAAAAAAAAAAAAAAAAGTGAGAAGCAGGGCAGTGGAATGGGGAAAAAACAAAAAAACAAAAAAAAAAAAACACGTTTTAAAAAGCTGAACTTGTTTTAACTTGAGCGCTGTATTTTCATTTTGGAATGAAAAAAAAAAATTTTTTTGGAGAGCCATCTCTCGATATTTCAGGCAAAACAGTTTTACATTTTATCTTTCTATCATCATTATTGGTCATGGAGAAGTGCGCCCACACTGCTGACGTCAAAATGAGTCAAAATGAGTCATCAGAAAAGCGCTGTTTCGATCAATGATTTTTCGGCCCACCAAAACTTTTCCAGTCAAAAAACCAAAATTCTTTATATTTGACATTTCAGCCATTTGACATTTCAATATTTTCAGTTGCCAAAATTTTAATGCATCACAACTTCAGCCAAACATGGTTAAAAGTAGTTATGTTCAGCAGCTGGGTGGAAAATCTTGATTTGAGATATTTATATTGTTGCAGACATTATAGGGAGGAATTATGCAAACTCCCTCCTACCTGAAAAGCCTTTCGACTGCTGGGAGATGACACACATGTGACAGAGCATTGGTCCACCAGGTCCAATGCCTGAAGAGCACAAGGGCCAAACACAAATCGCAATCTGAAAGAGACAGAACAAAAGCAAATATACTAAGGGCATTTTAACACCTGTAGATTGTTTTATTCCAAAACAGGGATTAAAATTGTTACAATGTTGCAATTTCTTCTAGGGGTGTAACGACACACTCATGTCACATTAGATACAATTCACGATAAGCTACTATCATGATACTTTAAGCCAAAATAAAGAAGAGTTTCCTTGCACTCTGTCACTTATACATTATATTCAACATTATATGTAGTAGTTTAATGTAGTAGTCGCTGAAACTCTGTAAACGTTCATTTTTTTCTCATGCAGTACACTCACGCTTTCAATGCAGGCATTTGTTGGATCTCTTACACAGACAAGCTGCGTGCACACAGTCTCTCCGTCTCTCCTTCTAGTAATGCACTTACATGATAAAAATAAACTAAATCTAAAATGCTTTGAATCATCATACAACTAAAAGTAAAAATGACATGGTGATTTAAATGATGTTTGTGCTTTCACTTTTTAGGAGTTCCAATTGCAAAGCGAGTCAAAATGACTATTACCACACTTTAAAGGGTTAGTTCATCCAAAAACTAAGTCTGTCTTCATTTACTCACCCTCATGTCGTTCTTGTGCGTCACGCATGCACACACATATGAACGTCTGTTTACAAATACTACAGTATTACAGTATGTGATAAATCTGTTTATCATATAAAGTTTTTGAGAATTGCAATTTTTAAGAATTGCAATTCTACAAGCATTGCGATTCGATATTGCAATACATTGCGATTTTGCTTTGTTTTTTTAACAATAGACCATGGGGAAAAGTTGAATCATACACTTATACAGACTGTACGATGTATTATGAGTCATATTTACAAAAACAATTCTTCACATATTTCTGAATTTTATTTCAGAAGCATCATACATTACAGTAGTACATTGTCTTAAATAAATGATTCAATGACACATTTTTAACAGCCATGTCGCCACATAGTGGCGAAACAATGTAAACAATACAGTTGTTATTTGAAGGGCCATTTTCAAAAGGTGATAAATATTTTGATCGCTACAGTAGATATCAGTGATTATATTTGAACTATAAACTTTTATCCCAGTACTTCCATGATAATTTGAACTATTGTATCAGAAATAATGATACTGTGAGGTTGAAATATTGACTGCTCTCTCTGGATCAGCAGCAGCGCCAACACAGATTTGAATGTTGCGCTATGATTTTGTCAAAGGTTTAATAGACAAATTGTTGTCATTTAGGAATAAGATCACGTGGGTGTTTGATTTGAGATAACAATCTTTTAAAGATTAATCGTGCAGCTCTACTGTCTTATACTTTCTCTCTCAGCATTGATAACTGACGCAAAGCGTTGCCTATATGAGTAGCGCGAGGGCTTTTCAGTCCATTCATTACTATATAATATTCATGAAGTGAGACACTGCTATTAAAGGATACAGCGCTTCTCCCACACATCCCACCAGACCCGTTTTGGGAACAGTTTAAATCTATTTGTGGCGGTCGATGCATTTTGATGTTGGAACAAAAGTGGGTAACTTCTGTCCACCTTGTCTATAAGCAAGGACTAAAATAAAGCAATTTAATTTAAATTATTATCGATTCTGGAATAAAAAAATAAAAATAAAAAAATAAAAATAGCGATAGTTTGGTGAATCGATTTTTTGTCCCAGCCCTAGAAAGCGATCGTGTCTCTTCAGAATATAGTTCACATCACCGATACATATCGTCATATTTATATATCGCGATATACTGATATATCGTTACACCCCTAATTTCTTCTTGGTTAGGTGCACTTTCACAAGGCAGCTTTTCTAAATGGACCAAAATTTGTTAATACAAGTCACATGCAAGTAAACTCTCCTCTCACTGGTCAGAGTGCACCTGTTTATGTTCCGGGATTCCGCTCATTTCAGTATACAGCAGCTTTGCGGGCTTACTGTGGCTTTCTTTGTAGCGGTCGTTATATTCCTTTATTATTTTGAGCATGAATCAAGCCTTCGTCTGTATTTTATGTGTTTTGGATAGTTGATCTGAAATATAGTAGTGGCCAAAAGTGATGTCCGGCCAAGGAAAATTGACATCTTCACCCTTTATTTAAATGATTAAAAATTTGTTAAAGATTTTGTAAACAAATGGTGTAGTTGTGCTTGAAGGCAATTGTTTTATTTGTGATAATGAAATGAAACATGCCAAATTGAGTGGACATAATTTTTGGCCAGGCAGTCATACAAAGAAATTATGAACATATGCAAAAACAAGAGAGAACCAAAGAAATATGAATAACTGATTATGCTGCATTCAATATATGCTTTTCCTGTAAGCTTTTTGTTTTTCTATGCTTTTTTTAACATAGTAAAATAAAACCTGTTTTATTTTATTTTTTTGGCCAAATAAAAAGTTGTCAGATAAATTATCAAATAAATACCTTAACCAAGTTTATACAACGTATGTAATAACTCATGTCAAGTCAAGTCACCTTTATTTATATAGCGCTTTTTACAATGCAGATTGTTTCAAAGCAGCAAGATTGCCATGTTCATATATGCCTAAACGGACCGAACTAAGGGAGAAAATGCGACAGGTTCCGAAACAAATGCTCCAAAGTCCAAACGAGCCAGGTGTGAAAACACCCTAAGAGTTAACTTGAGAATTCATCTCTCTACCTACAGGGAAACCATGCAGGATGAGAAAAGACAGTCACATGAACACAGGAAGCTGGGGCAAAAAAACCTCAGCTCTCACTTTTAACCCAAAGCATGTGCTGTTTCCTGTCTTCAAAAAAAAGAGAGAGAGAAAGAATTGAATAAAAAAAAACAGCAATTTTCACATTTGAGCCAATCTGGTTCTAAAATCAAGCCTATAATAACACCTTATTCTGAGGTATTATGAAATTGCATCATCTGAAATTCATTCAACCAATCAGAGGGAAGCAGACATAAGCGAACATGACGTGATGATGACATGGAAACCACAATAAATTGCCCAATAAAGCAAAAAGTCCTGACCTGTGATGTGAACAGCTATTTACGGAAGAATGTGATTCCCACAGAAGAGTAATTACTGTGGCTTAGTGCTTCTCTCTATGGTGGCCTGATGACTGTCATTGTGGGTTTGAGGACTCTTTTAAAGTCATGATTTATTCAGACAATGATGTCTGGAAAAAAGAGCGCTGTAAAGACATACGTGTGTGTTTGAAAAAGCCTGTGCTGAGTGTATCTGGCAGTTAAGAGTTAAGAGCTGGTTTCTGCACAGTGTTCAGTGGGAATAACAGATAATTGACAATAATTGACCTTCCTCAACCTCGGGTCAAGAGCATTCAAAATATTTACCAGTCTGTAGTTTAAGGCCAAACCTCAAAATATTGTATATGTAAGTTAAGAAGAAGACAGGTAAATACTTACGCTATTAGTAGGTCATCTGGTACTATATGAAAGAGAAAAAAAAAAGAGATAATATTGCTTACAGTTTTATAAATATGAAAAATGTAAAAGCAACAAGTGTGTTTATAAAGCACAAAAGCAACATAGACTGGCTGTCAAAAGTTTGGAATAAAGATTGTTCAATGTTTTTGAAAGAAGTCTCTTATGCTCACCAAGGCTACATTTATTTGAACAAAAATACAGTGAAAACTGTAATATTGTGAAATATTAATACAACTTAAAACAACTGTTTTGTATTTTATATATTTTAAAATGTAATTTATTCCTTGTATGGCAAAACTGAATTTCCAGCAGCCATTTCTCCAGCAGTGTTCTTCAGAAATCATTTTAATATGCTGACTTGGTTCTTAAGAAACATTTGTTATCATTATCAATGTTGAAAACAGTAGTGCTACTTAACATTTTTGTAGAAATCGTGACACACTATCATTCAAATGTTTGGGGTAAAAAACAGAAATTCAACAAGGACGTAATAAATTGATTGAAGTGACAGTATAAACACATATAATGTTACAAAATATTAGTATTTCAAATAAATGCTGTTCATTGAACTTTCTATTCATCAAAGAATCCTGAAAAAAAAAATGGTTTCCACAAATTAAGTAGCAAAAACTGTTTTCAACATTGATAATAAGAAATGTTTTTTGAGCACAAAACCAGCATATTAGAATGATTTCTGAAGAATCATGCGACAATGAAGACTGGCTGTTTCGGCTGCTGAAAATTCAGTTTTGCCATCACAAATTACATTTTAAAATATATTAAATTTAAAAAAAAAAAAAAAAAAAAATAGACATTTTAAAATGTAATAATATTTCACAATATTACTATTAAATGTATTTTTGATCAAATAAATTCAGCCTTGGTGAGTATAAGAGACTTCTTTCAAAAACATTGAAAAATCTTAATTATTCTAAACCTTCTGCTGTCAGTGCATGGTACATAAAATACAACATCTGGGAAAAAAATAACTACTTAATAGTTAAGTACATGATAAACATAGTAATAACCAATTATCAGTAATGTAAAGCAGCCTATTTTGGTTGTTTATTTTGGTCACCATGGTTCTCTGGAGAAAGACCCAAACAAGTACAAATTGAAACGACATATCAATCTCAAACACACTACAGCGATCATTACGCCTCTAATCATTCCTCCCTTGATATTTCTCTCTGGCATTGCTTGACATCAAAATTCCAGTAGAATAATGTCATTACTCTCATCCAGATGTTCTGCATTAAGTCTTGTCTAAACACACAAGGATTTCACCAAAAAAAACTTAATAAACACAATGACATTTTGACACACTTATTTAATACAACTCTTTAAAGTACAGAACATCTCATTAGGCTCTGAGGAACATGATGCTTTAGGACTTGAGCAGAAGTCCCTATATTTTGAATGGTATACTAAAGAAAACCTCAATACCAAGGGCCATAAAAGAAACTTCAAAACAACCCCACAGTACATGTTGTGTGTTTTAAACAATTGTGAACTGCAGCAGTGGTGTTTAAAAAGACATGCTGTTGTTTGATAGAGCTGGTATTAGTGCGCCATCTTGTGTCAGTATTAGAAATTGCTAGAAATTGCAGCTATTGCTAGAGTCTTGTTTTCTAAACTAAAGAATCAAAATGTTAATTGTGAAAGTTCACTGACTTCACCGTTCACTTGATTCATTTTTATTATTAGGCCTAAGCTTTTTATCTTTAAAACTGTTTATGTCTGAGACCACACTGAAAATCTTTATACTAGAAAAAAAACCCTGACATTTTAATGATTTTGAAAAATTTAAAACAAATCATAGATGCTCTTTGGAACCATCTCAAATCATGCTAAGCACATCATAACAAATACTAAACCTACTATCCAAATACTACAAAAATTCATATTTGTAATTATGAACTGAAAATTTTCAAATTCCTCAACTTGAACTATATTTCTCTGTTACTTATTGGCCCGGTTTCACAGACAGGGCTTAGCCTAAGTCAGGATTAGGCCTTAGTTCAATTAGGGCATTTAAGTAGCTTTTATAAATGTTCACTAGAAGAAAAAAAAAACATTACTGTGTGCATCTTGAGACAAAACAATGGCACTGACATATTTAAAGATATGTCAATGCAAATTGCTTTCGGTTAAAACAGCTCAAACATGCATTTTAGTCTAGGACTAAATTTAAGCATTGTCTATGAAACCGGGGGAATATGTTTCATCAGTCAATGGCTTTATCCAGGTGACTTGGCTGTGAGCCTGTGAGTTTAAAACTTACTCTGGTTTGTCTCAGAGTAAGTTCTCTTAAGGTCTTTCAGAAGCTGCTCAGCAACAGAAAGCAGAGATGAGTCCATAATGTACCTGAAATCTAAAACACATCACGTTTCATTTATTTTAATCATTTAGCATACGCTTTATCATTGTCATTTAGCATTGTATAATAATGTCTGTAAATGATTTTAAACTGAAAGCTTATCAATGGGATCTGTAATTAATTATATTATGTAGTATATTATGTAATTACTTGTCTTTAGTATCTTTTTTCTCGTACACAGCTGTAATGTGTTGTTAATTACGATGCTATCAATTTGAATTAAAGACAACTACTAGAAAACGATCTATAACAATTGCTCAGTAATGTTAAGAAAGTGTTCATATTGAGTATGTCCTCTAGTCAGGTGATTCTCAAACCTATCCTGGGCACCCCCCACCACTGTACATTTTGCATGTCTCCCTCATTGGACACTCAATTCAAGTCTTGCAATCTCCACAGTCATATGTGTTAGATGAGCGAGACGTACAAAATGTGCAGTGGTGGGGGGTTCCCAGGACGGGTCTGGGAAGCACTGGAAAATGATCTGTAAAGTACCTGAATATATTAAAAAAATGTAACAGCGGTTATACAGTACAGATATTTACCGTGTTCGCCTTTCCCACACCACCGGGTCATTTGACGCTCTTCTTCTTCAGTAGTTTGTATGACGTATACTGCTGGTTTATACCGCCACCTACGGTCCTTAGCGCAATCAGCGTGGACAATTTAATTAAACCCATTAAAAAAAGAGAGGGAAAAAAAGAATTAAAACTCAATAATAATAATAATAATAATAATATTCCGAAAACCATTGTATGGAGGACCAAATTACTCAAAATGAAATCATTAAATAAATAATGAATTCAATAAAACAACAATTAATTGTATCAGTTTATTCAATAATAATTCAATAACTAAATAAATCAATAAATAAATGTATTTGTAAAATTCCATAAAAAAACAACATTTATTGTTTAATATATTTCATAATATCCTCTTTCACACTACTATTGTTTAAAAATCTGGGGGGTGGGGGGGGGGTCATAATTAAATGTGCTTTTTCAAAAAGCCGTTTTTCATAATAATATGCTGAATTTATGAATGACACCTATTTGACGAATCATGTATTTCCAAAGCACGATTTTCCCAAAGATTCTTTTCATAATAATAGAGGACATTTCATAAATGCCAATCAGCAGACAGTGGGCGGTGCTTGGCGCTAATTGGTTGAAAGTTGAAGAGCAGACAGACACGACAAATCGATCTTCCTGTGGTTGGTGAAATTAGTCACGGAACGCTCCATCCTCATATAGTTTTTTTTCTCTTCATTAAAATCAAAGATGTTCTTCAATGATTGTATATCAAAAGCAGGGACACGTTTGTGTGCATTTTGTTCACTCCAGCTAGTGACCATGACACCAGCGTTCCACCCCCCTATTCCCCCAGACCTCCTACATCATGTCCTGTGGACAGCCACAGGGAAGATCACAACCCATCATCAATATAATCTACATCCCCCTTTCTTAATGATAATAATATCTGGATATGTTTAACATAAATATAAAATTGAAATTGATTTATCAAAGAAAAGGTTTTCAAAAGCTATATATATATATATATATATATATAGCATAGTTAGCTCTTAGCTTTACCTGCTATATAAGTGCACATGTAGCAGGGATATGTTGTTACACCAGATTATAAATCAGTTTTGTTTTTTGTTTTATATATATATATATATATATTATTCGTTTTTATTATTATTTGTTTTGGGACATTTTATTTTGAAAAACTTTGCGTGCTTTTATTAAATATAGTATGTACGTCGGTTGACGTCATACGTAGGTGAGGGGTTCAAATCGCAGCGCAATCGGAAGTTCGTCCTCTTTCCTGCAATGACACTAGAGAGGAGAGGTACGATTTCATGAGCTCCGTTCATCAAATGTTAAATTGTGTTATAAGTGTTCGTGTCATGTTTATATGATCAAATGTGAGAAAGTCTTTTATGTGATGTTATATTTGACCATTAGTTCGTGTTATCAACTTGGTAAATGTAGTTTATTAGAGTGCTGTTAACAGGTGAATAGTGCATTGCGTGAGATGGCGGCGAAGTGTGTGCGTCGCGTGTGTGAGAGATGTGTTAGCGGCTAAGCGGTAACATCTCGATTATAGATGGATAAATATAAATTGATAAATGATAGATCGATGTGCATAAATAAAAAGATGTGTATGTATAATTAAATATTTTGTACACTAAAGAGATATATTTTAGTCTAATATATATTGTACATTGCATTCATTGTGTGTTCTGTGGTTAACTACCTTGTGTACTTAACATGTATTTTGTGGTTAACAGGCACAATTAAGAGCAGAGTTGCAGATAACGGTGCCTGTCTGTTTGTGTGTTTTACCACACAGGTATGTTAATTGGTGTCCAAGAAACACTGTAATGCTGTTGTGAATTATTGGTATATAAGAATGACCTGTTTCTGAATTTATTGTTGTTGTTATTATTATTATTATTATTATTATTATTATTATAATTATTAATATTTGTATTACTCATACAATTACTATTATTTTTATATATATATATATATATATGTGTGTGTGTATGTGTGTTGTAAAGTGTGTGTATGTTACTCTCTTTCCTGCAATGACACTAGAGAGGAGAGGCACAATTAAGAGCAGAGTTGCAGATAACTGTGCCTGTCTGTTTGTGTTTTACCACACAGGCACTGAAATTAAATGAACATTGGTAAAAAAAAACAGCTTTGTGTCGAGAATCCTTATTTAACATCAAAAATCAACACAACGCAGAGGAACAACCGCTACACACATGAACAGTGAAACTGGTAAACAGTGTACAACCTGATACGCATACCAAAAACAGAATGCAACATTGTTCCCACCTTCTTTTTCTTTTTCTTTTTTTTTTAGACAGCCACAAGGAACAGGACTGCTGCAATAGGAGTGGTGAGAACAGTCTGAGCTTATGTAATGTAGTCTTTGTATAGAGAGTTGGGCTTTGATATTCTTCCTGAGTGGGTGTAAACCACGGGTGGTTCCTGCACCTGGTCGACATTAGGCTGGGGTTCTGTCAGAGGTTCACTGTTGTGTTAAGTGGGGCCTCTGTTGTTGTGGGCGGGGTGTATTGTTCAGGTGTATGTAGGAGGTGGCGCTTGTTTCTCACGTATGTAGCATCTCCGGCCTGGACCTGGTAGCTGTTTGGCCGTGGTGCTCTTCCCTATTACTGTCGCCAATCTGTCATATCCCGTTCATCTGTATTCTCAGTGTCTGCCCTGCTTGCAATGAGGCCAAGGGTCTGGCTGACCTGTCATACTGTGTCTTTCCTCTCTGTCTGGTCCATGTTAGAGCTGCCTGGACCTGTATTTCTACCTTTGGCACATACATGGCTTTGGTCATAATAAGGGTCTTAGTGCGCCGAGAAAGCAAGCGCTGGGCTTGTGAGGGCAGCCCATCTCTTGGTATGTAACTTAGATTGAGCAGTGCCGCATATACATCTGTTCCATCACGTGCACATTTTTCTAGCAGTTGTTTGGCTGAGCGTACCGCCCTCTCAGCTAGCCCCTTTGATTGAGGGTAGTGGGGGCTGCTGGTGACACGTTAGAAGTCCCATATGTAAGCAAATTCTTGGAACTCCCTGCTTGTGAAATATGCTGCGTTGTCAGTCATTAGCTGCTGAGGAGCTCCATGCATGACAAAGTGGCACTTTAGCCTGGTTATAATGGTCGCACTGGTCATGTTTGGGAGCTGGTCTATTTCAAACCAGCCGGAGTACGAGTTGACGAGCACCAGGTGTAATGACGAAGCACTGACCACAGAGCAGTAGGCCATTATCAACTGTGAATTCATATCTTATGGCATAGAATTGCCTGAGGTCATGTGGCAGCTTCTTTGATGAATCAGGCCCGCCCACGGCAACGATCTCAGATAAGCGCCTGAATAGATAGTCTGCCTGTGTTTCCTGTCTCGATTCCTCAATTCTCCTTGAGGAGAGGGCTTCCACTGTCATCACATCATAGTCCTCACTAGTTTCGGCCCAGTCAGTGGAGGGCAGGTGTGCACGTGAGAGCGCGTCTGCTAGGTATAGCTCTTTGCCTCTCTTGTAAATGACATTGAGCTTATAGCGCTGCAGCTTAAGCATCATCCTCTGAAGGCGTGCAGAGGCTGAGTGTAGTGGTTTTTTCAGAATGGTGATGAGGGGATGAGGAGCAGCTCCTTTTCAATCTGAGCGTAGTGTGACTCAGTCTCTGTAAGTGCTCTTGAGGCAAACGCCACCAGTTTGTTGTTCTGGAGGCAGACGGCACCCAGGCCATGCTGAGAGGCATCTGCAGATAACACCACTGGCTGATGCACATCAAAGTACTGGAGTACAGGAGGACTTGTGAGGAGTTCTTTAAGTCTGGTGAACGCTGCCATGTGGTGCTCCTGCCAGCTCCATTCCACATCCTGAAGCAAGAGTTGACGCAGGGGTGCTGTGATTTCGCTATAGCCCGGGATGAATTTTGACAAATAGTTTGTCATGGTGTTCAAAGGTTCTTGGGCATGTTTGTCCACTGGGGTTGGCATAGAACGGACTGCATTTGACTTCGTAGGGTCTGTCAGTTAGAAGGTGACCCACATATGACACCTCAGACACCCGGAAACGGCACTTGTCAGGGTTCAGCTTAAGATTTACGGCGCGTATTCTGTCTATGACCTGCTGGAGGCACAGATCATGCTCCTCTCTTGTGCTGCCCCAAACGAGGATGTTGTCAACAATGATTGCACATGGTTGTCCTTCAGAGAGCTGCTCCATACATCTTTGGAAAACTTCACTGCCTATAGATATTCCATAGGGCATTCGGAGGAAGGCATATCGGCCCACCGGGGTCATGAAGGTGGTCAGCTTTGATGACACTTTACATCAAGGATGCTGAACACCTTGGCTCCTGGCATGTCAGCGATCACCTGTTCCACTGTTTTCATGGGATGATGTGGCCTGAGGAGGGCCTTGTTGAGGTGGACAGGGTCAATACACAGTCTTATGGCACCATCGTTTTTACATGCAGCCACCATAGAAGACACCCACTCAGTGGGCTCCTGAACTGACTTAATGATTCCCAGTTTAGTCATTCTGTTGAGTTCTTTGATTTTGTCTTTCATTGCCAATGTGTCTGGGAGCACATATTGTAGGGTGCACAGAGGAGTCCAAGCGCATGTGATACACTACAGGCAGTTTGCCTGTGGTGCTGGAGTCAAAGAGATCTTTATACTCTGTAAGCTCAGGCGCCCCCTGTTGGAGAGCACATTTGGTCCAAGATGCACAAAGCCTAGTTTGACGCTGTCTCTGAGACCCAGTAGAGGTTTTACATCATTGTCAACAACATGGAACTGTAGTGTCCCGCATGTGAAGTTTACATTAGTGACACCTGAAGTTCTTATGATCTGACCACCATAGGCCACAAGGTTGACTACATGGCTGTGGGTGACATGAACACCTGGGTCGATGTGCTGGAGAACGCCTCTGGACAGTACATTGCACCAGGCTCCAGTGTCAGTCTTCACCTTAAGTTGCTTCCCTGTGTTGGAAGTGGACAGGACGGAAAATATCTCTCCCCTAATCAGCTGGCACCTCTAAACTTTCACAGTAAAATAGGTCTGCTGGTTCATATGCAATCTGTGCATCAAGTTCACTTATTCTTTGTGTCTGTCCTCCTCTGTGTATGGTGTGGAGTGCTCTGTTTGACTGAGATGGACCTTGTCCTGGTCTGTTGTAGGTGCATGTTTTGCTTGATCTGCACCATTTAGAGAAGTGGTTCCATTTTCCACATGCGTTGCAGCGCTTGTTGAAGGCTGGACAGCTGCTGCGGACAGATGAATGCTGGCCACCACAGTTCGAACATATAGAATATTGCACGGCACAAACTTCACTTTCCTTCTTTAGTTCTTTGGTACCTGCTTCTTTTTTTATTTCTTTGTTTCCTTTTTCAGACTGCTCATGTTGCATGCATATTTTGATAGCTGAGTTTAAAGTTAGATTTTTTTCCTTTTAGCAGCTGTGTGCGGATATTGTCATTGTGAATGCCACATACTAATCGATCTCTTATCAGTTCTTCATGCAACATGCCAAATTCGCATTTTCTGGCTAGTGTTTTTAACGTGGCAACGTAGAACTGGATTGTTTCATGTAGCTTCTGGTTCGTTGTGTTAAATGCATGTCTGTCCATAATTACCTTTTTTTTTTTTTTTTTTTACAGGCAGGAAAATGTCTTCAAATTTCTTTACCAGTACCTCTGAATCCTCCGGATCTTCCCCCTCCTCGAAAGTGAACATGTCATATTTATCTTGGGCATCGGGACCAGTGAGGTTGAGAAACATGTATGCTCTCACTTTTTCGGTTGCTGCTGAAAGAACGGCATTGCTGTATATGCGACATTCGCGCTTAAACTTCGTCCAATTGTCTGCAATATTCTCGTCAAAGACGAGGGGGTCAATCTTACAAAGTCCTTGTGCCATCGTCACTATAGGCTAACTTCTGACACCATGTAGATGCGTGTAGACAAGTTCACTGACACCTTGTGTAGAACTCAGTTCTCCTCTTTATTTTTTTTATACCATTCCCCTTCATTCCAGCATTCCACCCCCTATTCCCCCAGACCTCCTACGTCATCTCCTGTGGACAGCCACAGGGAAGATCACAAGCAATCATCAATTTAATCTACACCAGCCAAAATAGAACATTCCGCCACTGATAACAGCGGCAACAAGCACTCAGCATTTCAAAAACAACACATTCTTGCGCCAGATCGCCTCTTTTTTTTTTAACACAAATTGTCAACTGGATATGTTAAATTTGCATTGGGTATATCCGTACAGCGAGATTTTTCAAAAAAAAAAAAAAAAAAAAATCGACCCTGGCAAAATGTGGTGGGGACATCACATGTCCCACCCACAAATTACGCCTGTCACATAACTACTCATCAACAAGAATTCTGTGTTCAGTCGCTTGTAAAGTGTTCCATATGTAGTCAATTTCTAGATCCTCTGACGCACTTATTGCCACTAGAAAATCCTTTATGTCGTCTAATCCAGATAACAGAGCATCACCAAACAAAACATTTCCTTCTACTACTGCAAATGAAAGCAGTGCATTTTTAACTTTATCAAGTATGATCAAGTCCTACAGCCATATTTGTTTCTAATCTTTCAGTCCACCTTGCCAAACCTAAGTAATTCATCTGAAAGGATTAGCCAATTAGTGCCAAGCACAGCCCATTGTCTGTTGATTGGCATTTGTGAAATGTCCTCTATTATTACGAAAAGAATCTTTGGGAAAATCGTGCTTTGGAAATACCTAATTCGTCAAATAGGCTTTTTTTTAATTGTTTTAATTGTTGTTGTTTTTTAATTCACTATTTATTTAATTATTTCATTTTGAGTAATCCATACCATTGGGGGCAAAAGTTTCTTCTTCAATATTAGTAATTTAATACCATAATTTCCTCTGTAAAATGTCTGCACTGAAAATGTTCTAGTGAGTTGCGGAATGCATTCAAAGGGATCTCTTAAAGACACCATGAAATCAAAATGGGCATGGAATATTGGAGTGGAATATTGTAGTGTTTATTATAAATGATTTATCTTTTTACATTATTTTTAAATCAATCTTTAATTAAAATAACTTTCCCTTCCACTTTTAACTGCATCTCTTCTCATCTCTGATGGTGTTCACGAGTGTGAAAATAACCTTTCCCCTCCAGCAACCTTCACTCACAGGAGAACACATCAATCCACTTTATAAGTCTGACATCACATCACAGTTTCCGGGTCCAAACGCTCTATTAGATGCCAAAAGCAAACAAAAACTGTTGCTAATATACACTCGCAGTATCATACCAAAAAAAAAAAAAAAAAAAAATCATAATCATAACCTTTATCTCTATACCGAAATCTCAGATGGCCAGACAGCGATTTATCTTTTATGAATTGTTTAAACATTGTTGTCCAGGATGCCATGAGCCTGGAGACTAGTATTCTCAATTGAAATGAGAGTTGGACCAAGAAAGAGACCCAGCATCATGGATTTGTTAAAGATTTGGATTTGTTGAAGATTATGATGCCTTCAGTGTATAAACTAAAGCTTCACTAGACTACTGGACTTTCACATACATTCAAATCAAGCTTGGTTCAGGGATCGGTCCTGGAATGTTCTTGAGTGGCCTGCTCACTGTTAAAAGGAAATAAGGAAGCCATTCACACCTTGCCAGACACATCACAACATGAACAACATTACTGTAACTCAGTCACAAGCAGATGCTAATGTGCAACCTCTTCTTTCTGTTCTTGTTTCAGATATAAACATTGAAATGTATGTCTGAAACGTGTAACCTGCTGGAAAAATATGACCTGGCCATTTGAAGGACAAGAAGGCCAGCAGAACTAGTGTGTCAAGAAAAATTATTTTAAATTTAAAAGTAATTTTACTTAAAAGTCTAAAAAAAAAAAAATTATTTAAAGTCTGTTCTTAAAGAACAGAGTGATGACTAAAACCAGAAATCCAGAAATTTCTGGACTTGCAAGATCCAGAACTCCAGGCCTAAATGATCTAGAAATCCTGTGACCCACCATAGGATGGATGGAACCGATAGAGTTGCATAGATTGGAACAACAGCAATGAATGCTTCATCTAGAAGGACTTGTTTCCCAAATTGAAAAGACTGGACAATGGATAAGAGAAACACAAAGAGATCAAACCATTTTCAGACCCATATGAAGGAAAAAAAAAAAAAAAAAAACCTGTATGGTTCATATACAGCAACCATATATCTTCTTTACTTAAATTGGCCAGAATTACCTTCTGTGTTTCATGTAAGTCCAATACATGTCATATACAAAATCAGACCGATTATGGCCACTTTCATACTAAAAAGCACACATACAACTTGTAGGGGATTTTTCTTGTTCTTTAAGCTTTATATGTTTCCACCTAATTCCTCATATTACAGCAATAATATTATATATTATATTATATAATTATCACACATGATTTCAGTCAATATTACAATATCTCTGCATATACTAATCATATGATTTAAGTCAATGACACAAATTTGCATCAGAAACACTTTTATTTCAACACAATGTGACGCACAATCAAATTATACTCCACAAGAGTAATTTAGAATTCCAACTTGATACCAAACTGAACTTTGCTAAGACAAAACACACAAACAACAACAACAACAAAATACCTTGAACACACTATCATGACCATCAATCATCAAAGAGCATTAAGGTTTCCAGATGTTTTTGTGCTTTCTTCTTCCCTGTAATTTCAGTAAGTTTCTTTCAGTAATTTCAGCATTTATGGTTACACCAATGCTGGAGGGCACCACATGAGGACACTTTTGCAATGTTGCTCCTGTTTCAGCACTTCATTGACTAGATAAACTAGCACACTACCTGTTCTGTGGATACTGCTTTCGGGGAGGGCTCTGTAATTACTCTGTGGCAAACCATGTCCACCTTCCATGTCAGAGCTGACTGATGAACACTGAGACTTCAGGGCCATCTTCACTTCATTAATCAGATTTGGTAGCTCTAGCAACAAAAACATAACAAAATAAGATATGGCAGAAGTTTCCATTGGATGTTAATGTAAACTCATTTATGTCTAGCAGAAACATTTGAGATGTTAAAGTCTTTTTTTCTCCCCTTTAGGTAGCTTCTATCTCATTCATCCATTCCACACCATTCAATCAAGCACAATACATACATTCTCATATTTGAAGTTTAGTGTAGACAGTGTTTTGTTGCACAATGATTTACAGTTTTTTTCAATTGCTAACATACTTTTGTCCAATCTGTAGTCAGATTTTCAAAACTTTTTAAAACAATTGGCACAACATCCATCTGTTGTGACCATACCATTAACACAATTCATGTCGTTTTCACACTAAATTAACACGTTACCCCATACCAAAATCATGGATCCTTTTGATCTTATTTACAAATGCTTAAACATAGCATGTCAGAAATAAAGATCTAATGTTCCAATCTTTAAATATAGTATAAAACCTCTACTTCTGCAACATCAGTAGCTCAGAAGTATTATAAATATATATATATATATAAAACAAATACTGAAACAATTGATAATCATAGCAGATGACTGAAATATTGAGAAATAGCAGATTCCAATCTCAGTTAGAGGCATAGTCAGGTGTTGATGTTCCTTTCATTACATGGACACAGTAAAATAGGACTCTGAATTGGTTTTGTTCATTGTGGATGCAGAACAACACAGAGGAGCAGAGAGAAAAAAAAATGTCTGGGCGAGGGAGATGAATAGTTGAAGGAGGAGAGTAGTAGTTGGATCAGGACAAGGGAGAAGAATAGTTGAAAGGTTATTTCTGCCATGAATAGAAAATAAAAAAGTAATTGTAACTTTTTATCTCACAATTCTCACATTTTTAACTTTAGTTAGTGTGTAATGTTTCTGTTAGAGCGTAAACAACATCTGCAAAGTTAGGTGCAAAGGGAGATATTTTCTTTTAAAGAAATTTAAGAAATCGTGTGATTTAAAGAAATCGATTTTTAAGGACTACAACAAGCTTCTTCCCAGGTTAGTGACATCACTAACCCTGAAATTTACGTAAACACTGCCCCCGAGAACACGCAACAAAGCAGTGAGACCATGTTATTGCAATACAGTAGGCAACACAAATGCAATAGCATGTCATAAAAGCAAGATGACAACATAAGTTATAATCATAATTAAACTAAACTATACCTGTTCTATCTTCATGCAGCATATATTCTCTGGCTCTGTAAGCATCTTATAACAGTTCCCACATGAGCGATTTATAGATTATCATGACAGAATATGCTAATCAATGACTTTTAGTTAACTCCACATCAGCTACATAAATTCATCAACTAACCATTCAGAAACGTCCTGTTGCATTTTACATGTTGTCACTTCTTCTTGAGTCTCTTCATCATTGTCCGACTCCGGTTTGAACATAAAAGGCTGAACAGTTTCTGACATTTTCAATGAGTCTGCATGAGGTAATCGGAGCTGTTAACAAGAGCTCTTGAAACTCTGCCCTCTTCTTGGGAGGTGCAGCTCACTTGCATTTAAAGGGACACACACAAAAACAGCGCGTTTTTGCTCACTCTCAAAAAGTGACAAATTTAACATGCTATAAAAATTATCTGTGGGGTATTTTGAGCTAAAACTTCACATACGCACTCTGGGGATATTAGAGACTTATGTTACATCTTGTAAAAGTGGCATTATATGACCCCTTTAAGTATTGGTAAACGCTTGTTAGCAATTGTAAAAAACTGTAATGTTAGTTTCCTGTCTGTTCTTCTGAGTTTTGTCATTAAATACTGTTATTCCTATTCTCCTTTGTCATTGTGCTTTTCACTACACGCCGTTACGTGACAAGTATAATGATGTGTGTGCAATATTGGAGTCACAGCTGTGCTGGAGGCCTTTCTGTGTGAAGTTTGTATGTTCTCTCTGTGTTGATGTTGGTTTCCTCTGGTACTCCAGTTTCCCCCACAATCCAAAGACATACATGACAGGTATATTGGAGACTATAAGTTTCCCGTAGGTGTGAGTGTGAATATAAATGTTTGCATGTGTGTCATGCCTGTGATGGACCGGCCATCTGTCCAGGGTGTTTTTCTGCCTACGACCCAAGACAATGGGAAAAGCTCCAGCCTCCCCATGACCCTACAAGCACTTTGGAAAATGTATGGAATAGATGGATGGATGTACAGTACTGTGAGGGCTCTAGTCCTCCCTCTCTCTGCCACTCTTCTTTCCCCACCAGTGTGTCTTCCTTGATCTAATTTTTCAAAACAAAATCATTCTGAAGCCAATCCGATTTACAAAAAGATGACCGAAAAGAAAAATAAAAAAAACAGTATGCAAGTGTCATGTCAAGTCCCAGTTATTCCAGCAAAGTGCACGTAGCAATGATTTTTTTTTTTTTTTTAAATAAATAGAGAGAATAGAAATAGAAAAAGTAAGTGCTAATATTACTAGATCAAGTGTTGATGAAGCAGTTTTTTGAAAATGGCTAAAGACTCAGTTGCTCGGATTGAGCTGGGCAGGTCATTCCACCAGCCAGGAACAGACAAGGAAAAGGTCTGTGAGAGTGATTTCATGCCTCTTTGGGATGGCACCACAAGGCGTTGTTCACTTGCAGAACGCAAGCTTCTGGTAGGTGCATAAATCTTAAGTAGTGAGTTTAGGTATAGTGGTGCAGAACCAGTGGTTGTCTTGTAGGCAAACATCAAAGCTTTGAATTTGATGCGAGTGGCTATTGGCAGCCAGTGCAAACTGATGAAGAGAGGTGTGACGTAAGCTCTCTTCGGCTTGTTAAAGACCACTCTTGCTGCCGCATTGTGGATCTGTTGCAGAGGCCTGACAGCGCATGCTGGAAGGCCTGCCAAGAGAGCAATAGACCAGTCTGGATAGAACAAGAGCATGGACGAGAATTTGTTTGGTATGCTCCGATAAGAAGGGTCTAATCTTCCTAATGTTGTATAAGGCAAATCTTGCTGCGATGATAAAGTTGCTGTGAGGCGAGCAGCAACTGTCGGATCGTCTGGTTGGAATGAGAGGTAGAGTTGTGTGTCATCAGCATAGCAGTGATAGGAAAATCATGTTCCTGAATCCTAGTGATTACATGTAGATGGAGAAGAGAAGTGGTCCAAGCACTGAGCCCTGAGGTACCCCAGTAGCAAGATGATGTGACTTAGACACCTCACCTCTCTAAGATACCCTGAAGGACCTACATGAGAGGTAGGACTTGAACCATTGGATTGCAGTTCCCGAGATGTCCTTTGCTATGAGGGTTGACAGGAGGATCTGGTGGTTAACTGTATCAAAAGCAGCAGACAGATCCAGCAAGATGAGTACTGATGATTTGTAAGCTGCTTTTGCCAGTCTCAGGGCTTTAGTAACTGAAAGCAAGGCAGTCTCAGTTGAGTGGCCAGTCTTGAAGCCAGACTGGTTGTTGTCCAGGAGGTTGTTCTGTGTGAGATAACTACAGTTGGTTGAACTTTGTCTTTGCAATGAATGGAAGAAGGGATACTGGTCTGTAGTTTTTTAAAAGTGCTGGATTTACAGTGTGTTTCTTAAGCAATGGGGTTATCTGCTTAAATGCTGTGGGAAATGTACCAGTGTGAAGAGAAGTGTTAATAATGTAAGTCCAGGTACAATTGAAGAAGAGATGGCCTGAAGAGAAGAGATGGAAGATGAGTGGGGATAGGATCAAGAGGACAGGTAATAGGGGGATTGGAAAGGATGACCATTTTCTTTTAGAGCTGCCAAAATTATTTGCCAGTTATCACTGTAAAACTGCTTTGACACAATCTGCATTGTAAAAAGTGCTGTATAAATAAAGGTGACTTGACTTGACTTGACA
Organism: Mylopharyngodon piceus; assembly: GCA_039654765.1. Lineage (NCBI taxonomy): Eukaryota > Metazoa > Chordata > Actinopteri > Cypriniformes > Xenocyprididae > Mylopharyngodon > Mylopharyngodon piceus. The sequence goes on along the minus strand of CM077443.1, from coordinate 42,153,603 downwards.
TGAGTTTGGAAACTCATCGGAAACTCATCCTTCACATTCTAAAAAATCTTGGGTTATTTTTTCTACCCAAGTCCTGGGTTGAGCCTTCTGGGTATTTTTTTGTGTTATTTTTTCAGTGTTTTGGTAGTTTTTGTGTTACCAAGCTCCTGGGTCAAACATAACAACCCAGTGTTTGGGTAGTTTTTGTGTTACCCAGATCCTAGGTCTCAGCCTCAGATGTCACGCCCACGGACCATTGGCTGAATATATGATGCATATGGTACACTTAACTGGAAAGACTTTAAGATTTTCAAAATCATCATCTGGTTGGTTGAATTCTACAGGATGTCCGGGAGATGTGTGTCACGTTCTTTAATGGTCTGCCTGGAAACAAATGCTGTGACGCCAAAACCCCTTGTGGAAGAAGAACGCCGTCGTTTTTTCAACAGTAACAATGAGCGCTTACCAGGATCAAATAAACACTGGTGTGAGGGACTCAACATTGTGGCAAAATAGAATCCAAATGCTGGAAGTTTATTTAATCAGCGAACAACTCCAATATAAAGACAGAGATGTAGTCGATAAGGCAGGCAGGTTAAACAGAGTCAAGTAATCAGTCCAATCAGGCAACCAGAGCAAAAACGATCATCAAAAAGGCAAAAATCCAAAAAGGCAATGAAAAGGCAAAACGCTCGGTAAGGCAGTGATAAACTGGCAATACTTCGCAAAGCAGCAGTGGAAATGCATGGCTATTTATACTGGAGTAAGGCAGGAAGTAACCAACTAGGCAACAGTCCAAGTTAATATTCGGGAGAGTGCTCCCTCTGGTGGTTGGATGAATGGGTATCAGCCTCATTCATTACAAATGGACCAGAGAAAGGTGGATGCCATCCGCAGTTGGCCACAACCCATCACCATTAAAGATCTTCAATGCTGTCTGGGGTTTGCCAACTTCTATCATCGATTCATCTCCAATTACATTTCCATCAGCTCTCCACTCACATCTCTCCTGAAAGACTGGCCTAAGTCTCTGTCCTGGACTCCTGTTGCCACGAAAGCATTCATCAGCTGAAAGAAGCCTTCTGTTCTGCTCCAACCCTGGTCCATCCTGATCCTGAAATACCCTTCATCATGGAAGTAGATGCCTCTATGGGTGAGATTGCATGGGTTGAAGCCATGCTATCTCAGCGGCAGGGTGATCCACCAGTCCTCCATTCATGTGCCTTCTTCTCCAAGAAACTGACCCTGGCGGAGCGGAATTATGACATTGGAAACCTTGAGCTGTTGGCAATCAAACTCACCTTGGAGGAGTGGAGACACTGGCTGGAGGGAGCAAAACATCAATTTGAGGTCATCACTGATCATTGCAATCTTGTGTACCTCCGGGGCGCCAAGAGATTGAACCCTCGACAGGCACATTGGGCATTGTTCTTCACCTGCTTTAACTTCATCGTCACTTACCGCCCAGGAGACAAGAACATCCGTGCCAAAGCTCTCTCACGCATGTATCATCCAGAACCAGATCTGTGTCAGAACCTATCCTCCCTCCAGCCGTCATCGAATCCCATCGAGTCCCATCCAATGGTCACTGGACGACCAAATTGCTGAAGCTACATGCTCTGAACCTGCTCAGCAGGGAGGTCCTGAGGGTCGGGTTTACGTTCTATCAACTCTTCGCCTGTCCCTCATGGACTCAGGTCATACATCTCCGAGCTCTGGACACCCAGGCAGACCCTGGTGGCCCGTGATGACCAAGGATGTCTCCCAATATGTCAAAGCCTGTTCAGTCTGTGCCATTTCTCAACTCCTCGACATTTTCCTGCAAACTGGTTCCACTACCCATAGTCTCACCTTGGTATTGACTTCGCCACTGATCTTCATCCAACTCCTACACTGCATACTAGTAGTTGTGGAAAGATTCTCAAAGGCCTGCAAACTCATCCCCTTAAAAAGGTTGCCCACAGCTTCAGCAGTGTTCCAGTCCTCTTGCTGAAGCTTTGTTCCACTAAGTCTTCCGTTACTTCGGTCTGCCCGAAGACATCGTCTCTGATCGTGGACCACAGTTCATCTCCCGTGTCTGGCGCTCCTTCTTCCAGTTACTTGGTATCTCCATCAGCGTTTCATCCGGATACCACCCACAGACAAACGGCCAGACTGTACGCAAAATCCAGGAAATCAGGTGATACCTGTGGTCATATTGCCATCAACACCAACATGACAGGAGTCGTTTCCTTCCCTGGGCCGAGTATGCACAGAATTCCCTTCGGCAGTCCACCACCGGATTAACTCCTGTTCAGTATATACTCGGCTACCAGCCTCCCCTGTTTCCCTGGTCAGGGGAACCATCTGATGTCCCAGCTGTGAACCACTGGTTTCAGGAGAGCAAGAGGGTATGGGACTGAGCACACATCCACCTCCAGCGTGCTATACGGAGACACAAGAGCTAGGCCGATGCATGAAGATCTGCTACTCCCATCTACCATCTGGGACAAAAGGTCTTGCTCTCCACCAGGGATATCCATTTTCGTCTGCCCTGTCGTAAGCTGAGGGGTGGGGGGGGGGGGGTACTGTCATGGAGGCCACACCATCTGCCACACCAGACCCTTCAGCTCCACCCACTCGTTCAAACTCACCCGAATTCTAATTGGACACACCTGCACCAGCTACAGCCACCCTTCCATTTGCATCTGTCCTCTGCTACCATTGTTAATAAACTTTATGAACGATCATACCTGTGTTGTCTTCTTCTGTCCACTGACACATCACCTTTACATGCAAGTTCTATCTGCAGGTTGTGATTGAGTCCCTCTCTAAACACAGTCTTAAGTGCTACATCATTCCATCCACTTTGAGCTGCTAACATTCTGAATTCTATAGCATAGTCAGCTGCTGAGCGAGAACCCTGCCTTAAATAGAGCAGTTGGACAGAAATATCCTTACCTCCCTCAATATTCAAATACCTCATGTAGTTGTGAAGTAATCAAATGAGGTTTGAAGTTGCATGTCCCTCTCTCAAATTGCTGATGCATCCATCTCAATTGGATGGATGTACAGAACTGTGAGGGTTCCAGTTCTCCCTCTTTGTGCCACTTGTAATGTATAGTTTTGTTTCATGTTCATGGTTCATGTCTTTTATTTTGTAGTTTGATCCTTGTTGCTTGTTTGTGTCATGCTTCCCTTGCTCCTCGTGCACTCCCTTATTTAATGTGTTATGTGCTGATTGGTTGTTTATGGTCATGTGGTTTCTCAGTTCTGTTCTGTCATTGGTTCCCTTGTTCCTTGTGTCTCTTGCCCATTGGTTGTCTTAGTCATGTGTTCACTAAGTTCATGTATTTAAAGCCATTGTTTTCCATGTTACTTTGTTGTGTATTGGATTTATGTAACCCTGCTGTTGGTGAGTGGTTTTGTCAAGCCTGCTCATTGTCAAGCCTGCTCATTGTCAAGTCTGCTCATCATCAAGTCTGCTTATGTCCAAGTCAAGTGGTTGCTTTGTTTGTTTGTCACTTAGTTTCAATAAACTGCACATGGGTTAATCAACTTGCCTTCAGTTGGACTGATTGTTACACCACTCTTCTTTCCCCACCATCCTTGATCAACGTATCCAAACAAAATCATTATGAAGAAGATTATGACTAGAAATACACAAGTCATGCATCGTGGGGGGAAAAAGCCATGAATGCTGGATCCATCCTTGTGCCTCAACTTCTCCACAGGCTTCTTCCATAACATGAAGACGACTTACATGGTTGTAAAGGTTGCAACCATATACTTTCCATCTTCAAGAGGAGAATATGCTGGAAGGAACGCCATCCTGAAATGTGGGTGATGTTCAAACCACTCTTGCACCAGTGTTGAATGGTGAAAATGGACATTGTCCCACACAACTACACAATTTCCCTCAATTTGCTATTGATCACCCTGCAGAAAGTGGATTTCATTGAGGGAGTTTAAAAAATTTAGGACCCTTCTGTTGTGACGCCCCAAGACAGCGTTGTGTGCCACAACACCAGTGGATTGCAGAATTCGTTGTCCAGGGACATTGACTGTGGCACAATGTTTAAATTGGGCTGAACTCTCTGTCCAGCTTCTCTCAAGGAAAGACCATAATTTATGACATGGTCAGTTAGGTTGGCTCTGATTTCATTTGAAACCCATCTGTACCCTATCCTTCTACCTCTACTCCCTCCTCTTATGCCTTGCTCTCCCCTTCCCCTCTGTCGATGTATTCTTTTTTCTTCTCTTGCTCTTTCCACTAATACCATTGCCCTCCACTCTGCCTATCTCCTCTCCCTCTCCCTCTACTTCTCCATCTTCTCCTCTTCCTACATCCTCAACTCTTCTTGCTCCATCTCCTCTTCCTATACAATCTATTCCTTTCCTCTCATCTCTTTCTACCTCTTCCACTGTTCCTCTCCCTCTCAATATTACCCTTCCTACCTTTTTTGTTGTTTTCTTTTCCCATTTTAAAGTTTTTGTAATTGAGATAGCTATGTAAACAATTAGGACATTTGCATTTCCTGTGTTGTGTGTATTACTGGTAAAACTTTATAATAACTCACGCTATGAAAAATTAGTTAAGCATTAGTAAATAGTCAATTCATCATTTATAAAACATTGACCCTACATTAGACATTAGTAAGCAGTTTATAAATACTGCTATAAATGATGTATTCTTGATTTATAAGCATATCTATAATGTATTTAATAATTGTATTTCTATGCTTTAACTCTCAGTCCTATCGGCAAAAGTAACACAATTAAAATGGGAATCGTTTTCCGTACTTGTATGTTGGGTGTAAACAATGAAGACAATAAAACAGCAGATAAAAATAACAGAAATGTATTTTCACTGTTACAACCGTCTAGGGCCAGCCGTAACATAAATGAATGTGTGCTCACTCGAAGATAAATTTTCAACAAAGGTAAATTTGTTAACAAAATATAATGGAAACCATAAACAAAGGGATTAAATTCAGGAGTGGACCAGGCCAAAATAACAAACAAAAATAACTAATTTAAGTACCCTCTAAATTCCCTAAAAAAAACACATTAAAAGAAAATTACAAAGCAACTTCCCTAACTCCCTTAACCCAAAGCATAGAATAAAGATATATGCAAAAGAAATGGCGTCACACTCCCTACTTCCCTTAAACCGAGTATTTACAAATAATATTTACATAATGTAACTGAAGGCATAAGCAATACTGAGAATTATAAATCGAACTGAACAAAAGCAAGTTTTACAAAGCACACACAATCAAAGAAGAGACAAAAACAGAGCAAAACAAATGGCACAAAGTCGGCCTCGATAGTGTGTTTGGGGTGGTCTTTATCATCGCAACGGAAATCAACCAATCGGGCCCAGACCAATCAGGATCTCTGCTGGCTTGAGTGCAGGCCACTCCTTCTCCTGCACAGAAACACTCAAAAACAACATGCAAATACTTCTAAAAAGACATTGGTTCCCCCACTCTTAAAAATAAAAACCATAGGTTTTTAAGAATGGATACGTGAAAGAGTGTCAGCAATCACGTTTTCAACTCCTCTTTTGTGCTGGATATTCAAATTAAAACCTTGACAAATTAGTGCCCAACGCATGAGCCTGTGGTTTGTATTTGACATGCGTTGAAGGAAAACCAAAGGATTGTGGTCCGTATACACAGTAACTGGTTGTGCACTGGGCCCAATGTACACTTCAAAATGTTGAATGGCAAGTAGCAACGCAAGAGCTTCCTTCTCTATAGTACTATAGTTTAGTTGGTGTTTGAGAAATTTCTTGGAAAAAAAACTAATCGGGTGGTCTATTCCAGCATCATCAGTCTGAATTAAAACTGCACCAGCACCTGTGCCACTGGCATCAACTTCTAACTTGAACGCTTTGTCGAAGTGAGGGGCAGAAAGTACAGGTGCACTACACAACAGAGTTTTCAATGCTTCAAAGGCAAACTGACATGCAGGAGTCCACTCAAAAGAAATCCCTGTAAGAGTATTCGCCACATCTGAAAAGTTTCTACAGAAATTTCTATAGTAGCCAGTCATACCTAAAAAACGCCTAAGCTCTCTCTTCGTCGTAGGCACAGGAAAATCCAAAATAACTTGAATTTTGGAGCCAAGAGGTCGAACTTTGCCATTTCCAACCTTCTTTCCTAGATAGGTTACAGTTGCACAAGCAAATTCACATTTTGCCAAATTTAATGTAAGATTGGCCTCTTTCAAGTGTTTAAAGACACAGTTCAGAAGTTTGACATGCTCATCCCAAGAATCTGAATAACAGACAACATCATCAAGGTAAGCTTCACAGTTGGGTACATTAGCTAACACTCTTGACATTAAACGCTGAAATGTTGCACCAGCATTCCGTAGTCCGAATGCCATAACCCTATATTGAAGGAATGCATCGGGAGTAGCAAAGGCAGAAATTTCAGAAGCCTTCTCAGTAAGTGGTACTTGCCAGTACCCTTTTAATAGATCAAGTTTAGTGACAAATTTCGAATTCCCAACATGGTCAATACAATCTTCAACACGAGGCAATGGAAATGAATCAGGTTTAGTTAGGGCATTGACTTTCCTATAATCGGTGCAAAATCTGGACGTACCATCGGACTTGGGGACTAACAAACACGGTGAACACCAGGGACTACTACTGGGAACTGTTAAACCATGTTCTAACAGATAGTGGGTTTCCTGTTTCATGAGATTCCTTTTGACAGGATTAACTCGGTAGGCATTCTGCTTAACGGGCATGTGAACCGACATCAATGTCATGTTCTATGACATGCGTTGTTGTGGGAAAATCATTAAATAATGTAGGATACTTATTGATCAAATTTCTGAGATCAGCTTGGGCAGAAACAGGTAAATGTGATACTTTGGTGGACGAATTCTTCAAAGTGTCAGAGTTTAACAAACGAGCAGTCAAAAATGAAGCACATTTTTAAATCATCACTCTCGGGTGAATAGTCAGACGGAGACACATTCACAGGGACAACAGTTGCAGCAACAGCCACCTTTGCAGCAACAGCCACCTTTGACACATCAGAACGAGCTACATATGCCTTAAGCATATTAACGTGACACACTCTTGATTTTCTCCTGCGATTAAAAGTATTCACAACATAATCAGTCTCTCCTAACTTTGCCTGAATTTCATAAGGGCCAACAAATTTATCCTTCAACGGAGAGCCTGGTATTGGCAATAAAACAAGAACGCGATCCCCAATCTAAAAAGAACGCTGCACGGCTTCACGATCATAGCGAGTTTTCATTTGCTCTTGAACAGCACTAAGTGATTTTCTCGCCAAACTCCATGCAGTATGCAAACGCTCACGAAAACTACTGACATAATCTAAAACATTCTTCGGCTGAGAAGAGCACTTAACAACTAATATTTGTTCTTGCAGAACTTTCAATGGCCCACGTACAGAATGACCAAAAATTAACTCAGATGGACTAAAACCAAGTGATGCTTGTGTCGTGTTACGCACCGCAAACAACAAAAGCGGAATTTCTTCATCCCAATCGCGCTCTCGCTCTACACAAAAGGTACGAAGCATAGATTTTAACGTTTGGTGAAAACGCTCAATAGCACCCTGCGATTGTGGGTGATAGGCACTAGACACTTGATGTTTGACATTTAATTGCCTCATTACTTTTGCAAACACTTTTGACATAAAATTACTACCCTGATCAGATTGAATATACCGGGGTAGACCAAATGTAGTGCAGAATTTGACAATAGCTTTAACGATAGCTGGAGCTTTGAGAGTTCGTAATGGGATTGCTTCAGGAAATCTGGTTGTTGCACACATTAAAGTTAAAAGATAGGAGTTGCCAGATTTTGTCTTTGGTAGAGGGCCGACACAGTCAATTAAAATACGCTCAAACGGTTCTCCAAGTGCGGGGATTGGTTTTAAAGGAGCTGGGGGAATAACCTGGTTAGGTTTACCAGCTAACTGGCAGGTATGACATGACTTACAGAACTTGGCTACATCAGATTTCATAGATGGCCAGAAGAAATGTTTTAACAAACTATCATACGTTTTCCTGATACCAACATGGCCCGAAAGTTCATGTTCATGTGCAACGCTTAATACCTGCAGTCGGTAAGGCTTTGAAACCACAACCTGGTAAACTGTACTCCAGTCTTCCTCAGCTTTAGGTGGAGACCATTTACGCATCAACGCCTCTTCATCAAAATAATACGCAACAGAATGCTTCGGTAAGGCAGATTGTTTCACTGCAGTTGTGAAGCAAGGGATCAAAGTGGGATCAGCATGCTGTGCTTTGATCAATTCTAACTTACCTAGAGGCAGATTAAAACTAGGAACAGCACACACATTCAACTCATTCGCATTCTCTTTTTCACATTGATCAGGAACTTTCGTGGACAAAAGAGACTCGGAAAGATCCACCATCTCCTCAAACTTACGAGACTGAGCACAGCTCGAATGAGTAGAAAAGGGTAGCACACTTCCTAAAATAAACGACTGAGCTGAGCCCGTATCTCTCAGGATGCGGACAGGTTTGGCTTCAGACATCGACTCGTCAAATGACACTGTTCCATCAAAAATGAACGGTTCGAATGCGACCCAACATTAGATGAAGATGCACATTCTGGTAAACACGTACGACTATCAACTAAAGCCACACTCTTTAAAGAGTTAGCCTTTCTGCTAGACTTCCTTTTCAAAGCGGGACAGGCTGCAATGAGGTGCCCAGCCTCATGACAGTAAAAACATTCACGCCCTTCCACATTGTCACTCTGCGTTCTCTTTACTCACAGTCGCAACCTCTTTAATATTCCGTGTACGAACATAGGAATTACGCTTAGGTGGTGATGAAAAAAAACACTCGATGAGTGAGCACAAATTCATCAGAGAAAACAGCTGCCTCTGTAAGAGTAGACACTTTCTGTTCATTCAAGTAAATTACAATTTTCTCTGGCAAACTATTTTTGAATTCTTCCAGCAAAATTAATTCCTTGAGTTGTTCTAGAGTTGTAACTTTATTCGCAGTACACCACTTTTCAAACAAATTTGCCTTGTCACGAGCGAATTCAACAAACGTTTGTCCTGGGGATTTTACATGATTCCTAAATTTTTGACGGTACGCTTCAGGAATTAATTCATAGGCACGCAACACAGCATTCTTCATCGCGTCGTAATCTAAACTCTGCTCAAGCGTCAACGTGGAACAAACTTCTTGAGCTTTCCCAACGAGTTTACACTGCAAAAGTAGTGGCCAAACATTTCGCGGTCATTGAAGTGTGGCAGCGATGCGTTCAAACACAGTGAAGTATGTATCTACTTCACTTTCACGGAAGAGTGGGACTAACGCAATTTGTTTACTAATATCAAAATTTTGACTTACTTGCAAGTTGCTTCAAGACACAGCATCCGAGCCAGGAGTGGAAGTGCTATCCGAAGAAGACACAGGTGTACTCGCGCCAGGTGGACCAGTAGTTGGAGGCTTGTTAGGAACTTTAGTTTTAAGTTCGAGCTCCAGCTCTTTCAGACGAATTGCACGCTGAGTCTCAAGCTCGACTGTTTTCACGTGCAACAGCTGACTTTAATACTGCTGCCAGCTTAGTTCCAAATCAAGCTCCTTTAGCTTAATAGCCAATAATGGGTCTCGTGGAGATGGCAGCTCAGCGGGATCTATGCTGAACGGTTCCGCAGGTTTGGTCTGCTCCGCTCCCTCACCCACAGAACTCACAATTTGATCTGTAACACCCGCTTGCACGCCCTCCTCTGGCAAGACCCATTCTCCACCAAATGTCTCACTATCACTCCCTTAATCTCCCTCTTTACTGCATCTCGAGGCACCTTGATCTGATACAAATCCGCGATTGCAAATAAGTCATCTTTACATTTTTCTAATTGTTGCGCCGTAGGCCGAATTGCAAACTCTTCTAAATCAAATTTAGAAGACATCTCAAAAACTCTACCGAATTCCCTTCCCCTAAAAGTAAAAACCCCAAGGCAAACGATAAAAAACAAGGCAAATTTCATCAGATCAAATAAACCATTTGTATGTATGCTACTGAATTTGGTTGTTCAAACCGGAGAAAGCTTGAACTGGCGGACGAGCCCCCAATTTATGTTACGACCGTCTAGGGCCAGCCATAACATAAATGAATGTGTGCTCACTCAAAGATAAATTTTCAACAAAGGTAAATTTATTAACAAAATATAATGGAAACCATAAACAAAGGGATTAAATAAAGGAGTGGACCAGGCCAAAATAAACAAAAATAACTAATTTAAGTACCCTCTAAATTCCCTACAAAAAACACATTAAAAGAAAATTACAAAGCAACTTCCCTAACTCCCTTAACCCAAAACATAGAATAAAGATATATGCAAAAGAAATGGCGTCACACTCCCTACTTCCCTTAAACTGAGTATTTACAAATAATATTTACATAATGTAACTGAAGGCAAAAGCAATACTGAGAATTATAAATCGAACTGAACAAAAGCAAGTTTTACAAAGCACACACAATCAAAGAAGAGACAAAAACAGAGCAAAACAAATGGCACAAAGTCGGCCTCGATAGTGTGTTTGGGGTGGTCCTTATCATAGCAACGGAAATCAACCAATCGGGCCCAGACCAATCAGGATCTCTGCTGGCTTGAGTGCAGGCCACTCCTTCTCCTGCATAGAAACACTCAAAAACAACATGCAAATACTTCTAAAAAGACATTGGATGTAACATCACAAACAAATGACACTGAACTAAAACAACACAATATATACAAAGAGTCCATAGACTGTTAAGAGCATTGAGTGGTGGTTCTTTACCATAAAACAGTTGTGAGGAAACTTTGTGTGTTGATAGTCCAAAGTGTTCTCCCATGTATACAATCCAAAGTGCTATAATCCAAAGTGCAAGTGTTAGTCCTGGAAGGGTAAGTGTCCACAAACAGTATTTTACAATCCAGGCATTAGATGGTCACCAACCTGATTCTTGTTTAGGTGTCAGGCCTCCATCTTAAACCATACTGCTTCTTTTATAATGAGAGGCTACTTCCTACTACCTGTTATGTGATTGCTCACACGACAGGTAGTCTCAGTTCTTAAAGACAAACATTTAAGAGGAGTAAAATGGACAATGAAACATGAAAACCTATTAAAACTCTGATACACAAATATAGTTATATACAGAGTGGTTAAGACACGTCCCTTATGTGGCAGTGTCACAAATTTATTATTTCTAAATTAAGTATTACATTATTTACAAACAAATTATTTAGTTGTCAGTAGTTCCTAAGATCATTTAGAAAGTGTAAGTAAGTGATTAATAAACTATTTAAACGTACATTTATACATATTATTTAGACATATAGTAATAGTTACTCAGTGTATTAATAAATGCTTTATTAACACGTATTCCTACTGTAATTCATGATTAATTCAGGTAGTTATAAAACATTTAGTAGTTGTCAGTTAAAGGTGCAATAGGAGATTTTCTTCAGAAACATTTTTTGTTATGCTGGTTAAAAGTCTCCTCATATCCTGATAGCAATCACTATGTTAAGCGGTGTAAATGTATTTTTATAAATATATATAAACTGTGGAAGGTGTAGGACCATAAAATGTTCATTCAATCATTGCGTTCAGTCCGAACGGTCCGATAGCATCTGTTCCCTGTCGGTCAACGTGTGTTTGCGGAGTCAGTGCGAGAATGAAAGGCAAACAGCAACAACCTTCAACCTTCAACAACTTTCCTTCTGAACTGACAACAAGTGGCACTGGAAAAGTATTGACCAAAAGAAAGACAGTCTTAGAAAGGGCTACAACGAAAAAAGGCTGAATCATAAAAGAGCTAAAACCCCAAATTAATATCGGTGTTGCTTTTCCACACTGGAGACAACTGCGTTAGTCAACGGGTCTGAAAGATGATGCCATGGTTGCAGTAGTTCTTTTGGACAGGCAGATACATGGTATGATTTGATTTTGGTGTGTTTTGATAGTAACGCATAATGTAGCATATGCAGGGTTGGGCAAAGATACATCAAAATGTATTTTAAAATAAAATGCCAAATACCTTAATTTTAAGTGTTGTAAGACTGATGCTGGACTGTCTAGACCAAGAGAGGGCTACTCTTTGAGAAAACAAAGGAAATTAACATTTGAACTCTCTCTTGCAAAATTAGCATCCCCATCCGAGACGCAATCACACCAAGTCAATCACCTCAGCATTGCCTTAATCTACATTTTCTTTCCTTCACCCCCCTCTTCCCCCATCTCTTCTCTCTACATGCAGAGATGACCTGAAATTCACCCAAAATCTATATGGTTTAATGTGAACAGTTATCATACAACATTATACATGTTTGGTATCATTTGAAATGTCTCAGTGCGACTGGTACAAAGGTCTCATTCCCACAGAAGTAAACCAGAAGGTAATAAAGGTTTTAAGATTTTAGAGATATTTTGCTCTCTGTAATGGGTGTCCACCTTCACAGGGTCTTTCATGCAAATGGCCTTCTGTCCCCAAAAGGTGTAAACTACTCAGTCTAGGACCCTGATTAATGCAAATTCCCATTGTGAACTCATGTTTCCATTTGAAAGAAGTTTCTGTCTTGGTCTGAGTATTTAAAGAGATGTTGCAGGAGGCTCAGGGCGCGATTCTGTAATCAGATCAGCCCACATTGCTTAGTGTCCTTCAGACACTCAGCCATGTGTATTTTCCTAATGTCAGGTATGCATCTTTTACTCTGTTTCTGAGCATCTGATGTTTTGTATTGGTCATCTTTGAATTGATTATGTAATTGGCATTATACATTTACCTGACTAATAAATTGTTATATTTGACTTTATTCTGACGTACTCTGAAATTACTGATTCTAGTAAATTCAGGCATGAAAATGGGTCAGGGGTGAAAAAGGTGAGAAGGATATTACCCCTCTAGGGGGGTACGGGGGCATGTTCCCCCGGAAGAAAAATTTAAATATTCTATATTTTAAAGCATCAATCTGATGCATTTTGAGATGCTTTTTTTGCCAACATGGGGAGAGCTGGAGAAACTTAACTTCAGCCATGAGTCAAAAATTATTATGGCCTCCTTACTAAGTATTATGCAAGCCATTTCATGCCAGCCTGTCACTGGGACTAACATTTACAGTATATGAAACACAATGTGGTAAGGGCACCACAAATGGCTTAATGCATAACCCCCACAAGAGATGGTGGACATGCTGTAACTTAACTTGTCTACTCTTCCATCATGATTGACAGCCAATACAATGTTATGTAATTCAGATTTTAATACATTTTATTGGCAAAGATAACAATTTACATTACAGTTCGTAATACTCTCAGAACCAGATCTCATTTTTTCTTCTTTGCCTGAACCACCAGTGTCTCCATGGCAATCATCCCCACTTGCTATTTGGGGGAAGAACCTAGCGCTATGATTGGTCGAACTCTTCTTCTTTTGCTGTTGCTTGATTTGAGGACTGCTCGTGCACAGAGGCGTCACCAGGTTTTTGCGTAGTTTAGAGTGACAAATCGTACCAGCGTACTTTGAAGTCAAAATGCGTATCCGCTACGCAAATTGCGTACAGGTTGGCAGGTCTGCTTATTGATAGAACGGTGGACCACTTTACCTTCTGCCTTGTCAGTCCCCTCACCTCAAAATCTACCTCCTCAAAAACGGTAGCGTTAGCTAATAATTTTCCACCGGAGCTTTAGCTAGCTGGCTAACGTTGCGTTCTCTCCTGCTGTATTCAATGACTCAATTCATCAAGCTGTAGATAACGTTAGCTAAGTCTATGTCAACAGAGCTCCTGGGTAACTTAACTTAGATATACCAGAAAATATTAAAATGATTGAAACCATCACATACCAAATTCAGTCAGGTAAATCGCCGAGGCCAGGCGTGCTTTCAGCTTCTGATGGTGGTCTGCACTGGTGATGCAAGACCCTTCGTGTTAATATTTCCATGCACTCGCGTTCCCTTCTGGCACGCGCACCTGTTCGCAGTTCACTGAATATGAATTTATTATATAAAGTTACCATTAGAAAGGTTAGATTGGTCAGCTTGGTTCTATGGTAATGGTCATGACCTCTGGTTAGATATAGTCTTGTTTTAATTCAGTGTGTTCAGATCTATGGGGACTAAATAACATACTTTTAGAAATAAGCAAGCATGGTGCGGCGTCTAAAAGTATTAGTCATCGCCTCTGTCTAATGACCAAGACTGACGAGTTTGTGTATATGAGATCGTATACCCGGCCGGTGCGAGACTCAAAGCATTATAAGAATCCAAATAAACGAGTACAGTAAGAGCAAAGAGTTAAATAGAATAATCAAATGTAGAGCTAAATTATTATACAAATGACCAATAATCAGTTGACATTCTAAACTAAATTCGAGGTCATAATAAAATGGAGTCAGATAAAAGTTTATTTGGAATTAAACTACTTTGCCACACTGAAAAGACTGAACGCGCAAGGAACCTTCTCCGTCCTGTGGGAAACCGCCGTTGGGCCAATTGGGCGGGCCTTACTGTGTATCAAAATAAACTACAAAATACAGCAGCCACACCATGTAATCAAAATAAACAACTGTATTTTTGTATTTTAAAAATACTAAAAAATACTTTTACAAGGGGGCATGTAATTTCTTCGCAAACCTTCCATCAATTGGCCTATTTGATCTATCCCTTCACCATTACATTGACCATTAGCAACAGCTTTTCTCTGCCCGAGTCATGCAATAAATCTGACAAATGCAACCAGTTAATTTTTCAAACATTTTTCAAAATCCATGAACACCTTTGTCATTCATACTTGACCATCTGCAAAACACTATATTTGCAGCACATTTTTCCAATGCTAAAACACTGCTTTCAAAACTGATAAAAGCACATTCAAATCAGAATGATGGGAAACTGTGCATTTCTGCAGGAATTATATATAAATATATTATAAATATATTATATATAATATAAAATCTTAGCAGAATATTTATAATGAAATTAAATAATAATTATTCCAAACAAAACTAATTACAATTTCAGCTCATCTATTCCAAACATTTTCCAAAGCGCTTGTCCTGTAGGGTCATGGGGAGGCTGGAATCTTTTCCAGCATCTCGGGTTGTAGTCAGGAAAACACCCTGGACAGATGGCCAGTCCATCTCAGGGATGAAACACACACACATTCATATTCACATTCACACCTACAGGCAAACGTACAGTCTCCACTTCACCTGTCCTGTATGTCTTTGGATTGTTGGGGAAACTGGAGCACCAGAGGAAACCAACGTCAACATGGAGAGAACATACAAACTCCACACAGAAAGACTCCTGAAACAGCTGGGACTCCAATACTGCACACACATCATTATATATCACGTCATTATTATACATGTATTCTATTATTCTGATGTTTTTTTGTTTGTTTTTGTAATTACTGCTTCAGGAATTTGTTTTGTTTTATTTCAAATGGCTGCATTTCTCATTGATTCTTTATGCTGTAATACAGTCAGTAAAATGAAAAGATGTTATTCTGTAATGAAATACTTGTTTATTTGAAAAATCATTCAAACTTCAAAGATCAAAGTTCATCATTTATATAATAATCTCTGTTGTTAGTGTTTTTTAGGTAAGTGTGTTATGAATGACATGTATGTTTTCTTAATGAGAACTGTTGCCAGTGTTATGGTAGAACAAGCTTATTTTGAGACATATATGAAGTGTTTTATTGGTCTGAGTGAGTTGAAGGTGAGATTAACTGTTTAGCCAAGATTCATGTTGATAATGCAGAGTTTTGAAAATGGTCAATACTCTAAATTATGATTTCAAGATTTATTATATTTAGTTTATTATTCATCAATATAAAGTGATCCTAGTAAAAAAAAAAAAGCTAAATGAATTATTTGTATTTTAAATGCTTTTATAGAATAAAAAAAGAACTGTCAAAAGTTTAATCTCGGCCAACATTGTGTGTCTCTGTGGGTCGGTCAATACGGTAGAGGAGCTCAGCAGGGAGGAAGTATCCCAGGTACTCCACAGTGTTTGGGGTGGTATCTATGTAGTAATGGCCCCCCTCACCATGGTGACTGAAGCCATGGGTATGCTCCACTCTCAGGTCAAGACCCTGTGAATTGTGCACAACAGAAATTAAACTGGGAACAACAGACTTTAGCTAATATGAAATATTTAGCAAAGATTCAAAATAATATTGTCAGAAAAATGGAGGGTATGACATTGTTACTGGTTTGGTACTCACTGGGTCTCTGGACACCATGACAGTTTGAAAGATCAGTGGTGCACTGACTTCAAAATGCCTGAGCCAGTTATCAACATCCTCATTGGTGTTTAGAGGGCAGATAGAGAATTCACGTGGCTTAAAGACAGAGCAGTGAAATGTTTACGTTCACATACAGTATAAGGAGCTTCCATAATTTATGTTGTAATATTTCTATTTTAAGTTTAATCATAGTTCAAGTTACCCTATTCTATAAAGTTTAACAGTGACTGCTTTCAAGGACTATGTACACTACCATTCAAAAGTTTGGGATCTGTAAGATTTTTCAATGTTTTTGAAAGGTCTGCTCACCACAGCTGCATTAATTTGGATGGGGGAGGGGTGGCGTCCCTGGTATTGCCCAAGTCCAAATAAATTTAAATTTTTACTCTTCTTTGTATCATTCAAACTCCTTTAAAACCTGATAAAATCCCCTCAGACTGTAGGTCTTAATCGTCCAGTTTTTCTGCTTAAAGTAGATGTGAAAATCCTGGCTAAGGTTCTCTAAGGTTAAAAACTGTTATTCAAGACTGGCTTGGTAAAAAAACAGACAAGGCTTTTTTAACCTTAGAAGGCTGATGAACAATTTACATCTTGTCTGACTCATTTGTAATATGTAACTTGTCTCTAACTCATGTCGAGAAGGCTTTTGACTGTGTTGAGTGGGACTATTTATTTTATTCATTAGGACCTACCCCATCTAAGGGTTGACCCCCTAAAAATATAATTAAAAACCATGCTGTGTATTGTAAACAATACAAATTTAAAATGCGTTTTAAAGGGGTCATGAATTGAGAAATCAACATTTCCTTGAGCTTTTGATATATAAGAGGTCATCGTACTATAAGAATATCCTGCAAGTATCAGAACTGAAAACTTCCTTGTTAGTCCAATAAAAGCTTTTATTGACACTAGGCCCATCGGACGACTGATCCTGGAATGTCTAGACAGGTGAAACACCACCTCCGCAGAAGAAATCAACGCCTACTTCATCATTGCAATGTTAGCCCCGCCCACTGGCGTGTTAGTGAGATGAGGAGGAGAGGAAAGCGAGACAGGACAAAAATAACATTACCTTTCAAAGGATCCTAATGCTGGGAATATGGTTATTTATTTTCAACAATGTGAATGTCTCAATTGAGCTTTATTTATTTGTTATCGCGATTTCACTCTGGGTTCTTTGGTAAATCAATCGCATTTCGGCGCAGGCTTTGCAAACAGACTTTTATGATATGGACTCGACAGTAATGCATTTTTGATTTAAAAAGCATATTAACATTATAAGTGCACCCCTGGAAACATTATAAAACAATAAAACAACGCAGTTCATGACCCCTTTAAGTTTAGAAACATTTTGAATTTTGTCATAAATTGCAATATTTTTTCAAATGATTTGACATGTCGGCACAAAATTCAGTAGGCATCATCATGGGCATGTCCTGAAGGTACCTGAGCGCCATCTAGTGCTCCAGAAATAAGTTTTGTTTTTTTGTAAAAACACATAACTTTCGAAAACATTTCAAAATTTGTTTTCTTCATGTCATTACGTTCCTTGGTTTATGCCGATTCCGACAGTATCAGAATGTTATGACCTACTGGTGAAAAAAAAAGTTATGATGTTGTGAAGTTAACAAGGCCGACCTAAAATTGGTTCAGAGGTCGTATCTCAGCCAAACTTTGAGCAATCAAAACAAGAATTGGTACACTTCATCAGAACCAAGATCCTAGGGTCCATGCCAAATTTGGGAACAATGCCACCTACAGGTCATGAGATATGAAAAATGGCTTTTTTTTGCCAATATCTTTCGAACAGTTTGTCAGAAAATCATAATCTGTTGCAATTCTTTTAAATGTGTCTCTTCAGCTATCAGATTAACCATAAGCTACATTAGAATTAAGTTAGCTTAGCATGCCAGTCTGGTTAAAATATTAAGTAATGCTTTTGTGTAATCATTCTCACACTGAAAGCTCTCCTTGGCAATCTGGTCAACTGAGTGGCGCAATCTGTAATGCCACGAGCCCCGATCCTTTCAGGTTGTGGCACATGCCCAAACCTGTGTGGCACATGCCCAGACCGCAAGAGGTACTGTGGCCAGAAGTGGTACAAAAGTTGCTCCTGTTCCAGACATTGCATCTTTCTAGGAACGATCTTATTAAAAATGCACTTCATGTTTTATATTTACAAAATCTTCATTTTGAGTTGATTCTCACTTGAACTATGGAACTTTGGCATCTGTGTGAGCACATGTCTTCCCAGTGGCGCAACGAGATGAGTGACATGCACCTGACCCAGAGATTTTGGGTTTGAGTCCAGTGTTGTACAACTTTATAAAATTGTGTGTAATGTTGAGTCATTTCGATTCCTTTATTATTAGGGGCCAAGCCCCTGTTGTATCCGTTAGTTTTCCGCACTATTATTTTTCTTCCCAAATGGGAGTCTATGGCAGCCCTATGAACAGAATATGAGAAAATGATGAAATTTGGCACAATCCTAGAGATGGTAATAAAAAGTGATTTGACCAATTTTGGAGTCTCTAGGACCAACTCTATAGTGCCACCACCAGTTCACAAGTTGACTTTTTAAAGGTTTTAACTTTTAAACCCTTTGTTCTAGAAAAATTAAATTTAGTTCACCCGATTCCTCTCTTTATGTTGATCACATTCAACATCTTACATTAAGACTCTGCTCAGTACAGTAGTGGCCATTTTAAAAAGTACAGTATTCCCTTTTTTTCACTACTCCTCCTTTAAACGTTTCCCAATTCTTACGAAAATTGGCTCAGATCATCTTTGGACCAAGCCGCACAGATATGACTGAACAGATTTTTTTTTTTTCATCCATGTTCAAAAGTGATGACGCAAACTTAACAAGGTCGATCCGAAATTGGTTCAGAGGCTGTATCTCGGCCAAACCTTGAGCAATCAAAACAAAAATCGGTATGCTTCATTGGGACCATGATCTGAGGGTCCATGCTAAATTTGGGAACAATGCCACCTACAGGTCATGAGATCTGAAAAATGGTTATTTTTGCTAATAACTTTTGAACAGTTTGTCAGAACATGATCTTGGTGATCTTGGTGTCAGATCATGATCTTTGTGTCAGTGGATTCCTTGTGTCATGCCAAATGTGGGGATAACGATTTTGCCAGGATCGGATGAACCATTGGGCCGCCATTTTGAATTTTGTCATAAATTGTAGTATCTTTTAAACAACTTGACATATCGGCACAAAATTCAGTAGGTATCATCATCATCAGACACCTAACCTTCTCATACCTGAGAAGTTTCAACACAGCGCCACCTAATGTTCCAGAGATATAAGGATTTTTGCAAAATCGCTAATAGCTTTGTCCAAAATTTGTATTCTCCGTGTTGTTTTGTTCCCTGGCTAATGTCGATTTTGACAATGTGTCATTTGTTTTTTTCCTTAAATATACCCGTCCACCATATTGAAGTTAACGAAAAACAGTTTTTTCGCTACTTCTCATACAAATTTTGTCCAAAATTGGCTCAGATGATCTTTGTACCGAGCAGTACAGAAATTACTGAATAGATTTTTGATATTCGCTACTGTTTGAGATATTCGTCTCCGAATGTGACCTTGCTTGTGTTTGTTGTCTTATGCTAATTAGCTTAGCATGCTAATTGGTTAATTGTAAAAGTTGCTTCTGTTCCAGACATTGAGTCTTTCTGAGAATGATCTAATCTGAACTTATTAAAAATATAACATGGGTGCATTTCTACAAAAATTCTTCATTTAGAATTGATTCTCACTTGAACTATGGAACTTCGGCATCTGGGTGAACACACGTCTTCCCAGTGGCGCAACAAGATGAGTGACAGGCGCCTGGCCCAGAGAGTCC
This sequence comes from Mylopharyngodon piceus, assembly GCA_039654765.1. Lineage (NCBI taxonomy): Eukaryota > Metazoa > Chordata > Actinopteri > Cypriniformes > Xenocyprididae > Mylopharyngodon > Mylopharyngodon piceus. The sequence continues at coordinate 42,133,501 of CM077443.1, read as the reverse complement.
CGTGTAGGACAACTTTATAAAATTGTGTGTAATGTTGTGTCATTTCGATTCCTTTATTATCCAGGTAAGCTTTGTACTAACCTTTCTTCCTCTAGGATTAGAAATAAGTGTGTTTTTGTTCATTCTATGTTCATTCTCATCTACACTTCTGTTCATTTTGTGTTCATTCTTACCTATACTTCTGAACCATTTGTTTTTCATCTACATTACATTTCTGCTGTTTTTGCTCTTCCTGCTCTGCAATGCGCTACAGCCCCTTCAGGAGCTTGGCCCCATATTGCTGCTTGCAGCTATATTTATTTATAATTATTGTTATTTAAATGTATATATTTTTAACTGTATTACTATTTTCATTATATTTTCATTATTTTCATAGTATTTGAGTGTCTTGGTGCAAGCATTCATAATCTGTTTTGTAACTGACTCAACTTATGTTGTATTGTCTTTTTTTCTTCTTTTTGTAACACTTTGAAAAGTATCAATAAAATAGTTAAACTAAATAAATTAATTTAAAATGAACTTTTCTATTTTAGTATATTTTCTATTTGTATATATTCTATTTCTGAAATTTAAATCTTGAATCTTACTAACCAAAACTTTTGAATGCTATTGTACATCCATAGAAATGATGGAGTAAGACCTTTACAGATGTGTTATAAATGAAATGATATTTTTTAAATATCTCCTTTTATGTTCCACAGAAGAAAGTTGTACGCTGTTACAGGTTTGGAATGTTATGAGGGTGGGTAAATGAGACCAACATTTTTGGGTTAACTTAACACATATGTCCATAAAAGTTTATGTAAATTCTGTTATCTTTATTGTCCATAGAATCGACAATGCTTAAATATAGACTATGATAGTTATCCACACAAATTACAAAATCCAATAATTACTGAAGTGTCTATTATTTAGAAACTGCATGTGCTAATGTATTATTTTTACTTTTTAACTTCCATAGTCTTGCGCATTATATGCCCTACAAATATTTTATTTAATTATTTTATTATTTAATTACCATGATATGGATCTTTGCCTTCCCCTTTTGTATGACGAAAGTTCCCCCCAGGGCCACGCTCTGCTCCCTATAATGTTCTTCCATGGTCTTCCTCATGCAGCTCACAAGACTGTCCTCTCCAGTCCTTCTGCAGGCTCTCACCTCAATGACCTGCAATGGTAGTTTTTTTTCAAACTTTGTTATATTTAATTGTTATATTTAAAAGTTTGGGGTCAGTATGATTTATGACATCATCATATTAGAATGACATCTGAAGGATTATGTGACACTTAAGACTGAAGTAATCGATGATGAAAATTCAGCTTTGCCATCATCACAGGAATGAAATTACAAAACTTTAAAATATATTCAAATAGAAAACATTTATTTTAAATTGTAATAATACTATTTTACAGTTTTAATGTATTTTAGCTTAAATATTTGCGGCCATGGTGAGCATAAGAGACTTTTTTTAAAAACATTTAAAAAATCTTACTGCCCAAAACTTATGAATGGTGGTGTAAATATTCAATCAAAACATTTGAAGTGGTTTTGGGTTCCTTTAATAATTATTAGTAGCTCACTCCTAATAATCATTTCATCACTTATGGCCATTATCAAAGGAAAAACTCCATGTAGTAACTCAATCACAGTACTGAGGTTGTACAGAGATGCAAAGTCTCCATGGTTCTTACCTTTCCAGGTTTGCCTTCACATGCATAAAGGTTTGCGAGGAGGCCAAAGTCACAGTCATGAAACCTGTCACTGTATTTTTCCTGTAGACATTTTCCATCCACTGGGTTGATGGAGGAAAAATAACTGCCATTCACTGCAGGTCTCCCCTCAGCTTCAGTCACCACCAGAGGCATTAACTAGGACAAAACAGGACAATACAGTGTTAAAAACCCCATTGAACTCTGCATTAAACCAAAAAGAAGAAAAATCCCGAAACCACAATGTGTAACATTATGTAGAAGTAAGCATTTTCATTTAACAATGCCATTGCAAATTGACATCAATTTAAACATATTTGTAGAAGTACTAAAAGGACCATTAATTTTTTTAGGTCTTGAAATTCTAATGTGGAAAAACTGCCACTGGTTTTAGTGCAGCTATACATACCTCTCCATTTATCCCAACTGTCTTAGAGGAGACAGCACCGGCACCAAGAATAAATGCACCAGGCAGCTCAACCTCCTTGGACACAAGGTTCATGTTGTAAACCTTTGAGGGCAAAGTTTGCATCAGTTAGTTGTACAAATATGTTTCTTTCTGAAATTACATTTATAATTCATTAACGCACCTTGTCCAGTCGGACCAGAGGAATCAGATAGGGTACACCTCCCACATCAGTAATACGTGGTTTGCCACAAATACCTAATAAAAGAGTAACAAGTGTTGTTTAAAGAGCCTGTTACTCTTTGACATAAACTGACTTACATCTGTACTCACCCTTGACAGGAAACCTGAAAGGCTCGTGTGTAAGATCTGGACAGTCAGTAACAGACACTTTTACATCAGAAAAATTCGTATTCAGTCCTGATTCCAGCACTGTAACACACACAAATATATTAGTCACTATAACATATGGAAGCCCCACACCCTACAGCCCTAAAAAAGGTGTGTGGGGTGGGTGTCTTAGATCCTTCCTGAGCCTATTTTTCTCTCTCTTTTTTCTCTTCAATTAATTTTTTTGGCAAGTCTGTCAAACCAGCCTTCCCTCCGGTAACATTCACTCAAGCTTGTTTCGGCCCCTCTGCTGGAGCCTGGGGCCGAATCTCTCTTGCAGGGTTGGAAGAGGTGTCTATGGCGGAGTCCGATATAAAGGGTCAGTCTCGCAGCCCTACAGAGGACTCCACAGCGCATTGCAGCGAAATGAGCGATTTCCCTGATGTTATAGATGAAAAACTCCTCTGCATCATGACCAAGGCAGTGAACGAGCTCAGCCTGGAATGGTTTTCCGTGAACCCACCCACGGCCGACTGAACGAGTGGGTCCCTCAGTCAGGCCTGCCACCAAAAAGCTGGCCCTCTGCTTTCTGTGTTTCAGGCCAAGATGACCGCCCCACTGTTCTTCAGGTCCTGCACATTCTTTGGTTTTCCAGCATCTTCTGCATATTTGAACCCTTTTCAGCTGTGGCTGTATGATTTTGAGATCCATCTTTTCACACAGGACAACTGAGGGACTCATACACAACTATTACAAACGCAGCAAACATTCACTAATGCTCAAGAAGGAAACATGATTGCCAGCAGCCATATCACCCTGCAGCCCAAGACTGGTTATCCACTGAAGCTAAGCAGGGCTGAGCCTGGTTAGTACCTGGATGGGAGACCTTCTGGGAAAACTAGGTCGCTGCTGGTAGAGGTGTTAGTGAGGCCAGCAGGGGGTGCTCACCATGTGGTCTGTGTGGGTCCTAACGCCCCAGTATAGTGATGGGGACACTATACTGTCAAAAAGCACCATCCTTCGGATGAGACGTTAAACCGAGGTCCTGACTCTCTGTGGTCGTTAAAAATCCCAGGATGTCCTTCGAAAAGAGTAGGGGTGTAACCCCAACATCCAGGCCAAATTTGCCCATTGGCCTCTGTCAATCATGGCCTCCTAATCATCTCCATATACTGATTGGCTTCATCACTCTGTCTCCTCTCCACCAATAAGCTGGTGTGTGGTGGGCATTCTGGCGCAACATGGCTGCCGTCGCATCATCCATAAAATTTCCTGATAATTTACTCACCCCCATGTCATCCAAGATGTCCATGTCCTTCTTTCTTCAGTCGAAAAGAAATTAAGGTTTTTGATGAAAACATTCCAAGATTATTCTCCTTATCGTGGACTTCAATAGACCCCAAACGGTTGAAGGTCAAAATTACAGTTTCAGTGCAGCTTTATAAGCTGCACTGGGCTTTAAACGATACCAGACAAGGAATAAGGGTCTTATCTAACGAAATGATCGGTCATTTTCTAAAAAAAAAAAAAAAAAAAAAAAAAAAAAAATGTATATATATATATATATATATATATATTATATAAACACAAATGATCGCCTCGCAAGTGCTTCTGCCAGACCGCCTTCCGTATTCTTCAAAAAGCTTACGCTTTGTGTCCTACACCTTCCCTATTCAAATTACGGAACGAACGCGGGAAATTTTAATTTGAAAGTGAACTAATCCTTTAAGAGCCGGGGGATGTAAACTTTTGAACAAAAAGATGACGTGTAAGTTTTTCTTTTGTTTAAAGATCACATTTATTCATTTAGTACTGCCCTCCAGACACTATACAGAAAATACAGAAAAAAAAAACAAAAAAAACAATTTACCCTGATCATCCAATTTAAAAAGTTTTCACCCCCCGCTCTTAATGCGTCATGTTTCCTTCTTGAGCATCAGTGAATGTTTGCAGCTTTTGTAATAATTGTGTATGAGCAGGGCTGGCCCAAGCCTTTATGGGGCCCTAAGCAGAATTTTATTTGGGGGCCCCTCTGTGCCACCAATTTGATTGACTATTGTCAATGCTTGATTATTTTACAATTTTATTAGTTGTAGCAGTGTTGCTTGCATCATACCAGTGTCTGCCTGGCATGTTTTTACCCTTCTACGGTTTTTAATTGCAACAGTATAGCAAACCTACAAGAGTGGTCAGGTGTTAATTTGCACTTTAATATTCAAAGTCTTACAGTACTAAGTGGCATACTTAATTTGGTGTACTGAAAAGTAGCTAAATAAACCAGCAGACAATGCATTTACTGTAAACAAGTTAACCACTTTAATTGCTTTTGGTTAAAAGAAATTAGCAACATGCAAAAGTGCAGAACAATTAACTACAAATAAAATAACTTAAGATAAACAGTATCTTCTTCTAAAATCAGATCAGATGGACCTGTAACAAGACAACAATAATACATTTATAAACATTAAAGGGGTAGTTCACCCAAAAATGAAATTTATTTAATCATTTACTCACTCTCAAGTTGTTTTAAGCCTGAATGAGTTTCTTTCTTCTGTTGAACATAAAAGTTATTTTGAAGAATGTTGGTAACCAAACAGTTGTTGGTCCCCAGATACTTCCATATATTTTTCCTACTAGGAAGTCAATGGGGCCCATCAACTGTTTGGTTACCCACATTCTTCAAAATATCTTGTACATGTCTACACTGCGTTTCTGAGCATGCTGTCTTTTGTTTCTTTCGTTCATGGTTTTGACTTCCTGCCCGGATTCTTGGTATCCCCTGTTTGCCTGTGTTCCTGCGACTGTTTACACTGTGTACCCTGTGTTTTGACCTTTGCCTGGATTACCCTTTCAATATTTGGATCCTCAACCTTCATGTCTCCGAGCAGTTGCATGACATGCGTGTATATTTTCTCCCTGGTCATCATGTGATTTTCTAATGGTGCATTTGTCAAATTATTGAAATGGTCTTTAATTTAATTGTATTTTAATTTTAATCGGGATTTTAATTTTCAATTGAATCCACTTATGGACAAATTCCCTTCAGGTACTGCAGCTCCCTCATTTCAGGCTAAACTCATTAATTCTTTATGTGATGATTTGGATTATGTGCATGTGTGGCGGGCACAACATCCTGCTGACTAAGAATTTTCTTTCTTTTCTAAACAACATTTTTTTCAAAGTTTTTTTTATTTATTGATTGATTTTTACATTATAAATCACATTTAACAATCCCCCAACCCTCACCATCAAATATCTAGAGTAGCGTCTATAGTGCCCATTAATTCAGATAGGAATTGTAAGTAGAAGAACCGAACATACATGTATACATGCCAACATACATCAAACTCCAGCCAAATATAAAAAGAGATACATGCACACACACTCAGATGAGAAAAAATAATAATAACAATAATTATAATAAACAAAAAATAAAAATGAAATAAATAAAAAAAGAAAAAAAAAAGCCAATAACAGGGCATTATTTAAACAGGCTTACCAACATAGTCAATAAAAGGGTGCCACATCTTAAAAAATTGTTTTTCCGACCCTTTTAACAAATACCTAATTTTTTCAAGGCAGAGACAAGACATCATATCTCTAATCCAATTGAGTATGGGTGGGTGGGTGGGAAGGGATCTTTCCACTTTAATAGTATCACTCAACATGCTAACAAGGAAGAGAAAGCAAGGACTTTACACATAGATGCTGACAGCCATGACTCCTCTGGAGCTACTCAAAATAATGCCACCAGAGGATCTGGCTCTAAACTGTGCTGAAGAACTGCCAAAAGGGTGTGAAATATCGATTGCCAGTAACACTCTAATTTGGGGCATGTCCAGTACATGTGAATTAATGATCCCTCAGCACACTGACATCTATTGCATATGGGGCTAGTACCAGGAAACAAATCACGTAAATGCAAGCGGAGTCTGTCTACCCTATCGAAAGTCTGTTGTGATGCTAATTTACCCAAATGAATGACGTTGACACGTAAAAGCTAATCGACTTGTGCAAGGAATTCTGTACCATGTTAGCCTGGCTTCAGAAGGGGATATAAAGTATGCGTGAGTCAGAACTTCAACAAACAGAAACAAAGAAAGTACTTTTAAACACTGCCCTTGAGGAAACTAAGCCAACCAGCGCCAGCGGTACTAACGAGCAATCTCCTGCGGCAGCAGCAGCTAACGTTACTGCTGCTATTACCACAGATAATGATGTTAATAATAATGTCAGTAATCATGAGTGGCCCGACTGTTGGTCAAGGGATCAAATTACGTATTTTTGCTCATAGAACGACTGGCTGATTTACAAAGACTATAAGCTTGGCTGCAAAATATGTAGCAACATTCCATCACTCGCTGTCCAGAAAGAGCAGGGACTGAGGCTGTCAACTGAGTGGAGAGAGTATTTAATTAGTTCTTTTGGTACTGACAAGGCTAAACACCAACACTCACTGTGCAAGAAAATAAAGGAACATAGAGATTCAAAATCCCACTTAAAAGCAGCAGAGATAGTTAAAATGGCATACCGCGATGAAATGAACAGGCAACTGCAAGCCATGCACAGGGCTGAACACGATACAACTTGCCGAGTGTTTGAACAGCGTACAAAATCGGTAAACATGGGCGTCCTTTCGCAGATATGCAAACTGATGTGACGTTGCAAGAGTTGAATGGAGTGAACATGGGCCGAGTTTTGCACTCTCACAAGACGTGTGCTGATGTCATCGACCATATCACAACAGAGATGAAAAAAAGATGGTCAATGACATCATTGAATCCAGGCGAAAATTATGCATTGATAGACGAATCCACCACAATCGGTGGCAGGTCTGTGTTGGTTGTCTGTTTTCAGGCAGCTATTGCTGATGCAGAAGAACCAGACACGTTTTTTGACCTGCTGGAGTTGGATGGGAAATGTCACAGAGACATTGCTGTCATGCCTTCACAAATATGGATTTGATGACCACTTTTTGGGTGAGTGTTTTGTGGCCTTTGTATGTGATGGAGCATCATTCATGCTTGGCAGGAAAGCAGGGCTTGCTACACAACTTTATGCCAGATTCCCAGACTTGTTTGTGTGGCACTGTTTAAATCATTGTCTAGAATTGGGAGTTGGTGATGTTCTCAAGGAGGTGCATGGACTTTCTTTCCATGGATTTTCTTTGATAAGCTGTACACTTTTTATCACGTCTCAGCCAAAAACAAAAGAGAACTGGATCAATATGCACAGTGTTGGGCAGCGTTTTCTTGTCATTGGCGTTGTTTTGTCAATTCGCTGAGTGGCTTCAAGTGAGAGGACTGTCAAAGCTGTTTGGGAGAACTACAGAGTGCTTCAGACTCACTTTTCTAATGCTGCTGGTGATGTAACCAGGGATTCAACAGAGAGAGCAAAATACAAGGGACTCAATGTGTCCATTGTGTTTAATCTTGGAGTTACGTATGATGCCTTAACAGAACTCAGCAATCTCTCAAGGATGCTCCAAAAGAGAGGAACCACACTGCCTGAAGCAGAGAAGCTGCTGTTTCAACAGATACAGGTGTTTGAGTCCATGGTTTCAACACCTGGCCCCCCACACAAACTGTTCTTCAAGCTGAAATGGAGAAATCTTTCCAAAATGTATCCCTGCATGATAATCAAAAGATTGTGAAGACCAATGCAAGACAATTCTTTCGCAGCATGGCCGAAACTATGAAATCAAGGACGGCTAAAACAACTTCCTCTCATGTCAGCACCCAAGAAAGCTCCTCACATAAAGGTGAGAGCAAACTGATGACAGACCTAAAGGTTCTTCAACCAGACACTTGGTCTGAGGAAAATCTGGACATACAGCATGGTGAAGCAGAGGTGCTTCGTCTATGTGACACATTTACAATAGAGAGAGAAGAGGAAGCGTCCAGGGATTTCGAGAATACAAGGGACTGAGGGCATCCTGGACCCCAGCTACCCTCAAGCCTCTTCTTAAAGCTGTCCATACCATTGTGGTGTCCACCAGTGAATGCGAAGGAGCCTTCAGTTGCATGAATGATGTTCTTACAGTCAAAAGGCTCTCTCTTGCTGTAAACAGACTGTCAGTTAAACCCCAATTTAGTTAAACCCCATAACATGCTGGTGCCATTTCTGTAAGTATGAACATCTCCTATTCATTATGAATAACAATGTTTGTCTTCCTTAATTTTCTAGTGCTTGCTGAATTTATGCTACCATCAAAAATTCAATCAGATAATACAACTTAATTGTCTACTGTTTCTTTAGAATAGCCAATTACTGAATTCACTGCCACCTGTGTAGCTACTCTTTAATTTTCTTTCTGGCTAAACTCCTCCTCTATGTCTATCTCTGTTGTGTGTCTCCATAGAGATTGATATGCCTCTTCTGTTCTGGTAGATGAGGAGCACCACTGCAGACCTGATGTCTGAAGACTTTTATTAATACACAAACACACACACACTCTCTCTGTCACACACACACACACACACACACACACACACACAAAGACTTTCATTAACACACAAACACACACTCTCTCTCTGTCTCACACACACACACACACACACACACACACACAAACAATAGTATCAAATCAGTTGTTTGGCAAACAGTTCCTTTAGTAAATAAATATGCTGTATCAGCAATATCTGCAAGTATTTTTTTTTTATTGTAAAAAATTTCAAATGTGATAATGATATTCAGTGGTGCATGAGAGTACCGGCACTTTTTTTCCCACTTCAAGCACTACTTTAAACTATACAAGTGAATACAAAGCACACATTGACAATGAGTGGACCTGTTTAAGAATACAGTTCCATGTGTCTTTGGAAAGTGGTCTGTCAAGGTCTTCCTCCCAAGCTCTCTTAATGTTATCTAGAGATGAAGATGCCAGATTGGTCATTAAATTATAAATAATGGAAATTGAGCCCTTGGCTAATATGTTACATGAAAGGAAAGTATCCAAAGGATTTTCGGAAGGCATCACCGGAAAGTCTATTACAAGTGACTTAACATAATGTCTTACTTGCAAGACTCTAAAGAAATCTGACTTAGTAAGACCAAAACGTAATGTTAACTGTTCAAAAGAAGCAAATAAATTATCAATAAATAAATCCTTGAAACATTTTATCCCCTTGTCAGACCGACTCTTAAATGATCCATCCTGCAAAAAAAAAGTGATTATGGGCAAGAAGGATCCTGAAAACCAAATGATTTCCTGAATTGGGTCCAAATCCTCAACGAGTATTTCACCACTGGGCAATCAACCGGAGTATAAGAGATTAATTGTAATTTAAGCAAGAAGTGCTGGAAGGGAAATTTGTTTGTGAGCATTTATTTCCATGTCCACCCAGGATGGTCTATTGAGCAAAAGGTGATAATGCCACCAATACAGTATATTTCGTATGTTAGCTGCCCAGTAGTAAAACCTAGGTAAGAACAATACCACCATTGCATCTAGACCTCTGAAGGTATGATAACCATTATATAACCATTCCAAATAAATGGAGAAATAACAGAGTCCAAAGATTTAAAAAAAAATGACAGGGGAACAAATAAAGGTAAACACTGAAAAAGATAAAGACGTTTAGGGGGCACCACCATCTTAAAAGAATTAATGCACCCAATGAGAGAAATCTTTAAAGAGGACCATTTAGAAAGATCTTTCTTTATCCATTCAAGAAGTATGCCAAAATTATGTTTAAAAAGGTGCTTATGATGGCGAGTGATACAGACCCCAAGATAAAAGAAGTTATTTTTGATTAGTTTCAATGGTATGTTGGAATACTGTAGTTGCGAATCTACCTTGTTAATCGGAGAAAAAAAAAAAAAATCTCTTGTGCAGATTAAGCCTGTAACCAGAAAACCGACCAAAATTCTTAAGCAAAGATAGAGCTCCGGGAAGAGAAGTTTGTGGATTAGAGATAAAAAGCAGTAAATGATCTACCTTATGCTCGGCCTCACCGCAGCTAATTTCAGTAATCCGCTGACTCTCGTAGTCCATTGCTAAAAACTCGATAGCTAGAGCAAACAGTAATGGGCTTAGCGGACAACCCTGTCAAGTTCTGCAATGCAAGTTAAATGGCCCAGAGTGCAAACTACTGGTCAGGACTACTGCAGAGGGAGCACTATAAAGTAATTTAATCCAAGAGAGAAAGACTGGGCCAAATCCAGATTCCAAAACTAAAAAAAGTACTCTCACTCCACCCTGTCAAATGCCTTCTTGGCATTCAAAGAAACAACACATTCTGGAATGGCCTGATGCTGAAAATATATCACATTAAGTAAGCGGCGGATATTAAAAAATGATTGACGATTCTTTATAAATCCTGTTTGATCAGGAGAGATGATGGTGGGGAGGACATCTTCGAGTCTTGAGGCAAGGACCTTCGCTAAAATTTTAACATCACAGTTGAGCAAAGAAATCGGCCTATAAGACGCACAATCCAAAGGGTCTTTATCCTTTTTAAGTAATAAAGAGATACAAGCTTGATCTAATGATGGGGGAAGAACTCCAGATTTAAAAGACTCTTAAAATCTAATGTCAAAAAAGGAGCGAGCTGAACAGAAATTTTTTTTATAGAACTCTGACGGAAAATCGTCAGGTCCTGGGGATTTACCAGATTGTAGGGAAGAGATTGCAGCCGCCACCTCCTCCTGAGAAATTGTCGCTTCTAAGAGGTTCCGAACATCAAAGAATAAAATGGGGACATTTAATCGGCCGAGAATCTCTTCAATGTCCCCCGCAGAGAGGAATCAGACATGTACAAAGTAGAATAAAAGTCTCTAAACTTATCGTTAATAGTACTTTGATCAAAGACAAAGACCACTTATAATTTGTTTTGCCCGAAGCCCACGCAGCTGATTGGCCAATACTTTCCCGGATTTCTCCCCCCTTTCATAAAAAAACACTCCTAGTTCTCCTCAAAAGGCCCTCCATCTCATTGGTTGAAAGTAAATCAAGCTCTGACTTCTCTTATACAGGTATGGGAGACCTAGTGTATCGTTCATCCAACCTAGAAATCTTATCAGCGAGAAAAATTTGCTTTTCTTTAGAAAGCCTTCTTTATTAGCATCATAAGAAATAATTTGGCCTCTTATATATGCCGTGAGGGTCTCCCACACTAGTGAATCTGAAATGTCCGCTGATTTATTGACGCTTGGAAAAAAAAAGAAATTTGGTTAGCAGCAAAGGTAACAAAATTCTCATCTGCCAAGAGGGAAGTATTAAAACACCAGTTCCTCCTAGGGGAAGGCAAATTCAGAAAGGTCAGGTCAAGAATGAGAGGAGCATGGACTGATATAATAATACTTTGATATGCGCAAGACTGAACTCTAGGAATTAAACCTTTATCCAGAACAAAGTAATCAATCCAAGAGTGATGGACATTTAAAAAAAAAAGAAAAGAAGAATATTCACTTTTTGGGGGGTACAGAAGCCATCGTACGTCCGATAGACCATATTCAGAAAAAAAATTATTTAGGTAATTGGAGGATTTGCTTGCAGTGCATGGCTTAGATGATGAATGGTCCATCACCAAGTCAAGACAACAATTAAAGTCTCCCCCAAGTATAAGAGAATGGGAATTTAGGTCAGGAATAAGAGAAAGAGTATGTTTGAAAAAACTGACATCATCCAAATTAGGGGCATAAAAATTACCTATGCCTAATATGCCTACAACAATTATATAACGCCCATTCTTATATGATATAATATCATTTGGTACAAAGGGTACATTCTTATTAATCAAAATAGCCTCACCTCTTGCCCTTGCCTGGAAAGAAGTATGAAAAATCTCTCCCAATCACGATTGAGGTCATTTTGATCCGTACTGCTCAAATGGGTTTCTAGCAAGAAGGCAACCTCTGCTTTGAGCTGTCGAAGATGAGCAAGAACTGTTTCTCTTCACCGAATGGTTTAAGCCCTTGACGTTCCAACTCAAAAATCTTAACTCTCTACCCATTAGAATAGATATCAGAGGATTGTGATCGGAGAATGGGAACAAAAAAATTACAAAGAGAAAAATAACATAAAATCAACAAGGGAACACCACATAAAAAGTGTAAAGCCAGCATGACGCCACCCCATAAAAAACCCAACACTCCCACTAAATCAACCCAACCCTCAAAAAACATTACAATAAAAGCAAAACTACCCTCTAGAACAGGGGTGGGCAAACTCGGTCCTGGAGGGCCGCTGTCCCTGCAGAGTTTAGTTGCAACCCTGATAAAACTCACCTGCATGTAATCCTGAAGACCTTGATTAACTAGTTCAGGTGTGTTTGATTAGGGTTGGAGAAAAACTCTGCAGGGACAGCGGCCCTCCAGGACCGAGTTTGCCCACCCCTGCTCTAGAACAACAAGTATTTTGCACACTTCCTTATTTCACCTTATCTTATATAATATCCTTATGATAAAACATATAGATAACATTACTACATCAAGTAGTAGGCTTAACATATGAGCAAAACCATTGCATAACGATCCTTAGCTCAAACTTAAACATATTACCAATATAATAAATATATCAAAATAAATAACTGAGAATTCAAAAAGAAATAAGAATCTCCTCTAAAGTGAATGAAAATTGTAATCTAAGCCATGCTAACAGTAATTATGATAACACCAAAAAAATAAACAAAAAACATTATATAACAAATCTAATTCAGCAAGTGGAATCAGATCAAATGCAACAGCACGAAACAGTCATTAGAAAAGCATAAATGTCCGCATGATGTAAAATGCTACAAATGAACAGTAAACCATTCATGTAATGTCAGAGAGCCCAGAAAAAATCTGGTCTCTTTAAGTCAATGTTGTCCAACGGCCCCCCCGTAACATAGACAGCAAGTACAGTCATAGATCCACCGTTCAAGTCTACCGAGCGGACATCGTTACATTCTAAGAGGCGCTACGGTAAGCCGTCAAAAATTTCTTGGCCTCATCCACCAATACAAGCAGGTTTTGTTCACATTCCTTGGTCAAGATCCTCAGCATGCGGGGAAAAGAATGGATGGCTTGAATACCAGATTGTAAAGCTCTGCCATTACCCCACGATATTAAGCGCGCTGCTCCAGAACTTCCGGACTGTAGTTGTCGTAGATGGCGATCGATTTGCCACAGTACTGCAAAGATCCTCTTCTCTTACAGGCCTCTCGTATCACCACCTCCTTGATTTGGTACCGATGAAAACGAACTATTACAGCTCTCGGTCTCTTTCCCTGTTTCGGCTTAGCGATCAGAGCGCGATGAGCCCTGTCAAGTTCCGGGGGGCCAACGGCAAAATCTGCTCGCCCCTTATTTCCGACAGCATCTCCGAAAAGAACACTGTGGGTCAAGGACCCTCAACGGACTCCGGTAAGCCAATGATCCTAATATTAGTGCGCTGACTGCCCTCTAAGTCTGCTGTTTTGGCCTTGAGTTTAGCGTAGTTCTCAGTTAGTTTGGTACATACCGCTTCCAGCAAGTAAATTTGCTCACTGAGGGGGTCTGCGTTGGATTCCAGTGAAGCTATTCGTGGTCCATGGTCCGACATCGCAGCCTGGACGAGGTCAAGTTTTGCCTCTAAATATGTCAAAGCAGTTTTGAATTCAGCAGAGAGAACAGCTCTGTGGTCTTCCAATAGACTAATCAAAGACGATATGCAAACCTCGCCAAGAGCTGCGGACACGTTGTCGTTTAGAGGTGGTATCTTTCTTCGCTTGTTTAGCTGATTTAGATGCCATTTTCTGCTTCCTTACTTATTAGACATGTTATCCCATTGCATTTGAAAAAATAAACAGGTAGAGGATTATTAACTGGTAACAAAAAAAATCTGCACAGGGAGCACGAGGTAGACACGTTTACTCCATTCACATCCAGAACCGGAAGTCTAAACAACATATTCGCCATACAAATGACGTAATCTAGCTGGTCTTCCTATGCTCTCAAAATACTTAAATACATATTTTACAAAAAAAAAATATATATATATATATACTGTTTATATATATATATATATATATATACACACATATACACACACACACACACACACACACACATACAGTACTCAAACTTTTTTGGTCGCGCCCCCCTTTACACCTTTCAAAAAAAGGTGTAGCGCGATTTGCTGGCGTGGATGCAGTCAGTTTTTACCGAGAAAGATGAGGTAATTTAACTGAATGTCGTGTATTTACAGCATTTTACCTGTTAGAAATACATGCTCAGTGGAGTAGAATTAAATAAGCGGCAAAACTCAGCATTTTGTTTGCGTACGTCAGTTTGAGAGCCACTGCTGGATATCAGCCTACACTTAGGTTGCAGATTTAGTCAGCAAACGAGCAGCGCAATATAGACCAACTGAATGACACTTTAATTTAAGTAGAAAATCTCAAATGAAGATCGCTGAACTCCAGCTTACTTGTCTGTGTTTTCAGATCATCCGCACTTCTTCCGCAGTGTAGAGAGAGTGCGCATACGTGGTTGCCAGATTGCAAAGATTAAGTAAAACGTTTTTTTTTAACAGAAAAGCTCTGATTGGGGGTTTAAATTCTGGAAATCTGGCAACTGTAAGCATGAACGCGTAAAAACAGTCTGTAATGTTTTGTCTCCTTTATTCGACAAAAAACAAAAAGTGATTTCAAAAGAGTGATTTTGGTTGGTTTGAAGTTTTTTTAGCCACATTTCAGTCTCGTCTTTTTTCGTCAACGATATTGCATGTGTTGATTTAGTTACAGTTATCATTTAACGACATTGGTGTCGTCTCTCATCGTCTAGTCTTATGCTGGGTACACACTAAAAGATTTTTGAAAACTTATAAGATTTTCAAAATGTGAGAGACCACAAACATGAGGACAAAAAAATCCTAGATTTAACCATTTTGCTCCTATAGTGTGTGGTGTGCTGCCAAAGACAGCACACCACACACGGAACAGATTTCCCGACTGTGAACACGGGAAATCTCGCAAAATCTCTCGGGACTTCAGAATAAACATGACGGGAGATAGGCAGGAAGAAATTGTGTTGATAGTGTTTGGAATGATTTTGGTATGTTTTACTGGACACATTTTATTTTATATATTTTTTTACCTGTATTATTATTTATATTATAGTGTACATTTTCCATTTCTTTGTTGTAGTTTATATTTATTCAGTACTTTTATATTATATGTTGGAAATCAATAAAATGTTTTACTGGACATGTATAAACACTCGTGCTGTTGTTGCCACAAATCGACAAGCTGATCCTCCATCACTGCTGTCCAAATCCATTTAACTTTGTGCTGCACCATGACTGCATTTGTTATGCTTCTGTCTTCTGTCAGCTCGCTTTTTGATTGGATATTGTTTCGTTTCACATGATAATCTCCAGAGCGTGCGCGCGTTTGTCCTCAGGGTTCCCCCCACACATCAGGATTTCTGATCGCGATCGGGGCGCCGCCGACGTTCTTCCAAGCAGATTCAGTCACTCTTAACACACCTCACACCACTGGAAAATCTGATAAGATAATCTGTAGAACCATCAAGATAATCCGGACATAACCTAGGATTGTCGGAAGGGGAGAAATCGGCTCAAAATCAGCCCGATTATTTTGTTGTGTGTACCCAGCATTAGTCATGGAAAATATGGTTGTCAACGAACATTTTTCGTCATAGTTTTCGTTAATGAAATTAACACTGCCACTGACAGGTGAAGTGAATAACACTGATTATCTCTTCATCACGGCACCTGTTAGTGGGTGGGATATATTAGGCAGCAAGTGAACATTTTGTCCTCAAAGTTGATGTGTTAGAAGCAGGAAAAATGGGCACGCTTAAGGATTTGAGCAAGTTTGACAAGGGCCAAATTGACAAATTGTGATGGCTAGATGACTGGCTCAGAGCATCTCCAAAACTGCAGCTCTTGTGGGGTGTTCCTGGTCTGTAGTGGTTAGTATCTATCAAAAGTGGTCCAAGGAAGGAACAGTGGTGAACCGGCAACAAGGTCATGGGTGGCCAAGGCTCATTGATGCACGTGGGGAGCGAAGGCTGACGGGTTACTGTAGCTCAAAATGCTTAAGAAGTTAATGCTGGTTCTGACAGAAAGGTGTCAGAATACACAGTGCATCGCAGTTTGTTGTGTATGGGGCTGCATAGCCGCAGACCAGTCAGGGTGCCCATGCTGACCCCTGACCACCGCCGAAAGCACCAACAGTGGGCACATGAGCATCAGAACTGGACCACGCAGCAATAGAAGAAGGTGGCCTGGTCTGATAAATCACTTTTTCTTTTACATCACGTGGATGGCCGGGTGCGTGTGCATCGTTTCCCTGGGGAACACATGGCACCAGGAAGCACTATGAGAAGAAGGCAAGCCAGCGGAGGCAGTGTGATGCTTTGGGCAATGTTCTGCTGGGAAACCTTGGGTCCTGCCATCCATGTGGATGTTACTTTGACACGTACCACCTACCTAAGCATTGTTGCAGACCATGTACACCCTTTCATAGAAACGGTATTCCCTGGTGGCTGTGGCCTCTTTCAGCAGGTTAATGTGCCCTGCCACAAAAATGTTGGAAAATGCCACTGGAAAATGTCATCTGAACAAGCAAGTAACATGTCTGCCACTGATGATTTCATTTGGACCATTCTGGACTAGAATCCGCCATCAAAATGATAAGTTTAATTATTGCAACTGCTGTGACAAAAGGCTATAAATGATCCGCCACCTGCAGCATCCTCCACATCCCATATAGCCTACTAGCTGGGACTCCTTTATGTAAACAGACGTGATGTAATGACGCAAAGACGAACGGCTGCATGCTCAGTTTTCCTGCGGAAACCCACCAGTACCACCCGAATTAGAAAACATTACTACAAGATTACCGTTGTGAATCGGGCTAAGGTAAGGAGATAATTTTGAACACTGGCTTGTTATGTACTTGCTCAAAAATTGATTTTGGATAATTTTTAACCAAAAAAAGTTGCACCGGGAGGAGGCGAGGAAAGGAGTGAGAAGGCTTCCAGAGGAGCTTTGTGCGAGAATGCACAGGTGTATCTTATGTGGAAGTCTTTCTTGTCGAAGAACTTGATGCACATATAAATTCTCCTCCCCCTTCACATGTCACAATAATTTTAATTTATGTTTTACCTTTGCAGTTTAAATTAGGGATGCACGATATATCGGCCACCATATCGGTATTGGCTGATATATGTTCAGATAAGAAAATTAAGCCAATATATTAAAGTCAATAAAAATGGATTATATCCTTTAGCTGAGACACTTCAGATGCGTGCTGATCGATGGTTTTGAATTGCTTAAAATATCATTGGAATCACTTTGAAAAGGAAAATATACAGTTAAGTGAAAAGTGCAGTGCAAATCTGTCATATAGACTACATAAAATTTTAATGAGAACACTACTGTAAAAGAATGTTTTGAATTCTTTGTGCGCCCATGTTTTAGCGTGTTGTTGCGGGATAAGCACATCCACAACAGAGATACACCTTCATGACTAGCACAGTCAAGTTCTCTTGTGCATTCACAGCCTTTTGTTTTGTGCAATTGTAAGTTGTAATATTATGTTTATTTTGTGTATATATATCTGATTTATCTCATATAGCGCTTCAGATACCGGTAATCATCTTTAGCTTCAGCACATGCAGCTCAAACAGCAATGCACAACATTAATAACTATAATTGGGACTGTCAAATACATTACATTATAATGAGAACACTATTGTAATAAAACATTTTGAATTCTTTGGGTTTAACTGCTGTACAATGTGTTGTTGGAAGAGCGCATCCACAACAGGAGTTGCACATTCTGATTAGAGACTACATAACTTAGTTCAAGTTCACTGCATCATTTTGTTCAGATATAAGTTGTAATATTATGTTTATGTTGTATAATGTCTGATTAATCTCATAAAGGATGTGTTTCGTTGAGTTAATTAACCCCCTAGCAAAGTGCTTTTATTGCTGTATTAAAAAAAATGTATTTAGTTACCACTTGTAGTACGTTTGGACCTGAAATATGGGTTCAAGTGTACTACAAGTGGTAACTAAATACATTGTTTAATACAGAGATAGTATGTTAAAAGCACATTTTAGTTCATATTCATGGTGTCTCAAAATAGCACAGTTGAGTACACTTAGATTTTCTTAAGATTATCTTAAGAAGTACTAAATAATAATAAAATAATAATAATAAAGAAGTATTACTAGTAGAACTAAAGAAGAATTTTAGTATATTAAGTACAAAATTAGTGCATAAAAGTAGTGCACTTTAAGTACATTATGGAAGTATACTTTTTTTCCCACTTAGGAGGCCACAGAAGAGTAAAATTAATTTTAAAAGTTATGGAATCTTGCACTGGTTTAAACTATAGGCCTACTGTATATGTTTCTTCTTGATGTTGAAGTGCTTCGGACATGTCTTTTAATGGTGAGCCTTTTGTTTTTGTAATCAGGCTCTCAAATATTATATCCAAATTTGGATTAAGATTTATCGGCCAATATACACTATATTGCCAAAAGTTTTGGGACGCCTGCTGTTACGTGCACATGAACTTTAATGACATCCCATTCTTAATCCGTAGGGTTTAATATGGAGTTGGCCCACCCTTTGCAGCTATAACAACCTCAACTCTTCTGGGAAGGCTTTCCACAAAGAGTGTGTTTATGGGAATTTTTGACCATTCTTCTAGAAGCGCATTTGTGAGGTCAGGCACTGATGTTGAACGAGAAGGCCTGGCTTGCAGTCTCCGCTCTAATTCATCCCAAAGGTGTTCTATCGGGTTGAGGTCAGGACTCTGTGCAGGCCAGTCAAGTTTCTCCACACCAAACTCGCTCATCCATGTCTTTATGGGCCTTGCTTTGTGCACTGGTGCGCAGTCATGCTGGAACAGGAAGGGACCATCCCTAAACTGTTCCCACAAAGTTGGGAGCATGAAATTGTCCAAAATGTCTTGGTATGCTGAAGAGTTCCTTTCACTGGAACTAAGGGGCCAAGCCCAACCCCACACCATAATCCCCCCTCCACCAAACTTTACACTTGGCACAATGCAATCAGGCAAGTACCGTTCTCCTGGCAACCGCCAAGCCCAGACTCGTCCATCGGATTACCAGACAGAGAAGGGTGATTCGTCACTCCAGAGAACACGTCTCCACTGCTCTAGAGTCCAGTGGCAGCGTGCTTTACACCACTGCATCCAACGCTTTGCATTGCACTTGGTGATGTAAGGCTTGGATGCAGCTGCTCAGCCATGGAAACCCATTCCATGAAGCTCTCTACGCACTGTTCTTGAGCTAATCTGAAGGCCACATGAAGTTTGGAGGTCTGTAGCTATTGACTCTGCAGAAAGTTGGCGACTTCTGCGCACTGTGCGCCTCAGCATGCGCTGACCCCGCTCTGTGATTTTTACGTGGCCTACCACTTCGTGGCTGAGTTGCTGTTGCTCCCAATTGCTTCCACTTTGTTATGATACTACTAACAGTTGACCGTGGAATATTTAGTAGTAGTGAGGAAATTTCACGACTGGACTTATTGCACAGGTGGCAACCTATCACGGTACCACGCTTGAAATCACTGAGCTCCTGAGAGCGACCCATTCTTTCACAAATGTTTGTAGAAGCAGTCTGCATGCCTAGGTGCTTGATTTTATACACCTGTGGCCATGGAAGTGATTGGAACACCTGAATTCAATGATTTGGAGGGGTGTCCCAATACTTTTGGCAATATAGTGTATATATATCGGTTATCAGCTTTCAAATATAAAGAATTATTGGTTATCGTATCCATCAAAATTTTTTACATCGGTGTATCCCTAGTTTAAATAAACCATACATCTCACATATTTCAAAAGGGGATCTTGTTCATTTCTTATATAACCAAACTTCAACAACATAATGGCAGATCCCTTGAGTACAGCTGATGACACTTTTAAGGGACACATGAGTGATCAGAATATTACAAAATAAAAATAAGATTTCCTCTGTCCTCATTTTCTGTCCTTGCATCCTTCCCTCACATCCTAAGGATTCAGAGTATGAACTGCTTAGAACGTCACGTGTTGTCATTTCATAACTACTGTAATTAGGACATGGCGTGAACGCAGCTTTAGGCTCAGGAACACTAATGTCAGATAGCACACGTACGTCTCCAAGAAGGCTTTTAAAGAGCACTTCATCTGGAAAAATCTGATTAATATCTTTTAAAAAGCAGTTTTACATACATTCATATGTATGCTAAATCATAAACATTTTAAAGACGTTTTCTATAGGTCTATAACATCTGACAGGAAACGTTTTAAGCCCTATTTACACCTGGTATTAAGATGCGTTTTGGTCGATCGGATCACAAGTGGACGATGCTAAATACAGGTGTAAACAGGGTCTAAAATGTTTTGAGTTTGTCCACTTTTGACCACTTCCAGAGGTAGTCGAAAACACATTCGACCGGATTGCTTTCATAGTGTAGACACTCATGTGGTCAAATATGTTCGAAAAGCCACAATAGACCGTCTACTCTCCGCCTAGCGCTAGCCAGACGGGATTTAAACTTTGTTGGTTGAAGACCCAAGTTTGGTTTGAAGATGAAAAATGTACCAAGCACAATGTTCTCCCACCATTCCTGATTTCTAATCAGGACAGAAGTGGTTTTGATTTTTTATAGTTTGATTTTTATAGAACTAAAATCATTTAGTTCAGTTAGAGAACAGACACTACAATTAAAAACTAAACGCGTCTGCTCAATTCAGCGTAGCGTGTGCACACTAAAAGCCTGTCAAACAGCGCTTGATTACCGGACTTCATCTTTCACGTCTAATTGTGCTAATACTCTCAAATACACACAAGGTTTACATAAACACAGTTGATTATGTCTAAAGTTAAAGTAATCAGTTGAGAGAAAAATCAGATGCGACTCATTCAGGTTTAAGCTTGAGAGTGAGTAAATGATTAAAGAAATTTGATTTTTGGGTGAACTATCCCTTTAATGTTAATACATTTATTATTGTTATCTTTTTACAGGTCCATCTGATCTGTTCATTTTATGTCATTATTTAAGTATTTAATTTAATATTGTCCGTTTTATACATTTATTTTATATAAGAAGATACTGTTTATCTTAAGATATTTTATTTGTAGTTAATTGTGCAATTCTGCAATTTTGCATGTTGCTAATTTCTTTTAACCAAAAGCAATTAAAGTGGTTAACTTGTTTACAGTAAATACATTATTTGCTGGTTTATTTAGCTACTTTTCAGTACACCACATTAAGTATGCCACTCAGTACTCTAAGTATTTGAATATTAAAGTGCAAATTAACACCTGACCACTCTTGTGGGTTTGCTACAATAAAACATCATAGAAGGATAAAAACATGCCAGGCAGACATTAGTATGATGTAAGCAACACAGCTACAACTAATAAAATTGTAAAATAATCAAGCATTGACAATAGTCAATCTAATTAGCGGCACAGAGGGCCCCCCAAATCAAATTCTGCTTAGGGCCCCATAAAGGCTTGGCCCTGCTTGTGTTTCATTTTCTGAGAGTGTAAACATGATATTGAAACAACATCACATTGTGACATTGATTAAATATCATTACCATTGTTTCTTTCTTTTTTTTTTAAATGAAATTTCAACATTAGTTGCGGGTGCAAAAGTGGTGTTGATTCAATGCAGTTAACGCTGACACATTAACATTGATTTAGTATTGTTTCAGTGGTGCTTGCTATCCCATGGGATCCGAATGTTAAGAATTTAAAAACAATTTAATAAAACACACAGAACAGACCTGAACCTGAAGCGATGCAACCTGTTTTATAGAATATTTGTTGCGCATAACCCTTATTGGAAAGAAAAGACTATCGCAAATTTCGTTTCATGCCGTCTTTAAAAATAAATGTTAACCATTGATTTTTTCAATTCTTCTGCCTTTTATTTAAGTAGGATTTCGTTTTTAGAGAATTATTGTTTGAGGCCCTTAATTTCTTTCAAATACTATCAAATATGATGGTCTGTTATACACAATACTATATACATCTTTTAGGTTTTTTTTTTTTTTTTACGATTGCGCATTAAATTTCGCTAGTCTGCTTTAAATGTTCGTAAAGATCAAAATGATTTAAAATAGTCATGTTGACCTTTGGACTCGTGTCATTTGGTTTTACTCAAGCACAATGAAAGAAACAGTTAGCCTATAATACCCATATAAATGCACACATTAAAATTAAATGCGATTATTACCCTGACATAATTCCTCGAGATTCGGAACATGCAGCTGGAACTTTTCGGTCTTGCTGGAGTTTGCCATCCGTCTCGGTGTGTGTAATAATCTGTCAGACAGACTCATAAAGTGTGTTCGACATCGGCTGCAGCGAGAATCGCTTCTTCTTCTTCTTCTTCTTCTTTTTCTTTTTCTTTAGGGTTTAACTGCAGCTTGCATCCATTAGCGTTGCACTACTGCCATCTTCCGGGTTTATTTTCCTGTAATGTCCATTACATCATATTCCCCTCATCAGTCCAGTCCTTGTTAAAAAAAAAAAACTGCAAATACTTCTTCTGCCTTTTTCATTCTCACCACTTTCCAGTATTTCCTTCATTCCTGTCTCTGTTAGACCAACTTTTCCTAACTCTTCCATCATCTTTTTCTTCTGTTTTCACATGCTCTATATGTTTCTGAAACGTAACAATAGCCACAAAAACCAGTTGGGTGCTTCCTTATAATGTATAGTGTGCCATACAAATTACTGTGACCTACCATTAATCTGGTCATGACTATTTCTTTTTTTCTATTCCCTCCCCTATTCTTCACAGCACCAACTTTATTTTGAACAAAAACCTAGAAGCTGAAAACGGAGACGTGAAGTCGGACACTTTCTGCTTTCCGAAGAGACACTCGAGCTGTTTCTATACTTTATCACAGCTGAAGTGAAATAAATGCAATATTTGTCAAATACACAGATGTTTCAGAGACATTTTCATTCAATACTTTATGTACTGCTTAATACAGCGTCTGTTTGTACAAAAATAAAGTTCAACATAAGCCTATGCTATTTAAATACCAATGGAGCGGTCTACGTTTTTTTTTTTAATCAGTTTTATTTTGAAACACATGACACAATATAACATCGCGACTACATGAAAAGAGCTGTAACTGTTATAAAAATACAGATGTTAGTGGAACTGAAGGTGTTAGAATAAACACGAAACACACGTGATCGTTGTCATGCGGTGAATCCGCCAATCGTGAAACAGCTGTGTCGTCATCAGGGGCAAGTTCAAGCTCAAACCGGTGTTCTGAAATATTCGGTGTCTGAGATTTTCTGTGACACTGGGCGGAGCTTACATGAATATTCATGAGTTTCCTGTTTTGTGTTAAAGCGACTCTGAAAATGTTAGTGCACGCTCTTCGGCTTACATTAAAGGTAATTAGCCTATGTTTCAGCGTTAAACGAAGTCAAGCTTATATTCTAACTGTTATTGATGCACAATATTTTATATATTGTGTTATGTCGTGTCATGTGTTGACAGTGTTGATGTGTTGATATGAACACAGCCAATGATTTGCCAGAGGTGTCGTTAGGATTCGCTAAACGAGCCAATAGCGTTTTAACTAGCCTATTTTTGTTGTTTCTGTTTTACCTTAGGCGTTTCTCAATACCAAGTTCGCAAAGTTCGGACTTGCGTCCTTAGTAGACTTGGCAAGTTCGACTCAGGAGAACAGACTCCCGTGGACGAGAGGACACAAGTCCGGTAATTCTGCAAATGGTACAGCAGCGTACTTGATAACGTCACTCAGCTCGCTCTGGCTTCTCCGGTTATCTCTGTATGTATATTTTAGGCAACAATAAAACGAAATGTGTAATAAAACACCACTCTGCCTCTTTTCGTTTTATTTAAAAAAAAAAAAAAAAACATTAAAACATTAATAGCCTCACAAATGTGGTTCAGGCAACGCGTTCATTGATTATCTTCACTGCATAGTATTTATAACAAAACGACATATAAAACAACCCTGCCTCTTTTCGTTAACATTTCAAAAATATTAAACATATTAATATCATTCAGGCAATATGTGCATCTGATTATCTTTACTGTAATAAAATGAAATATAACATAAAACACACCTGTCTCTTTTTGTTAAATGTCAGTTTTAATGATCAATAATAGCAATTATAAAAGTATAAAAGGTATAAGAATATATACAATAAAAAAAAATAAAGCAAACAATTCAGTCAAACGTACAAAATCAGCGCTTTAGTAGGCTACAAAGGTAAAGTTAAATAGCCTAAATATATAAAGTTATGAAACGTCACTTTGCCCTCAGCCAAAACGATTTGCCAGGGAACAAATTATAAATTCATGAGACCAAAGATCAACCGTTAGATATACAAAAGACGAATTATCTCATGTTTAACCACTACAGAGACATCAGAGCCAGCAGCAAATGTCAGAAGGACTAGCCGAGGTAAGGCTGTTAGAGCACTCTGTAAGAGCACTCCCTGCTGGATCTGATGATGTCAGCGAGAGGACATCATCATCATCCAGCAGCTCACCCTCGTCAGCCACTGCGGGTTGAGAGAGATGTACACCTCTCTCAAACTCCTCAGCGAGCTCCACCTGAGAGCCCCATGATTTCAGCCGCCGCTCTGCCAGAACCACCAGGCACAGATGCCGGCCCATCTTCCCTCGAGAACGCGAGCGGAGCGTCTTCATAGAAAGACACTCACAATTTACACAGACAGCGCCCTCAAGCACTGTCTGTGCATGCTCCTCTCCCAGACAGTTAACGCACAGATTGTGTGTGTCATCAGGTGTCAAAAACCTGGGACACGGATCCACACACTTCCTGAAGCGTTTGTTAGACATGGTATAAATATTTCTTACCAGATTCGAGGAATCGCGATCAGACAGAACAGTCCCTGAAGACGAAAAGATACTGACTGCTTCTCTGGCGCCCCTTTTATACTTCCGGGTCACGTCTATGATGACGTCATAGGCTGTCGCCGGCCAATAGGATTGGTAGGAGTTGATACTGCTTTTAGACACAGGTTCACGTGATGGCGTTCCCCATATGCGTTTCAACGCAGTGTAGAGTTCCCTTTCGAAAGGGAATCTCAGACACCGAATGTTTCAGAACTCACCCTCATTGAGGGCTCAATGTTTTGCTACAGTTTCCAGGTTGAACGACATGTTTCCTGGAAACGGTGTGCAACGGGGTTTGAGATACGTTTTCTCTTGTTTGGTGGGTGTGTCAAAAATGTCAGCCCAATCAGCAACAACATATATATATATATATATATATATATATATAAACCACGCGGTATTAAAGAGACAGCTCGCACAATGGGTATGAATGTAATATAAAAATACTATACATATTTATATATTTATATATTTTGCTATTATATTTTGGAGTGACACTTTCATAAACTTTTCTATTCTCCTCTGATTATATAATGGTAAATATTACAATATCATAGCACAACAATAGTGATCATCAATAATGATAAGCTAATACTCACAATAAAAATAAGGTCATATAGATAACACAGTCTTCAGAGGTAAGAAATGGATTATCCTTCATCTGAAATGTTTGTCTTTTCATCCTGAAATGCAAGGCAAATGTTGGATCACAATAATTAGGAACCACAGTTTCCACAAATCCCTTCCCTCGATTGGGATGTTCTCTTTTATTCTGGACGGCAAGGGCAGTGACTGTAACATCGAGCGTATTTTGCAGTATTAAACACGTATTTATACCGATTTCATCAGGCTCCGAAAATTCTTCAAAAAGAACACAAAGAATGGCCTTCTCAGCTGCCATAGTTGCAACGCTTGCGTCATCAGAACAGGGTGTTCAACGCACCTCCGTTTCTGTTTAAAAAACGTTTTGCAATGTTTTGTCAGGGCTGAACGCAGCCCAGAGCTCGTGCAACAGCTCTTAAAGGGATAGTTCACCCAAAAATGAAAATTATCCCATGATTTACTCACACTCAAGCCATCCTATATGTATATGACTTTCTTCTTTCAGACGAATACGATCGGAGTTATACTAAATAATGTCCTGGCTCTCCTAAGCTTTATAATGGCAGTAAAGAGAAGGATGAGATTTTGAAGCCCAAAAAAGTGCAGCCATCCATCATAAAAGATAACCACGGCTCCGGGTGGTTAATAAAGGCCTTCTGGAGCAAAGCGATGCATTTGTGTAAAAAAAAATATCCAGAGCTGGGAATTTTGTCCTCCGTACACGACAGACCGCCGTACTGAGACAGGGGGCTGTTTAAATTGTGTGAGTGCTTTTTTTGTACACAAGTAGGCCGTGCCTCTGAGGCGAGGGGCTGCTTATCATGTGAATGATGCACGTATAGAGGATGAAGGGCCGTACGCATACTGCGCAAGTCGACTTGCACCAAATGAGTAACCCACTGACGCGACGTATGACGCAGGATGTAGGAGTAGCATAAGCTTAGACACCTCTCACAGTTCAAACAAATAGGGCTGTGCAACAAACTCAAGCTGCTCTTCTCTTATATCAAAATCCTCCAACATTTCCTCAAACAAATCTTGTTTTAGACTTCTAATTCGTGACTGGTGTTCTGTTTTGCTCTCTCCTCTGCGCCTCCGCATTCATCATTGCATCATTGCTTCGGGTCAAAGCATAGGTGGCGATTTATGTTTCTGCCAGTGGGTGCCCAATGCATATATACACAGACCTGTACTAAATATTCATATTCCCATGTGGTCTAGTGGTAGAACTTTTGCTATGCGAGTCAGACGTTCCGGGTTCTAATCATCAGCAGGTCTAATCTGCCCTCATTTAGTTTTTTTTTTCTTCTCAATAGGACCAAAGATTGTTCATTAATGATTGTATATAAAGAGGCAAGACCAGAGACATGTTTGTGTGCATTTTGTCAATGATTTCGCTTGAAAGAATAGAGAGTTGGTGCAACACCATTAGCGATAGATTGACGCGCTCATCTGTGTGTAAAGACTGTGCACGAGCCACAAGAGAACGTTCCGCCACTGATAACAGCAGCATGATTTAAAAGACAACACATTCCAGCGGCAGATCGCTTCTTATTTAACACAAATTAACGTCAACTGGATGTTTCATTTGCATTATAGGCTATCAGTGTAGCAAAATGTTTCAAAAAAGTGGTGGGGACATGTCCCACCCGCAAATTACGCCTATGTTACCAACCAAACAAAAGCACATTCTTTCCATGGGTGTTGTCGCGAGTCGCACTCTCACTGATATCTGCACGCATCCAGTTGAGTGGGAGAGTGAAGGAAATCCGCCTGCGAGCTGAAAGATTTTTGCTCGCGCATTACTTGGGTGCGCTCTCGACATTTTTCATCAAAATAACGCAATAGAAATGGCCTCAAATAAACTATAAAAAGGAGAAGATAATTGTGTCTGAAAGCTTCAATCGATTTTTCATTGGTTAAATCATTGGAGAATATCTTGTATTTTTCCGTGGGTGCTCGACCATTTTGGGGTCGGCACCTATGGGTCAAAGGTTGCTCTTCCACCCAAATCGACTTGCGCAGTATGTGTACGGTCGTCCGCCAGAAGCTAGTTATTTGAATTTATAAAGTTTTAAATATGGATATTTTTCTTACAAAAAACACATCCCTTCGCTTCAGTAGGCCTTTATCAACCCTCTGGCCTTTATCAACCCTCTATCAACCCTTTATCAACCCTTTGCTCATCTCAAATGAGCCTCTTCCTAAAGTCATGTGATTTCAGTAAACGAGACTTTGTTACGTCATAACCATTTCTAAATTTCAGTGGTTCGCCGCTAGGGGCGATGATGTCTGTAAGCCCATGAACCAGTCTATGCTTATTATAATTTTATACATTTGTATGCATTTAATGACACATTTGTATAATAAAAAGGATTGTAGTTAACAGTCTTTTATTGGCCTGATTAACTAAGCTCTCCATAAAAAAAAATAACCTCTACAATTTCATAAAATAACACATATTATAAAGAGATAAAGAGACTTCATATTTAATTGATTAGTTGATTTGCTAATTGTATTTAATAGATTACAGCTTCAATAAAACATTTGCAGTTGCTTTGTATAAAGTGTTTTATGCTTTGCACTGATCATACGATGACGTGTACGCGCTTTACCCATGGCTTTACCAAACACTTCAGCTGATGTATTTCCTGGGCGGAACTACATGGCGCCCACCATGAGACAGGAAAATGTGAACATTGTAATCAAGAAGAAACTGTGGACCACATTATAATGAAATGTTCAAAATATGATAGTGAAAGAAGAATAATGATTTCCAATTTTAAAAGAATTAAGATGAAGTTTGATTTGACAAACATATTACAAAGAAACTCAAATGATGAATATTTTGATTTTTTTAATACTATATCTGAAAATGACTGATTTAGATAAAAGAATTTAGGTGTTTAGGAGGTATTAGGAAAAGGGTTTTGCGATCTTGGCTTACACTCCTAACCAGCAGGTGGCGGTAATGCACCTTGAAGTTGTATGCCAACCGCCATAAAAACCAAGAAGAAGAAGAACATGACACCCGCCTTATGAAAACAGAATCGTGCAACACGTGGATATGTTTGGCATAGAGGCAAACGTTTTCTGATACATGATTAAGTTTCTTTTTTGACCAGTACTTTTGTGTTCAGGCTTAATCTGTTGCAGAAACAGCCCGTGCCTCATAAGCGCCCGTCAGAGGTACACAAATCGGTGTTAATCGACATCACGCAAGTCTACGATCACATGACAATTCTCATGTCAAATAGTATTAGATTAAATAACCATGGCTCGTAGAGGCGAAGACGACAGGACGGAAATTGAGTCGCCAAACACGCAGCAGATCGTACCGGTTGTTTCGCACGTTAGTGATCTGATCGACTTGGACCCGCACTCGGAGCTGTTCCTCGAAACTCCCCCGCCTGATGTTGTGAGTTCTATCAATGCATGCTTTGAGCAGTTCACCAGCACCTTGGAGAGGAGAAGAGATGCTTCAGTCCACAAATCTTCTTCGGACAGGTAAAAAAAAGAATGGAAATGGAAACTAGACTGCTGTGTTGCTTTTAATCGTCTTTTAAATTCCCCCTGCAGTCAATAATTTTTATCCCTTAAAGCTCATCTTTGATAATCAAAATGACATATTTAAACATTTTTTTTACTGTGAAAATAATTTCTTCATGCCTTAAAACAGCTTGAATGTAACTCTACACCCTTGCTTCATTTAGTATAAGCAGAGCCATTAAAGGGATAGTTCACCCAAAAATGAAAACTCATAAAGGTTTGGAACAACTTGAGGGTGAGTAAATGATGACAGAATTTTAATTTTTGGGTGAACTATCCCTTTAACATGCAAATTAGTCCAAGAATCCACTCAATCACACCAGCTCGGACTACCTGATCCAGGATTTTATTTTAAATTACATTTCAATAAACATACAAAAAACATTAAACCAACAGACATGGGGGGATACACATAACAAATCTTTCATACACATTTTTGAGCCATTTTCATAATTTTTCTTGTTTCGTACAAGGTAAAGCATTACATTCTGCCATTAACTTTTTTCAGAATAAGAGATGTTTTTATACATTTCTTATTTCTTGTAATTACATTCAATGAGTCATAGAATATTAAGTCTTTAGAAAAAACAAACAAACAAACAAAAAAAAAAACTCAAAAGAGGGCGTAATAGACTTGGCTTTATGTAAATGAAACTTCCCAAAGAGAATTATTTACTTTTAATGTGTTGTCAATTGTAGTAGAACCAGTATAACAGTCCAAGAAGAGGATCAGAGAGTTTCAGGTTCAGTGTTGCAAAAAGAGCATTGTGGTGAGTAGAGTTGTCAAAAGTACCAACTTCGGTACCAATCGGTACTGAAATTTTTAAAAATGTGACACTTTGAGTGCTGTTGAGCGGATTCGTTAACACCTCTGATTGGCCATTGTGTTCACGGCTCATCGGATATGTCTGTGATTGGCTACAATGATCAACACACGAGGAGCGTTTGAAAGCACACGGAAGTGTTTGAATTTGAAAGCAGGCGTCTATCAGCAGACTGGTCTGCGATAGACACCTGCTTTCAAACGCTCCCGTGTGTATCTGTGTAAGTGCTCGGTGAAGAGTGTCATTGACTATTTACAACGTTTTTGAAGCATTGATCATTGAAGCCAATCACAGACATATCCAATGAGCCGTGAACACAATGGCCAATCAGAGGTATGAATCCACTCAACAGTGCTCAAAGCATCACATTTTTAAAATTTCAGTACCAACTTGGTACCGAAGTCGGTACTTTTGAAAACTCTAGTGGTGAGATGTCTTTGAATTTATTAAGAAAAGCATTGCAAGGATAATATCTATGCAATATTTTGAAATTAACTTCTTTTATTTTATTGGGCAATAAAAACGTTTTACTCTTTGACCATATTTTATCAATAGAGGCAAGTGCTTTTGGGTAACGACTACGACTTTGAGTGAGACACTTTCTAATGTGAAAATTGTTACATTTATTGTCCAAAATATTAATTCCTCCAATAAAAAGTTTTGGGATCTGCCCAACAATGTTTTCACAAGGTGTAGCAATTTAGAAGAGATTGCATTTTACAAGCAAACTGTAATCTCTAGGCTATATGAACAATCCCTGAGAAGTAAATTAAGTATGAACCTCAACAGTACTATTTAGCAAATCTGAAACAAAAATAATTATCTTATTAAAACATTCTCTTTTTAAATATAGTCATGTTAGATAACACATGTTGGTTATTCCATAGTATGTGCATGTGGTGAGAAATTATGTTTAAAGGCTAATTTTCAAGCTTCTAGTGACTGCTTATGAAAATCAGATAATTTAATGATTTAATTTTTTTTTCGGCGTGCATGTTAACCAATAAGTGCATTCACAATGGGAGCAGGAGCAGCATGTGAACGTCAAGCAGGAGTGTCGCGTAAGCAGCAGTGAATCGGGGGTTTCAGTGGCGAGTCTTTTTTTTGCTGCGCTGCTGACGCTCAATTAAAGTGAAAGCACACTTTTGATGGACAAAATAAATATGATTTCACACAAAAAGTGCTCAAAATGCACAGAATAAGCATGTCTAGTGTGTTTTAACAAGAATTAAGAATCAAAAATATGTATAGAAGATTTACCCATTTAAACTTGTTTTTAAGTATTTAGTTTGGGTGAAAGTGGGTGATATATTCTGGCTAGTTTACTTTAGATTTTTATAATTCACGATGTATTATAAAAATCTAAAGTAAACTAGCCAGAAAATATGATGTATAAATATTCTTTTAGTTATTACACATGCAGGTATTGGCTCTAGCACTACCCAAATCAAACACGAGTTTGCGGTCTTTTTTTTTTTCGCCGAGTTTGCTGCCTTGTAAACATGAGCATGCGGCAGATGATGTAAACACAAAGCTTACCTCATTCGTGTGCAGCAATATGACATGAGGCTTTTTTGTTTGTTTGTTTGTTTGTTTGTTTGTTTGTTGTTTACCGTTAACATGCAAATTTTGTACACCTCCCCATGTTAAAGTGTCATGAAACTCCCCGTTTTAGCCTGGTCGTTCACACCTCAGAGCTGGAAAAGTCTCAGAAAATGGGTGTGTAAAGCTCTGGAAAAGTGGGGGGTGGGGGGAAGAACAACCAATGAGAAACAGACCTACAACACACTCATTATACAGAATAATGAATATTAATATATGAGCACTGAAAATGACAACTCCCAAGCACAAGGGAGAAATGGGAAGAATATTTAAAAGGGCTAATAATATTTTGATTACGTTTACGAGCACTACAGTCTCATGAAAAACGACATAGTTTAACACAGGAAGAATAAAGACATAGTTACTTTTTTTGTCCATTCTTTGAATTTTCGGTCTAAATCATTGTCTTTTGTGTATCAGAATAATCGTGTCATCGCGTTCAGATACACCACTGTATCAGTGTCCAGTTTGCATATATATTTCATTTGAAGAAGACATGATGAAATATGTGTACATACACCGTGCTGGTTCATGTTTGGTGCAGGAGAGTGTGTGAAATACGTCTATAAAAACTATAAACACGTATACTTTATTCTGTATATGATCTATAATCCATGTGGCGAGAGTTGTTAAACTCATCACGTAGCTCCGCGCTGAAACCGATCATATGCGTGCTCCGCGTGTATATCATAACAATCATATTTTTCATGCGTTAGTATTCAAACTCCAGTTCTGACTGCATCGCGGGCAAAATATGAACAACACTCACTGTGCTGAGGGAAACATACATGGCTCACGTGTCCGAACGCAGAACAGGCAGAGGTAAATGAGCAGCACTTTTGTGACATTTGAATTCTCCGCTGTAATGCAATCTCTGCAAACATTTTCCATTTGTGCTGGTGGACAACAGCAAAACAAACCACATGCACCAAAACTTCAGCTCTGGTCACGTCACAGGGAAATGCATTTTTGTGTTGTTGCACAAATGAGCACCTACGACCCATGTCTCTGAATGGCAACAATAGGCAATGAGACAGAAACAACAGAAGTGATACTTCCTCATACATAATACCTCAATTATAATCTTATGCATACTACAGCCCAGGGATTGGACTGAACAAGCTCTTTTTCATGAATAAATGCGGAGAAGCACTCAGAACCAGGTGACATAGATTCGCCCCTGCAAGCCTATCACATACTCCGAGGCCCGAATCTACGTCAGATTTTGTGACGTAACTTCGACTTTGCTTTTCAAACCGGAAGTACGAAATTGCTTCTGAAAAATGCATAAATAAAAACAAATTAATAACAAATTTCCACTTGTTGATAAACTTTATTAGTGCTATTAGTGTTTTCAGTGACATGCAACCTGTACATATCTGTTCATATCTAAAAAAAAAAAAAAAATGCGTACTGGGGTTTCATGATCCTTTAACAAACTTTCAAGACTATCAAGTTTATAAATGAAGCTGACGCGCCGCTTATGCTCGCGGTGTGAAACGGTCGTTACTCACCCTCATGTCGTTCCAAACTCTTAAGACTTTTGTGTATCTTCAGAACACAAATGAAGATCTTTTTCATGAAATCTGAGAGATGTCTGTCTCTCCATTGACTGCCTTTGCAACAAATACTTTGATGCTTCAGAAAGATCATAAAGAGATTGGAAAACTAATTCATATGTATTGAGCGGTTTAGTCCAAATTTTCTGAAGCGACTCGATCACTTTTTATGATGAAAAGATTTAATTTAGGTTTTTACTTGCATGTAAACATTGATCAGTGAACATAAGCAGAAGCTCAAATGAACCTGAATAACGCACAAGAACAAACCTCTTGCGGAAGCTCAAACGTGCTGCGTAACCAATAAGGTTCATTCTCATGTGTTACCGGTGTTAATTTCGTTGACGAATAATTTTCGTCATAATTTTCGTCAACGACATTTTTTCACGGATGAAAATGAGACGATGACTAAATAAAAATGCGCTTTGAATGACTAAAACTATGACTAAAATCTACTCTAAATTTCGTCAACGAATAAAAACGAAACGAAAATGAAAGAGAGGGACGATTTGGGAAGATATCCAGTCAGGACTGCTGTCCTGTGGAAAATGCGCACATTTGAAGTGTAACATGCTGATCTAACCGCGGGAAACGCGGCGCTGTTGCACGCTCTACAGGCTCGCGCAGCAGTACTTCACGCTGCTTCGCAATTAATGAATAGCGCACATTTATGCCAAGCGATTGCTTATGAGCTAATGTTGATGAATTATGACAATGTTTACTACACAGTGTTTATATGGTAATATGTTTTAGACGGTTGTAAGAATGCATATTTTATCTCCTTCATCTGAACTTAAATGAGCAGCCTGCTACAGTGCAGACTGCTGACATTTCAGAATAAGATTCATGGTGTATTTCGGGATGGTTTATAATGATTATTTTTCCCTGGTCATTATTGTTACTTTGTTTACTCAATAAATTGCATTTAATTTAATTTCTTTTTAATTCATAGTAAACTACTGTATCTTCTGTCACAGGAAGGAAAGACTAAGAACATTATTTGACACATTATTCAATTTATTTTACAAGTATAAGGGTTATTATAGTTAACTAAACCTAAAACCATAAAAAAAATCTTTATTACTTGAAATAAACCTTAACTGAAATAAAAAATAAATATATAAAAAATGTAAACTTATTTTATTTCATCTAGTTTCCAAGCTTTAGCTTAACCTGATATACTAAAATAACTAAAACCGAAATAAAAAAACTATATAGACATTTAAAAGCAAAAACTAAAAGACGAAAACACAAAAAATTACTAAAACTTCTAACTAAAATTACAATGAAAGCAGAAAAACTAAAAATTGAATCAAAATTTTAAACAAAAACTATAATAGTACCTCAATAAGTGTGTCAATCCCTGACAAGTACTGAATTGAGCTCTCTTTCGTGTCTTTTTGCACTTGAACGGTCATAAAAATGTCCGTTTTGGCGAGTAAAGTACAGTTGGTTGTCTTAAGTGAACATAAGTTTGGAGAATATCAGATGTATATCAGTGTATTGGATCTGTGTATTGTTAGACTAACCCTTTAACATGCAAAGAGAGTGCAGGATATACTAGCCTCAAGATTCCTTCAGCTTCAGAGAGTAGAACATATCCATGGATAGTCGGGTTCCTCTGAGTCCAGCAATTAAAAACAGTTTTTGCTTTGTGTAAGCACTAGGTAAAATTGGTATAAACTATTTCAATTTGACATTTGCTGATTAAAATACCAAGATATGAAGAGTTATTTTGCAAAAACGGATAACGGATTTTTTTTTTTTTTTTTTTTTTTTTTTGCATTCCAAGTAATATCAATCAAACTGCAGTTGGGTTGTTTTGATTAAGTAATAATAATAATAAAAAAATGGATAACTTAAAAAATTAAAGTTCACTGAAAGTATGTTTTTTTTTTTTTTTTTATATATATATATATATATATAAGTTTGTTTTTTGGCAAAAGCAGATAACTCCATTTCATTTTTCAGAGTTAAACAAAACCAAGTAATTGCTTTGTAATTGCATTTAAAATGCACTCAAACACACGTGTGCACACACGAACACTCACTAACAGATGGGCACACACACACAGAGAGAGAGACGCATGCACGCACACAAACGCAAAAGGACAAACAAGGTCCTTTTGCGTCAGTTCATTTTTTTCTTCAACGTGGTGTTAATCGGATTTTGCAAATGAACTCTTCATATCTGTTTGTTTCACCTTAACTTCACATACATCTGAAATGTCAGAATTATGAATCGTCAATCTCAGATTTAACGGAAAGACCTGAGACATCTGAGAACAATTTTAACGCCTCTAACATAATGGGCCTTATATTTTTCAGGAACATGCGTATCATCTGCAAGTTGACTAATCAAAATGGTGTGGTCTGCTTTTTAAATGCCCTTGATGTTCGAACAGTGCGCTGTATAGAGGTTAAGAAGCTTTGCAACCAACAGAAACAAAAAAGGTGAAATAGGATATCCTTGCCTGTTACCTCGCCCAATGACAAAATGTGGCGAAATCCCTTTAGACAAGGAAACATTAGCCGCTTTTCCACTGTCAGGCCAGTGCGATCCAGGGCTAACAATGTGCCGGGTGAGGCCAATAGCCTTGGACCTCAAGCACCAAGGCCAAAATCCAGTTGCGTTTCCACTGTTGGGCCAGTAGCCCCACAGTGTTGCCCTAAAACCCGCCCCTTAACACACCTCCATAGAACAATGTCACACAACCTCATTTCACCAGCTGACTGAAAGCTAGCTAGCTCACAAACTGAACATGACAGAAGCGAACGTTTGGTCTTTAAAATTCTTTTGACCAATGTTTTACTATAAAAAATGTTACAGTGACAGTAATTTATTAATTTGTGTCAGAAGTGCACATCAATCATGCTGAATCAAACTGGTATTTACATTTCACATACCTGTGGAGAACACATACCTATATTCAATTTCACTTCAAACGCTCCCATGTGAATCTGTAAGTGCTCAGTGAAGAGCGTGTCAGTTTACACCAGAGGTTGCGTTAACCGAAAATTTTCTGCCATTGACTGCAATTTTACAGACTTTGTTTTCTAACAGTTTGGACTTTAATAAAGAGAGAAAACCTGCACTTAACCGTTTCACTGGCATTTTGTTTTCATAGTTAGACAGATATCGTGATGTATCATTATGGGATTGTCTAGCTATATATCGATTATCGTCGAGTCGCTGTATCGTGGTGATATCGTTATCACGAGCCATGTATCGTGATTGTATCGTATTGTGAGGTACCCTGCGATTTCCACCCCTACCTGCTTCCATTTATTTGCGATTACAGGAATGCATAAAACAACTCCATTAAGGCTATTAATTCCAAACTCAGGTTTGATCCAGAGTTTGCGATTAACTCTGAAGTGCGTGCACCTATGAAATTAAATGCATTTACAAAGCAGGAATAAACACTGCTGCTGCAGTGAAAAGTTTAAGGCAACTGAAAGAAAATGTCTGACTATATCAATGCATGTGAATCAAACAAATAGGCCTTATAATTTATATAGTTTCACAAAGACCTCGAAAGAATACATGTAAGCTTGACCTGTTTTAAATTTATATATTAATGCATGTATTGTTTATTTTAATTTAAAAGCAAAGTTTAATAATGTCAATTAATATAATAATTATATGAATATATTATATGAATTATACATAATTATAATTCACATAATATAAATATATTAAATAATTAGCAGCAAATGATGAGCAATTTTGTCTAAAATGTTTTCACTATAAACTGATTTCATTTGGAGCGAGAGATACAGGGGGAGTGGCTTTATTGCATCAGATTACAGGTCACTTTACTCACAGCTGTTTGTTTGAGTTTTGGTTTGCGATCTCTAACCCAGAATAAAACCTGCTCCGGAGCAGGTTAGCTGTGTAGCGCAAGTTACCATAGCAATGAAACCCGCTAAAAACCAATCCACCTTCATGAGCCCAAATAACCAGAGTTTGCTCAAACTAATCAGCAAACTCTGCTGGGTAGAAACTGAAACCGGCTTTGTGCAACAGGCCACAGGAGTTATTAGTTATACAAGTTAACCGGAGTGCATGTTTTTTTATGACATGCAGATGCATTAGTCAAGTATCAATAAAGGCACAGGGAAGAGACAGATAAAACATGAAACCATATAAATGCACAAATATAATTATATATGATTTGTCTACGTTCTTAAAGCAGTCTCTGGTATTTTCGCAATGGTATTTTTATTTATTATCGCAATGGTTAGCATAATGGTAATGGTACATAATGGTAGCCTTTACCATAGCATATAAATATATTTCTGCCTCATATAGTAATCAGAATCCCCATCGGATCGCAAGGAAGTTATTTCAAACACTCACCGGTGTCTAAAAGTGAGTTTTGAGCTGAAAATAGTTTTAAATGTCTTAAATGTTGAAATTAGCTGGTAGCCTGATATAATAACATGGGAAATTGGCAGCGGTGTTGACCCTCTCCTGACTCAGGTAAACGCAAACTGTCTGGGGCCCCGACTCTTATTAAATGGGGTCTTTGTAATTACAATGTCTAGTTCCTCTACAGTTATTTCACCCTCACAAACAGCATGATTATCTTTGCTTACAGTTAAAATTAATGGCTACAGCTTACAGAAAAACTGATTGGAAAATTCTGAGCAAAAAGAAGTGGTGTAAAGACACTGGTAAAAGTCAAATAAAAATGTTGAAGTTTTGTTTTCAGTGGAAGTGCCATCAATATCAAGGGTAGAAATCCTTTTTAACTCACCTCTTCTCTTTTCTAAATAAAAAAAAAAAGTGGAATTCCTTTCTGCAAATTCTAACCACTTTGCCCTTGATCTGATAAATGCACCTTTGGCCTTCTCTTAAAGGGGGGGGGGGTATCACACACAGTTTCTGCCAATCTCATGTTAATCTTGAATACCTATAGAGTAGTATTGCATCCTTCATATCTCCGAGAAGTCTTTAGTTTTATCATATTTATAAAATAATACATAAGCTGTACCGAGTCTTTCCGAAAAAAAGCAGAGCTCCTGGAGGTGTACCTGCCGTGGGCAGAGCTAAAGAGTCACAAGCACTTGCAGCTTCTGTGTAAAGATCATCTGCAAGCAGCGATATCATTATAAATAAAAAGGGAACAAAAACGTTCATGTTGTTTACATTATATGCTCTTGAGCGCCGTTTGCCAACAAAACACAGACATCTGATGCAGTTTTACTCACCACCCATTATCTGCAAATCCAGTCCCAAATGGGACTTTACAAAGCATTAATCACCGAAATTCCGGGAACAAACATACGTGTGCAACTCCGTTGCTGCCCCGGAAAAACAAACTTCATCCACTGTTCCCTTAACGCTGGGTTCTTTGGGAAGCTGAAAAAGTTTATCTTTCCCTCACAACCAAAAACACACTCCTTTGGTGACATTCCCTGCGTCTCAGTCAGCTCCCTAGCTCCCTAGGTCATGAATCAGCATATCGTGAAAATGAATGTGGCCATCTCCCTGATCAGTGCCCTGACTACTGAACTAGGGAGCTGATTGAGATGCACCCATTGTTAAAAAATCTCTCGGCTTCCATATCCCGAATGAAGTGTGTTGATGGGCGTGCTATTGCTCTTGCTCTTGCTCTGGGTGGTGTGTGTGTGTGCACGCTTATCAGGGAGAAGTGCCTATACAAGGAATTCCGCCCTTTATTACGTGATCAAGTCAAGTCACCTTTATTTATATAGCGCTTTTTACAATGTAGATTGTGTCAAAGCAGCTTTACATTGATAACTGGTACATTATTTGGCTGCACAGCAGCTCTTAAAGAATAGTGTCAATGCAGGCAGATCAAAGCACTGTTGAATATCAAATGTCAAGTCAAATGTCAAGTGTCCCCAACTAAGCAAGCCAAAGGCGACAGCGGCAAGGAACTCAAACTCCATCAGGTGACATCAGGTGGCAGACAAGTGGCAAATAGGTGTTTAAATGGAGAAAAAAACCTTGGGAGAAACCAGGCTTAGTCGGGGGGCCAGTTCTCCTCTGGCCAACAGTGCTTTGTTACGATTCAGGTTGCCATCGTAAGTCCAATAGGATCGCAGCATTCAAAGTATTTATTCCAGTTCCATCCAATTGAGGATCGTATTCATCACGCCGGTATGGACGGTTGTTGAGGAACTGTGTCGTGGCTGTCGTGTTGATGAGGCCCTCACAGTGGATGATCTAGTTGACTCAATCTCTGCTGATACTTCAGGGCTGCGTTGTGGTCGTGTCAAGGCGCAGGTCCTTGGTCTCACCTGGATACGGCCCGGATCCGGTTGACTACGGTGAACCTCGGGATAACCAGAAAGACTAATATTAGCGTAGATGCCATTCTTCTTCTGATGTAACGAGTACATCATGTGTTATAGGAAGTGTTCCCGGTTCCGGCTGACCTAATTTATGCAGCCTAATAATCCTTTAACGGATTTGAAAATATAAATTGGTAATGTGTTATGTGTATGCCAGGTTAAAGAAATGCGTTTTTAGTCTAGATTTAAACTGACAGAGTGTGTCTGCTTCCCGAACAATGCTAGGAAGATTGTTCCAGAGTTTAGGTGCCAAATAGGAGAAGGATCTACCGCCTGCGGTTGATTTTGATATTCTAGGTATTATCAGCTGGCCTGAATTCTGAGATCGCAATAGACGTGAAGGACTATAATGAATTAAGAGCTCGCTCAGGTACTGGGGAGCTAAACCATTTAGTGCTTTGTAAGTAATTAGCAAGATTTTAAAATCTATACGATGTTTAACAGGAAGCCAATGCAGTGTTGACAGAACCGGGCTAATATGGTCATACTTCCTAGTTCTAGTAAGAACTCTAGCTGCTGCATTTTGTACGAGCTGTAGTTTATTTATCAGGCGAGCAGAACAACCACCCAGTAAAGCGTTACAGTAATCTAGCCTTGAGGTCATGAACGCATGAACTAACTGTTCTGCATTTTTCATTGAGAGCATATGTCGTAGTTTAGATATATTTTTAAGATGGAAGAATGCGGTTTTACAGATGCTAGTAACATGGCCTTCAAATGAAAGATAGGTATCAAAGAGCACACCCAGGTTCCTAACTGACGACGAAGACTTAACAGAGCAGCCATCAAGTGTTATAGTATTCTAGGTTATTACATGAAGTTTTTGGCCCAAAAATTAGAATCTCTGTTTTTTCTGAATTTAGTAGTAGGAAATTACTGGTCATCCAATTTTTTATATCAGCTATGCATTCCGTTAATTTTGTGAATTGGTAAGTTTCGTCAGGGCGCGAAGAAATATAGAGCTGAGTATCATCAGCGTAACAGTGAAAACTAACGCCATGCTTCCTAATGATATCTCCCAAGGGTAGCATGTACAGAGTGAAAAGCAACGGTCCTAGTACTGAGCCTTGCGGTACTCCATATTGAACTTGTGATCGATATGACATCTCTTCGTTTACTACTACAAACTGATAACGGTCAGATAAGTATGATTTGAACCATGACAATGCAATTCCACTAATGCCAACATAATTTTCGAGTCTATTTAAAAGAATATTGTGATCAATAGTGTCAAATGCAGCACTAAGATCCAGTAACACTAATAGAGAGATACAACCACGATCTGATGATAAGAGCAAATCATTAGTAACTCTAATGAGAGCAGTCTCAGTACTATGGTACGGTCTAAATCCTGACTGGAAATCCTCACAGATACTATTTCTTTCTAAAAAGGAACATAGTTGTGATGATACTGCCTTTTCTAGTATTTTTGACAGAAAAGTGAGATTTGAGATCGGCCTGTAATTGACTAATTCTCTAGGATCAAGTTGTGTTTTTTTAATAAGAGGTTTAATAATAGCCAGCTTAAAAGTTTTTGGTACGTGTCCTAGTGATAAAGATGAATTGACGATATTAAGAAGAGGATCTATAACCTCTGGAAGCATTTCTTTCAATAGCTTAGTCGGTATAGGGTCTAACATACATGTTGTTGATTTTGATGATTTAACAAGTTTAGACAATTCTTCCTCTCCTAAAGCAGTAAATGAATTGAATTTTTCCTCAGGGACACTACAATGCACTATCTGACGCGATACTGTAGTAGACGGTTGCATGGTTATAATTTTTTTCTCTAATATTATCAATCTTGCAAGTAAAGAAGTTCATAAAGTCATTACTGCTGTGCTCTTTGGAAACATCAGAAGTTGAAGCTTTATTTCTTGTTAATTTAGCCACTGTATCAAATAAATACCTAGGGTTGTGTTTATTTTCTTCTAAAAGTTTTGAAAAATAGGCAGATCTAGCAGATTTTAGGGCCTTTCTGTACTCAATCATTCTCTCTCTCCACGAAATGCGAAATGCTTCTAGTTTTGTTTTCTTCCAGCTGCGCTCCATTTTCCTGGCTGCTAACTTTAGGGCCCGAGTGTGCTCGTTGTACCATGGCATTGGATTAATTTCCTTAATCTTTTTTAAGCGCAAAGGAGCAACTGAGTCTAATGTGCTGGAAAAGACAGAGGCAATAGTTTCTGTTGCAACATCGAGGTCTTCTAAGCTTTCTGGTATGCTAAGGCGATGAAACTGATCATGAAGATTATTTATAAAGCGATCTTTAGTGGTAGAAGTGATGGTTCTACCATATTTATGGCATGGAGGCAGTTTAGCCGCCTTGACTAAATGTAGTATGCACGAGACTAGATAATGATCAGAGATGTCATCGCTCTGCTGCAGAATTTCAACAGCATCAATATCAATTCCATGTGACAATATTAGATCTAAAGTATGATTACGACAATGAGTGGGTCCTGACACGTGTTGTCTAACACCAATAGAGTTTAGAATATCTGCAAATGCCAATCCTAATGCGTCTTTTTTATTATCTACATGGATATTAAAATCACCAACAACAAGGACTTTATCTGCAGCTAGTACTAACTCCGATAGAAAGTCAGCAAATTCTTTGATAAAGTCTGTATGGTGTTCTGGTGGCCTGTATACAGTAGCCAGCACAAATGTCAACTTACATAATGTTACGTAAAGTACCATCACTTCGAAGGAATTATATTTGAAAGACTTCTGACTAATACTGTAAGTATTACTATAGATTACAGCAACACCACCCCCTTTGCCTTTCTCACGGGCATTGTGTCGATAATCATAACCTTGAGGACTAGACTCATTTAAAGTAATGTAATCATCCGGTTTTAGCCAAGTTTCTGTCAAACACAGCACATCTAGATTATTATCTTTGATAATATCATTAACAATAAGTGATTTTGAAGAAAAGGATCTAATATTTAACAACCCGAGTTTTATCATTTGTTTAGCATTATTATCTCTATTTTTTTATTTGTTGAACATCAATTAAATTTTTACCATTAAATGGGTTTGGAAGTTTTTTGTTTTTACTAATTCGGGGTACAGACACAGTCTCTATTTGAAAATATCTAGGTGTAAGAGTTTCTATGTGTTGGGAGTTATCTGACTTCTGTAACGTGAGGCAGCTAGCAGACGGTCGGTTTAGCCAGTCTGTCTGCTTCCTGACTTGGGCCCCAGTTTGTCATGTTTCAGCTCTAAGACTATGTGCCATATTACTAGAGAGAAGAGCAGCACCATCCCGGGAGGGATGAATACCATCTCTTTTCAACAGGTCAGGTCTGCCCCAAAAACTTTTCCAATTGTCTATGAAACCTATATTATTCTGCGGACACCACTTAGACAGCCAGCCATTGAGTGATGATAATCTGCTAACTATCTCATCACTCCGACGAACAGGAAGGGGGCCAGAGCAAATTACTTCTCCTGACATTGTACTTGCGAGTTCACACACCTCTTTAATGTTAATTTTAGTGATCTCCGACTGGCGAAGTCGAACATCATTAGTGCCGACGTGAATTATAATTTTAGAGTATTTACGATTAGCATTAGCCAGCACTTTTAAATTTGCTTTGATGTCAGGTGCTCTGGCTCCCGGCAAACATGTGACTAAGGTGGCTGGTGTCTCTATTTTCACGTTCCGTGTAATAGAATCGCCAATAACTAGGGCACTTTCAACAGGATTCTCAGTGGGTGCGTCACTGAGTGGGGAGAACCTGTTTGATGTTCTTATTGGAACAGAAGAGTGGTGTTTTCCGCGGCTATGCCGCCTCACAGTTACCCAAGTGCCCTGCTGCGCGGGCTCTACAGCCGGAACCGAACAATGTACAGAGTTCACTAAGCTAGTCGCATCCAAAACAGTATCTGAAGTATCTGAAGCCCTTGCATTCTTACTATCCTCGATAAAGGGTCATACTCGGAAAAAAAATTGGCGAGACATGTCCACAACCGGAAGTTGTATATTTGGCACAGAAATACTCCGTCATACATCCGTGTTTTGAAACTTTGGCCATGTTTAGCATGAGAATGCAACTCTTTAACAGTGTAAATAAGTCAGAATGCATGAAATAGCATTAAACCCCCCCCCCCCCCCTTTAAGATCTTCCCTCAGTGAATACAACTTCTCCTTGTCCTGTTCACTAGGAGAGGATAGACATAAAATATAATTGATTTCCTTTATGATCACAGAGCTTCTTGACTCCTTTGCCTTAGAAATTTGCTTACCAAACTGTATGGATAATTTTGCGACACTCATACTTCAAAAGTTCTCACTTTGTGATTGCTGAATCTAAGGGTTCTCTCACACCTGGCTCGTTTGGAGCATTTGTTTCAGTACCTGGTGTGGTTCGTTTAGGCATATACCTTATTGGCAAAAGTTTTGGGACGCCTGCCTTTACGTGCACATGAACTTTAATGACATCCCATTCTTAATCCGTAGTGTTTAATATGGAGTTGGCCCACCCTTTGCAGCTATAACAGCTTCAACTCTTCTGGGATTTCACAAGGTTTAGGAGTGTGTTTATGGAAATTTTATGGAATTTGTGAGGTCAGGCATTGATGTTGGCGAGAAGGCCTGGCTCACACTCTCCGCTCTAATTCATCCCAAAGGTGTTCTATCGGGTTGAGGTCAGGACTCTGTGCAGGCCAGTCAAGTTCCTCCACACCAAACTCACTCATCCATGTCTTTA
Source organism: Mylopharyngodon piceus (assembly GCA_039654765.1). Taxonomy (NCBI): domain Eukaryota; kingdom Metazoa; phylum Chordata; class Actinopteri; order Cypriniformes; family Xenocyprididae; genus Mylopharyngodon; species Mylopharyngodon piceus. Next base: position 42,088,987 of record CM077443.1, on the reverse strand, counting down.
TGGACCTTGCTTTGTGCACTGGTGCGCAGTCATGTTGGAACAGGTAGGGGCCATCCCAAAACTGTTCCCACAAAGTTGGGAGCATGAAATTGTCCAAAATGTCTTGGTATGCTGAAGCATTAAGAGTTCCTTTCACTGGATCTAAGGGGCCAAGCCCAACTCCTGAAAAACAACCCCACACCATAATTCCCCCTCCACCAAACTTTACACTTGGCACAATGCAGTCAGGCAAGTACCGTTCTCCTGGCAACTGCCAAACCCCGACTCGTCCATCGGATTGCCAGACAGAAAAGCGTGATTCGTCACTCCAGAGAACGCGTCTCCACTGCTCTAGATTCCAGTGGCGGCATGCTTTACACCACTGCATCCGACGCTTTGCATTGCACTTGATGTAAGGCTTGGATGCAGCTGCTCGGCCATGGAAACCCATTCCATGAAGCTCTCTACACACTGTTCTTGAGCTAATCTGAAGGCCACACAAAGTTTGGAGGTCTGTAGCTACTGACTCTGCAGAAAGTTGGTGACTTCTGCACACTTTGCGCCTCAGCATGCGCTGACCCCGCTCTGTGATTTTTACGTGGCCTACCACTTCGTAGCTGAGTTGCTGTTGTTCCCAATTGCTTCCACTTTATGATACCACTAACAGTTGACCGTGGAATATTTAGTAGTGAGTCCAATCAAAGCATTCACCGCGCTCTCCCAGCTGGGACCTATATATCAATTTAAGAATACAAAAAAGGTCTGCACTCTCAAGCACTTTAATCATGGCACACAGGAGATAAGATAACAAACGTTTCGGCTCTTCACCTTCGTCAGTGTAACAATTTCACTCACTCTCAATAATATAGATAATGTACTACAATCCTCAGGTGATCATGATCATAATTAAAGCAATCAGGACTTGTAGTACATTTTCTATATTATCATTGAGAGTGAGTGAAATTGTTACACTGACGAAGGCGAAGAGGCGAAACGTTTGTTATCTTATCTCCTGTGTGCCATGATTAAAGTGCTTGAGAGTGCAGACCTTTTTTGTATTCTTATATTTAGTAGTGAGGAATAGACGATTTCACGAATGGACTTACTCCTGAGAGTGACCCATTCTTTCACAAATGTTTGTAGAAGCAGTCTGGACGCCTAGGTGCTTGATTTTATACACATGTGGCCATGGAAGTGATTGGAACACCTGATTGGAACAAATCATGGAACACCTGAATTCAATGATTTGGAGGGGTGTCTCAATACTTTTGGCAATATAGTGTATGAACATGGCAATCGCTCTCGGATCTGCACCAAAACTCTCGCTCCGAGATCACCTGAACGAGGTGGTTTTGGCCCGATTGCAAACAAACTCTGGAGCGGTTCGGTTGAGGTGAGAAAGCAATCCGACCCAATGGACCAACAAACCAAATGGCATCATAATTTATAACGGCAAATGTGTTATATAAAAAGCAGCAGTGTCTCATTCTGTGAGTGAGCACATTAGTTATTGCAGTTGAAAACCAAAGAGCCTCTTCTTAACATGTGTAATTCTCTGTGCATTGCAAGAATGCAGTCCCGACAAAGCCTTGCTTCCCGCTCTTAATTGCATTATATAGGCTATATAAAAATGTGGGAATGACCGCTACATTTGTATAGTGTCTGCGTGTGTATCGACAGTAACAAATAAGCCACAATAAGCTCGTGGAGCGAACTTGTCAGTCATCTTGATGGATGACGCAGAGGAATCTCTGACCAACAAGAGGACAGTTTTACTTGCATGTGACTAGGGCTGGTCGGAATACCATTTTTTTGAGCTTCGAAGCTTCAGTAGTAATCATATATTAGAATATTAGGATTTAATATAACCGGATATTAGAAGCTTCAGAGGGAGGGGGCTGAGCATAATATTCTCTCTAATAAAGGCAGCATAACAAGTTAAAATATGGTGTGGCCCTTTTTAAGAGCTGCGCGCTGCCTGTTGAACTGTCTGCATTGTATGTGCGACTCGCGCACTGCATGTATGCAGGTTATTTCTGTTTTTCTGTTTTAAATTTATTTTCTTTATTAAGTAACGCTGTGGACGGCATAACATTTGCGACGGACAGTTACACGAGTTTCACGAGGAATAAAGCACCAGTTGTGAAATGTCAATCGCTTCCGTGAAGTCTGTCTGGTATCAATAACTCAAGCTAAGTGAGCTAACGTATCCCTATTTGCTCCATACACAACGCGTTACAGCAGGAATCTCTTTGTCTGTCTGTTTGCATTTTTTTGTCAAGAACCGTTCATTCAATCGACTTCACACATGACGGGTGTGTTGCTGCGGAACCGAGGGAGTGCAGCGTCGCGTTTGGTGCAATATGGACACGCGACACGTTCAGAATTAATAAACTTTTAATAAACTACAGAACATCGAAATAAACTAGCTGAAAGCGGCGCGCCTCACGCAGGCAGGGCTTGTACGCTCCGAGAACGGACACTGCACTAGTGATACAACACAGGTCTGTTAAGAGCAATACTTTTAATAAGGTAGCCTAACATTTTTCTAACAAACAAATCGCTCCCAAATCAGAAATTAACAGCACAGTAATTACTGACACAGTAAAGGGTAGGCTATTTAAAAAAAAGTACGAAAAATAAATGAACGAACTGTCACGTTTGAGTTTTAACAAGCTCCTATATTTCGCAGTAGATTCATTTAGATTGATGATAACGGGTAAAAAGGCTAATATATATTGTTTCTATTATTCTGTTTTCCACAATGTCAAAGCAACGCAGCTTAACCCAAAATAGAAGCTCAGACATGCACTTCTGTCCATACAAGCTCATGTAGTTGTGCACTCTAGACAGAATACTCCAGTTGCAGGGAACACTTTAGTAGGCTAAGAAGAAACAAATATATGTATTAAGTATAACGAGGTTGGGTTCCTTCGACTGTCCATCCTATTAAAAACGGCTAGGCTATATAAGATAATTGTAAAAAAAAAAAAAAAAAGAGTATTGTATTTCGCCAGATTTTATAGTGTAAACATTCAAGCACGAATGAGAACCGTTTCGCAAGGGGGATGCCAGGTGTGCGGGGAAAAAAATAATAATATTCGAATCCCAAAATTGAAAATCGAATACCAACCCAGCGAACAAATATTCGAATAATCGAATATTCTGGTCGAGCCCTACATGTGACTTGCATAAACACGTTTTGGTATGCTTTGAAATGTTGCCTTGTGAATGCTAACCAAACCAAGAAGAAACTGCAACATTGTAACAAATTAAGTCCCTTTTTTGGAATAAAGCAAACGATCTACAGGTCTGAAAATGGCCTAAATTAACTTTAAAATTTTCAGTTTTCCTAATACCTGAACAATATGAAGAATATTGTAAGAAATAAGTATTCGGTTTCCAGTATCCTGGTTGTCTCTGAGAACTGTTATAAACCTCAGATATTTCAAGATCGATACAGGCATGATCAGTTAGAGGGGCTGGAGAAATAGTACAGAAACTACAAACCCCATTTCCAGTCCACAATTAGCAGGTGAACTGGTAATAGGTTAGGGTGTCGTTTTTGGGTGTAAAAGAGCTTCTCAGACTTTGCAAGCAAAGATGGGTCATGGCTCACCACTTTGTGCCAAATTTCATGAGAGAATTGTCAAACAATTCAAAAATCTCTTTTCCTAATGCAAGATTGCAAAGAATCATCATGGACCATACGTAATATTGTGAAAAAAAAAAAAAAAATTCAGGGAATCCAGAGAAATCTGTCTGTATACGGCCAGGCAGAAAACTTCTGTTCAATGTGCGTGACCTTCGAGCCCTCAGACGGCATTACATGAGAAACCGTTATGCTATTGTTAAATATAGCCACATGGGCTCGGGAATACTTTGGAAAACCGTTGTCAGTTAACACAGTCTGCCAATGCATCAAGAAATGCAACTTGAATCTCTGTTACGCAAGGAGAAAGCTATACATCAGTTAAATGCAGAGATGCTGCCAAGTTCACTGGCCCCGAGCTTATCTCAGATGGTCTAAAAGACAGTGAAAATGTGTGCTGTGGTCAGATGAGTCCACGTTTCAGTATGTTTTTGGGAAAAAACTGACATCGAGTTCTCAGTTCCAAAGACGAAAGGGACCATCCAGACTTTCATCTATGACAGGTGCAAAAGCAAAAAGGTGACTTGCATATGTGTGAAGGAACCATTGACGTGGAGGTGTATATTGGGATTGTACAAAGACATAAACTGCCATCAAGATGACATCTTTCCTGTGAAGCAAGACAATGCCAGCCCTCATTCTGCATGTGATACATCAGAGTGGTTTCATAGACACTCTGCACCATAGAGTGGATGTCCTTGACTGACCTGCCTGCAGTCCAGATCTGTCTCTTATTGAAAATGTATGGCCCACCATGAAAAGAAGAATCAGACAACGATGACCACAGACTGTTGAGCAGCTGTCTTGTATCAGGCGAGTTTGGGCAAAAATTTCACTTGCAAAACTTCAACAATTAGTATCCTCAGTTCCCAAACAATTAAAAATTGTAATTAAAAGGAAAGGTGATGTGACACAGTGGTAAACATGCCTCGTCCCAACTTTTTTGGAGTGTGTTGCAGTCATCAAAATCAAAATTTGTTCATATTTATAAAAAAAAAAAAAAAAAAAAAAGTTGGTCAGTGAAAACATTGGAAATATTTTCTTTGTACATTTGTCAGTTAAATAAAGGTTCAAGAGAATTAACAAATCATAGTTTCTAGGTTTTATTACATTTTACAAAATGTCCCAACTTTTCTGGAAATGGGTTTGTAATAGATGAAACAGCCAGTAAGATATAAGCCAAAGGTCTATTCTAGATTTTTGTGACCTGATTTAAACCGACCCAACTTCTCTTACTTCTTCAAAAAGTATTGGCGCCGTTCACACGTCGCATCTAAAAACGCGTGGAAAGCGCGGCCGCACCGCTTTCTCCTTTCCAAAGCGCTTGCGCTCCCGTGGCGTCCGTCATTGCTATGCAACCATGAACTGCGCTCTCCACAATGATGAGGAAGTATCGGCAAAAGATTAATTGATTTCTAGCCCTTGCATTAGCTTTAGATATATTTATGGAGAGGAGAAATATAAACCTGCCCTGTACAGCTATGATCAGCTGTTCGGCTGAGCTTTCGATGTTGTTACGGAAAGGGCGAAGCTGATCGATTGGTTCTTGTCACATGAGCTGCGGTGGCTCGCATCGCTTCTATTGCGCGCTTGCCGCGCGCCTACATTTGAAATAACGAACTTGCTTGCGCAAAAGACGCGATATGTGAACGGCCCCTTTAGCAGCTTAAAGGACAGCGGATTTTAAACGTTCTGCCTACAAAGGCTGAGTTAATTTAATGGACAAAAACACTTACGGTGGCTGTGGCTTTGCATTTCCCAGCGGCCCATCATCCAGAATAGCCCCTATATGTTTCCTCTTCAGATGTTCATGCATCGAGCTTGTGCTGCTGTGGCATGCCAACGAAACCAGAGTGTACAAACCACTTTTTTATTATCAGCAAATCTGAAGTACTTCAGACCCCTCGGCCTTTGAAAACTTTTTCTAACAAACTCGTTTGACATCGCACTCGATTCTGCTTCACCCGCCATCCTTGGAAACTTTGATGTGATGCGCGTAACATTAGCTCACACTAGTGGTGTGGAGGAAACGGTTGTTATTTTAGTCAAAGCTTGAAAACGAAATTTAAAAGGTAAAATAGTATAAAATGATCAGTCGATTAAAAATAAAAAAATAAACTAATTATCAGCGTCGACGCAGTCGATTATATCGACCAATATTATTATACCAGCCCTAATTAAGACTGTTAATACTGAGACTTGGGGGAAGTCTGTCTAAATGCAAATCAGGGGCCCCTCCCACAAAAAAGCTGCTGAAGGAAATTTCACACTTAAGCGACAAGTTTTGTTGACAAGGTTTGGAAAATAATACGGTTTAAATATTAAAGTTATTTAAGCCATAAATATTTGAGAGAGTCTCACTTTGACTCTGAGAATGAAATAACTAGTGTATTCAAAAACAAGTCCCATGTGAGGACAAAAAGGATTAGTGTTGTCAAAAATATCAATATTTTGATATGTATCGATACTGAAATATTGATATTTTGATATGTATTTTTTTTAATTCTTCTCTTTTCTAAATTAAAAAAAAAAAAAAGTGGAATTCCTTTCTCCAAATTCTAACCACTTTGCCATTGATCTGATAAATGCACCTTTGGCCTTCTCTGCATAAAAAAAACAGGAATACCTGACATTTTCAGGTTCCACCTTCTTTTATATGCATCCAGTTCATTCTTTTCCTTCAGTTTATTTTCAATTATCTCAGCCGCTAATTGAAAATCTAGTTTGTCCATTTTAACAGCAGGTTTTAACGTCTCTCTCTCTACGTTGTATCGGTAACTGAGTCCACTTTGGTGGCAAGTTCACATATTAGAGTGGAAGCAACAGACCTTTCGATCTCCAGTAACTTCTCAATAAGTCATCTTGCTTTTTTCCCCCAGCCTCTCGATCGCCTCCAGTATAACTATATTTGAGGATTCAGAAGTATGTAAAATTACAAAAAGTAAATTTACATTTTTGGAAGAGGGCTGCTGGTCGGGGTTTCTGAAAGTGGAAGACAATCCATGCTTGAGTCCTCTTCTGGAGTGGGTTAACACTTTGTCATTCCTTGTTCCATTTGTCTTTAGTAATGTTCCGGCAACACGTGAATGTTGGTTTCAGAAGACGCACTCAGTTGGTCGCAAACCAACTTTTGTTCTAACAGACTAAAAGATAAAAATCCTCAACTCACGCTTAAAATTGTTACAGGGTCATTCAGAATATAAAGATATTTGTCAACGCAAAAAAAAGTGGAAATACTTCAAATTAATGATGACAACACACACATTGCGAACTGCATGCTTTCAATCACAATTTGTTATCGATTAGTGAAGGCCGGATAGGCAGATTCGCACTGAATGACAGACCAGAAGCGCTCCCTCTCGCGCGCTCACTCTTTCTTTCTTGCGCGCGATCCCAGTTCTCTCAGACGGCGCGCGATCAGTTCTCCTTGCACCTGAATGGTCAAATGCACACATAGTTGTCAAAATGTCCATCGTGTGGAGTATCTCACATAAATACAGTCGGTTATGGCTTAAGTGGACGTAAACATTTGGGTGAAAACAGGATATGTGTCAGTATCCATGGATTCGGTCTTAAAGGGACCGTAGCCTATATTTGTCATTAATGTTAATAAAACAACAAAATATGTTAAATGTATACATGGTAAATAAACCTACTGTATCTGAAAAACAAGTTTATTTAATTTGTATCTCTGTAGTATTTGTTGTATTGTTTGTAATTTGTTTGTAAATTTCTTTTTATATAACAACAATTATATATATTGGTAATTATGCCCTTTGAAGGTTATTGGACACTGTGAAATTTTTGTTCTTTAAGCACATAAAAATTATTACTTTTTTCATTAGAGTAATAATAAAGAAGCTGTCCTACATTCATTAGTCTCACTGTGTTGTGCTTGGAAAACTGCAACATCACCAAAAAGAAAAAAAAAAGAGAGAGAAATTAATAAATGTATAGGCATCGGTATCGGCGAGTACTAGGAAAAAAAGTAACTGTACACATACTCGGTCCTTAAAAAATGGTATCGGTGCATCCTTACTTAATATTATAAAGCGACGAGAATACTTTTTGTGTGCAAAAACAAAATAAAAGTAATGACTTTATTCAACAATTTCTTCTCTTCCCTGTCAGTCTCCTACACTGTTCATGTTGTAAACGCAGTGCAACGCTTCCGGGTTCTATGTCAGAACACTGGTTCGTTATTGGCCAGCTCCTGCGTCAGCAGCACACATATGCATTGTGGTGCTCACGTGTACAGCGTCAGCCAATACCGAGCCGGCGTTCTGATGTAGAACCCGGAAGCGCTTCCCTGTGTTTACAACGTGAACAGCATAGGAGACTGACAGGGAAGAGAAGATACTGTTGAATAAAGTCTTTATTTTTTATTTGTTTTTGCACACAAAAAGTATTCTCGTCACTTCATAACATTTAAGGTTGAGCCACTGTAGTCGCATGGACTATTTTAACGGTGTCTTTACTACCTTTCTGGGCCTTGAAATTGACGTTGCTGTCTATAGGGAGGTCAGAAAGCTTTAGGATTTCATCAAAAATAACTTAATTTGTTTTCCGAATATGAACAAAGGTCTTACGGGTTTGGAACGACATGAGGGTGAGTAATTACTCCACTTACGGTTCGGCACACACTTGCACCACGGTTCATCTTGAATGATGACATATGGTTTGTTAAAAATAGTAACGTGTAAAACACAGACAGAGTTCGGATAATGTATGTTTCTGTCAATGGATATGCATTCTGGCTTCCCAAAACGTTACAACAGCGTTGATCAAAAAGTGTGGACCAGTGTTAATTTTGACAGCAAATTTTGATTTAGTTTTAATCATAGTCTTCTGACTAAAATGCCATTTAGTTTTAGTCATATTTTAGTCATCAGAAATTGTTTTAGTTTTAGTCTACTAAATCTACAATAGATTTAGTCGACTAAAATCTAATTTAGTTAAATTGTAATGCATCAAGTAAGCATTTCTCTAACAATACACAGATCCAATACACTGATATACATCTGATATTCTCCAAACTTATGTTCACTTAAGACAACCAACTGTACTTTACTCGCCAAAACGGACATTTTTATGACCGTTCAAGTGCAAAAAGACACGAAAGAGAGCTCAATTCAGTACTTGTCAGGGATTGACACACTTCACACACTCATTGAGGTATTATTATAGTTTTTGTTTAAAATTGATTTGATTTAGTTAAAAGTTTTAGTAATTTTTTGTGTTTGTCTTTTAGTTTTTGCTTTTAAATGTCTATATAGTTTTTTACTTCTGTTTTAGTTATTTTTGTATATCAGGTTAAGCTAAAGCTTGGAAACTAGATGAAATAAAATGTTTACTTTTTTATGTATTTATTTTTTATTTCAGTTAAGGTTTATTTCAAGTAATAAAGATTTTTTTTTTATGGTTTTAGGTTTAGTTAACTATAATAACCCTTATACTTGTAAAATAAATTGAATAATGTGTCAAATAATGTTCTTAGTCTTTCCTTCCTGTGACAGAAGATACAGTAGTTTACTATGAATTAAATAGAAATTAAATTAAATACAGTTTGTGTAAACAAAGTAACAATAATGACTAGGGAAAAATAATTATAAACCATCCCAAAATACACTGTGAATCTTATTCTGAAATTTCTGCAGTCTGCACTGTAGCAGGTTGCTCATTTAAGTTCAGATGAGGGAGATAAAATACGCATTCTTATAACCGTCTAAAACATATTACCATATAAACATCATGTAGTAAACATTGTCATAATTCATCAACATTAGCTCATAAGCAATCGCTTGGCATAAATGTGCGCTATTCATTAATTGCGAAGCAGTCTAAAGTACTGCTGCGTGAGCCTGTAGAGCGCGCAACAGCGCCGCGTTTTCCACGGTTAGATCAGCACGTTACACTTAAAATGTGCGCATCTTCCACAGGACAGCAGTCCTGACTAGATATCTTCCCAAATCGTCCCTCTCTTTCATTTTCATTTCAATTTTATTCGTTGATGAAAATTAGAGTAGATTTTAGTCATAGTTTTAGTCATTCAAAGCGCATTTTTATTTAGTCATCGTCTCGCTTTCGTCCGTGAAAAAATGTCGTTGACGAAAATTATGACAAATTATTCGTCAACGAAATTAACACTGGTGTGGACAAAACAGTCACTCTTTGTAAACTCTGTTTACTGCGAGTGCGTATGCTCAAATATGAGCAGTCATTTACGCCGTCATCACCCGGGTGTTGATAGCACGCGAGTGCACGTGAAACCTGAACAGCACACGTTGCTATCTGTGTTTAAACTAAACTCATTTAATCCTTGCTAATTTAAACATTCAAGAGCAAGACGCAAATGAGAACTTGCGTGCGCTGTGAGAAGATCTGTGTGCGCTCATCCGAAGCGCGCAATGCTTATCTCAGATAGTGCGCAAATACTGAGTTCTCTGTCAAGTCTTGCGCTTGAAAAGACAAATTCACACAATTATGTCAACGTGCCCATCTTGGCGAGTATCATAGCAAACATAGTTGGTTATGTTTTAAGTGAACGTATAACAGTCGAAAAATACAACGCGTAACAGTATACAGTATGTACTGGATCGTGCATTGTGTCTTAAAGGGAAAGAAGCCTAATATTCCTGCTGTCTGTGTTTTTAATGTTAATCAAACAACAAATGACAAAGAAATCACTCACTGCTCTTGACTGAATAATCATTATTGAAGTTACAAAAGCTAATCTTTAATTAATTTATACAGTGAAGATAATATGCAGTGTTATTTTATATTTGAGTACTTCATTCATTTTCTTTAACTGAAAACTACTGTTAGATACCTGAAAACCTGAAAAGTAGTTATTTTATTTGAATCTTTGCTCTATTTTATTAATTTGTGCTGTTGCTTATAGTTTATTTGTTCTTATTTTCTTTATTTTTATTTGACAGTAGTCCTATTTTCCCTGAACATAGCACATACATACTGTGAAGCTGCTTTGAAACAGTCTGTATTGTGAAAAGCGCTATAAAAATGAAGATGACTTGACTTGACTACACCCCTAGCACATGCCACTGTGCTTGGTAGCATATCTGGTGGCACATCCAGTTGTCATTGGCATGTACCAGTGTATAGTAGGCATGGGCCGGTTACCGGTTTCAAGGTATACCGCGGTTTGAAAATGTCACGGTTTCAAAACCACTAAATTCTTCCGTGATACCGTTCCTGCGGTATGAGCTGTTTTTTTTTTTTTATGTCGTGTCAAAGATCCAAAGTGCAGGAATCCTCCAGGCTGTGTGCAGCGTAGTGAGTAACACGACCCCTCCCCCTCCGTTGGTGCAAGCAGTCATGGTGCGTTCACACCTGTAGCGAATTAACTCAAAGGGGAAATATTAATTATTCATAACTCATTATGATTATTAATTATGATTAATATGTGAATCTGTTAATCAGATTAACTTGATGTAGCTTCATTAAAATTAATATTACAATCAATTAACCTGTTCGTCCAGTGGACACACAGTGTTAATTGTTTATTAATTCTAAGAAATGTTCATTTCCAGGTAATGGAAAAACAACATTCTTATTGTACAGTACTACTCAGAGCATGTAGTCAAGATCTAAATCATTTAAGAGGCAATTTATTAGCAGACGGAGTCAGAACCAAACATGTATTGTGCACAATCTTTATTAACTAACTCACAAACACATAACATACACGCAGGTCACACACATACGTAGGTAAAAATGAGCAATGATAGAGCTGAACCGGAAGTGGGACCGGAAATGGAGCTGTGGGAAAAAGTCAAAGACAATCTGGAAAAGAATCATCAGTTTCCTCAGTAATAAAACACCTTTGCTGACACAGGTGGTTTACAAATTAATACTAAATTGCTGTTTAGTGTTCAAATGTACGATACTTGCAAGATGCCTTTAGGCTGAGGAGCATCGGATCTGCAGGCTGAGGAGAAATCTTGATGATTCGGTCCGAAGTTGTAGCCAGTATCTTCTGCGTTGGATGAAGTAATATGAAACAACTTAAGCTGTTAATTTGACTCTTAGTGGGGAAAAAGTTCTTTCTGTCTCTCATAGATAAGCACATGGCTGGATTGCAGGCCTAGGCCTACAGGCCTTGCAGGTCCACAGGCCTTGGCCTGAAGAGGCCTGCAGCAAAAGTGGGTCTCTTCAGTCGTCCAAGAAGCAAGAAAAAGAGAGGGAGGGGCGTTGTGCACTGGCTTTTAACCTCTGGTCAAAGTCACACCTCTTAGGGTTGACCTGACCAAGGAAAATATTTTAAAGTATTTCCGGGCAACAACACGCCTCCTATCAGGGCTTTTACGACCGAGCAAGATTAACTGGCTGAGTTTTTGAAGAAGAACTATTAAAGATTCTTGTAATACTGATGTGTTGCACAGGTATCGACATATCGCATACACAAGCATTTAAATCTTCTCGATACGAACCCATAGACACTAAACATGGCATAATTGAAGTTACCTTAAATGTATCATAAAACATGTGAATACAATACTGAGTACAATACAACAAACAGTAATAATGGATACCATTTCCTGGGGATATGCATGTTAATTTATAGAACAGTCTGTCTATAAATTAATGCAGGAAAGTCTGTTTTCTGTGGGAAAGATGCAGGGAAAGATGCAGGTTTTCTGTGTGTCGCTTTGTCTCTGCTCTTCTCTGCTCTTCCATGTGGCAACCAACATTCTTTAGCACAATAAAACTTGTAACTGAGAACTTCTCGGGGGATGGGGGACAGACCCCAGAGTGAGCTTTAAACAATTATTGGTTAACTATAACAAACAATTGTGTCTGATTTGTCTCAGTCGTTACACACCAGACACGAATGAAGCGTTAAGCGTGAGTGATTTACATGTTAAGTCAATGCAAAGACGCGAATAGACATCCTGTGGCGCGATTCGCGCAAATGAGGCGGCGCGAATTGAGCGTTTCGGGTGTTTGTCGTGCGTAACGCGTGATTCGCGCGAATCGCCCGAGTTGAAAAATCTGAACTTTGGCGAATATTCGCGCCGCGTTAACCAATCAGGAGCTTGCTCTAGTAGTGACGTGATTACGACGTAGCGAGCGGAGGCAGAAATCCGAAACAACAATGGAGGACAAAATCATTGTCGCTGTACAATACATCTTTGTACTTTTATAGAAACAGGAATAAAAATCTTGCTTGGAAGAAAGTGAGTGAGGAGGTTGGACAATCTGGTAAGTTGTAAAAAATGCTCTTTACTCAATTTGAGCTATATATATACATATTGAGACTACAAACTAGCTAAAGCCGGCAAATTGAGCTTATTCGCCGTATTTTACAACTACTTTCCCGCTGACGAGTTGATGTGTTTATTCAGAGGAAGTGTGCAGAAATGAGACGAGCCGCCTGGCAGAAGCACGTCTGAATTTGCGTCTGTTGTGAAGTGAATTTCACGCGCGAATGAAGCGAGTAAACTCAAAATGTTCAAGCGTCCAACTACACGCGAATAGCGCGATTTATTCGCTCAAGTCGCGTCTGGTGTGAACGCCCCGTCAGCCCCCATCGAAAAAGATGAAGTGAGGTGGCTGGTTAACTGTCTGATGACTGAAATCGCAAAATGGCCATAACAATTACTTAATAAACTGCAAAATGTTACGTATTCTAATACCTTTATTTCACGCACGGATTGCTTCTGACAGAGCTGCGTGAGCTCGCAGCACCATTTGCAGGAGTCTATTGGCATGATCGCCAGGGATCAAAGCGCCAAATGCGAGTAAAAATCAGACTAAAACACTTTCAGCAGTTGCCCGGTAACTTTATGAATTTTGACAATGCATGGATGTGAGAATGTGATGTCTCTTAGTGCGATCATCAAACGTGATGTAATTATAGAAATATATAGTCTGACACGCTGCATGGAGTAAAACAGCTTTCAGCTTCAATTCACAGAAAATGCTGCTCTGCAAGTGCTGTGTGTTTGAGTCACTTATTTGCATTTAGGAACGCAACGTGCACCAACCATCTGTACTGAGAGTGTAGTTTATAAATCTGTTGTCAAAGAAAAACATATTCCTGGATCTCCCTGTGGTTTTCCTACAAAATAAAAGCTCAAGGATTTAACGTTTGAAAGCAAGAAATAAAGACATCATGAATATTAGTATTGTAATCTTACTGTTGTTCTGTAATATAAAAACAACAAATTATTATATCATATAATAACTCTAATAATTTTTTATATTTTTATTATACCTATTATCTTCTTTAGCTGATCACATGCTTAACTCACTAAAGTGATTGCAACTTTTTTTTTACAGAAAATAATTCAATTTCTGTTCTAATTATTGTTGAGCTGCAGGTTTAGGCTCACTTAAATGACTGCATTTATTTTATTTTATATAATTTTAATTTAATTAAGAAGAATTAAATTTATTTTAATTATTTCACCTAAAATACAAGTTTACTACTTTTCCAAATATTTATTTCTAAGCAACATAGAATATATTGTGTTCAAAGGAAAAAAGTTCTTTTTTACCTAGACATTTTAAAATAACACATTTTAGAGCTGTAACAGCAATACCGTGAAACAGTGATATTTTTTGCTTAAGGTTATCATACTGTCAAAATCTCATACCGGCCCATGCCTAGTGTATAGTGGCATGTGCCACTAAAACTTGACGTGCACATGGATTGCTTCATGTGCCTCTGACATTGTCGCCATATGTTGTGGCACCTCCAATAGATCTTATTCACAGCATAGTCATCTTTGTTTTAAAAAGGGAATGAAAGTGAGGCTGTGAGGGATAGACAAACATCTCTTCAGTGGGTTGTACTGTTATGTTTTTGGATTGTTTTACTGACGGAACACTGCAAAAATATCTTTCCGAGAAACTTCAGTAGACATAAAAATCCAGACAGCATGAGCTCTGGAAAATTATAAATGATCTAGGAGCTTTATACAGCTTTTTACAGCTGATTCCATTTTAAACATGGTAAGGTATCCCTCACAGCCTCAGCATTACATAATTCCATAAAATTATTTGCAAAATACTGAAGCCATAGATGAGAACCACTAACCACATATTATAATATTTAAATTGTATAGAAATTATATCTGTATTTATTTAGATCAATATCAGTCTCTGATTGCTTGTTTTTGTTTTTGCTACCGTCTTACTCAAGTGGATCTTCCTCAACTGTTGTAAGTTTTGGTTTAACTTGTGCTGGCAAATGTTACTTATACTGACACCTACCAGCATGCATGCAGCATCATGCAAAAAGTAACGGATGCTACTATTAATAGGGTATTTGTAGTGACCCATAATAGATTTATTTTGTGTTTCTCTTGAGAATGAACAGTTTGCGTGATCAACAACATACAGTAGCGCTGGTATTACATAACATTCACATGCAACTGAAATACAGATGTGCCACGAACTGTCTACGTTTTAAAAAAAAAAAAAATTACTGAATTGCAAATATGTTCATCACTAAATCACCTAATCACTAAATTAGGTTATTTAGGGTTCTGGGTGAATCTCAATCAGCTCCCCAGTTTAGTAGTACTGCACTGAACAGGGAGCCATTTTAATGGCTATCTCAATCGCAAAATCCTTACAGTGCACTGACACGTTCGCTACCTAAAAAGTCCCACAATGCACTGTGAAAACCAGAATGTATCAATGCTCGCTATATTCCTTTAACAGAAGTTCTGAAATGCGAAACATAAATCTCGTGAACCAATTTACTACACAATGACGTGATAGAATTTTTTTTTTTTTTTTTTTTTATAAATACAAGCCTAAATTCAGTCTGTTCATCATATAAAACGATTGTGTCTCTTCAGAAAATTTGGACTAAACCTCTCAATTCATATGGATTAGTTTAACGATCTCTTTATGAACTTTTTGAAGCATCAAAGTGTCAGTTGCGACACTATCACCAAAATAAATTAACTACATGATAAATGGAAGGATTCAAATAGACCTGGGTGTCCAATCCTACTCCTGGAGGGCCACGGTCCTGCAGAGTTCAGCTCCAACCCCAGTTAAATGCACCTGAACAAGCTAATCAAGGTCTTACTAAGCATACTAAACTTCCAGGCAGGTGTGTTGAGGCAGGTTGGAGCTAAACTCTGTAGGACAGTGGCCCTTCAGGACCGAGTTTGGAACCCCCCACCCCCCAAATAGACCCACTGTTTGTTTTTGTTTTTTTGTTTTGTTTTGTTTTTAAGTATTCTTAACATCATCTTAAGTCGGCCTTATTAAAATAAAGAAGAGAAAGTATCATGAATTGAAAACTCTTTATTTATGGGCAAGCAGCATGTGCAACATATTCCATTCCCTCTCTTAAAGGTGATTAGGAACAGCTTGGAGCTTAACAAATATAGCTTTCCTGTTAAATAAATAAATAAATAACAACAATAATAATAAACAGAACAAATATAGTCTTTATCAACAGAACGTAGACTAATCGAATGTAAAACAACACTGCATAATCTTCACTGTGTAAATTTAAAAGGCCTATAGATTAATTGTACTAAATCTACTAAAGAGCAGTGAGTAATTTTCTGTCTTTTAGTATCTCTGTCTTTTTAGTTTTAGTTTAAACTTTTAGTTTGATTAACATTAATGACACAGACGGCAGCAGGAATATTAGACTGCTGTCACTTTAAAACCTAATGCACGGATCCAAAATACTGTTAGACATGCAATTTATTTCCCAGCTGTTTATGTACCAAGCCAGACATTTTGACATATTTCTATGTGTATTTGATAGTTTAGACGCAAACCCGAAGCTCAAAGTTCACTTTGCTTGTTTGTGCTCTCCGCAGTGACTTTGCAAATTTATTGTCCTTTTCAGACACCTAGTAGAACTGCCAGACCAGTAAAGTGAAGCAGTTTTAGCTGCGCATAGAAAAATGGTCTCACGAGTTTTGCAACGCCCGATCGATCGGAACACCCTTACCTTGACATGGTGTCACGTGATATCAGACTTAATAAATGGATAGTAACCCCTCTCTTGTAAATATTATCTGAACCATTTCAGGTCACTCAAATTTGTACCACTCGCAATGGGACGTGCTACCGGATGCATCACAACTTCCCCTGCTATGTGCCAGTGGCACCTAAACTTAAGATGCTGTACAACTAA
Source organism: Mylopharyngodon piceus (assembly GCA_039654765.1). NCBI lineage: Eukaryota > Metazoa > Chordata > Actinopteri > Cypriniformes > Xenocyprididae > Mylopharyngodon > Mylopharyngodon piceus. Next base: position 42,072,218 of record CM077443.1, on the reverse strand, counting down.
ATGTTAATGCCACTACTGTTTTCCAGTCTGTCTAGCGGAGGGATGGGCAAACTCGGTCCTGGAGGGCCATTGTCCTGCAGAGTTAGCTCCAACCCTGATAAAACACACCTGAACAAGATGATAAATGTCTTCAGGATTACTTCAAGGCTACAGGGGGAATAATCGTTAGATTATTTGATTAACTGAAAAAAATAATCGATAGATTAATCGGTTGAAAAAATAATCGTTAGTTCCAGCCTTGGATTTTTGTTTTTCCAATTAACCTTATTCCTTAAAATCATCTAATAACGCTTCTCTGCATTCCCCTATACAGTGACTCTGGTGAAAGCCTGTTTGTAACACAGTCTGTGACTAAAGCAGTCCAAACTGAAGGACGACATAGATCAACTAAGAGACCTGAGTCCATCTCTGATGATATTGGTGATGATGGCAAGGGAGTCACCAGGGGTCTCTCAAAGAATGAAGACAATGAATATGAGGAGGGAAGGGAAGGTCAGCATGTGGTGTGCCCAAACAGAGGAAAATTGATTCATTATTTTCCCCCTCAAAAAGCTACTTTTCCCTTTTTGTTGAAATCGCACAGACGGCAACACCTGACTAGGAAGAAGCACCAGATTCTAGAGGTGGCATTTATTCATGTTGTTCATTTGTGTATTTGTGTCATTTCATTTTAGAATTACATTCTATGTCTGATAAAATGCTTGTAGTCTCTAGAAAAACACAGCGTAAAAGAAAAATGAGTACTTCTGTCACTGGTTGTTAAAATGCTAACACTGTTATGGCATGTTATTAAATTATGCATGTTTATTATTTGTTGTATTTGTTTTTTAAGAACTCCGAAATTGGAGGGTTCCTCAAATGCATGAAGAAATTTGAGGAGGGTTATGTAAAAACAGAAAGAGCAATCAGTCCATATATGCTGGAGTCTGAGTAAGTTCTAATTAACAATCAAAATATAAATATTATTGTAAACTAAATATAATAGTTTTAATGAAAAAATTGAACTTTGTTTCAGGCTAAGTGATAACTCTGAGGGGGATGACCACAACAGTGATCATGACGTCACAAAAGTGGTATGTAATTACTGTGGACTTTAACCCTCTGGTGCTCTTCGGTCACTTTTGACCGAAAAATTTTCTGTTTTGAACTGTTAAAAATCACAGCTTCATCGGAATGGTACGAAACTTGGTGACTTTCATGGCATTTGGAATGTGAACACAAAAAAAATTGAGGGCATGATTCGAGTATGCTAAGTGGTCGTAAAAAAAGTCACACTTTTGTTGTCTTCGGTCAAAAATGACCGACCATAGGAAATGAATGGGAAATCGACAAAAACACAAAAATTCTGAGAATTTTTGTGTACAATCTACAAATCAGCCACAATGCTGAAAAAAAGTACACAGCAGTAAAGAGATGACACTCTAAAACATCAAGAGTGTGATATAGACACACCCACTCACACACAAACGCACACACACACTTACACACACACACCTATGAATCACTGTCTGTAACACACAGAGCAAAATTTTGAGAATATGTGAAATCCATTCAATAATTCAGTCATAATGCAGGAAAAGCGCTCAACAGTGAAGGGGTGACACTATAAAACATCAAGACTGACACCCTAACACCCATACACACACACACACTTATGAACTGTGCACTTGGAAGTACAGGCTTGTTCGTTCGCATCGTTCTGAGCTTTTTTTTTTTTTTTTTTTGCAGGAGCTCTGTCAAGAGCATAAAAAGTTAAAAAAAAAAAAAAAAAAAAAGTCACGTGGCATTTTTTACAAATTCTGAATCAAAAAATGGGTAACAAAATGCTTCCTTGCGTTCTCTTTCTAACACAATGTTTAGGTCTGACTGTAATCATAAACAGCTAGGGAATTCACAAGCCTCTCCATAGAGAGCTGTACAAGTATCTAGTGGTTACACCATGGTATTACACATTTTTCTTTCTGTACTCTCACCAGATGGCGCTAATCTGCCTTAAAAAAAAATTGATTTTAAAGGCCTAGACCAGGGGTGTCCAGACTCGATCCTGGATGGCCACTGTCCTGCAGAGTTTTGCTCCAACCAGCTCCAAAACACCTACCTGTAAGTTTCTAGTATGCCTAGTTAGACCTTGATTAGCTGGTTCAGGTGTGTTTAATTAGGGTTGGAGCTAAACTCTGCAGGGCAGTGGCCTTCCAGGACTGAGTTTGGACACCCCTGGCCTAGACTCTATTTTAACCTGAAATAATGCATTAATAAAAAAAAAAATGGTGAAAAAAAACAAAAACAAAAAACGTTTGTATTATTTTCAATGGGAAAAATTTATCATAATTATTGCATAAATATTAGTTTCATGAAATTCTCTCAAAATACAAAAGAAAAAAGAAAAAATATTATTGAACAAAAATATATTACATTGATTTTACTGAGGGGGAAAAAAAGTTAAATTTTAGGGGTTCAATCACTTTTGACCGCGAAGAGTACAAGTGTGACTCCTAAATGCGCTTTAGTGTAATAATAAATATTTCTGGTTTGATATCCTCTAAAAAATAATTTGCCTGTAGAATCTACATGCATTTGTGTTTGAGAAATATTTTATTTTTATTTTAAGTAATCAATGTCAAATTGGAACTTTATTTCTAAAAGAAATGTCAGTACTATACTAATAAACAATAGCATTCAAAACACTGGGGCCAGTAAGATTTTTATTTTCAATAAATTAATACTGTTATTCAGCAAAGACTTATTAAATTGACCAAAAATGTCAGTAGAGACATTTATAATGTTACAAAGATTGTTTTAAATGCAAATTCATCAAAGAATCCTAAAAAAATGATCATGTTTCCTCAAAAGTATTAAGTATCACAACTGTTTTTAACATTGATAATACGAAGAAATGTTTATTGAGCACCAAATCATATATTCATTTGATTTCTGAAGGATCGTGCGACACTTTAGATCGGTAATTTTTTTTTTTTTTATAATGTTTTTAAGTCTCTTCTGCTCTTCAAGGCTCTGCATTTATTTGATCCAAAATACAGCAATATTGTGAAACAACAGTAATATTGTAAAATATTTTTACAAGTTAAAATAACTGTTTTCTCTTTGAATATATTTTAAAATGCAACTTATTCCTGTGTTGGCAAAGCTGAATTTTCAGCACCATTACTCCAGTCTTCAGTGTCACATGATCCTTCAGAAATCATTCTTACATGCTGATTGGCTGCTCAAGAAACATTTATTATTATCAATGTTGAAGATGTTTTCAGGATTCTTTGATGAATAGAAAGTTCAAAAGAACAGCATTTATATTAAATAGAAAGCTTTTGAATATGTAATACAGTATAAGCTTTTGTGTGTATATATATGTGTGTGGTGTGTGTGTGTGTATGTGTGTATATATATATATATATATATTATATATATATATATATTTAATACAGTCAAACCAAAAATTATTCAGATATTTTTGATATATTTTTACTAGTGGGTGCAGGACACTATGGTTCATTTATGTAAGTGAGGATAGCAAAGTAAAGACTTAAAATAAACACTTTGACCTGACCATGTTTTGCTTGAGTGTTATCTGACATAATTAAGGTTAATTTTTTCTGACACAGTTTAACTCTGAGATCTTGTCATATTTTATTACCATTTTTTTTTAAACTATAGTGAATAAACTGTATTAATGAATGAAATGTTCAAGGTGTCTGAATAAATTTTGGTTTGACTGTAGATATAGATATAGCACGGTGTACTAATCTATTGTTTTTTGCCTTTATTTCAGGATAAAATGTTTGTTCCAAATTACTGTAAAGAAAACTTAAATAAAAAATGGCTTCCAAAATCCATCTTGGAGAGGAGGATTCAGGATTCACTGTCAAAAGACAACAAAGAACAGTTACTGAATGTCAATGGAAAAGGGAAGAAAAGAAAAACTAAATCTACCAAGAAAAACCAGATAAGTGTTTCTGTTAAAAACCAATCAAAAAAGAAATGCAAAGCTCCCAGAAGCAAAGCTGTAGCCAGGACGTTATCAGAATCTTCCTGCGTCTCTCTCTGTGAGGAGCAGGGAAAACAACATGAGACACATGAGGTTTTAGCTTCATGTTCAGATGCTGAACACTCAGATTCTTCCAATTGCGGACAACCACTTAATAAGCAGATCATCCAGTGTGCTGAGAACTCGCATGGAAATAATTTAGTGGTAATTGAAGAGACACAGACACACTCTGTAGAGGCAGTCAGTCGAATGGAGCATGAGGATGACATGAGGTCAGGAACTGACAATTACCTGCCCAACAAAAGCAATTTCGTTCCACCCCAAGGGGGAGACATTTCTGTACAAAATGAAATTCAACAGACTGACAGTGACATTGGCTCAATGGATTTATTCAGTCCATTGAACAGTCAGGAGCATAAGAATAATCAAATTCATAAAACCGCATCTATTACAGCGAACATAGAGGAGAGTGATCAAGACAGTGATGTAACTCAAATAGAGACTGAGGGACAGTCTGAATCTATATTTGGACCAGGAGCACCCAGATGGTGTGATGGTAAACATCATGCACATGAGGACGATGAAAGTGACATAACTCAAATAGAGACTGAAGGAGAATATGTGTCCGTGTTTGGACCAAGAACACCAACCAAGCAGTTTACAATTCAAGACAGCAACAGTACCAAACTCTCTGAATCCCAAAAGACAGGTCAGAGTTCTGTTGTCCTACATACTGAACTGTTCTCAAGAAGAGAGGATAAAACAAGGCAGAAAAAGAAAAAAACAAAGTCAAGCTCTCATAAGGATACTGAAGTTACAGGAATAGAGGAGACTGTGAATGTGCAACCATCATCTAAACATTTACCACTAGCTGATGAACCATTAAGAGAAGTTTACTCAAGTTCCTGTGAGCATGTTATCGTGGGTAAACAAAGAAGGATGGTGGAGATGGAAACAGATACTCAAGATAGTCCTTTGTTTAAAAATGGTGGAATGAGCTTTCTTAAACGAAAAAGAAAGGGTAAGAAGAAAATGGGTGCTGCTATTTTGATGGAATGTGATACAAATGTAGATGCGAGTCAGATAGTGAGCTCTGAATTTCAAGTTGATGTTGCTGAACTTAAAACAACATGCAGAGAAAACAGGGAATTATTTGATGTGGAAAATAGAGTAACAAACGAAGAGCAAACAGCAGCATCAGTTTTACAGTCAGAGGAGACGTCTGAGCTCTTGGAGGAAATTATTTTATCTACGTTTGCAGATAGCAGTGTTATCAAAAAGGCTAAGAAGAAAAAGATGAAAATGTACAAATTAAAAGAGCGTGAGGATGCAGAGCCTGGTGTAGAAAATCAGTCGGTTGAGGCAGTCCAGTTCAATGAGCCACAAACTACTGAGCTGACACTCAAAAGTACAAAAAAGAGGAGACAAAACAAAGAGAGGACAAAGACTGCATATGTAGAGGAGAATAGTGCTACAGACGTCTTTGGAACTTTGGACTCTGATAGACCAACAGAGTTGAGAGTAAATGAAGGGGATCAATCCAGTGAAGCTCCTGAGGCTGGTCAACCTAAGCATATGCAGACTTCAGAGGAAATTGCAGGGTCTCTGTCGCCTAATGTAACTAGATTAAAATCAGTGAAGAAAAAGAAGAAAAAAAGAGATGAGACTGAGTCTCAATATGAATCTGTTGATCTGAATGTGAGTTCTATGTCTCAGTTTGATGCTGGTCTCAGAGTGGTTGAACAACAGGAAGATCAGGTCATTGAAGAAAGACGGAGCAATGACAATGCAGCTGAACATTTGGAAGGTAATACAGCAAGTATATTAAAGGTTGCCAAACGCAAAAAGAAAAGTCAGAATGTAAGTTCTCCATCTCAAAGTGATGACATTATTGGACCGGAAAAACAAGTGTCATGTCAGTCAGAGAACACAGCAGAACCAAATAATTTGGGTTCAGATGACATAGTTATTACGAAGGACAAACAGAAAAAGGCAAAAAAGCAGAAACTAAAAGAGCGAAAGACAAAAGAGCTTGCTTCAGATATTAAGGACATTGTGCAGATTCAATACAGTGAGTCACAAACTACTGATTTGCTATCCAGAAGAACAAAAAAGAAGAGAGCAAATAAGGACAGAGAAAGAACAGTTAGCTCATCAAATGAACACTTGGAGCACATGGATGATAGACCTCCAGAAATGAGAGGAATTAATGCGATTCAGTCCAATGAGGCCACTGAGACAGATCAGATTGAGCATTTACAGTCATCAGAGGGAATTACAAGATATAAATCACCCAGTGTAACTATACTAAGCTCAGGGAAGAAAAAGAAGAAAAAAAGGGATCAGAGTGAGGAACGTCAGTATGAATCTGTTGATTTGAATCTGGATGTGAGTTCTGTCTCTCAGTTTGATGTCACTGCACTGAGAGCACAAAAGATGATTAAAAGAAGGCAGAGCGATGCAGCTGAAAATTTGGAAGGTAATCCAGCACATATATTAAATGTTGCCAAACGCAAAAAGAAAAGTCACAATGCAAGTGCTCCATCTCAAATTGTTGACATAATTGGACTGGAAAATGCTGTATCAGACTCGCAGTCAGGAAACACTGCAGAACTTGTGGAAAAAACAAATTCATCTGGCCTTTCAGATAACACGTTGTCCAGTAAGTATAAACGGAACAAGAAGAAAAAGCACAAATTAAAAGAGCAGGAGGATGCAGAGCCTAATGCAGTTACTCATAGTGTGGACAATGTTCATTCGGTTGAGACGGATCAGTTCAATGAGTCACAAACTACTGAGCTGACACTCAAAAGAACAAAAAAGAAGAGAAAAGACAAAGAGAGGAAAAAGACAGCATACATAGAGGAGAATGGTACTACAGATATCCTGTCAATTGAAACTTTTGAAGCTATTGAGACCGATCACCTTGAGCATTTACAGACATCAGAGCAAACTGAACAATGTCCCTCACCTAATGTAACTAGATTAAAATCTGTGGTGAAGAAGAAGAAGAAGAAGAAGAAAAAGAAAAAGAAGAATGGCAGTGAAGAGTGTCAGTATGAATCTGTTGATTTTGCTTTGGATGTGAGTTTGGTGTCTCAGTTTGATAATGTAACTCATAGATCAAATACTCAACAAACTGTTGAAGAAAGGCCAAATGATGTTGAACATTTGGAAAGTAATACAGAAGCTAAATTAAATGACACTAAACACAAAAAGAAGCGGAAACGGTCAAGTTTTTCTATTAATTACGATTCTGACTTTAATTCTTCTGCTGCACAAATGCAAGAAACTGTAACACCCGAGAGGAAGATGAAGAAAAAAAGATTCTGATTGCATCACAAATGTAGGCGGTGAATGGACTTTGGAATGTTCTTATCATACAGTGCAGTTTGAAAGGCCTCAGGGTTCGATGTCGAAACCACCTGAGATGATTCCAAAGAAACTGAAGAGAAAAAAAGTGAGGAAATGAATGAAAGCATAAGTCACATATGAACGATAGAGCAGAATTATGGACAAAGGGGACTGACTCAATCATACAACACAGCAATCCAGACAGGCCAGCATTATTACCTCATTGTGAGATTCTGGGGTTTCTGCAGATAATACAAAGGCGAAAAAAAGAAGAGGAAGGCGTACACTGAAAATAATATTAAGGAAATCTCAATGTTTCCTAACACTGACTCGCCTATAGCGGTAAATTGAGATTACACACCCAAAAGACTTGAAAAGCAGAGGCAAAGGTGTCATGACAGAGCAGGTTCTGTTCAAACTGAGTGTAATGGGAATTTCTTTGTTTAGTCATACAAAAAACATGATACATATGAAGAGAATAACCTAAAGGAGGGATCAAGAGAATCATCTGTGTCTCAGACTGATGTGTTGTTGCACAAACAACATACAAAAAGATGAAAGCACTGAGAGTTTCATTCATAATGATGGTGTATTAGCTCTAAGAAAGAACACAGGAGAAGAAAAATGATAGAAAATAATTACGCAGAGGTTGATATGTTGTGGTTTTAGACCTCAGACCTTTAGACCTTCAGAAGAAAAACAAGCCAATCTTAACCTCTCTGACATTCAAGAGAAGATTAGCCAGAAGTACTGGTAAAAGATTTTCTGTTCAGGACAAATTTTTATTTAATTTATTTTTAAATAATTGTTTGTGATGCTCAGCTTGATTTCATTTAAAGCAAGATAAAATAATACAAAAAAGTATTTTGGTAGTTCATTGTTTTACAAAACATATTTCCTGAAATAACATACATACACCTGTACATTATTATTTTTCCTTTTGTTTTGTAGAAATGTATATGATCAATGATCTGGGGATCTTTTAAATAAGAAAAAATAAATTAATTCAATTTATTCATTCATTGTGCAGCCATATTATACAGTGTCATCTAGAATTTTATCATTTTATCATCAGAATCAGTATTTTTATAGAGAATCAATACATTTGGTCAGTATAATTGTGATCTTACTACTTTGTAGCAGAGTAAGCATATAGTGTCCATAATGGTAATGTACAGAGAAATAAAATGTAATGGGTTTGCCCCATGTGATAAACACATCTTTACTGACCTGATCCAATTTATTTTTCATCCAATTATTTATTTTTTCAAAAATGTCTACATTGCAAAATCTTTAGAAATGTTTGAGTGGTGATATTTTTATGTGATTATTATTTCATGTTTAACTCATTTTTCTGAGGGCTGAAAGGGATAGTTCACATATACCACTTTCTTCTGTGGATAAGAAAAAATATTTTGACATCTTGTTTTTTTTTGTTTTTTGTTTTTTTTTCTGTCCATGCCATGCAAATCAATAAGGAAGCAGGACTGTTTGGTTACCAACATTTCTTCCAAATAACTTCTTTTATGTTCCACAGAAGAAAGTCAGCCATTAAGTCATACAGGTTTGGGACCTCATGAGAGTGAGTAAATCATGACAGAATTTTTAATTTTGGTGAGCTATCACTAAAATCCTAATATTAATGGTATTTCATAACAGCACCTCAAGTCCACGAATTTCAATTTATTAATTAGTGAGGTAAACATCCCCATGTTTGGAGATCTTCAGATGATTCTTTCTGCATGTTACGTTGTTATGCCAGTAATTGGTGGCATGTGACTGTATGAGTGAGTGAGTCAATTATTCACTAAACCAGTTAGTTCAAAGACACATTGGTTTATTCAGGAATGTGTGTTGCAGTAGTGCAACTGTTGAAGTTATGTTTATTTTTACTTAATTTGTTCAAGTTTATGTTGTATAAAAGACACTCACAACTGTGCTACTGTCATGAATTTCAGCACTACTGTGATTACTTGCAGTCAATACAACAACACTGACTGGTTTTATATTTTTTTTATAACATGACCGAGTCTTGTTGAATTTTGAAATGGTTGGCATTCACTTTATTGTAAGAGCAGTTAAGTCCATGAATGACTATTTTTAGATCCACTCCCCTTTTCTGTTAAGAACTGTCTTTCATCAATCAGTCCTCATATTACTCTAATTGTGAATTCATCACTGAATCCAAAATTAAAATTAGCTGCCATTACACCAGTTCGTAACCCCATTAACTGTCACCGTCCGGCTAGTGGGACGTTTGCCATTATATACTTACAAAAATAATATCTTAGTCTAAACCTAAAATAATTTTGACAAACTATATATCATTTGACAGCTTACAAATTGTAGATTGATTGTAGATAGATTTCTGATCGATAGAATTGTAGTTTTCTGATTTTTCAAGAGAAATGACAGAGGAACAGTAATTTATTAATTCGCAACAATATTTTCAGACTCATAAGGCATGTTCAGACATTTATTTTGAAATATGCAAAAAGAACAAGATTTTTCATTTTCATTGCTGTCTTTTATGTGTTTGTTAAACATTGAATTCAAACCAAATATTGCCATTCTGCCCATACTACTTCTGAATAGGATGTCTGTTTCATAAATTGTATGAACATTATACAAATAAATGGTTCAGGTCACTCAAACCATAGGCTATATGGAAATGGAAGAGTCCTTATGTGGTCATCAATGGAGCATGGATGGAATCTAGTGAAAAAGTTTGGTACTTTTTTTTTTTTATTTATTTATTTATTTTTTTTTTTTTAAATAATAATTAAATAATCTGCCAAGTGTGCCCTTTATAAGGAGACCAAACTTAAGTCTGTGCTCCAAAGTATTCAAGATTTAAAACCATTTAAGTTGGGGTCTTTTCCCCAAAAATGGGAGTGACCGTTAAGGGGTTACGAAGCCTGGATGTGATGTTTCTGATTTGTCTAACTATAGGCCTATTTTTCAGAACTGGGCTTAAGGTGCGTTCACGCCACCTTGTAATTCCTGTAATTACGAGATTCTAGCTTGTAAAAAGTGTTCATGTACTCGTAGAGCTCGTAATTACAGCTTGTAGGCTGGGAGTTTTCTGAAAGCTCCCACATGTACCACCTGACCACTATAGATTCATTTAGACGTTGATAGTGGTGCCATAGAAATGCATAATTCCCAGTCCGACGACGTGAACAGCTCTGAATATAACGTCACGTGTTGTCATCTCAAGATTCCGATAAATACAAGGTGGTGTGAACGCAGCATTAGTACTGAGACAGCCTTGGTGAGGGTCATAAACAGTCTCCTTACTGCAGCTGATACTGGTGTGTGCAGTATCTTGGTCTTGTTAAGACCTCAGTGCTACCTTTGAAACCAAATACCATTCTGTGATCTTGCATAAGCCCAGCCAGCTGTGCAACCTTTCAGGGCTATTCGTTTGGTTTAGATCTTACTTAACTAATCTTGACCAGTTTGTTAGTCTGTGAAATCATGAATCTGAAACTGTGCCAGCTTGACAGGGAGTTCCTCAGGATTCAGTGTTGGGCCCAACTCCATTTAGCATATACAGGTGCTGGTCATATAATTAGAATATCATCAAAAAGTTGATTTATTTCACTAATTCCATTCAAAAAGTGAAACTTGTATATTATATTCATTCATTACACACAGACTGATATATTTCAAATGTTTATTTCTTTTAATTTTGATGATTATAACTGACAACTAAGGAAAATCCCAAATTCAGTATCTCAGAAAATTAGAATATTACTTAAGACCAATACAAAGAAAGGATTTTTAGAAATCTTGGCCAACTGAAAAGTATGAACATGAAAAGTATGAGCATGTACAGCACTCAATACTTAGTTGGGGCTCCTTTTGCCTGAATTACTGCAGCAATGCGGCATGGCATGGAGTCGATCAGTCTGTGGCACTGCTCAGGTGTTATAAGAGCCCAGGTTGCTCTGATAGTGGCCTTCAGCTCTTCTGCATTGTTGGGTCTGGCATATCGCATCTTCCTCTTCACAATACCCCATAGATTTTCTATGGGGTTAAGGTCAGGCGAGTTTGCTGGCCTATTAAGAACAGGGATACCATGGTCCTTAAACCAGGTACTGGTAGCTTTGGCACTGTGTGCAGGTGCCAAGTCCTGTTGGAAAATGAAATCTGCATCTCCATAAAGTTGGTCAGCAGCAGGAAGCATGAAGTGCTCTAAAACTTCCTGGTATATATATATTCCAGAAAACACAGTGGACCAACACCAGCAGATGACATGGCACCCCAAACCATCACTGACTGTGGAAACTTTACACTGGACCTCAAGCAACGTGGATTGTGTGCCTCTCCTCTCTTCCTCCAGACTCTGGGACCCTGATTTCCAAAGGAAATGCAAAATTTACTTTCATCAGAGAACATAACTTTGGACCACTCAGCAGCAGTCCAGTCCTTTTTGTCTTTAGCCCAGGCGAGACGCTTCTGACGCTGTCTGTTGTTCAAAAGTGGCTTGACACAAGGAATGCGACAGCTGAAACCCATGTCTTGCATACGTCTGTGCGTAGTGGTTCTTGAAGCACTGACTCCAGCTGCAGTCCACTCTTTGTGAATCTCCCCCACATTTTTGAATGGGTTTTGTTTCACAATCCTCTCCAGGGTGCGGTTATCCCTATTGCTTGTACACTTTTTTCTACCACATCTTTTCCTTCCCTTCGCCTCTCTATTAATGTGCTTGGACACAGAGCTCTGTGAACAGCCAGCCTCTTTTGCAATGACCTTTTGTGTCTTGCCCTCCTTGTGCAAGGTGTCAGTGGTCGTCTTTTGGACAACTGTCAAGTCAGCAGTCTTCCCCATGATTGTGTAGCCAACAGAACTAGACTGAGAGACCATTTAAAGGCCTTTGCAGGTGTTTTGAGTTAATTAGCTGATTAGAGTGTGGCACCAGGTGTCTTCAATATTGAACCTTTTCACAATATTCTAATTTTCTGAGATACTGAATTTGGAATTTTCCTTAGTTGTCAGTTATAATCATCAAAATTAAAAGAAATAAACATTTGAAATATATCAGTCTGTGTGTAATGAATGAATATAATATACAAGTTTCACTTTTTGAATGGAATTAGTGAAATCAACTTTTTGATGATATTCTAATTATATGACCAGTACCTGTATGCCTCCACGTGGGCAGATTATTAGGAAGTATGGCCTTGGGTATTACTGCTATGCTGATGATAAAGGACGGCTCAGTATTGGCCGGCTCAAGTCACGTGAAAAGCACGCTGAACGCTGAAGCTCTGCAACGAAAATAGCGTAGCAGTATGACGGGGGACAGACTAATTTGTTGAATAAAGTCGTTATTTTTTTTTAGTTTTTTTACACAAAGTATTCTCGTCGCTTCATAATATTAAGGTTGAACCACTGTAGTTACGTCAACAGTTTTAACAATGTCTTTAGTACATTTCTGGACCTCAAAAGGTGCAATGTCGTTGCTGCCTATGTGTGGATCAGATACCCTTGGATTTCATCAAAAATATCTTAATTTGTGTTCCGAAGACCAGCAAAGGTCTTACGGGTTTGGGATGACATGAGGATGAGTACTTAATGACAGAAATTTCATTTTTGGGTGAACTAACCCTTTAACATAAAAAGCATTACATAAGTTGCAACGGCACCAGCGCATCTTTGTGATCTCATTAGTCCATATACTCCATCACCGTCTCTGCGTTCTGCTAATACTCATCTTGCAACACCTTAGCAACCACCCCAAATACCTTAGCAACCGCATAGCAACACCCAAACAACCACATAACACCTTAGCAACCACTCAGAGTACCTTAGCAACACTCTAGCAACCACATGGCAACACCCTAAAAACACCCCGAGTCCCTTAGCATCCACCCCAAGTACCCTACAAATCTGTTTTCTGATAGACTGTATTGCCTTCAAAACTTTAAGCTTTAAAACTACTTTAAACTTCAAACTTTGAAATGAAATTAGTTCAGTTCAGCTATAAAGCAGCTCTGAAGAAAACAGTGATGACATCATACAACTCAGTTCAGTTCTCAATAGTGTCAGTGCAGTCAAGTCAATGATATAGCTGAATATTATTGTGTCCCCAACCAAGCAAGCCAGAGGTGATAGTGGCAAGGAATCCAAACTTAATCAGGTGAGAGGAAAAAAATATTTGGGAGAAATTTTAATACATCTGATTCTCATTATAGAGAGCTTTTGATAATATAGGCCTATCTTAAATCTTTTTAATGTACTTTAATTTGATTAGCAAATAATTAGAGTAAATACTGTTCTCTGAAAGCGCCAAAGACTTTTCTTTTCAGTTGACCTACTATATTTACTTTGCATATGTGCATAAGACACCTGCTCGTGTTTATTATTTATTCTCCGTGTATAATCTCCTGTACATTATGGCAATGGCATCCTAATCGCTCGATAAGCCAATTTACGAATGTGTTGAAACATGCGAATGTGTTGAAATGCTCGCTTAACGTAGATGACACACGGACGCACTTGTGCTTGGGGTTTAGGCTTACCCTTCAAATAACCATTATATAAACAGCAGTCACATCGCACCGGCGACTAGAGGAAACAGCAGTTGTGTGGAAACTTTGCGCTCTCGTCTTTCGTGAACCGCGCACTTCCTTGAAGCTCTAGCTATGAGTTCGCGTACTAATATTTCTTGTTTACAAGAAGCCAAACGAGTGGCTATTTTTGGAGGCACACATGGAAATGAGATGTCCGGCATTATGCTGGTAAATATGTGGATAGAGAATGCAGCCGAGATAGAAAGAAACAGACTGGTGACCAAGCCGTTCATAAGCAACCCGAGAGCAGTGGAGAAATGTACTAGGTACATCAACACGGATTTGAACAGAGCCTTTACACCCGAGAACCTCAGGTAAATATCGTGCGATATGTTATTTTCTGTATAAGTCCGGTGCGTTTATGAATAGCACTTTCATAAAACGGAGCACAGTCTTGTGTTGTAAGAACAATGGACTTTAAACTGTCGCAAAACTTTTAGGCTCGTGTGTGTTCGAGGTACATTATTGCGTTTATGTGTTTATTGTTACCATGCATGCGTCAGCTCGACGTTTTTGGCCGCTGTGTTGCGCGTCTATTTTTTTCGTCTCACGCTATGTTTTTAAGTAAAAACACTGTAGGAGCATTGCATTGTGTTCCATTGCATTGAGCTCAGTCTGGCTGTTTTCAAACGCATTCTGTGTAAAAGGCTGGTTTACATGACACACCACTGACTCGCGCGTTAAAGTATCAATGGAGCGAGCAGTCAGCTGATCCGAGCCGCTCATGTCATGACTGTTGAGAAACGTGTGTGAAACGTGATCTGGGTCATAAAAAGCCTTTAATATTGCGTCATAGACAACATGTAACAAATGCTGATTTCCATGACAACGGCGCGACTTTTGAGGAGCTTGAATTATTTTAAACAACAAGCCATTTGCTTTTAGTTATTGTGCAAACTAGACAATTGTACTTACACTCAACAAATCTTATTGGAGAACTCAGCCAAAGCTATTGAGAAATTCTGTAAATCAAGATACATTTACTCGAGATGCAAATGTAAAGTGAAATTAAAAACTGAACAAAATTAAGTGAGTTTGCAAATATATCAGTGAGTTATGAAAACTTCCCTTTGAATTAAGTTGATTTTTCTGAGCCTATTGACAGATACGTATTTGTTTGTTTTAAGCATAAACTCGCTTCAGTTTTGATAAATTTCACAGGACCTTTTTTTTTTTTTTTTTTTTTTTTTTTTGTAAAATAAATTAAAAAGTAATGGATATCTGTTGGAAGTTGTATTTTCGAACTCTGATCTGTTGGTAATACAATTCATTGTGTTTCTCCCTAGACATTTATTGACATTGTTTTCCCTTCAACTTGGTCTTAAAAAGGTCTTTAATTTGATTTAACATCTTAAATTTACCTTCATGAAACCTGTAAAAACCCTGGGGTGAGCTGTTTAAGCCCACTGTAATGCTTGAAATGTCCACATTTGTGTATTACCGACTGAACGGGGTAGGTTTTAGGTCAAATCTAAACATAACTTAGACATAAACATAACATAGCGCAAATTAATGCCCATGCATCTTCCCTGCTACCATAACAGTTTCAAATAATTTAAAACTATGTTGTTTTAAAAATGTTAACACACTTTGCCTTATGGCTCTGAGACATCTGTTTTTGTATTGTATGTTTATATTTAACACATTTACACACATTTTGTTTTTCCTCATATTTATACATTATATGGTATATTTTGTTATTTTCACTTGTTTGCGCACTTGAATTATCAGTAATTATCAGTGTATGAAAGTTTCGTTAATAAAATGTTTTCTTATTGCAGATCGATACATATTAAGTGTGTGCATAATCTTCCTTATTGACTAGTGCTGGTACAATTCACAATAATTCATAATGACGTCAGACTGAGCTGTAACCTATTTAAGCTCTGTGTGTCTAGTATATTATAACCCATGCCCCCCACATATTCTGAACAGTAGGATGGAGTATATAAAATTGAAAAATAAATAAACATTCATCAGTTGGTACTTTTTACTATTAATACTTAAGTACATTAAAAACAAGTACTTTTGTAAACTGACATGCCTTGGTTGAAATTTAAATACAATTGAGCCTGCTAATTGAGATACTATCAACCAGGAAACACTGCATATATAACAATGTACTGTGGGGGGCTGCAAAACATACACAACAGATGTTCACATGCTGATTGTTTTTATGCTATATATATATATATATAGGCTCTTAACATGCTTCAAATTGCATGAAACTCGACACACACATCAATATTGCCATCCAGTAGACATGGGCAAAGCCTTAGCGAGGAGCAGGGGCTCTACAGCGCCACCTTTTGACAAAAGTGAGGGGGTTAGTTTAACCTACAGTCACCAAACTCGGTACATGTATTGATCTCATTAAGCCGGACAACTTTCTAATTTACAGTCATTAGCTCCGACCAACAGGAAGTCAGCTATTTTGGTTTGAATGTGGAATTTTTGAATAAACAAGGTCTGAAATTTTAACTACTCTTAGGGGATTCATGCAATCGCCACCAAACTTTCTGAACATGATGAGAAGACACTGAAGATGCTAAAATGCAAACGATTATAGGATATTTTGAATTGTGTTGCCATGGCAACGGTTTAAATTAGGAACAAAAAGGGAAACAGGAAAAGACTTATATTTACTAACCATGGAATTATACATCCTTTATTTCAATATAAAATAATACAAATATTATAAATAAGCACATTTTAATTCAATTTTTCATTTCAATAAGTATGTGTAAGTTAAAATTAGGCAGAAAACTGCTCTTTGGTTAAAATAATTCAAATAATATCCAAATGTCATATATAGAATAAGCACTAGAGGGCAGCAAATACCCATTTTTAAACATGGTTGAGAAAACATAACAGTTTTTACAAAACTTTGTTTTTAAACACTGTTTAAAAGTATAATTATATTCAGTGGGTACGTTGTTTGGATGCATATATAGACATTAGACATATAGACGGGCGGGGGGCAGTGTCAGTGACACTTTCACTGGTTTAGAAAAATATATAATAAAAACCTTAAGACAAATACTGGACTTAGATTAACATAGACTTAGAAAATTTTGAGCTGCAAAAGAAAACTTTGCACTCATTTCAGAGCGACCTATGACATTCTATGACATGAAATTCATCTAATTTTAAATGATTTCATGGATGTGGCTGTTGTGGTTTGTAATCATAGGAGCATCAGCTGCTGCAGTAAATGTGGTGTGAATTTGACATAGTCCTTTTATGTTTAACTGTTTTAAATCCCCATTGCCCGCCGTGCACAGTTGCCCTGAAGCCACCGTGGTGGCGGTGCCACCGGTCTTTGGCCCGTCATCGCTGCTTGCAGCTATATTTATTAGGGCCAAAGCCCTGTAAAGGGCTGAAGGCCCTATTGTTTTCTTTAGGATTATTATTAGGGCCCGAGCACCGATGGTGTGAGGACCCTATTGGAATTGCTCCGTTTATTATTATTCTTCTCCAAAGTGAATCGCATTTTTGAGGGCCTGAACATGCTCAAACTCATGAAACTTTGCACACGCATCAGAAGTGGTGAAAATTTACATCTGTTATGGGTTTCAGAATTGGGCGAGGCAAAATGGCTCGATAGCGCCACCTAATAAAGTGTCCCTCGTGCTACATTTCACATAGATTTTGAAATTCGGTACACACGTTTAACAGCCCAATACCTACAAAAAAGTCTCTTGGAGCAAAATCTGAAACTGAACAGGAAGTCAGATATTTTGAATTAACTTGCCATTTTTTGCACGTTGTACTTTAACTAACTCCTCCTAGAGCTTTAATCAGATCAATGTCATTTTTGGTCAGTCTAATCTAAAGGCCTTTGCGACGTTAAATTGCGAAGATCTACGTTTTTCACTGAAGGGCGTGTCCGTGGTGGCCTGACAAAGTTCGATGTTTCGCCATGAAACAGGAAGTTCTTTTAACTCGGGTATACAATGTCGGATCTGCCCCAAACTTCACATGTTTTATTAGAGCAGTGACCTGAAGACATCTTCATGACAATATACAGTTACAGTCATAGCGCCACCTGTGGGCAACAGGAAATGACATGTTTTACACTGTGATTAACTCCTCATAGAGATTTAACCAGATCAACATCATATGTTGTCAGTCTAATCTTAAGACCTTAGTGATGATAAATATCAAAGATCTTGAGTTTTCGTTGGAGGGCGTGTCCGTGGCAGCCTGACAAAGTCTGATGTTTCGCCATGAAAGAGGAAGCTGTTGTAACTCAGGCATACTATGTCTGATGTGCCTCAAACTTCACATGTGTGATAAGAGTCCTGGCCTAAAGACATCTATATGACAATATTCAGTTAGTCGTAGCGCCACCTGCTGGCAACCAGAAATGGCATGCTTCACACTGTAATTCAATCCCAGGAACTCATTTCAATATGCCACGAAGTACCAAACATGCTAGAAACACGTTAAATCAGGCAACACTTAGCTAAGTGCTAATGTATGCGATTAACGCCACGAAACAGGAAGTTGTTGTAACTCAGGCATACAAAGTCCGATCTGCTCCAAACTTCACATGTTTGATAATAGTCCTGGCCTGATGACATCTACATTGCAATATTCAGTTATGGTCAAAGCGCCACTTGTTGGCAGTAGGAAGTGTGGCACTTTTAAATGATTTTACCATAATTCTCCTGTATTTACACGCTTACATGCATGTCGCCCACTTTTCACTGTTTTCCTAAGGCCAATGGGTGGCGGTGAGCTCAGGTACGAGGGCCCTTTCATAGCTGCTTGTAGCTTTAATTTTTTTTTTTTTTTTTTTTTTTCCGTCATCCGGGGCTTTTTGGGGGCCTTAACATGCTCAAAAACTCTTGAAAATTGGCACACACATTGGAATCTGCGGCCATTAGGACGCCGCAGAGACTGGTACCCAGGCATGGCAGGGGGGCTCGACAGCGCCCCCTTGAACGAAGTCCGAAAACTTGGTCCATATATCAAACACGCTTGCACGTATTAGTATGAAACTCGGTACACATATAGACCTCATCGGGCCTAACAACTTTCGTGCTCCAAGTTATACGCCACCCCAACAGGAAGTCGGCTATTACGGGTTGTTTGAAAAACACATGCTCTGGAATTTGATATACTCCTCCTAGGCGATTAATCCGGTCAGCATGAAGTCAAGACATTGAGGATGTAAAATTGCCAGCGGATTTTTGATATCTCGAATGGTTTGGCCATGGCAAGGCAACGAATTTATGGCGAGAAAAGGGAATCAGGAAGTGTGTTATAACTTATGCATATATTGATTGATTTTTCTGAAACTTCAGCTGTGTGTTCGTTGTAGGTGGCTGATCACATGGATGTGACTATTGTGAGTCAAAGTTATAGCGCCACCAACTGGCAGCAGGAAGTGTGTCACTTTCAAAATGCTTTGAGATCACCCTCTTTTTTTTTTTTTTTTTTTTTTTACCTGATTTGCTTTAAACTTCATCACAATAATGTCAAAACATGGCAGATGTAGACCTGTGAATGTATTTGTGATATCTTAAATATTGTTGCCATGGCAACATGTCAAACTTTAATAATATTCTTGAGTGTTTCTGAGGCTCTTAACATGCTTCAAATTGCATGAAACTCGACACACACACATCAATATTGTCGACCAGTAGACATGGGCATAGCCTTAGAAACAGGCGTGGTGGAGGGGCTCAGTAGCGTCACCTTTTGACAAAAGGTGGCGCTACTGATTTTTTTTATTTTTACCTACAGTCACCAAACCCGGTACACATATTATTCTCATTAAGCCGGACAACTTTCTAATTTACAGTCATTAGCTCCGACCAACAGGAAGTCAGATATTTTGGTTTGAATGTGGATTTTTCACACTCTCTCTCTCTCTCTCTCTCTCTCTCTCTCTCTCTCTCTCTCTCTCTCTCTCTCTCTCTCTCTCTCTCTCTCTCTCTCTCTCTCTGTCTAACCCCCCCCCCCCCCCAGTCTCACTTTCTCTCTCTCTCTCTCTCTCTCTCTCTCGCTCTCTCTCTCTTTCTCTGTCTCGCTCTCTCTCTCTTTGTGTGTGTGTGTGTGTGTGTGTGAGAGATTATATGGGCACCAACTGCTGCAGTAAATGTGGTGTATTCAAATAACTTTGAAATAGTCCTTTTATGTTTAACCGTTTTAAATGCCTATTGCCCACCGGGCCTGGGCCCGCCATCGCTGCTTGCAGCTATATTTATTCTTCCGCTTCTTCTTCTTCTCCCAAATGAATCGCATTTTTGAGGGCCTAAACATGCTCGAAAACTCATGAAACTTTGCACACGCGTCAGAAGTGGTGAAAATTTACGTCTGTTATGGGTCTCAGAATTAGGCGTGGCAAAATGGCTCGATAGCGCTGTAGTGAACAGCACATTCCAGGGCCCAGTTTATGGCCAGGCCCCTCTCTGTCCATAACAGCGGACAAAGGTTTGCTACATTTTGATTGGATCTTGGTGGATTAACACAAACAAACTGTCCAACGCCATCAGATAAAGATGTAAGGACAACATCCAGACACCTCTTAGAGGGCAAGAAGAAGACCTCTTGTACCAAGCCTGGGAAGGACAGGACTTCTCATTGGTCCACATGCAGTTTCTGCCCTTCACCCATCTAGAGACTACTTCCTAAGGCTGGCCAGAGACTGCCATAAAAATTCAATTTATTTGTTTCTTTGATTTAATTCAGTATTCTCCTTTGATTATTATTTTACTATCTTTTAGAAGTGCATATTCATTATTTCATTATTAATCATTGTGGTATTTACTCTTGCATGTCTATTGTTAATAAATTTCATTGATTTTATTATAACTGTGTCTTCCTTGTGTTGATGATCAAAGATTCTACTAGTTGGCCAGACTCTCACAAATCCTTCAGATAAATCAGTTGACCAGCTCCCTCTAGTTTATATTAATTCTGAATTATTGAACAGCTCTTTTGGAGTGTTCTTAAATTAAGATAGTATTCTTAACTGGTGCCCCGTATTACAAAAGGGGGAAGGGGTCATCTGATACACTCATAACCACACCTTAAGTGACACATGATCAAAATGACGTCACCGGTGAATAGAGTAAAAATCACTACAAAAGAGAGATCACAAAGATCCATCCAAATCCATTCAAATCTATGTTTGAAAACCTTAGAACTGATGCAAACTACACATCCATTTCATACTTATTCACAGGAATAAGTATTCTCAGTGACAGCTATTTGTAGTGCAACATCTGACACAAATTCAGTGGTAATGTACAATTGAATGAATGCATGACAGTTCAATCTTTTCCCATCATGTTTAGTCTCTATTTGTTTAGAATATTGCCAAAGGTATTCTGGTGGTGGTTTGGAAAGTGAGAAATGCATTGGTAAACTTTAAAGACACTGTAAAGACTTCCAACTTTGTGCTTTATGCAAATGAGTTCCACAGGGGAAAGAAGGGTGCGCCACACTGTGTGTGTGTCCCCTCTGATGCCAGCAGCCAATCACAGCACTCGAATGGAGAAGCGCCAAATTGTAATCTCCTCCTCATCAGAAAGGGATAAAGGTACCCTTTCAACAGACACTCCTTGTTCTGAGTCAGCTCTTCAAAGGGGAAAGACATAACAGATATACCGTTCTGGGTCTCAACTCTGTAAGGAGTGAGACATTAACAGATATATTGTTCTGAGTCTGCCCTTCAAAGGGGAAAGACATAACAGATATACCGTTCTGGGTCTCAGCTCTGTAAGGAGTGAGACATTAACAAACACTACGTTCAGAGTTTCCGTCCAGTGAGACAGTAACGACATTTGCAACAAAGTTAAGCTCAGGAGAGCAAACCTTGCTTCCAAGGTACCTTCGTCTGCGTGTTCCAGATTGTTAAGGACCTTCTGCACCTACACCAGGGCCTCATCTGCGTGTTCCAGATTTTAGGACCCTTTGGTGCTCCAGGAGATCAGCATCCCACAGAGCTTTGTGTTCAAGACTGTTGAAACAGATTCTGGCTCCTCTCCCCACTGCATTGTCACCAAGCACAACCAGTGGAAGACGTCATCGTCATCGGACTCAACCACGTGGAACGTAAATATCACTTAACCAAACCTCTTTCCAAGGACCTTGGCATTGTTGTATTTATCAGTATATAATTTTCTAATTCCCATTAGATGTAATATAGCTGATGTTAGTTAATAACAAATAATCTTTCGTTTATTTGTTTAGTGCATAATAAGGTTCTCCACCTTATTATTTTCAGAGAAACAGTTTATCTTTCCATAAGATAACGTAACTCTTCCATAGCCACACTCAACTTAATCACTTGTATTCTATGTATCTTATGCACTTTATTTTATTCCTTTTTCAATCATGGTATTCATTTAGTAGTTGTGTTAGTTATTCTTGTTTATCTTTTTGTTAATAAAATTTATTTTATTACACTTGTGTCTTCCTTGTGGTGATAACACAGAAGAGGCTCTACAAGTTAGCAATCTCACCAATCTTTCAGACAAATCAGCTGACCACTTTACATTAATTCTAAATGAATGAAAAGCCCCTGTTGAGAGTGTTCTCATAAGGTAAAAGACCTTGACTGGTGCCCTGAATTAGGAAACGGGGGGGGAAGTGGTCATCTGATGTACTCATAACCACACCTTAAGAGACGTGTGATCCAAAAATCACAACGTCAGCAGTGACGTGAGTACCAATCCCTATTTTGCTTTGCGTCCTTGGATGGGCAAAAGTAAAATCACTACAGTGCCACCTACAAAATTTCAACGAAGTGCCCCTTGCACCATGTTTCACGTACAGGTATGAAATTCAGTAGACACATATAACAGCCTAATCCCTACAAAAAAGTCTCCTGGAGCAAAGTCTGAAAACCAACAGGAAGTCAGATATTTTGAATTTTCTCTGCAAAATTTGTGCACTTTTTGCCATTTCCAGATGTTTTACTTTAATGAACTCCTCCTAGAGCTTTTATCAGATCAACATCATATTTGGTCAGTCTAATCTTAAGGCCTTTGCGACGTTAAATTGGGAAGATCTAGAGTTTTCGCTAAAGGGCGTGTCCGTGATGGCCTGACAAATTTCGATGTTTCGCCATGAAAAAGGAAGTTTATGTAACTCAGGTATACAAAGTTGGATCTGCCCCAAACTTCACGTGTGATAAGAGTCCTGGCCTAAAGACATCTATATGCCAATATTCAGTTAGTCATAGTGCCACCTGCTGGCAACAGAAAATGGCATGCTTTACACTGTAATTCACTCCCAAACACATTTCAATATGCCACAAAGTACCAAACACACTAGAAACAGGTTAAATCATGCAACACTTGGCTATGTGCTAATGTATGCGATTAACGCCACGAAACAGGAAGTTGTTGTAACTCAGGCATACAAAGTCCGATCTGCTCCAAACTTCACGTTCAATAATAGTCCTGGCCTGAAGTCATCTACATGGCAATATTCAGTTACGTTCAAAGCGCCACCTGTTGGCAGCAGGAAGTCTGGCACTTTGAAATGACTTGGCCATAATTCTCCTGTATTTACTCGCTTACATGCATGTCGCCCACTGTTCACTGTTCCTAAGGCCAACGGGTGGCGGTGAGCCCGGGTGCGAGGGCCCTTTCATCGCTGCTTGCAGCTTTAATTAGGGCCCAAGCCACTAAGGCGCAGGGCCCTATTGTTTTTCTAAGGATTATTATTATTATTAGGGCCCAAGCCACTAATGGCGCAGGGCCCTCTTGATCCCCTAAGGATTATTATTATTATTTATTTTTTTTTTTTTTTTCCGTCATCCGGGGCTTTTTGGGGGCCTTAACATGCTCAAAAACTCTTGAAAATTGGCACACACATTGGAATCTGCGGCCATTAGGACGCTGCAGAGGCTGGTACCTGGGCGTGGCAGGGGGGCTCGACAGCGCCCCCTTGAACGAAGTCCAAAAACTTGGTCCATATATCAAACACGCTTGCACGTATTAGTATGAAACTCGGTACACATATAGAACTCATCAGGCCTAACAACTTTCGTGCTCTAAGTTATACACCACCCCAACAGGAAGTTGGCTATTACGGGTTGTTTGAAAAACGCATGCTCTGGAATTTGATATACTCCTCCTAGGCGATTAATCCGATCACCACCAAACTCGGTCAGCATGAAGTCAAGACATTGAGGATGTAAAATTGCCAGCGGATTTTTGATATCTCGGACGGTTTGGCTATTGTGAGGCAACGAATTTATGGCGAGAAAAGGGAAACAGGAAATGTGTTATAATGTCTGCATACGTTGATTGATTTTTATGAAACTTCAACTGTGTGTTCATTGTAGGAGTCCGATCACATGGATGTGACTATTGTGAGTTAAAGTTTTAGTGCCACCAACTGGCAGCAAGAAGTGTGTCACTTTCAAAATGCAACGGAGTTCACTCTGTTATTTTTACCTGATTTGCTTCAAACTTCATCAGTGTAATGTCAATACACAGCAGATGTAGACCTGTGACAGGATTTTTGATATTTTAAACACTGTTGCCATGGCAACACATCAAAATTTAATATTCATTTTGGATGCTTTTGAGACTCTTAGCATGCTTCAAATTGCATGAAACTCAACACACACACCAGCGGTGTCGTCCAGT
The DNA here is from genome assembly GCA_039654765.1 of Mylopharyngodon piceus. Taxonomy (NCBI): domain Eukaryota; kingdom Metazoa; phylum Chordata; class Actinopteri; order Cypriniformes; family Xenocyprididae; genus Mylopharyngodon; species Mylopharyngodon piceus. The sequence goes on along the minus strand of CM077443.1, from coordinate 42,047,664 downwards.
AGACATGGGCACAGCCGTATAAACAGGCAGGGAGAAGGGCCTCTATAGCGCCACCTTTTGACAAAAGTGGGGGGGTTAGTTTTACCTAAAGTCACCAAACTCGGTACATGTATTGGTCTCATCAAGCCGGACAATTTTCTAATTTACACTCATTAGCTCCGACCAACAGGAAGTCAGTTATTTTGGTTTGAATGTGGATTTTTTGAAAAAACAGGCTATCAATTTTATACTACTACTCCTACAGGGTTTATACAATTTACACCAAACTTTTTTAACTTGTTGCTAAGACATTGAAGTTGTTTAATTGCAAACGGATGTTGGATATCTCAAACGGTTTGGCCGTGGCGAGGTCACTTTCAGCATGCTTTGAGATCACCCTCTTATTTGTACCCGATTTGCTTCAAACTTCATCAGAATAATGTCAAAACATGGCAGATGTAGACCTTTGAAAATAATTGTGATATCTCAAACACTGTTGCCTTGGCAACGCATCAAACTTTAATATTCGTTTTGGATGCTTTTGAGACTCTTAGCATGCTTCAATTTGCATGAAACTCGACACACGTCAGAATTGCTATACAGTAGACATCGGCAAAGCCTTAGAAACGGTGGGTAGGAGGGGCTCTATAGCGCCACCATAAAATGCAGTAAATGTGGAGTGAATTTTTAAATGCCTATTGCCCGCTGTGCACAGTTGCCCTGAAGCCACCAGGGTGGCGGTGCCACCAGGCTTGGGCCCGCCATCGCTGCTTGCAGCTATATTTTTCTTTAGGATTATTATTATTATTATTATTATTTTTTCTAAGTTTTTGGGGTTTTTGGGGCCCTTAACATGTTCGAAAACTCTTGAAACTTTGCACACACATCGGAATCCGTGGCCATCAGGGCCGGGCAGAAGCGGGTACCCGGGCGTGGCAGGGGGGCTCGACAACGCCCCCTTGAACGTGGTCCAAAAAATTGGTCCATATATCAAACGCTCTTGCACATATTAGTATGAAACTAAGTACACATATAGACCTCATTGGGCCGAACAACTTTCGTGCTCTAAGTTATACGCCAGCTCAACAGGAAGTCAGCTATTATGGGTTGTTTGAAAAACGCATGCTCTGGAATTTGATATACTCCTCCTAGGCAATTAATCTGATCACCACCAAACTCGGTCAGCATGAAGTCAAGACATTGAGGATGTAAAATTGCCAGCGGATTTTTGATATCTTGAACGGTTTGGCCGTGGCGAGACAAAGAATTTATGGCGAGAAAAGGGAAACAAGAAGTGTGTTATAACGTCTGCATACATTGATTTTTATGAAACTTCAGCAGTGTGTTGGTTGTAGGAGTCCGATCACATGGATGTGACTATTGTGAGTCAAAGTTATAGCGCCACCAACTGGCAGCAGGAAGTGTGTCACTTTCAAAATGCTTTGAGATCACCCTCTTATTTTTTCCCAATTTGCTTCAAACTTCATCAGAATAATGTCAAGACACGGTGACCTTTGAAAAGAATTGTGATTACTCGAACACTGTTGCCATGGCAATGCATCAAACTTTAATAGTCGTTTTGGATGCTTTTGAGACTCTTAGCATGCTTCAAATTGCATGAAACTTGATACACACGTCAGAGATGTCAGCCAGCAGACATGAGCAAAACCCTAGAAACGGGCAGGGATTGCGCCTTAGTGGCTTAGGCCCTAATTAAAGCTGCAAGCAGCGATGAAAGGGCCCTCGCACCCGGGGCTCTACAGCGCCACCTTTTGACAAAAGTGGGGGGATTAGTTTTAACTACAGTCACCAAAGTCGGTACACATATTGTTCTCATTAAGCCGGACAACTTTCTAATTTACACTCATTAGCTCCGATGAACAGGAAGTCAGCTATTTTGGTTTGAATGTGAATTTTTTGAAAAAACAGGCTATCAATTTTATACTACTACTCCTACAGGCTTTATACAATTTACACCAAACTTTTTTAACTTGGTGCTAAGACACTGAAGTTGTTAAATTGCAAACGGATGTTGGATATCTCAAACGGTTTGGCCGTGGCGAGGCAACGGATTTATGGCGAGAAAAAGGAAACAGGAAGTGTTATAACTTCTGCATACATTAATTGATTTTGATGAAACTTCGGCTGTGTGTTCGTTGTACAAGGCTGATCACACGGATGTGACTATTGTGAGTCAAAGTTATAGTGCCACCAACTGGCAGCAGGAAGTGCGTCACTTTCAACATACTTTAAGATCACCCTCTTATTTTTACCCGATTTGCTTCAAACTTCAGAATAATGTCAAAACATGGCAGATGTAGACCTTTGAAAAGAATCGTGATATCTCAAGTACTGTTGCCTTGGCAACGCATCAAACTCTAATATTCGTTTTGGATGCTTTTGAGACTCTTAGCATGCTTCAGATTGCATGAAACTCGACACACACGTCAGGACTGTTATCCAGTAGACATGGGCAAAGCCTTAGAATCGGGCGGGGAGGAGGGGCTCTATAGCGCCACCTTATAGTGGAGTAAATGTGGAGTGCATTTGACATAGTCCTTTGTTTAACCATTTTAAATGCCTATTGCCCGCTATGCACAGTTGCCCTGAAGCCACAGGGGTGGCGGTGCCACCGGGCTTGGGCCCGTCATCGCTGCTTGCAGCTATATTTGTTAATTAATATTGATAAGGCGCTTTCCATCTACAGTGCTCCAGATGTTGAAGGGCTTCCATATGAAGTCCGGAGGGCCAAGGAAATCAATCAGATGTTCGGACCCAAAGGAAGCTCGGATGCATATGATGTCATCTTTGACCTTCACAACACAACCTCAAACATGGGCTCCACCCTCATTCTGGAAAGCTCAACAGACCTCTTCAACCTTCAGATGGTACATTATATCAAAGTAAGAAACTAGATCCAATTATACTGTGCAATGTTTTTTTTTTCAGCAAGGACACATTACATTGATCAAAAATTTATAATGTTACAAAAGATTTCTAAAAATGCTGTCCTTTTGAACTTTCTATTCATCAAAGAATCTTGAAAATTTAGCTTTTTGCCATCACAGGGATAAATTAGTTATTTTAAATTTTATTATTTTGAAATATTTCTGATTTTACTGTATGTTTGATCAAATAAATGCAGCCTTGGTGAGAATAAGTGACTATTTTCAAAAACATTTAAATATTAAACTACCCTAAACTTTTGAGCAAAAAAAATGTTGCATGTGTCATATACTGAGCATTAAATTCTTTACCAAAATAGATTTTGCTTAATTTCATAAAATAAGGGCTTAAGCAAATCAAAAGCCAACTTCACACAGACACCTGTGCTTTTTCCCCCTTACAGAAAGCTATGGCCCCCCACACCTGTTCAGTACTGTTAAACGAACACCCACAGCTGAAGTATTCAACCACACGTTCTGTGGCCAAACACCCAATTGGTGAGTACAAAGTCCTGGGGTATTCAGCAGCCCAAATCTGTTTAATATTACCTCTCAAGTGGGATAACCAGGGATAAGTCTGGTTATAATGAAAGCATTCAGAGCTCCACAGATAAATCTGTAGACCTCTAGAGCTCATCCTGTGTTGTTTGATGAGACACCTTTTCCCATGAATTAATATCATACTCAAGAGCCCTACATAGCAGGGTCAGAAATATTTTTCCAAAAATTTTTCCATTTAGGCACAATATTTGCCCCCTGGAATTGATTTCCAGGGGCATTTTTACAGTGGTAAGGGAATTTTTTATATTTATCTTATTAAATGTATCTGTCAAATACAGTACTTTAATTTAACCAATAACTTCAATCAGAATACTATAAACTGTTACCACTAACATTTTATCAACATCAACAATAGCCATCTTTACACTGCAAAGATGAAACAGAAGCTACATCTGATATGGCATGTTTATTTACACAGACTGTTTAATGCTGCTCAACGGTGTCATACATGTATTGGTAATACTTTACAATACGGGTGCACTAATATGCATTAATTCATGCTTAACTAATGCACAGATAAACATGAGTTAATGTATGACTCATGGAGAACTAAACCATTCATTAATGATTGCTGCATCAGTAACTAATAAAGAGTATCTGATTAATAAATTAATATATGAATTGCTATTAATTAAATGTCAATTTGTATTAATTCCTTAACAACATATAATATTAACTAATAGCGCAAATGAATGTGTTCATTTACACAATGGGTCAAAGCCATGAATTTCAGCTTCCAGTTGTCAGCTTTAATTAATCATTAGCTAATCATTAGCTAATCATTTGCAAAGATAGCATTATGTTATGACTTTACTTGTTGAGGCACTTGACTATTAACTCATTATTAAGCAATACAACCCCAAATCCAGAAAAGTTGGGATATTTTTTTAAAATGTAATAAAATCAATAATCTGTGATTTGTTGATTCTCTTTAACCTTTATTTAACTGACAAAAGTACAAAGAAAAGATTTTCAAAGTTTTCATTGAGCAACTTAAATTTATTTTGTATATATAAACAAATTTTGATTTTTATAGCTGCAAAACACTCCAAAAAAGCTGGGTCAGAGGCATGTTTACCATTGTGTCACATTACCTTTCCTTTTAATTACACTTTTTAATTGTTTGGGAGTTGAGGGTAGTAATTGTTTCTTTTTTTTTTTTTTTTTTTTTTTTTTTTTTTTAAAAGTGGAATTTTTGCCCAATCTTGGCTGATACAAGCTGCTTAACAGTCTGTGGTCGTCATTGTCTGGTTCTCCTTTTCATGATTTGCCATACATTTTCAGTAAGAAACAGATCTGGATTGCAGGCAGGCCAGTCAAGCACATCCACTATATGGTGTATGTAGAAACTCATAATGTAATAACTGCACATAATGTAATAACTGCACATAATGTAATACGTATTACATTATTATTGTAATACAATTTTCATAATGTAGTAATTTTCTCAAAATGTAATAAAATCTTGAGCTCATAATGTAATAACAATTTTTACATTATGAGAAATTTATTACATTATAAACTCATGAAAAACATGTCATATTTTCATAATTGTAATAGCTTTTAAAGCATAAAAAATAGTATTCCCTTACAGTACATTTTTAAAAATCTAAATCCAGTGTTAAACTACCTGCAAAATTTAAATATTCATGCAATAATTATTATTATTCTCAGATTTTTTATTAAACAAAGCATGGTATTCCTTTACAGTAAATTTTAAAAATCTAAATCCAGTTATAACCTGCCTACAAAATCCACCAGATTATTGATACTACTACTATTATTATTATAACTACTACCACTACTACTACTTCTACTTCTTGTAGACATACGGTATACATACTGTTAAATGACAAACAGTGTTAAATACCAACACTGTAAAAATGTTGTAAAAAAAGCCCCACAGTATCCATATTGCAATGAGGTGTGTGTGTGTGTGTGTGTGTGTGTTGCATTTCGCAGGTAGTTTAAGACTGGATTCAGATTTTTAAAAATGTACTGTAAGGGAATACTATTTTTTTTTTTTTTAATTTTAAAAGCTATTACAATTATGAAAATATGACATGTTTTTGGTGAGTTTATAATGTAATAAATTTCTCATAATGTAAAAATTATTACATTATGAGCTCAAGCTTTTATTACGTTTTGAGAAAATTATTACATTATGAACATTTTATTACAATAATAATGTAATATTTATTACATTATGTGCAGTTTTTACATTATGAGTTGCTACAGTGTACAGTGTCTAAAAAAAAACACTCTGTTGTAGCACATGCAGAATGAGGCCTGACACTGTCTTGCTTCCCAGGAAAGATGTCATCTTGATGGCAGTATACGTCTCTACAATCCCAGTATACATCTCCATGTCAATGGTACTTTCACACATATGCAAGTCACCCATGCCGTTTGCTCGAATGCACCTCCATACCATGACAGATGTTTGCTTTTGCAGCTGTCGCTGATGAAAGTCTGGACGGTCCCTTTTGTCTTTGGGACTGAAAACTCGATGCAAGTTTTTCCCAAAAACATGCTGAAATGTGCACTCATCTTACCACAGCTCACATTTGCACTGGATGTCTTCTGGACCATCTGAGATGAGCACGGGCCCAGAAAACAGATGTATAGCTTTCTCCTTGAGTAACAGAGATTCAAGTTGCATTTTTTGATGCAGCGGCAGACTGTGTTGAGTGACAATGGTTTTCCAAAGTACTCCTGAGCCCATGTTGCTATATTTAACACAGTGGCATGATGGTGTCTCATGTAATGCCGTCTGAGGGCTTTCTGGACTGAGATTTCTGGATTCCCTAAATATTTTCACAACATTATGAATGCTAGATGCTGAAAGACCTAAATACTTTCAAATATTGCATTGAGAAATGTGATTTTTGAATTGTTTGACAATTCTCTCATGAAATTTGGCACAAAGTGGTGAGCCATGACCCATGTTTGCTTGCAAAGACTGAGTCTTTGGTGGATGCTCCTTTTATACCCAAACACGATACCCTCACTAATTCACCTGCTAACTGTGGACTGTTTCAAAACAGTTTAACTTGGATATTCTATAAACTTTTCACTTTTATTTTGCCTCTGTCTCAACTTTTTTGGAGTGTGTTGCAGCCATCAAAATCAAAATTGGTTTATATTTACAAAATACAATTCATTTGGCCAGTGAAAACATTGGAAAGTTTTTCTTTGTACTTTTGTCAGTTAAATAAATGTTAAACAAATTAACAAATCACAAATTCTTGATTTTTATTACATTTTACAAAATGTCCCAACTTTTCTGAAATTGGGGTTGTATGTCATTATGTTTATGGATTTTGGATCCCCACATACAGTGGAATCTCGGTTGTAGACGGCTTGAAATTGCAATCCACGACTTGGCGTGGATGTCAAAACCAAAATGACATATTGCTTAATAATGAGTTATTAATAGTCATGTGTCATAACATAATGATATCTTTGCAAATCATTAGCTAATGATTAATTAAAGCGGACAACTGGAAATTAAAATGCATGGCTTTGACCCATTGTGGTAATAACACATTAATTTACACTTAAATATGTTGTTAAGGAATTAATACATGACACATTTACTTAATAGCAATTCATATATTACTTAATCTATTAATCAGATAGACTCTTTTTAGTTGCTGATGTGGTAATCATTAATGAATGGTTTACAGTAGTTCTTCATGAGTCATACATTAACTCATAATTATCTGTGCATTAGTTAAGCATGAATTAATACTTATTAGTGCACCTGTATTGTAGTGTTACCGTACCAGTTGCACCTCATTCAACATGGTTTTACACTGCTGTCTGTGACCCTATCAGAATAGACCTGTGACCCTTTGTTGGGTTATGACCCACCAGCTGAGAACCACTGACTTATATAGGTGTGTTTCTATTGCAGGTCTTGAGGTGGGCCCTCAGCCACAGGGTGTTTTGAGGAGCAATGTATTTGAGTCCATGAGGACAATACTGAAGCATGCTCTGGACTTCATCGAGCTTTTCAATAGTGGTAAGGTTAATGGAAGTTAAGCAGAGATCAGCGTGCTTACTGCACTGAACCTGGAATGTGTTGCTATAAATGGATTTCAAAGACAACTGGGGTGGCTACAATAGAAAATAATACTATAGAAAATACAGGAAAAAATCATAATATAAATCTATAGTAATCATGTGCAATCAGTGACAGTATGGAACCATAATGTTGTGTTTTTCAGATGTCACACAATTAGATGAGAAATAGCGCATTTGAATATGTTTTTCATATTGTTTATAGATGCTTTGTTTACATAACTTTCTTTCCCCCATGGCCATCTGTTTCTCTGCCAAGATAGTGTGTGGCATTTCAAGACAAACGGTTATACTCTCAGGTCATTGAGTCAGCCAGCACTGATTTAAATACTGTATGAACTGGCCGACCTCGGCATTTCTTTAAGCGTTTATCTTCCTCTTTTTTTCCTCAACTGTGGAAACATTTAAACAAGGTAATCACGTGTACTTTCAGTGTACTGACATGAATACATGTTGGGCTGGGCAAGCACAGCTAGTTTCTCTTCTGGTTTCAGAGTTTTGTTACTGAAATACTTGTTTGCTAGTTGGTTAGTTTCCATGTCATTAGTAGCTTGCTGGGTTTTGTAATGCCATGCTGTGTAAAGGGGCCGCATTGTTGTAGATGAATGTCTCATTGTGAGCGCTCAAACGTGCTTTCCGTTTGCCAGTGTAGATCCATGTTTGGACTACATCAACATAACAAACAAAACGGTAGATCTGACATGATGGAAACTATTAATTAGGGGACTTGGGGATTTGACTGATGCAGGAGCCATCTGTTATGAACACAAGCTAACAGCTAAATGAGCCAACTGTGAAAAAGACATTGTATTTATCATATTACACTTTAAAGGATTTTGAACATAAAGTTAATATCAAACCGATTTACACATTTATCTTTTCAAATAACTTCAGAATGCACATGGCATTTTCCCACATGGTCTTGTGTTTTATCAGTCCCACTTTTTGAGCATAGACCTGAATATGACATTTTCAACTTTACCAAGATACTATACAGAAAGCTTGCTGATATGCTGATTTGGCACTTAAGAATCATTTCTTATTATTATCAATGTTGAAAACAATTGTGCTGCTTAATAATTTTTGTTAAAACCATTTTATATATATATATATATATGTGTATATATATATGTATATATATATGTATGTATATATATATATATATATATATATATGTGTGTGTGTGTGTGTGTATATATATATATAATTTTTTTTTTTTTTTTCTTTAACCCCATGTTTGGCAAGTGATCAACAACAACTATTTAACAAAAAAATATTTAAAATTAACTCAGTAACTTAATAAAAGAAGAATTGTAAAGAAAAAAGTGTTTATAGTGAAACATGAGGAGCACTTCAGCATGTGTCTTCCAATGTTGTCAAAACAATTGTGCTGCTTAATAATTTTTGTTGAAACCATGATAGATTTACACCAATCAGACATAACATTATGACCACCTTCCTAATATTGTGTTGGTCCCCCTTTTGCTGCCAAAACAGCCCTGACCCATTGAGGTATGAACTCCAGTAGACCCCTTGAGGTGTGCTGTGGTATCTGGCACCAAGATCCTTTAAGTCCTGTAAGTTGCGAGGTGGGGCCTCCATGGATCGGACTTGTTTGTTCAGCACATCCCACGGATGCTCGATTGGATTGAGATCTGGGGAATTTGGAGGCCAAGTCAACACCTCAAACTCGTTGTTCCTCAAACCATTCCTGAACCATTTTTGCTTTGTGGCAGGGCGCATTATCCTGCTGAAAGAGGCCACAGCCACCAGGGAATACCGTATATCATATTCTGTGAAAGGGTGTACATGGTCTGCAACAGTGCTTAGGTAGTTGGTACGTGTCAAAGTAACATCCACATGTATGGCAGGACCCAAGGTTTCCCAGCAGAACATTGCCCAAAGCATCACACTGCCTCCGCCGGCTTGCCTTCTTCCCATAGTGCATCCTGGTGCCATGTGTTCCCCAGGTAAGCGACGCACACGCACCCAGCCATCTACGTGATGTAAAAGAAAACGTGATTCATCAGACCAGGCCACCTTTTTCCATTGCTCCGTGGTCCAGTTCTGATACTCACATGCCCACTGTTGGCGCTTTCGGCGGTGGACAGGTGTCAGCATGAGCACCCTGACTGGTCTGCGGCTATGCAGCCCCATACGCAACAAACTGCGATGCACTGTGTATTCTGACACCTTTCTATCAGAACCAGCATTAACTTCTTGAGCAATTTGAGCTACAGAAGCTCATCTGTTGGATCGGAACACATGGGCCAGCCTTCGCTCCCCACATGTATCAATGACCCTGTCGCCAGTTCACCACTGTTCCTTCCTTGGACCACTTTTGATAGATACTGACCACTGCAGACCGGGAACACCCCACAAGAGCTGCAGTTTTGGAGATGCTCTGACCCAGTCATCTAGCCATCACAATTTGGCCCTTGTCAAACTCGCTCAAATCCTTACACTTACCCATTTTTCCTGCTTCTAACACATCATCTTTGAGGACAAAATGTTCACTTGCTGCCTAATATGTCCCACTCACTAACAGGTGTCGTGATGAAGAGATAATCAGTGTTATTCACTTCACCTGTCAGTGGTCATAATGTTATGGCTGATCGGCTGACCGGCTGATCACGGATTCAGTCACCACACCAATCACACCATCAACACCAGATCCGCCCACTCGTTCGCAATCACCAGAATACTGATCACCTGCACCTGCACCTCATCACCAGTCATGATTTATAACCTCACCGTTCCCTCACTTCCATGTCTGTTCTCATCTATGTCAAGACTCAGCAGACTCACCTGGACTACTTACCTGCTACTTACCTGCCATCCTGCTCCCGCATCTGCCTTTGTCTTCAGCCTGTCATCTTGCTCAACCAGTCTTCAAGCTACCTGCTACTCACCTGCAACAAAAAAAGACATTACCTTCAGCTAAGTTCAACTAAAGTAACCTGTGACTGTTTGACTCACCTGCACTGCACTGTTGACTCTGTTCTACCTGCAACCTGTGAAAATAAACTTAAGTTTTACTTACCTCATCTGCCTTTGTCTGTGTCTGACAATATATGTGTGTGTGTGTGTGTGTGTATGTATATATATATATATATATATATATAATGTGTATATACACTGAACAAAATTATAAACGCAACACTTTTGTTTTTGCCCCCATTTTTCATGAGCTGAACTCAAAGATCTAAGACTTTTTCTATGTACACAAAAGGCCTATTTCTCTCAAATATTGTTCACAAATCTGTCTAAATCTGTGTTAGTGAGCACTTCCCCTTTGCCGAGATAATCCATCCACCTCACAGGTGTGGCATATGAAGATGCTGATTAGACCTCATGATTATTGCACAGGTGTGCCTTAGGCTGGCCACAATAAAAGGCCACTCTAAAATAGCCCGCCATCTCCATCAACTCATTCTGAACTGCTGGCGCTCTAAACACGTTACCCAAGATGTCAAGGATGCAAAGATCACCACCCCCTACAAGAACAAAGGGGACCGTGAAGACTGTGATAATTACAGTGGATTCTCACGGCTGAGCATTACAGGGAAAGTCCTGGCTTGTCATATTGACTTGCCTTCAACAGCTAGCTGAGGACATACATCCTGAGTCACAATGTGGCTTTCGGCCCAACCACTCCATAAAAGACATGATTGCTGTGAGACAATTACAAAAGAAATCAAGAGAAGAGAATCAGGCGCTCTACCTTACCTTTGTAGATCTGACCAAAGCTTTTGACTCAACAGAGAAGCACTTTTTATGGTCCTGCAAAAGGCTGGCTGCCCTCCCACCCTTCTATCACTTAAAATTCTTTTGTAATGGAATGCAAGGCAGTGTTCGATTTGATGGTGACCTATCAGATGAATTCCCTGTTAACTGAAACAAGGCTACTGACACTATTGGATGAGAACTGAACTGAGCTGGACAATGACATCACTGTTTTCTACAGAGCTGCTTTATAGCTTAATTGAACTCATTTCATATTTGATGATCTTTACATAGTCATTGAACTGAACTGAATGAACTCTGTACTGACCTCAGCTGATCAATGACACTATTTTCTGATCTAATTCTGTTTGCATCACTGAATCATTATTTTTCTGTTTATCCCTGTAAAGATGCTTTGAAGCAATCTTTATTGTATAAAGCACTATATAAATAAAGGTGACTTTGAATCATTATTTTTCTGTTTATCACTTGTAGCAAATTAGCTCAAAAGAAATATGAATAATTAATTATAGTTATAATTAATTATAAATATTTGGATCAGTTAATAGAATTAACTTAATGTAGTAAAATTAATATTACAATCAATTAACCTGTTGGTCCTGTGAACACTTGGTTAATTGTTTATTAATTCTAAGAAATGTTCATTTCTGGGTTATGGGAAATAACATTCTTACTGTACAGTACTACTCAGAGCATGTAGTCAAAATCTGCATGATTAGGGACTCCAGTATATGAGCATGACACATGGACAACTTTATGTGTGACATGTACAAGACTTTTTTAACTAGACTAAATACTTAAACTACTCTAACATTCACACACATACATGCATACAGTTTACCAAGGGAAAGAAAGAGATGAAGCAGAATACAGGAAAACAAGAAGCATTGTTATATAGCATTGTTTGAAATTCAGCAGATCAACAGCCTTGAGCAAACCATCAGTTTAGTTCTAACACGCTCTTCTTTAAAAGGGGGGTAAGGATACTTAATGTATCAAATAGTGAGACTAAGTTTGATACTTGCATGTCTCGCCCATTTGAATTAAACTGTCCTGATGCAATTTGTGGAGGCTCCTGTTGATCTTTGTTGATGTTGTCTTAATGAGAGAGAAACAATTGGATTCAGAGGATCTTTGGTGAATGAAAAGACAAGGCCGTAGCCTGGCACAAGCATGGGGGTCTTCAGATGTCTTCTAGTTCCGCATCATCTTCACATCAGAGTTTTCTCAGTAAAGGAACCGCCGTGATCTTGTGATCAGTCATTTTTAAAGTGTGAAGATGCCTCACCCTCTGGAGGTGACTGAGTCAATAAGGAGTTGTTCCTTTGGAGGGAACTTTTTACGACTCTTTGTACTCTAGCAGGATATTAACATAAGATATTGGATTGGGTGTTTGAGAGAAGAACCTTCTAGATTCTTATAATACTAATGTGTCACAGAGTTAGCAAAATGTAATGTAAATTAACAAATTGAGAATGAAGATTGGAGTTCATAGAGACCAAACATGATACCCATGTGATTTTAGTTAACCATAGTATGCAACTCTGAAACATTAATACAAAAGAGTTCAAAAGAGAGAATTAATACATAGGCCAAACCCTATAAAAGGAAAATCATGAGATGGGAAAATTGGATACATGTTTATACATTTCTCAAGTGGTTATATATAGAATATATTGGATAAAAAGGTTCACTTTGCCTTTTTCAACAAGAATTAAGTGACAGTCAAGATTTTCTGCAAATTCCTTTTGGTCGTAAAAAATCTTATCAATTTTCCTGTTTCCTGTAACCAGAGTCTCGGTGAAAACTGCATTTGTTACAGTTTTTGGGGGATGGTTCATAGACCTTTGTTGAGAGAGTGAGTTTGCTGGATTATTCATTAAATATAATGAATAATTTGTGTGTGTCTGATTGGTCCAGATGCTACACTGATTTGAAACAATCTGTATTGTATAAAGCACTATAAATAAAGGTGACTTGACTTGATGTTTTTGGGCTCACAATCAGGTTGGAAAAAACTGTGACTATGTCTTTAACGGTCTGCCTGGAAACAAATGCTGTGACGCCAAACCCCCTTGTGGAAGAAGAGCGCCATCGTGTTTACAACTGTGACAATGAGTGCTTACCAGGATCAACTAAATGCTGGATTTTCAAAAGTATGTGAAGTTTGCGGCTCCATTGTTGCAGTAAACTTGCACAAGGTTCTTGAATGAATAATTTCTTAGATGCACGCCGGTCTGTTATTGTAGGGACATCGACTTTACATTTTCATGTCCCTAAACATAACGCGAAACAAAATGAACTGTGATTGGTTGTGTTACATGTCAGTCAAACATCCTCTTGGGCGGTCCTTGGCCAGTGAAAGCTGCGATAGAGTCCAGACCTTCTGCCGTCTGTCTGAAGGTCTGGCTACGCGAGACTAGACAAAACGTGGTGGAATAAGTATGTATGAAGCATGTTGTGGCAAGCAGGGTGGGGTCGAGGATAAATGGATAAAAGGCAGGGTGATGACAGGATGAGAGAGGACCAGAGGTCCGTTCTTCGTACCTCGTTTAATACATCTGAGATGATTTGACAGATGCCAGATCTTCCAATCGTGATAACTGAACTCTGGCTAATTTGGTTCTTCAAACGAATTTGCTGATTGGATTAAAATATCTGGTTTAAATTGTCTGAGATTACTGCGCTTTCTTGTGTTCCTCGAAAAGGGCAGATGTATCGATACTCGAAACCCCGATCAGCAATGCAGCGATTGGCTGGCGTCAAGACAGCAATGTAGTGACATCATATAATTAAAGACACCTGACAAAAAACTTTACAAATTTTTGGACCCCTTTATAAGAAAACAGGCAAGCAACCAAAACAACATAAAAGTTACAGAAAAATGAAATGTGCAGTGTTTTTTTTTTTTTTTTTAACATGATTCCCAATTATTTAGGCTATATTTACAATTTCCTATTTGTACAGGCTTTACATTTTTATTTCAATGTTGTAATTAGCAGCAATTCATTTAATTTTACCTTTGAAGCAGATTTGTTACGTGACAGCATTAATTATAGTTTATTAAGGGTCAAGATCAAGTTATCTGCATCTCCTGCACTGCATCAAGCCACTCCCATAATATCTGTCGCGGTTCAAATTAATGCACGGCACAGACTAACTGTAGGCCTACATCATGTGTGTAAGACTCCAGTAAAATTATTAGGTAATTATTCCCTCACAAATAAATCTCTCAATGAGTAAAACTGGCGGTGTCTATATTATGATAGCCTATAAAACATTATATTATTTGCAAATTTATTTTTAAATCATTATTATTGTCCTGTTTACAAATATAAAACAAAATATTATACAAATATAATACAAAAATAAGCCTGGTCCTGAGCAGGTTTAAGCTTACGGACCTGTTGCTATGACAGCAAGTCCAGGATGAGCGTCGAAGAACCGAACAATCCAAGATCATGCCAAATCGTCATCAATCAAATCCAGATAACTGAGTTAGCGATGTACGAAGAACAGACCGCAGGCCTGGACTTTATTGTTGGTGTTTTGTTTGAGTTTATGCGGCAGTTGTCTGTGAGGGGCTGCCTGTTGGCGCAGCCATTTGTGTGAATGAAAGACACACGCATCACTCGGTATTCTGTTGGACCGGAACCTTTATTTTGCATATATCCATTTATGGAAAGCAGTTAACATACATGTGATGTGACTAGTATTAGGGCATACCTATTACAAATGTAAACACCCCCACTTGCTCTCATACTGTACAGTATACTATAATAACATAAGTCAAGTCATCTTCATTTATATAACGTTTTTCACAATACACGTAACACATGAACACAGTCTTATATTTATCTTATGTTGCATTTACATGCCAAACAAGAAACTGGAATTTTTCTAGTTTAAACTTTGTCAATGGTTTAGTCATGACATCAGCCACCATTTCTTCTGTGGGGCAATACTCAATTGTCACTTTACCATCATTGAGTGCTGATCAAATTAAATGATACCTTATATCAACATGTTTACATATTTGTTGACACTGTTTGTTTGTTTTTTTTGTTTTGTTTTTTTGCTCTTTTTTCTGTACACACAGTGATCAGCTGAATTCTGCACAAAATCATTTGCACTGAGGTAGTCATGTAACATTTTGTTTTTGCATAACAAATGTTCAATCTGAGAAATTTTACAATTTTATGCACAAAATTAGCTCATTTCAAATTTGATGCCTGCTACAGGTCTCAAAATAGTTGGGACGGGGGCATGTTTACCATGGTGTAGCATCTCCTCTTCTTTTCAAAACAGTTCGAAGACGTCTGGGCATCGAAGTTATGAGTTTCTGGAGTTTTGGTGTTGGAATTTGGTCCCATTCTTGCCTGATATAGGTTTCCAGCTGCTGAAGAGTTCATGTACATCTTTGACGTATTTTTCGTTTAACGATGCACCAAATGTTCTCTATAGATGAAAGGTCTGGACTGCAGGCAGGCCAATTCAGCAACCGGACTCTTCTACGACGAAGCCACGCTGTTGTAATAGCTGCAGTATGTGGTTTTGCATTGTCCTGTTGAAATACACAAGGCCTTCCCTGAAATAGACGTCGTCTGGAAACCTTTATATACCTTTCAGCATTCGTAGTGCCTTCCAAAACATGCAAGCTGCCCATACCGTATGCACTTATGCACCCCCATACCATCAGAGATGCTGGCTTTTGAACTGAACGCTGATAACACGTTGGAAGGACTCCCTCCTCTTTAGCCTGGAGGACACGGCATCCGTGATTTCCAACAAGAATATCAAATTTGGACTCGGCTGACCATAGAACACTTTTCCACTTTGAAACAGTCCATTTTAAATGAGCCTTGGCCCACAGGACACGACGGCGCTTCTGAACCATGTTCACATATGGCTTCCTTTTTGCATGATAGAGCTTTAGTTGGCATCTGCAGATGGCACGGCGGATTGTGTTTACCGACAGTGGTTTCTGGAAGTATTCCTGGGCCCATTTAGTAATGTCATTGACACAATCATGCCGATGAGTGATGCAGTGTCGTCTGAGGGCCTGAAGACCACGGGCATCCAATTAAGGTCTTTGGCCTTTTGATGATGTTATGCACTGTAGATGATGAGATTTGCAAAGCCTTTGCAATTTGACGTTAAGGAATATTGTTTTTAAAGTATTCCATAATCATTTTACGCACTCTTTCACAGCTCTGCCCATCTTTACTTCTGAGAGACTCTGCCACTCTAAGACATCCATTTTATAACTAATCATGTTACAGACCTGATATCAATTAACTTAATTAGTTGCTAGATGTTCTCCCAGCTGAATCTTTTCAAAATTTCTTGCTTTTTTTTTTTTTGTTCTTTTTGTTGCCCCCTTGCCAACTTTTTTGAGACCTATAGCAGGCATCAAATGTGAAATGAGCTCATTTAGTGGATAAAAGTGTAAAATTTCTCAGTTTAAAGATTTGTTATGTTATCTATGTTCTATTGTGAATAAAATATTGGATCATGTGATTTGAAAGTCTTTTAGTTTTCATTTTATTCAAATTTAAAAAACGTCCCAACATTTCCGGAATTGGGGTTGTAAATTTCACAGTCAATTGGAGCAAGCAAATAGGCAGTTTTTACATCCATCTGATGGAGGTCAAGATCATATTGTGCTGCCATTTGCATCAAGGCTCGTACTGAAGTGATATTTGCTGTAATATTTGGGAGAAAGTCTCATTGTAATCTACACTGTAAGACAAATCAGCTCAAATGAAATAATTAATTAATTTATAGGGAATTATAAAGAGTCACTTAGTTTACGACCGAGCAACTGAATCGTCCAGCGTTCATTTGCTCGGCCGTAATAAGCTCTTGTAGCTTCTATTGTGAACTATCGTGAAAAGACTATTTAGTAGCAAGGTAACATTTAGATTGGCAGTTTAAGACAATAAATTTACAAGCACATAACACAAGACACTTCTTTTAAAAATCTACAAGAGACTTTATTGAATATTCTAACACATAAACTAATATCTAACACAAACACGCACACACAAACACACATTCATACGTGTTGCAGAAAGAAAGGAAATTAGAAAGAAAGAGTTTTAAGAGAGAATGAAATGATGAGCATGATTTCTAGCAAAATATGCACTTGAAAGACCTGATCTGAATGAACCATGAATCACAGTAATTTAATGCACCAGTTCAGCTTTAGAATCTGGAATCTCTTGCTTGTCGTTTGTCTTTGAATGTGGATCCACTTTTCGGCGTCCTTGGCTTGGAGAAAAGGGTTTTCCGAGTCGATGATTTGTTGCAGGTCCTTTCAGGTTCGGATTGATGTCAGGTAAAAAGCAATCGCGTTCGAGCGTGCTGGCAAACGAATGAAGTCTTTTGTCATGGCTGGAGTTTAAAGTTGAGGCGGCAAAAGTCATTGGTTAAACTTTGCGGCAAAACTTAACTTAGAACACGAGACTCTCAACGGAAAAGAAAGTTAAAGTAAAAGAAAAGGAAAGTGAGTAAGAAATTGGATGGCTTGAATGTGCTTTTCTCTCCTTTATAGTCTGTTCTTTTTCTAAGCCATATTATTCTGTTGTCTTCTTCTTTGTTCTTACTTCAAGTCTTAGTTTCTTGGCTTAGTTTTTAGTCCCTATTGTCTTAGTGATGTAACTATTTAAGCTAGGTGTTTGGTCCAACCTCTTTAAGGAGTTCTGGCCAATCAGGTATCGTCTTGTTTCAAAGGTGGCTTTTTCTCCTCCCCGATCATAAACTAAGTGTTATCTCAGGGCCTCTTGAATTCCCACTCTCGGCAGAGAATACAGAGAGTACTGTTTAGATATGATTTCTATTAAATGGAATATGATACATTTTACACAGATTTCATTCAAGCCATGATCTAAATTGAAAATAGAGATTTGCGTTCATACCAGACAAGACATACTTTCAATCAACCGTTCAAAAGTTATACAATTACATGAATTGTGAGTGTTTCTAAGCATACATGGTCATGTGTATAAGTTGTAGACATGATATAGAATTATGCTGTTGAATGATGTTTGATAAGTCCATTTAGAATTGTTTTGGAACAATTTGATATAGTTTATTTCTGTCTCTGTGGGTTTTTCTGTGTCATTCAGAGGTCACTCAGAGAAACAGGCCTGCATTGTCTCTCTGTCTCTTTTGATCTGGAGATCAAAGACTCTTTATCTTCTTGGGGCTTAAATCGTGTTGTCTTTTCCACCATTTGGTTTCTACAAATGGCTTAAAGTTTGCCACCTTTCTCCTCAGTCAGGAAGCATGTGTGCCATAAAAGTACCTAGCAGGGGGTTGTTTTTGTAGACGGACTGGAGCCGAAAATTAGATTCTCTGAGCTTGGGTCCTGCAATGTTGATTTGGGCCTCTGGAATTATGTTTTGAAAGAATCATCTGAAAGATTCATTTTTCTGGTTCGTCCTCGATCCCTACAACACCCATCACTTGACTATAGCCTTTTGCTACATATCTGGCCTTGTATGCTTCAGTGCTGTATTCTGCCATTGTAGCACCTGTTGGTAATTACTGCAGCAGTCATTACAGCATAGGTCCACAACATCTTAGGTAGATTGCTCTCTAGGAGCATACATCTTGCCATCTCAAACAGGGTTCTTCAGTTTTTCTCAGAGGTCCCATTTTGATGGGGTGAATATGGTGCTGAGGTTTCATGTCTAATACGATTCTTGCTTAGTAGTGACTGAAACTGTTTTGCCTTAAATTCTGTGCCGTTATCTGATCTAACACACTTTATAGTCCCATAAGGGGATCTGTCAGCAATGAACTTTTCAGTAGCTTTCACAGTGTCACTCTTAGCTTTTAGAAAATACACAAACACTGCACCTGAGTAGTCATCAGTATATGCCAAAGCATACTTGAAACCATCTTTAGCTTCTGGGTCAATAGGACCAACTAGATCTGTGTGCACTAGTTCAAGTGCAGCCTTAGCTTGTGTATCAGGTTCTCTGTTTCTACTCTGAACAAATTTACCTTGTGTGCAAATTTCACAGTTTAGGTTAGATTTATCAATCTTACCCTTGATTTTCATTCCATCAACTACATCCTGCAATTTGGAAACATCATCATAATTACAGTAACCAAGGATTTCGTGCCAGGTTTGAATGTCAAAACATCCGTTACAACTATCATTGTCTTCGTTGAAAGTGTTCAGATAGTACAGTCTATTGTAGCCTACTCTTTTATGTTATACTTTGTACCGTTCTTGTGAATGAGTTTGTCGCGTCCTTGTTGAAAGCTGATTGAAGCTGTTTGGCTGTCAATCAGACACACCTCCGCGTCACCTCTTTTCAGCGCCACTCTGCTCACTCTGGTCCCGTTTGCCAACTCAATGTAGTCTTTCTCCAGCTGGAATTTGTTGTCAAACTTTTTGAATTTTCCAGTGTCCATAATAATGTGCGATTTCGCACCCGTGTCCACCATTAGTCCCTTTCATTAATTTTGTCATTAAAGTTACATTGATCGTTTGCCAGTTCCCACCTCCTTCTTCCCTGAACTATAAACCTTGTTACACGTGTTCTGAGCCTCCTGTTGTATGGCGCTGAATGCTGGACTACCTACAGGCATCAAGAGAGTCGGCTAAGTGCCTTCCACACTAAGATGCCTTAGCCTCAGGTTCATAATCTGTAAGACCTGGAGGGATAAAATGTTGAATGAAGATCTGCTCAAAGTGACCAAAAGTGAACCACTTTCCTCCCATCTAAAATGCATTTGTCTCAGATTGGCTGATCATGTCACCAGAATGCCCCCATACCCCACGCAATTCTGCACGGTGTGCTCAAGGAGGTTGCCCGCACTACTGGAAGGCCCAAGCTGAGGTATAAAGAATCCTGAAAAGGGATCTGATAGATTTCAGCATACCAACTAACTCCCGGACCCAGGCAGCTCATAACCAGCCGAACAGAGGGCTGATCTATACAAAGTAAAGGCTCAAGACCATGCCAACAACCTCCAGCAGCTAAAAGAACGTTGACTGAAATCCAACCAACAAACATGAACTATGCTAGCTAATATATGTTTATAACCTATTATGAATTGTGCAGCAAATTAGCTCAAAATAAATATGAATAATTATTCATAACTAGTTATAATTAATTATAAATATTTGGATCAGTTAATAAAATTAACTTAATGTGATAAAATTAATATGACAATCAATTAACCTGTTTGGCCAGCGAACACTCAGTATTGATCGTCTATCAACTTTTCAAGACAGAAAAATAACGCTTTCTTAGCACATAGCTGTGATCGAATCGTTCTCAGGGACATTGGGTTTATAAGCAGGTCAGAATCAACTCGCAAGAGTGTGCACACAAGTTTTATTTAACTAAATCACAAACACATAACTAAACTAGCAAACACATAACATACACGGAAATCACACACATACATAGGTAAAAATGAGCAATGATAGAGTTGAACCAGAAGTGGGACAGGAAATGGAGCTATGGGAAAAAGTCAAAAACAATCTGGAAAAGACCATCAGTTTTCTCAGTAATAAAGCCCCTTTGCTAACAAAGTTGGTTCACAAATTAGTACTAAATCGCTGTTTAGTGTTCAAATGTACGATGCTTGCAAAATGCCTTTAGGTCGAGGAGCATCGGATTTGCAGGCTGAGGAGAAATCCTTGATGATTCGGTCCGAAGTTGTAGTCAATATCTTCTGCGTTGGATGAAGAAATATGAAACAACTTAAGCTGTTAATTTGACTCTTAGTGGGGAAAGAGTTCTTTCTCTCTCTCATAGATGAGCACATGGCTGGGTTGCAGGCCTAGCCTACAGGCCATGGCCTGCTGAGGCCACACAACCGGAGATTCCTTGATTCCGAGAAGTTTCCAAGAAGCAAGAGAGAGAGGCGGAAGAGGTCTGGGAGGAGCCACACCTCTTCGGGTGGACCTGACCAATGAGCAAAGTGGAATTTCTGTAGTGGGAACTTCCTTTGTGGGGGTGTTTATGGCTCTTGTCTTTGAGCATGTTTAAACTGGCTGAGTTGTTTTGAAGAAACTATTAAAGATTCTTGTAATACTGATATGTTGCACAGGTATCAATATATCATATACACAATCATTTAAATCTTCAAAATACAAACTCGTAGACACCAAACTTGGTATAGGTTGGTTTACGTTAACCATCATACGTTAACCATCGTTCTTATAATAAAATATGCATAAAACAGATATCATACACAAAACAGTTTGCAAGACAGTTATAATAATGTCATGGGATGCATGTTCATTTATAGATCAGTTCATCTATAAATTAATGCAGGAAAGTCTGTTTTGAGGACTATGTGTCTCTTTGTCTCTGCTCTTCCACGTGGCAACCCACATACTTTGGCGCAATAAAACTTGTAACTGAGGCCCCTTGCACAGGCTGGTCTTCTCGGGGGATGGGGGACAGACCCCAAAGTGAGTTTTAAACAATTATTTGTTAAATATAACAAATAATTGTGTCTGATTTGTCTCAGTCGTTACAATTGCATTGTTGCTCACGACAGAAGTGTCAGGTGTGGCTGTAATGAAGCGCACAACGCAGGAGAATCCAAGAAACAAAATAGTCTTTCATTTTAAATTCATCTGAGAAATACTCAGGAAATTACAAAAATAAGCAAATTAATACAACCACGTTAAACATTGACAACACATTACAATGAACAGAGGAAATAAAGGGTATGAATAGGAGACTAAATTAACAACATGAGATACATATGAGATATGAGACCTTTTTAAAAATGTTTGTGTTCCACATAAGAAAGTAAGTCATGGCGATTTGGAATGATTTAATTTTCCAGAAAGAGTGATGTCTCTTTTTCCTTTTTCTTAGGAGAATCACCTCATTTTCCATGATTTTTTAACCTGTCATAGGTGTAGAGTTTCCTCCATGTACAGTGGAAGTTTTCAGAGTCCAGGAGAGAATGGACTACCCCAGAGACACCAACGGCAACATCACAGCTATGGTGCATCCTCATCTACAGGTATTGTAAATGGACCATCTAGTAAATGCATACAGAAGTTTGTTTTTTTATTAAAGCAAAACATATGCCCTTGAGCAACTTAAAAAGAGTTGCTCTTTATGACCAAGGGAGGGGGAAACGCATGTAAGAAAATGTGTCCTATGACTCAGATGTTTGCTGTGCTTATTTTGACTCCCAGGCTTCACTTGTTTTCCACAGTAATGGTGCTGTTCCTTTTTCTTTCTCTTTCTGTGTAGGACTGTGACTGGGAGCCTTTGAACCAGGGTGACCCTATGTTCCTAACTTTCGATGGGAGAACAATCCTTTATGAAGGTGCCAGCACGGTATACCCCACGTTTATTAATGAGGCTGCCTATTATGAAAAACAGCAGGCGTTCATGACCACTTGTAGGGAAATACTGGCTGCCAATGCAATCAGAAAAGCTTTCAAGTAATGTTTTCTCTTAAAAAAATCACTGATGCTTAGTTGACATAATGTGTGTGTCAAGCACTGTACTTCATGTAAAAGTACTTAAAACATTTATTATTCTTGAATAATTATAATACAGTTTTATAACATTTTAAAATTTGACTTCTTACACCACAAAACTATTTAATTCAACAGTAAAAAAGCCAAAGTTTACTAAAATTATCTTTAAAAAGAGACTGACCAGATACAGTATCTAAAATAAACACTTTTCGGTAACACTTTACAATAAGGTTTATTAGTTAACATTAGTTAACTACATTAGTTAACATGAACTAATAATGAACTGCACTTATACAGAATTTATTAATCTTTGTTAATGTTAATTTCAACATTTACTAATACATTATTAAAATCTTGTTAACATTAGTTAATGCACTGTGAACTAACATGAACAATGAACAACTGTATTTTCATTAACTAACGTTAACAAAGATTAGTAAATACAGTAACAAATGTATTGTTCATGGTTATTTCATGTTAGTTAATACATGAACTAATGTTTAACTAATGAACCTTATTGTAAAGTGTTACCCACTTTTCTTTATATATAAATTAATAAATATAAATATATGCATTATATATTATATATATAATTTATATTTGTTGTTTTATATATATATATATATATATATATTGAAAGTGTATATTATAACACTACCAGTAAGATTTGGGCAGTAAGATTTCGGGTAGTAACACTTTTATACAGCAAGCATTAAAACAATTATATTTATATCTCAAATATTGAACTTTCTATTCATCAAAGAAAAATTTTCATCCTGAACAATGTATCGCGTTTTCCACAAAAATATTAAGAAATGCTGCAAAAGCTGACAATTCAGCTTTGCCATCACAAGAATAAATTACATTTTAAAAGTATTTAAGTAAAACAATTAAAAGTGGGGAGAAAATCACATTATGAAATAAATGTTTTTCTCCAATACATGCTGGCCACAATTATTAGCACCCCTAGAAATTCTTATGAGTAAAATATCTTTGAAGTATTCCCATTCATATTTGCATTTTATAGCACACCAGGGTGACTAAAACATGAAATTGTCCAGCCATGACTTCCTGTTTCACAGGAGTATAACTTTGAGGTACTGGCCAAATTCCCTTAATCATCCATTACAATGTGTAAAACCAAGGAACATAGTTCTGATGTGCATCATCACAAGTCACAATCACAAGTTGTTTGGGACTCAAGTACAACCCCAATTCCAGAAAAGTTGGGACATTTTGTAAAATGCAATAAAAGGGCAAGGCAGGAAGCCCCTGTCAAATGTGCTTGACCTTCGAGCCCTCAGATGGCATTATATGAGAAACCATCTTGCTACTGTGTTAAATGTAGCCACATGTGCTCGGGAGTACTTTGGAAAACCAATGTCACTTAACACAGTCTGCCGCTGCATCAACAAATGCAACTCGAATCTCTGTAATGCAAGGAGAAAGCTATACATCTGTTCAATGCAGAGATTCTGCCAAGTGCTCTGGGCCTGAGCTCAACTCAGATGCTCCAAAAGAGAGTGGAAATGTGTGCTGTGGTCAAATGAGTCCACATTTCAGCTTGTTTTGGGGGAAAAACTGACATCCCAAAGACGAAAGGGACCGACCAGACTTTCATAAGCGACCAGTACAAAAGCAAACATCTGTCATGGTATGGGGGTGCATCAGTGCAAATGGAATGGGTGACTCGCATATGTGTGAAGGTTCCATTGACGTGGAGATGTATACTGGGATTGTACAGAGACATATGCTGCCATCAAGATGACATCCTTCCTAAGAAGCAAGACACTGCCAGGCCTCATTCTGCACATGCTACAACAGAGTGGTTTCTTAGACACTCAGTTAAATAAAGGTTAAAGAGAATGAACAAATCACATATTCTTAAAATTATTACATTTTACAAAACTTTTCTGGAATTGGGGTTGTTATATTCAGTTTCCAGACACTACTGGAACTTCAAACGGGGCCACGTTCTGTGGTCAGATAAAAAACTAAAAAAGCTTTTTTGGTAGCGCAAACACAAGATGGGTTTGGTGCACTCAGGGCTAAAAAAAATACCCCATGTCCACAGTTAAAAATACTGCTGGATCTTTAATATTGTGGACCTATAAGTGTGGCCAACATGTATTGGAGTAAAACACCTATTTCATAACAAGATATATATATCTGCCCACTTACAAATTTATAAATGCAAAGAGCAAATTTTAGTTTTTTATTAAGATTAAGATTATTAAGATTAAGATTGATTTTTTTTTTTTTTTTTTAATGTGTATTTTCTAACACTTTTAATGACTTCAAATATATTGTTTTGTACTGAAATTGTTTGATGAAATCCACAGTATGTAGTGATGAATTTATATTCCTAGATTTTTAAAATACTATATAGGTCTACCTCTAGTATATATGTCTGCACAATTCAGATCCTGATGTAGTGTATGTAAAATGCACAAGCTCAGGAACAGTCTTCACTGCCCTCTAGCCTCTGATTCAACACACTGTTGACTCAAATACTGACCTGAAACAGCCTTAAAACAACCACAAAATAACCTCTTAGCACTGTGCTTTTACATCATGCATCATTGGGAATTAATCATGTGTCGAAACTCTGTATTTTGTGCTGTTTGCGATGCAAAAGTATGTTGTAGTTTAAGTTTTGGAGATCCTGAATTCATCCTCATTTCAGTGGTGCAACCCAAGTACTGCCTTAATTAAACAGAGTCTGACATTTAGAGAAATATGTATGCTTTTTCCACTGTGTTTTTCTTTTGTGATATATATGGCTTGTGTAAATTGTTGAAAAGCTCATTGTTGTGTGTTATATTTTGAAATGTGATGTTTTAAAATATAATATCTATGCAAGAAATAATATATTCACTTAATGTGAACAGATTTTCTTAATTTATTCCAAATTGAAGTAGAATCAGGATTATTTTTAACACATTTACCAATTATTCCATACGTTTGATCGCATACTGTGTTCTGTGGTGTCATTAAGGTCCAGGTGGTGATAAGTATTGCTTGATGAAGTTCAATGTTGTCAAAATGTGGAATATAATGTATTTTAATGTAAGCAGTCACAAATGTATTTGTATTACATGAAGTCTTCTTAATCATTTCAGTATACAACCAGAGATTTCTATTTTGTCTCACACAGATTTTTCCAATAATAATAATAATAATAATAAAGTTAAAGGTCTTTATTAAATCTACATAAATTACATGAATGTGATGACAATGACAGAATTTTTGTTTAGGGTAAACTATCCTTTAAGGTCCTACAACTGTGGCCAAAAGTATTGGCAGTGACAAATTTTGTGTTTCGCAGTGTTTGCTGCTTTAGTTGTGGTGTTGATTCACATAGTTTCTAGATTATTTTGCAGAGTGATCAGATGCATTATAAATAATTGCAAGAAGCTTCATTGGCCAAAAAAAGAGAACTTTATCACAAAAAATACATTTTTTTGGACAAAAATGCATTGGTTTTTGGAGCACAAAATGTCCAGCTAACATGATTTCACTAATCATATCATCAGAACATGGGAAAGTGTGAAAAAGTACTGGTCAAGTGAAGTCACTCTATATTCTGATTGGATTATAAGAACAGACTGATTGCTATAAAAGGAGGGAAGAAGTGCTTCCAATCATTGTGTTCTTGTGTTAGCATTGGTTGCCTCCAAAGAAAGATGTGCAGCCATCATCACTTTACATCAAAATGGCCACACATGCAAGAAAATTGCTCCAAAGAATGTTGCATAAGGACATCTTTTCCTGAGGAGTCAGGAGCTACGGAATCACGTCACCACCACTGCAGAGCTTGCTCAGTATTGGCAGCAGGTGGGTGTGAATGCATCCAGGTCTGTTTCTAGCCATTTTGATGCCCTAGGCGAAATCCCTATTCCCTATCACCTACCCCCACCCCCACAACCCCCACAACCCCCCACTCCCAACCCTCATTTATTATCTGTAATACCACTGTGTAGCCACTAGATGCCTGTATAGGCCTATATAAAATATATATAAAAAGGCTTGTGCAATTCCTACCAGTGGAGGCAGCAATCATATTTCAGGGTGGCCATGCCACCCTTTAGATCAGGGGTGTTCAACCCTGCTCCTGGAGGGCTACTGTCCTGCAGATTTCAGTTCCAACCATGCTCCAACACACCTCTCTGTAATTGACCCTTCGCAAAGACCCGCCCCCCTTAGTTAATGTTGCTTTGTCCGACAAACCATGGCGCTGTCACGCCACACAGAGTGAAAAATACATCGCGGAGCAAAGAGGACACTGACAACACGTCGACAGACAAGACAGAGCAGGATAGTTATGATATTAAACAAAGTCCCAGCTTTCAAATTGTGTAATTTTTTAAGAAATTCGAACAATAAAAACCGTTTTGTGGCTCTTTAATGTGTCGTGACAGATTGCTGTAGCGCCTCAGCTTAAGCGGCTCGTGAACCGATCATCTCTTCCTACTAGTTAATTTATAGCATCAAATAAACATGAATGAACATGAAAAGGAATGTTGTTTCAAACGCGGAAAGACGTCAATACACACCATTTTTCAAGTTCAAGTCCACCGAGGTTAATCTTCTAACTCCTGACTGCTTTGTCGGACAATGATTGGTTAGATCGCTTGTCAATCAAACTCCCGGCGAAGGGTCAATTATCAAGCAGCCCTGAACACCGTGATTAGCTGGTTCAGGTGTGTTTGATTCGGGTTGGAGCTAAAATCTGCAGGGCGGTAGCCCTCCAGGACCAGGGTTGGACACCCCTGCTTTAGATACACCCCTGCTAAAATGTAATGCCAGTATATGAGTTCATTGGCACCCTCTCCAGCTGGTGGTACCCTAGGCAACCACCTAGTTCGTCCTATGTCTAGAAACGGCACTGAGTGCATCTGCACGCACAGTGAGGTAAAGACTTAAATAACAGCCTGGTGTCAAGAGGGGCAGCAAAGAAGCCACTTCTTTCCACAAAATACATCAAGGACAGACTGAAATTATACAGTAAATACAAGGACTGAACAGCAGAAGACTGGTGCAAAGATATTTTCTCTGATGAAGCCCCCTTCTGATTGTTTGGGAAATCTGGAAAATAGATTGTCCAGAGAGGAAAAGGTGAATGTGTATGGGCTTGCTTTTCATCCAAGGGAGTTTGCTCCGTCACAATTCTGCCCAAAAAACACAAGATGGTCCTCACTGCAGAACACGAGATCCAGGGGGCGAGGTTGGATGCAGATCCAACTCCTCTCATTTTACATATCCATAAACCTATCTGTCTCCATCCCCTGATCCCTAAACCTACCCATCTCCACCCGCTGGATCTGGATCCAACTCCTCCCACTTTACATATCCCTAAACCTACCCGTCTCCAGCCACTGGATCTGGATCCTGGATCTCGTGTTCTGCAGTGAGGAGCTACTGAAAAACACTGCAATGAATAAAGAATGGTCTCAAAACGTCCTGCAAGAGCAACTTCTCCCAACGACCCAGGATAATTTGGTGATGATCTGTGCACTAATAAGGCAAGAATGGACCTCCATCAATCAGGATTTGGACCAGAACCTGATATCCAGCATGCCAGAATGAATTGCAGAGGTTATGACTGTATAAATTGACTCTTTGCATATTGGATGTTTTTACCAATAAAAGTCTTTAAAACTTATGAAATGCTTATCATTGTTTTCCAGTATTCCATAGAAACATGTGAAAAAAATATATCTACAAATACTAAAGACCCAAATCCCATTTGTTTTGGATATGGACATTTTATCTTAAATTGCTTTCATAAGAAATAAAAAGCAAAATATATGTTTTCATTGGAGAACAAATCTTGCATATGTAAACTGAAAAAAAAAAAAAAAATTGGTGTAGAAACAATTTTCACTCAAAAATTGCAAGTAAATTTCACAAATCATTGCAAAGAAACAGCAAGTAACACAATGATGTAAACATGAAATTTTGAAGTAGAAAAACTGAAATAGTATTTTCTTGTAAAACCTACTTGAATTTTTTTTTTTTTTTTTACAGTGTCGTGACTTTTGCCCTCATACTAACCTTTATGATCTGTGGGATGGACAAATATATGTACTAACTTAAAATGGGCATCTAAATCTTTGTTAAATCACCATCACCTTGTGTAAATACCAAGCGATTCATTGTCATTTGTGTCTATAACTCACAGATGGTATAATGCGGTGCATCATGCCACTGTGCCCCTCCTTTTTTACAAAATCTTTCATCAGTTTGCTAGAAAGTGTGGAGTGATTTTAATGTGTGAATCACCATGGTAACTGAACCAAGTTATGTTATGCATTTAAGTCACTGCTGATCGGCAAAAGTTGAATAGGCTTTTAGTAAAAATTACTTTGTGATTCTGGGATGGAGTCCAAAATGGAACTGGAATAAAGAAACAAAGCCTTCTAAGGTTTCTCTCTTCACCAAATGAAAGCTATTGTGCTGACCTTCCATTGAATAACGGTATGAGCTACTAAAACAAGCTTGAATTTACAGGAAGACTTTCTCTCTTTGGCTGCTATTCAAGCAGGAGTTAAATGCATTGATGCATATCAAATAAAAGATGACCTAATCGGGTCTTCAGTTTCTCGCACTGTCCGTTGTGATGCCGGTTTTATAATAGCTCTAAGCTTGATGGCTTTGGTGTAACTACAATAATTGTTAAATAATTGTTAGAAATGCTAACAATTATACCAGATCAAGTTAGATGTTTACACCCTACGGATGGTTCACACAGACTGAACCTTTTGCATCAGCAGTAGATGTGATGAGACAAGCCCTCAGCTTTTCTGAGGTATGACTACATTAGCTTCAGTGAATGCTCTTGTGTCATGTTTCTAATGTTACAGACCGTTCTTCCTCTTTCCTCCCCTCAACTGCCTCATAATTATCATCTTACGCACAGTTTTTTCCTCCCACACCGAAAACAAGTACTTTTTCTTTTTCATAATTATTATTAGTTTTATATAATGCAGTTTTTCTTTTTCATTCTTTTTTTTTTTTAATTTTATGATTTCCCTTCAGTGTTGCAAACAAATATACAAGGAGTAGTTCAACCAAAAATGAAAATGTTGACATTATTTACACATCCTCATATCATTTTAAACATGTATGACATTCTTTCTTCTGTTGAACACAAAATAAGATATTTTTTTCCACAATGAAAGTCAAAGGGGTCCAATGTTGTTTTGGACCCCATTGACTTTTGCTGTGAAGACTAAATTTAAACATTCTTCAAAATATCTTTTAGCAGAAGAACGGAAAAGGTTCTTCTTTTAGCAGAAGAACCTTTTGGTTGTTTTGTTAACCTGTTAAAATGAATAATTATATAGTGCTTAACCTGTCCAACACAAATACATTTTACAAGGAATGAAGTTGATAGTCAGCACAGAATGGGACCAAATGATGCAAATCTCATGAATTATTCAAATGGATTCCTCTACAGTATAGCTGAAACTGCATTTGAATGTCTGGTGCTAATGCATGAGCACACATATTAAACACGCATTCATTGTGTACTAGTTGCAGAGGTTAAATTACTAGTAATTTTTGGGGGGAAAAAAGAAAAAAATGTAGCATCTCAAGCTCCTCAAATAGGCTACTATATAAAGTGGATTGATCCATGCTGTGGATCACATACACACATCTCTCATCTTCAGTTTCTCATAGAACTGCTGGAACCCAGCCATTCCAGTTCTCCAGTAACATCATACCCATATCAAATTTGTCCTGCACGTCTCAGCTAATGGTATTGACACTGGTGTGAGAAGGGGAATTTGAATGAAGAATAGGCTATGAACAGAAAATGGACCATGAATTAGACTCAACTGACATAAATATCTAACCTCAGTCCGCAAACTACTTAGCAAGTAATGCATGCAGAGCAGAATTAGGATAATATCCATTAATTATCAAGATGCAATACACATCATTACATTCGGTTCCATGAAAAAACTTTAACATACATGGAAACTTTCAAAAAAGATTCTTTGTGGAAAAAGGTTTTTCCGAATATTTAAATATTCCTCACACTAAGAAAAAAAAAAATTATTTCAAGAACTTTTCACCAAAAGGTTCTTTTTGGGGAACCCAAAATGTTAATTCTATGGAACTCCTGCGCAAACGCCATTATTTTTTAAGAGTGTAAACTAAAATTATGACAAAATTCGACAACAGGCTGTGTTTTCTTGCAGACTGCATGAAATAAATGCAAAAAAAGTGAATTGCATGTAAAACAATGAAACCCCTCTTACGATCCAGAGAACACAAAGATTTCTGTGTATGTCTTTTGACTGTCTTTATTACTCAACTTTTGCTCATCATTACTATTGCTCCAACTTGATGCATTTATACTTATATTATCATTTTTACTCTGCTTATTTTTATTTAATATTATTGTTATTATTGTTGTTTATTATGATGATTAATTATTGTTAATTTCATTTTTAAATGTGTTTTCTACTGTTTACTCATAATTTTATTTATTTGCACTTTATTTGTACTATTACTCGTTTACTCAATTTGCACTATTATTATTTTATTTTATATTGTTTATTTTGTAAGCATCTGAACTACATACATTTATTTATTTTTTTTTATTTATTTACATTTTAAAAAGTAGGCTACATTTGTTTGTCAACCTGAACTGAAATGTATTTCAATAAACGACGCTTATTTACTCAACAGGTGGGGCTTTAATGTGTAAAAAAAAGCAACCACAGGCTCGGATTTTGCACGTCTAAATGTAAACGGCTAAAGGATCTGATTGGCTCCGTGTCCAGCTGACGTCACGACTTTCCAATGTAGCGGAAGCTGAAAGTTTTTTTTCAGTTGTAAACTGATCTGTGGCGTGAGTGACTGAATATGCGCGAAAGAGAAAATGAGCAGTCGCTATTTCACAACGGGCGTTTGAGGCAGTGAACCAAAGCTATTTTAGCAGGAACTCGACATATTCAAGGACTTTCCCCCCACTCTGGTCTTACAATGTGGGAACAGGCGGAATTTGAGAAGCACTGGAGGAATGAGTTTCCCGACGGTGAAGTGCCCGTGATGAATCTCCACTCGGTGGAGGACATAGAGGCAGAGCTGGAGAAATGCAAAGCCAATCTGAAGGTGTTACAGCAGGCTCTGTCGGAAGAGAAGTTCAAGGTAATTTACCTTCAGGCCACTATCGCGCAGAATAAGAGAAATTATGACATTGAGAAATGCTGGAAAAAAGCAGATTCAAATGAGGACAGAACTTGCGGGACAGACAGCAGAGGTGAAGAAGAGCCTTTCGCCCGGGACAACAAGACAGGTAAGCCCATCCCCGTCCCTCCTCGGAAAAAGCCAGATGTTCAGCAAGATCACTCATCTGCTCGTGACATCTCTCTGTGCGTTGACGAGCAACGGAACAGCGAGCAGGACAGTGACCATGAGTTCGAGGACGTGGAGCTCAACGAAAACTTCCTCCGAAAAAACATTCTAAACCCAAAGAGTAAGGTCCAGGAGAATCACCGACTGAATCCTCGGTTCCGCATTAGTCGAGAGCTGGACTCAGATGATGGCAGACTGTCTCCTTCGCTCGCGCTCCGCGGCTCTCACGGGTCTGGACGCAGCACACCTGACGGATACTTGAGCTCCGACCATGATGACGACTCCTCT
The DNA here is from genome assembly GCA_039654765.1 of Mylopharyngodon piceus. Taxonomy (NCBI): domain Eukaryota; kingdom Metazoa; phylum Chordata; class Actinopteri; order Cypriniformes; family Xenocyprididae; genus Mylopharyngodon; species Mylopharyngodon piceus. The sequence continues at coordinate 42,015,204 of CM077443.1, read as the reverse complement.
GCAGGTAGGACAAGTTTAACAACTAAAAACTCCTTCCATACCAGTCTCTTATCACCTGCAAAGCGCCAGTTAAGGCCCCTTCTGGAGGAATGTGAGCTGCCACGGTTTATCACTTATAACTTAAGTCATGTCACAGGCCTGTTTCACACTGGATGGTTAAGCAGGGCGTATTTTTTCGGAGCCCATATTAACAGATTAGAGCATTGCGGGTAGCAGGAGCAAAGCAGAATCAGCAGTGTTGGCGAGTGAGGTGTTCCGTGTTTCACAATCACCGTATGACATTCAGCGCTGGGAAAAAAAGAAATAAAATACACGAAAACGCATCATTGCCTGGAGTTTTTGCCCAAAATTCAAAGGACTGTTCAAATGATTAGAGGTATATCTCAACTTTAAGATTACTTTTATTATGTAAACTATATATATAAGTCAAAGCACGTGACAGACAGTGGTCGGATGAGAACACCTGAAAAACATGACAGAATGAACTATACTCCTCTGTATTTGCAGCAGCAAGAAACGCTGTGTGAAAGCACAATGGACGCGTGCTGCTCCCGCTCTGCATACCCACCGCTGCTTCTTCGCTGACTCTGCTCTGCTTGTGCATCCAGTGTGAAACAGGCTATGTTGGGTATGTGTGTCACAGGACGTTACTTGATGAACAATCATTTCCAAATTGAGTTCACGTTACTTGTTCTGCTGTTTAATATTTTGACCATGATGTTGGAGATTGAGAGGCATGTTTACAATGGCCTCCGAAAATTTGGACATTTTATATCTGTTTCTCTCGATTGGAGCTTGTTTCGTTCACTACTGAGGAAATGCAAAACCTGGAGTGGAGTCAAGAAGTGATTACAGTATGGAGTCAAAATAATGCTGCATAGATTTGCAAAAGAATTAAGTATTGCTAAAGAAAAATAGAGTACTGCAAAAGAAAAATAAAGTAGTGTGCAAAAAAAAATGTTTTGCAAACAAAAATAAAGAATTGCAAAAATTAAGATATAATTAATTGCAAAAATCAATGACAGATTTAAAAGAAGCTTATGAACTTTGATCCTACTTTATCTCTGCAACAGATATTTTATGGTTTCGTTTTGTTAATGTATTTTAAAAGCGTTTGCTTTAAGTCAGAGATCATGTTAAAGTGGTGTTTATTACTAGCTGTAGTCTACTTGCTAACGTTAACTGTCTGTGTGGCATGCAAGAACAACACGAGGGTGAATAAATAAAGACAGAATTTTAATTTTTGGGTGAACTAACAATTTGGGAATAGTAATTTTGACATGCTTTGTGATTAGAACTGTGGTAGATTGCATTGATCATCTGAAGTAGATATGCGCTGGAATGGCACTCCTCAAAGTGAAAGAACAAACATCATTTAAATCACCATATTGCGTTTTTAGTTTTAGTAGTATGATGATTTAAAGTGTTTAAGATGGTTTCTTCTTATGTACGTGCAATACTAGAGGTAGAGACAGGACATAGTGAGCAGCGGGACACTCTGTGTGCATGTGGCTTGTCTGTGTAGGAGATCCAACGAATACCTGCATTGATAGCGTGGGTGAACTGCATGAGAAAAAATTAAAGTTTACAGAGTTTCAGTGACAGTACCACAGTAAACTACTATAATGTTGAATATAATGTAGTGCTGGGCGGTTTGACCAAAAATCTGTATCACGTTTTTTTTTAAGATTCTGGCAGTTTCACAGTATGTCACGTTTTTTATTTTATTTATTATTATTATTATTATTATTAATTTTTTTTTTACTGGACCTTTATTTTGCCATATTTTACTGTCAGGAGTACAGGGAATATATTATATAAACATTGTAAGGACAAATAAAAAATTATTAAAAATGTAATCAAATCAGTTCATAAAGCTAACAGTTTAGTTTAAAATGTAATCAAATTAATTTAATTATTTAGTTAAATTAATAATAAGTAGGCTACATTTTTACTGTGCAATTTCTGTAATTTCAATGAAGACCTTTGAGTTTGTGTTTTAATAAACGGTGTTATTATTATTATGATTATTATTATTATTATTATTATCTCTATTAATCGAAGTACACTCGATTGTACAATAACATATTTCTGTTATTTCAAGTTATACCGAACTTTTATTTTGACAGGGTCGTGAAGACGTTTGACTTCCTGTGTATATGATATGACAAATGTCGATAGTTTTATTAAATTAAACGGTGAAATGTTCATAAAGTGACTCTAAGAGCAGCTCTGCAGAAGAAGTTCATGTATAGTGAGTGAGACAGCAGACACTGAAATCATCGCAAGCGTCACGCGTGCTTCAGTATGTGTAGTAATAGACGAAAATGCGGCGCTCATTCATACAGACTTCAGATTTCAATAGCAGTCTTTTTTAGCTTTAATATTCACAGACACTAGTCCGTATCGATATCTGATTCATTGTCCAGCCCTACTTTTGATTTATTCATCCAAAAATGGCCAAATTCTGTGACGCTCTGCTTTATCCAGTAAGTTCTTGTGACTGGATTCCGTGATTTCATCCGTGTTTTTTGCATCGCTGAAATCATATGGCTCTACATGGTATGTGCAGTATTAAAGAGAGTTAGTTTTGTGAGTTATTTATTGTTGTGTTATAAAGTTGTTTCCATTAGTGTAAGAAGGGTAACGTTATGCAATTAATAGAAGTCCGCTCTCTGTGCACTCTACATAGTGCTTCATGGCCATTGAACAGATATAACAGCTGTTTCAGCTACGCGCCGGTATGGCGGTTTTTGAAAAATGCATATCGGTCTCGAAATTGAAACCGGTATACCGCCCAGCACTAATGTATAATGGGGTTGCAATGGGGGAGTATTTGTGGGTGCTGATAATGCCAATTTCTGATTTTTACCAGCAAAAAGGAGCCTACATTATTTTAAATATATGTAGTTCAGTGCATATGTGTCTAACAATATTCTGTGTTTTTTTTTATCATATTTCTATTCTATTTCTATTTTATTGCTCTTTGCATTGGGGACAAAGACAAGTCCACCCCAATGTAATACCAAATGTACAATTTTAATCAACAGTATTTATCGTATCATATCATGAGTTCAGTATCTTGTAGGTATTGTACCAAATCGCGACATGAGTGTATTGTTACACCCCTACATATTTGTTCATGTTGTGTTATTACTACACACAACTTTTAGTTTAACCAAGCCCATGTACATTTATAAGGTTCTTTACTCTGCAATGGCACTGACTGTTCAGTGAATCTTTGGTTGGGAGGTGGTGTCTAGTATTTTTTTTTCCGTGCCAATACAAAATACAAAATGTTCTCTGACTTTCTGTCAGTTTTATATTAACCAGGTAGTTCACCATGGGTGTATACAAATACCATTTTATAGAGCCACTATTGATCCGATGAAAATCAAAACTTTAGCTACTTATATTAAGTGAGGTAAATATAAACTGCTGTCTCTACATGACGCTTTGAAACAGTTTATTATTAGCCTCAGCCGCATTATCGCAATTGGTTAAGTGTTTCTTTCTGACCTAATTATCAGTCAATTTTATAAAGCCTTGAAGGCTTTAAAAAGGCTCTGTGTAGTTTGTTTTGAATGAGATCAGATTCATTCTGTGAAGTTTATGTTTCAAGTATGCACCAGTTTTTTTGTGTAATGACTCAGTTATAAAGTAGCCAAGAATCTTACAACACAGTCTGGTTATTGACATAAGTTCAATCAACTTAGTCTAAAATTTCTTTGTACTGCTGACCAGGCAGGATGCAGCTGGATCAAAAAAGAAAATTACCAAAAAAATTGTGGTTAGGATTTGCATACCACCGCCACCTTGACACAGTCTGATAGATTTCCTGTAATGTTTCACTTTCGAGGTCTCACTAACTCTTCACATGAAGACAGCTGCCTCCCTCACAAGTTTGTCTAATAAGCAGGGGTGCACATAAGTGGTACGCAGGTGCACATGCACGGTAAAAACATTTTTGAGGACCGGTTCACAGGGACACGTTTACTTACTGGAGTAGGATTTTTCTCCATCTCTGGTAAGATAGCAATCATGATGATAAGTGTGTTCTTTAATTATTAGGTGTGCAACGGATCGCAATCCGTGATCCGTACGGATAAGGTCCAACGGTTCAGCACTGATTCGTGGATTAACTGCTAAATTTAACCATCGTAGAGTGAAAGTTTATCATTTGGACGTGTTTTGTCTCGCCAATTAACACATTCAAACGATTTTAAAAGCGTAAGAAGAGGCGAAAATCTGGACTCGCGAACTGTTATCTGTGTGCACAGCCTCACACACCCGCACGCAGAGAGAGAGACAGTCAGACAGCGCTCGAACACTGAATTAATTCCTCTTTCACGTTTACTTGCGCTTGAATGGACACACACACACACAAAATTATGTCAAAATACCTGTCTCGGCAAGTATTCTCTCGGTTATGTCATAAGTGAACAGTTGAGAAAGAAACCGGATGTGTGTCAGTTATTCGGTCCGTGCTTTCCTTCTTAAAGTGACAGCAGCCTAATATTCTTGCTGTTGTCTGTGTCATTACTGTTAGTAAAATAAAATAAAAAAAAAACATTATCATCATCTATCATGTTCGAGAGAAGAGAAGATAGTGAGGAGAGCAGTCAGGAGGAAAGTGATGAGGACAGCTTTTAGGATAAGTGTGTCATGTAAAGTGTGAGTACCAAGCAACATCTTCAGGTGCTCCCTTGAGAACCAGGCCATTGCTCTTTTGATGTACATTTGCATCGGCTCATTATGGCATGGTTGCAATACATATGGCTTGAGTTTGATTCCCAACTTGAGGTCCTTTCCCGTTCCTGTTCCCTACTGCCATGCCGTGGGGGCAGTTGTGGCCTAATGGTTAGAGAGTCGGACTTGTAACCCAAAGGTCGCGGGTTTGAGTCTCCGTACCGGCTGAGTGTAGGTTGGGGAGTGAACAGCGCTCTCTTCCACTCTCATTACCTACAACTGAGGTTCCCTTGAGCAAGGCACATAACCCCCAATCGCTCCCTTAGCGCCGCAGTGAAAATGGCTGCCCACTGCTCCGGGTGTGTTTACGGGGTGTGTGTGTGTGTGCGTTCAGTACTCACTGCTGTGTGTACACTTGGATGGGTGAAATGCAGAGCACAAATTCTGAGTATAGGACACCATACAGGGCTCCAGACTAACTTTTTTTACTAGGAGCATTGTAGCCCCTTACTGAAAATTTTAGGAGCATAAGCAGAAAATTTAGGGGCACACCTTAAATCAACCTGCAGGTATTCAGTAATACCTATTTTGACTGTATTACTGACAAATGCCTTGGTAATAAATAGACTTAACTTAGAAATTAGAATGTGCAGTTTTATTTTAAGTTTAGTAGGCTCCAGACAAACAATGCTTCTCACTAGATCTTGCAGCGTTATTAATTATCAGCGCTGTGTAGTAATAGTGTCACGTGAGCGAGATCGGCTAGTGAGTAGCTCGTGCTGCGCTGTCTATTATTGGTCTGAACTGATAAATGGTCAGCGACGCACAAATGAGTAGTGCCGTTTTGTTCCGCTTTAATTTCTTTTGCCATTTGATGTTGGGCAACGTGGTGGTCGCGCCAGAGAAACCGCTAACAAAATTTTGGTCACACTGGCAGGATAAATGGTCACAGTCTGGAGCCCTGCCACACTTGGCTACACATCACGTCACTTTCACTTACTCTGTATATACCCAATTATCATCTTCCAATAAAGGTATAAATTCCCCTAAAATTATTAAAGAGGATCTATTATGTTTTTTTTACATTTTCAACTTTTTTTAGTGTAATGTTGCAGTTTGAGCATGAAAAAGGTCTGTTACAAAGTTACAAAGCACAAAGTCCACTCCAAAGGGAGTTATTCTCTATAATCAGTAAGCACTGTTTCTGAACTCCCTGAAACGCCTCGATTGTAGTCTTTAGCTTTTGTACACGTCACCATTATGGCTGCAACAATGATCGATAAAATCAATTATAATCAATAATGAAAATAACAACAACGTATCTGATTATCAATTAGTCGTGTCTGTGCGCTGTGCACAGAAACCACCCGGCAGTCACGCTGCTTTACAGTAGTGAATAATGCATTTTTAGGGACAAAACTAGGGGTGTAACGATACACAAAACTGATGGTTTGGTTCGTACCTCGGATTTGAAATCACAGTTTGGTTCGGTATGGTTCTGTACAGCAGGGGGAGAAAACTAAAAAAAAAAAAAAAAAAAAAAAAAAAAAAAAGCTATTTTGTTTAGTTTTCTCTACCTGCTGTACCGAACCAAACCGTGACTTGAAAAAAAACGAGGTATGAACTGAACCGCCAATTTACACAGTTTACACAGAGACACAATTTGTTTCGTAAACTACTGTTTACTTAAAAAAAAAAAAAAAAAAAAAAAAAAAAAGCTATTTTAAGTAAACAGTAGTTTACGAAACAAATTGTGTCTCTGTGTAAACTGTGTAAATTGGCGGTTCAGTTCATACCTCGTTTTTTTTCAAGTCACGGTTTGGTTCGGTACAGCAGGTAGAGAAAACTAAACAAAATTGCTTTTTTTTTTTTGTAAACATTACAGTAGTTTACTGAACAAATTGTGTCTCTGTCTTTAAATGAATTCAATTATAATTAAAACTTCTTAAGAATAAATAAATAATATCTCTGCTAATGCTGTAAACTATATAGGGAGCCCTTACTTGCACATTACTATAATAATAAAGGTTCCCAAAGGAGCCCAAACTATTAGCCTAAATTCAGTTGCTATTTTATTTTTAGATATAATAATCAACACTCAAATAACAAATTGTATGCAATCTTGTAAACTGCACATAAGCCAGTTTTTGCATTAACTTCTAAATCTAATTATAATATTATGTTTTTACTCCAATTTATTGTTGAATTGGCTGAAGTGGCTGTCATTTTCATGACAGATTTATTTAAACTTAAATTAAATAATCAAGACATCACTTTTAAGTAAAATATAATGAATATATAGGCTATATAGTGCATATATTTAGCGAAAAAGTTCATTTCTCTGGCGAACTAACAAGCTGTGGACTCTCCTGAGGTAAAGGCTACGTGACAGAGTGTTTACAAGCTGTTTTATTGATGTCTTTCCGCTGTTGAAACACTGATTGAGCGATTACTTGAGATATTATACGTTTCAGTAAGTTGTATGTATCTTTCAACATACCTTCAGATGTTCATTCATGTTTATTCTGTAACTAGTATTAAAGAGGAAGAGATGATCGCGCTCCACGCTGACGCTTGAAATGAGCCTGTACTTTGATCTGTCACACCACATGAAAGAGCGTCAAAATGGCATTTTTGTTTGAATTTCGTGATAAAACGAACAGAATTTAAAAGATGACCCTTTGTTTCTTATTAAAATTAACAAAACGTGGAGCTCATTGCGATTATTGGTGGTTAATGGTGGTTAGACATTAAAGGCATTAAAGGTAGTTAAAGGTGCATAGCACAGGGCTCCAGACTAACTTTTCCACTGGTTGCACTGGTGCTACCAACTTTCTCAGTTGGTCGCACCAGCACATGATTTGGTCGCACCTTTTTTTTCTTTCTTTTTTTTTTTTGCTACAACATGGGATTAATCAATGCATGCTAATGAATAGTTGTCTTAATCTGCATACCCTAGTTTTGCACTGATGTGAAAAGACTGACAGTGACATGAGACCTCATGTTGGTAAAATGTTTTAATCTTTTAACTATCAAATCAAAAAAACTATCGGTCAAAAACAGAACGGTCTGACTTTATCTTTGTGAAATTATATGCTACACACAAAAAAAAAGCATGAAAAAAAAGCAGTAGACAGGCGGAATGTGACGCAAATTCACTCTCTGACAGCAGGTGGCGCTTATGGAAGAGCAGTGATACGGCATTTCCTTGGTTACCGCTGTAAACAAAGCACTGCGTTTATAAATAGCTACTTTATTCGGAGGTAAGACGAAAATAAAATGCCACTGCCATCGAAACTTTCCTTCAGAGATACATTCATATAACCCCTCACCCCCAATTCAATATCTATATTTTCTTCTTATATTTCGAGCATCATGAACAGTGAGCTGCTCTGCCTGCTACAGAATTTTCACGATCGACGGGTTTGCGACCACTGGTCTAAGCCATTGTTGCTGAAAGTTGTACCTTTTCTTTTTCCTTTGCTCACTCGGTTCCTCCCTGTCCTCACCTGTGCTCTCATCATCAGTTGTGTCTGTATGCTGGCTCGTTGGCTCATCCTTCCACCAGCATCCTTGACCTCCAAACGTTGCTTTTTATTATTCAAGTATTTAAGTATTCAGCTATTGACCTTTTCATTTTAATATGGCTTAATTCCTAAATTTCCTGAATTCCTAATTGGCGCTTTTCATCATCAGTGTGCAATGCGCATGTACGTTCGCTCTCTAGCGGTTAATAAATAGAACTGCATGTCTTGCGGAAGAACATTGTAGCCGGAGCTACTTCTCTCTGTTTATGTCTATGACGAGTCACACAGGTACTGTGCTACTCCGCAGCGGAGCCGAGCCAACCGGTCTAAAATAGTCCGAATATAAACACTTATTATAGGCGTACCTTAGTGATTCAGGATAAGACAAAAACACGGTTTGGAAAATGGATTCATGATGTACTCGTTCATTATATAAATTTTTTTAATTTTGAACACAAAAAAAGTTACGGACTGCAGCAGCTGCTGATACAACGCCGTCCTGTTGCACAGGCACATAACCATGCACTCGTACAAATGCTACCACATCAAATTTTAACTCGCACATTCTCAAAAAATGGTCGCACCATTTTAGTCGCAGTCTGGAACCCTGATAGCATCACCCAAGTTGTCCGAAACATGAGAATACTTTATATTAAGTGCTTCAAACAAAAGCAAGCGTTTACTGTGGCTTGACTTGTTGTGCTTTGACTGATGCATGTGCTGTTTAATGCTTTTGAGATGTGTTTTGCTCAGCGCATGATATTTTAAGATTATATCCTTATCTGTAAATTTTAGAAAATCTCTTGAATATTTCCATTTTGCATAGCCTGACAACAGACTTCAATGAATGAGTGCTGCAAGCAGATGGCACACAGTAGATTAAAATATACATTTTGCTAAAAATAATTCTTGTTTAAATGTAGGTTTAAAATTCTACATCTAACACAAGTAATCATAGTTTTATGCAGCCATGGCTTGTAAGGCCAGGTGGGGCAGTGCCCTACCAAAATATTCATCCGAAACATAGACCTCTATATAAATCTACGCTGTCCTCAGTGAGTCCAGTAACCTGGTGGTGGGACATGAGGGACACTCTGCCAATGCTTTCTGATTTGGCAACGAGGTATCTCTGTGTGCAAGCATCATCCACACCGTCAGAGCAATCATTTTCTACTGCTGGGTACATTATAAGTCAGGAGCGGGCTTGTCTGTCTCCTGAAAAAGCAGACATTCAAATTTTTTTGAAGAAGAACTACGAAGAGTGATTTAAAGATCTTAAGTATTCGCTAAGCTCAACAGCCAATCAGATTTCTCTCTCTCACCGACAACCCGATGCCGATTAAAAACCCAGGCGGTGTCTGACTAGAGCCAGCGGTGCGGAACACACCTAAAAAAACTATGCCGACCGACGCTCAAAAACGGCCAGACATTGCCTGGCGGCCGACCGTCGGCTTGGTGTGTCCCGGCCTTAACAATAAAACCTGTTTACTCATACTCAGCGATCTGAACCTTGCCTGAGCATGATTGACCCCCAAAGTCTGGTTCGTTTGACTTGCCGAACCGTGCCCTAGCCCACTTGAATTGGTGTGCTCAGGCACGGTACACATGTAGTGTGATCGCTAACTGCGCCGGAGCATGGAACAGCTACCTATCTTGTGTGCGCTACAGTCATCATTATGACAGTAAACATCTTCTATTACTACTTGGATAGTACACTTTTCAATTAATTAAATTAGTTCAAGTATATTTAGGCTTATAATGGGTCTGGTTCTCACCTTATTGTTGAACAGGAATTGTAGTTTGCGAGTAAAGCTGCAAATTCCTCCAGCTGCCTTAGCTGCCTCCATAATAATTTTCTGATACATGCAGCACAATCAGGTGAAAATCACTGCGTGGCATAAATGATAAATCTATTAGCGAAAGCTCTTTTCTTCCTGTTATCTTCAAAACAAAAAGTTGCATCGTAAATTACGTAAGATTGCTCCGGCCCGGAACGTTAATTGCAATGTGAGTGCAGGCCAGTGGGGTAGTGGGGTGGGGGGACAATTGTGCCAGGGCATGGTACAAGGCAACCGTGCTTTGTGTGAGTACGCCCTTAGTCTGTGTTGTAAAAAAATGCCTCAGTGAAATACATTATTTTCCCTTCATTTTCCATGTCATCTTTTCCTTATGTTAAATGCTTTGCTTGTTGAGGCGTGTTACAGAGCTGGTTGAGGAAGAGAATACTCTACACTGCCTGCCAAGCCTGTGCATGAACTTGTGTGTTTGTGTGTGAGAGAGAAAGACTGGGGAATATGACATCAACTAGAATCAGAATCAGAACTAGAATCTTGTTTATGCAGACAAAATTCTCAGTCAAAACAAAACTTGATTTTAAATTGATGTTGAAAAAAAGATTTTTAAATAAAAAAAAAAAACCCAGAAAAGATATTTAACAGATCAACCCACAGTTCAACTTAGAAGATGACTTCTTGACTCTCAGACTTCTTTTAGATATGCTGTCAAATACTTACAAATATTACAGTGCGTGCAGAATTAATAGGTACGTTGATTTTCTGATCATATTTTTTTTCCAGGCACATCTTACCAATTCCAAACCACATTAATCTTAATAACTACTATTAATTTTGTAGTTAATCATTTATAAGTGATATATAATTGTTCATGAAGGCTGGAAATGAAAATTCCTTATATTCGGTGTGCATAATTATTAGGTACATTTCTTTTACAGATAAAATGAGCCAAAAAAGACATTTAACTCAGACTGAAAAGTCAAAAATTATTAAATGCCCATGAGAAGGATGCAATACTAATACTCCTGAAGGACCAGCAGTAAGTTTTGGGAGTTCATTTTTAGTCCATCTCTGCAAAACAGACTGCAGGATAGGAGATGGACTAAAAATGAACTCCCAAAACTTACTGCTAGATTCTGGAAGATAAATTCTTAAAACAGTGGTACAAGAGGATGTGGTGCTGGTCCTTCAAGAGTCACTCTCAATCTGTCTGTCTATAAAGCCTATAAAAAAACAGTCTTCATGTATTTCACAACACTTCAGCTTGTGATTCTTATTAAGTTGGGGTCATTTTGTAGGATTTTTTTTACCTAACCTAAGTCTCTGAGATTCTGACACCTTGCACTTCTGGAGACTCCAGGTAGGTTGCAGTTCTGGAAAATGGTGGTGCTGGAGACTAAAGGGTTTCTGATGGTTTCACACTTAATTCTTCACCTTAATTCTTTTGCAGTTAACATGTGTCTTTTTTTTCCACCTGTTTTTGTCTGACCCTGCTGACCCAATGAGCATTTCACTGTCCAATGGTCATGCCTTAACTGCAATTTTTAGTATTGCATTAGTATTGCATCCTCCTCAATAATTTTTAACTTTTCAGTCTAAGTTAAATGTCTTTTTTGGCTCATTTTATCTGTAAAAGAAAACATACCTAATAATTATGCACACCTGAATATAAGGCATTTTTCATTTCCAGCCTTCATGAACAATTTCATGATACAATATATCACTTATAAATGATTAACTACAAAATTAATAGCAGTTATTAAGATTAATGTGGTTTAGAATTGGTAAGATGTGCCTGGAAAAAAATATGATCAGAAAATCAATGTACCTAATAATTCTGCACGCACTGTATTTTGTTTTGAACAATATTTCTAATCATCAAACATAATTAAGTTCAGATATAGTGGAAGGCAACTTTTAAATGCAGCTACATTACAAGGAACATTGCTGCGGCAGTGTGTTATGCAAACTGATGCAAAACCGGCAAATGTGAATTGTATGTGTTTTATATACACCATTCAGGCATAACATTATGACCACTGACAGGTGAAGTGAATAACACTGATTATCTCTTCATCATGGCACCTGTTAGTGGGAGGGATATATTAGGCAGCAAGTGAACATTTTGCCCTCAAAGTTGATGTGTTAGAAGCAGGAAAAATGGGCAAGCGTAAGGATTTGAGCGAGTTTGACAAGGGCCAAGTTGTGATGGCTAGACGACCTGGTCAGAGCATCTCCAAAATTGCAGCTCTTGTGGGGTGTTCCCGGTCTGCAGTGGTCAGTATCTATCAAAAGTGGTCCAAGAAAGGAACAGTGGTGAACCGACGACAGTGTCATGGGCGGCCAAGGCTCATTGATGCATGTGGGGAGCGAAGGCTGGCCTGTGTGGTCCGATCCAACAGATGAGCTTCTGTAGCTCAAATTGCTCAAGAAGTTAATGCTGGTTCTGATAGAAAGGTGTCAGAATACACAGTGCATCGCAATTTGTTGCGTATGGGGCTGCATAGCCACAGACCAGTCAGGGTGCCCATGCTGACACCTGTCCACCGCCGAAAGCGCCAACAGTGGGCACGTGAGCATCAGAACTGGACTGCGGAGCAATGGAAGAAGGTGGCATGGTCTGATGAATCACTTTTTCTCTTACATCATGTGGATGGCTGGGTGCGTGTGCGTCGCTTACCTGGGGAACACATGGCACCAGGATGCGCTATGGGTAGAAGGCAAGCCTGCGGAGGCAGTGTGATGCTTTGGGCAATGTTCTACTGGGAAACCTTGGGTCCTGCCATCCATGTGGATGTTACTTTTATAAATACCATCTACCCAAGCATTGTTGCAGACCATGTACACCCTTTCATGGAAACGGTATTCCCTGGTGGCTGTGGCCTCTTTCAGCAGGATGATGCGCCCTGCCACAAAGCAAAAATGGTTCAGGAATGGTTTGAGGAGCACAACAGCGAATTTGAGGTGTTGACTTGACCTCCAAAATCCCCGGATCTCAATCCAATCTAGCATCTGTAGGATGTGCTGAACAAACAAGTCCGATCCATGGAGGCCCCACCTCGCAACTTACAGGACTTAAAAGATCTGCTGCTAACTAGGGATGCTCCGATCTGCCTTTTTTGCCTCCAATTCCGATACCTGTGATTCAGTATTGGCCGATACAGAGTACCGATCCGATATTCAAGTAATAATAATAAAAAAAAAGCACTGAATTACCTAATAAACTGTATGCCTCACTGTATGGAAGAGACTGGGATTTTGTAAAACAAAATGACAAACAGACACAAATGTAGTGAATTATTTATTAAATAATTGTGCGTCAGTGCAACAACTGTAAATAAACCAATAGCTTCACTAGCTTTGTAGACATTCACAATAAACAGGAGTCTGGCTGATTTCTTCATCCATAACTCATGACTTGTTTTTCACGAATGTTTGAGTCATACATGACATAAAGTACATATATTTATATATTATAAAATATAATAATTTATATACTATAAAATTAAAAGTTTTTTTAATGAGGCAGCAACATATGATAGATAGGACAAAACAAAAAAGGCTATTAACAATCTTTCATTGCGCAAAAGCATATGAGCGGCTCCCATACAGAGCGGCACAAAGCGCTTATGCGCATCCCGTGTGCAGAATGATGCGCTTGAAGCAACGTAAGTTACAGTGCGCAGTGGCAACTCTCCGCATTGAAAAGGTAAAAGCACAAAGGGAAGATATATTGAGATGCGTAGTGTATTACCGGTATATCTATGCAATAGTTTATTGAGCCTTTTCTTTTAACAGTTTTAAATTTCAGTTACTGTGCATGTGAAGAACAATTTTATAGTGCTCTATACTCCAGTGTTGTAATCTAATCGGTAGAAAGTAAAACGATTTAGAAACCGCGAAAACTTCAACAAGAAAGTCCTTTTATGCAAAACCATAGACCTTTATCTACAGATCAAGTATAATAATACAAACATTGAATCATCTTGGGAGAGTTTCATTGTGTTGACTGTCGTAACAGAACGCGAGTCTGAATGCTGAATGGAGAATGATTGACAGCCGCAGCGGAGCGAGGCATTTACGTGAACTTTAATTTAACGACTTAAATATTCATCCGTACCTCACATTAAAGTATAGAATGCTTCAGAATACTTGGAATATAGTGCACGAAAACTTTATGGTGCTTTTTAATGTTTTTGTGCCTTTTGTGGGGCTTAACAATAACACAATAGTACACGCACAGTATCGGATTTGGATCGGTCCGTCTGACTGATACCTGATCCGGCAAAATGTCAGTATCAGAGCCGATACTGAGTATCGGATCGGCGCATCCCTACTGCTAACAATCTTGGTGCCAGATACCACAGCACACCTTCAGGGGTCTAGTGGAGTCCATGACTCGACGGGTCAGGGCTGTTTTGGCAGCAAAAGTGGGACCAACACAGTATTAGGAAGGTGGTCATAATGTTATTCCTGATAGGTGTATATATATAAAAGGAATAAATAGGCGTATATGCGAAACAACTTTCGCATAAAAATTTAAGAGATTTACAAAACGAAAGAAAAAACTGTGCGACTAGTAGTATAGGCCTATGCTGAGTTTTGGTTAATTTTTGTGACGCGCTCCACAAACAAGTTCATGGAAAGAAAGCCAAGACAGCAGAAAACCGCATCCTGTTTGTTTTCTTTTATTTTACAAAAGCACAGTGTTTTGTTTTTATTGTGAGTGTACACAAATAAAAGTAAACCCTTTACAGTTTCAGTCTTTTTCTTATCTCTTATCTGTATGACCATAAATGATGTATTTTAAGTGATTTCTTTTTGCGCATGTACTTATTTACTAGGGCTTGGTTCATTTAAAAGTAGACATTTTGCTTTCTATAGATATATTTTTTATGTCTCCGAGGCAAGTTTACATGGAGTTTCGGTTCTTTTTCTTCTTTTTTTCCACCCTGTTTGCTTTCATTATTTTACAAAAGCACAACATTTTGTTGTTATTGTGAGTGCACACAAATAAAAGTAGACTCTTCACAGATTCAAAAGATGCATTACTCTTATCTGTATGACCAAACATCCACATTTTTCTAGGTTAACGTTAGAGCGAGCGGCCATGTAAAGTTGCTACTACTTACATGTTTCAAATGATAAGCCATATTTGAGGTCGATGAATGATAGGCGAGCGTTGAAATAAAATATAGGCAACTAATCCTCTTTTTTCGTCGACTAACGGTTAGTCGATTATTAGGGGGCAGCTTAGCATCCAAAAACATTAAGATTATGGAAACATTTGGATTTGTTTGGATGAGAAGTAGGCTACGTCAGCCCAACACCTGAAATTTTCTGTTTCAGTTTCGCTTTAAATGAATTTGTTTTGTCTTGATGTTTATATAGCTACTTATATTTTGAAGTCTTGTTCTTAATAGCGTTGAATTTAAAGGATTTGTTGCTGAGTGAAGGGAACTAAAATAGCCTGTAGATATGTTTATAATGTTTATTTGGTAAACATTTTGCTTTATGTAGCAATCTTTATTTGAAGCATTAAGTTACTTTCAATAGGTGATTTACTCTTTGATCGCTACCCTAGACATCAGTGTTTATATCCGAACTATAAACTTTTATCCTAGTACTTTTGTAATAATTTGAATTATTGTAATGATACTGTGTGGTTGAAAATAAAAAACTGTTTATGAAGCTGTTTCATATCTATACGTGATAACTGCTCTCTCTTGGTCAGCAGCAGCACGAACGCAGATTTGAATGTTCGCTGTGTTCGATGTTATTTCGTTTTTTAAATCCTGTTAATACTTTGCCCTTAAAAATAAACTACCGCATGTGTAGTCACGTGACTCCACCCCGTTCAGTCAGCGGCATGGAAGCAACACTGAGGCAAACTCAAACGCCGAGTCAACACATTATATGCGTTTAAAGGCTTGCCAATTTGGACATTCAAGCGATTTTAGACCATCGGATGTGTATCATTATATTGAGCTACTGCGCTGATGCATTGTGGCACATGAACACATATAGACAGTAGCTGCACATCACGTGAAGATTGCGCGCACAGAGGAGCACAGAAACTTGTTGTCAACACTGTCCTGTGATTTATCACTGAAGTAGCTTAGAAACTCAAAAGTTATAGCATATATTTGGTAACACTTCAGTATGGGTAACACATATTTACTTTTAATTATGACTTTTCCCTCAATAAATTCCTAATTTACTGCTTATTAATAGTTAGTAAGGTAGTTAAGTTTAGGTATTGGGTAGGATTAAGTAGGGCTGGGCGATACAGCTAAAAAAATTATCACAATATAATGTTTCATATTGATCGGTATCGATAATTATTGAAAAAATTTTAGTAGAAAAAAATGTTTGAATTTAACCAATGCATTTTTAATTAAGGCAAACAACAAATAATTTTTAAAACAAAGCTAAATAAAATGTAAACAAATCTTTCTTATATTTTATATGAAGATTAAATAAATAAGTGTTAAAGAAACTTAGAGCTGCACAATTCTGGATAAATTGAGAATTTTTTGTTTTTCTTTGTTTCAAACCGTGATCACAATTCTGAATGTCAACTAAACGAAATAACGTAATTTACTAGAGGTTCTGACAAAATATTAATTGCTGCAGTCTTTTTAAAAATTTTAAATATATTTGAATTAATTATTTAAAAAAAAAAATCTGTTTGGATGTATGATTCAATGACACGCCCATAAATACTCTTGTTGCATTACTTGATGAATCAGTGTATTTGAAAGAATCTGTTGAATGAAGATTCAAGGTCAAATACATTTTTTAACAGTCACTTGTCGCCACCTGGTGGTGAAACAATATAATCGATTAATGCGTCATTTTCAGCGCGTTCAAGTTTTTTTCAAAAGCTGATTTGCTCTATTTTGATTGATAACATAGACATTAGTGTTTTTATCTGATCTATAAACTTTTATCTCAGTACTTCTGTGATAATTTGAATATTTGTAACAGAAATAAAGATACTGTGTGGTTGAAAACACTGTTTGTGCAGCTGTTAATACCTACATGACAACTGCTCTCTTAAGACGAACTTTGAAGTAGATCAACTGTAAGACGTAAGGAAACCATGAAACTGCCACACTGACGAGCTGATATGTCCTTTTTTATTAACAATCTCCTCGTCACCGGCCAGCAGCACTCATTTTCACGTTTGTGTGTTCTGATCTCACGTGGCGATTGCGCATCTAAACTCCACAGCAACTTGTTTGCTTGTCACTCGTAGCGCGTCTGTTTGTGATCCAGGGGCGGAGCGAGCTTGAATTGTTCATGCAACCGAACTTCATGTCTGTTTGCATTTTAATGCATTTAAGTGAAACTATATCGAGAGTTATATCGAACATTTTTTTCTATCGTTATCGAATAAGACGTACCGTCGATAAATATCGATACCGTTTTATTATCGATACCGTTTTTAAATCGTAAGTCTAATACAAGCAGTCTACAAAAGCTAGTAATCTAGTCAGCTGTCCTGATCCACTTGAACCCTAACTGAACCCTTAAACTGATGACCCAAACTAACATGTTTAAAAAACTTTTTTTTGTCTTGGAGTTTTTAATGTTGACAAATAATGGTGAATCTAGCTGATGGAATAACTTTCAGGTGTTACCATGGTAATCAGGCTGTTATAAGGAACGGATAAGTCCACTTATGTACTGCATGGTGTTTGTGAACTGGTGAAGATGGTCTGTAACATTTCTGCGGTCTGCACCTGCATTAGCTTCACTTTGCAGCTCTGCAACTGCAACTAAACCAAAGCAAGTTCAAGATACATCTCATTTCCTGCTGTGTCATGCCATAGGTTCACACCATCATCCATTCAGCATCATCTACACCTCAATGCAGTTACCGTGGTGTTAACAGCTCTGCAGTGTTTTCCTCAGAGGCTCGTCTTCCTTAACTGCAAAGACAACATTGTTGTCTCCAGGCCAACACCTGTTCTGAAATAAGACGCTGATTTATTAATTTAGTGCAAGTTTTCTGTGTATCTGTCACAGCTGTAGTTATCTAAGCTGAATCCTGTTCTATTCACTAGCATTATAAAGGTTGTTTTATTTGCTCTTCCTCCGGTTTTAGTTCTCATTTGATTTAACCCTGTAGTTTGTAAAGTAGCACAACATTAGTTATTGTCACTTCTGTAAAACCATAGTAAATTAAAATGTGATGGCATAGTAAGATAATCTTTCAAGTTCTTTTCCAAAATCTAGTGGACTGGCATTTAAGACATCATAATATACACACTCCTAACTAGCTATATCGATACTGAAATTTTTAACAGTTTCAATACTCATTTTCCACAGGATCGATACACCAATATCAATTGCACTTTCTCGCACTCTCTTTCTGACAGTGAGACGTATAGACGTAGACGGAGATGTATTGCTATATTGTTGGCGATACACAGCCATAAAAGTATCATGACAACACTACTACTCCCAACAAGAAGACTGTTTCAAACTGTTTCAATCAGGTGACATCAGATGACAAACAGTGATAAGGATGGAGAAAAAACAAACCTTGGGAGAAACCAGGCTCAGTCGGGGGGCCAGTTCTCCTCTGGCCAACAGGGAACAGTGCATGATTATGATTCAGGCAACGTTACAGGTCATAAGTCCGATTGGGATTGCAACAGTCAAAAAATTTTGGTCCAGTTCCATCTAGATCGTATTCATCACGCCGGTATGGGACGGTTTGTTGGGAATCTGTGCCATTTGCTTTCGTGTCGGTGAGGCCTTCACAGGGGATGATCTAGTTGACTCAATCTCTGCTGACACTTCAGGGCTGCGTTGTCGTCATGTCTAGGCACAGGTCCTCCATCTGATCTGGATACGGCCTGGATCCGGCTGACTACGGTAAACCTCGGGATAAACAGAGAGACTAATATTAGTGTAGATGCCATTCTTCTTCTGATGTAACGAGTACATCTGGTGTTATAGGAAGTGTTCCCGGTTCCGGCTGACCTAATTTATGCAGCCTAACAATCCTTTAAGGATTTGAAAATATAAATTGATAATGTGTTATGTGTATGCCAGGGTAAAGAGATACGTTTTTAGTCTAGATTTAAACTGACAGAGTGTGTCTGCTTCCCGAACAATGCTAGGAAGATTGTTCCAGAGTTTAGGTGCCAAACAGGAGAAGGATCTACCGCCTGCGGTTGATTTTGATATTCTAGGTATTATTAATTGGCCTGAATTCTGAGATCGCAATAGGCGTGAAGGACTATAATGTGTTAAGAGCTCACTCAGATACTGGGGAGCTAAACCATTTAGTGCTTTGTAAGTGATTAGCAAGATTTTAAAATCTATACGATGTTTAATAGGGAGCCAATGCAGTGTTGACAGAACCGGGCTAATATGGTCATACTTCCGGGTTCTAGTAAGAACTCTAGCTGCTGCGTTTTGGACCATCTGTAGTTTGTCAAGCGAGCAAGGCAACCACCTAGTAGAGCGTTACAGTAATCTAGCCTTGAGGTCATGAACGCATGAACTAACTGTTCTGCATGTTTCATTGAAAGCATATGTCGTAGTTTAGATATATTTTTAAGATGGAAGAATGCGGTTTTACAGATGCTAGAAACGTGACTTTCAAATGAAAGATTGGTGTCAAAGAGCACACCCAGGTTCCATTTATTTTGTGAATTGGTAAGTTTCGTCAGGGCGCGAAGAAATATAGAGCTGAGTATCATCAGTGTAACAGTGAAAACATGCTTTCTAATGATATCTCCCAAAGGTAGCATGTACAGAGTGAAAAGCAACGGTCCTAGTACTGAGCCTTGCGGTACTCCATATTGAACTTGTGATCGATATGACATCTCTTTGTTTACTACTACGAACTGATAACGGTCAGATAAGTATGATTTGAACCATGCCAATGCAATTCCACTAATGCCAACATAGTTTTCGAGTCTATTCAAAAGAATGTTGTGGTCGATAGTGTTGAATGCAGCACTAAGATCCAGTAACACTAATAAAGAGATACAACCACGATCTGATGATAGGAGCAAATCATTTGTAACTCTAATGAGAGCAGTCTCAGTACTATGGTACGGTCTAAATCCTGTCTGGAAATCCTCACAGATACCATTTCTTTCTAAGAAGGAACATAGTTGCGATGATGCTGCCTTTTCTAGTATTTTTGACAGAAAAGGTAGATTCGAGATCGGCCTGTAATTGACTAATTCTCTAGGATCAAGTTGTGGTTTTTTAATAAGAGGCCTAATAATAGCCAGCTCAAAAGTTTTCGGTACATATCCTAGTGATAATGATGAATTAATGATATTAAGAAGAGGATCTATGACCTCTGGAAGCATCTCTTTCAGTAGCTTACTCGGTATAGGGTCTAACATACATGTTGATTTTGATGATTTAACAAGTTTAGACAATCTTCCTCTCCTAAAGCAGCGAATGAATGGAATTTTTCCTCAGGGACACTACAATGCACTATCTGACGCGACACTGTAGTAGACGGTTGCATGGTTATAATTTTTTCTCTAATATTATCAATCTTGCAAGTAAAGAAGTTCATAAAGTCATTACTGCTGTGCTGGATTGGATATATTGCTAATGCGAGGCTATAATGTAAGGCAGCTAGGGTTGCAAAATTCCGGGAATTTTCAAAGCTGGAAACTTTCCATGGGAATTAACGGGAATATATGGGAATTAATGGGAATAAACAGGGAATTTGCAAAATTGCAGGTTAGCCTATAACAGGGTACTTAAATGTAGTTGAAAAAAAAACATCTTGCAGCATAATTTTGGTTAAAACAACCAGATTTAATGCAATTTCAGTTGTATTTTTACCCTGACATTCACACAGCACACTACTTACTGCAGGGCTATTGAGGCCACACACCCTGCATGCACTGTGCATTCCCCCAGTCCATAACATACACATTTGATCAAAAATACAAAAAAAAACCCAGTAATATTGTGAAATATAACCACAATTTAAAATAATGGTTTTCTATTTTAATATACATTAAAATATAATTTATTTCTGTGATGCAAAGCTGAATTTTCAGCATCATTACTCCAGTCTTCAGTGTCACATGATCCTTCAGAATTTATTCTAATATGCTAATTTGGTACTCAATTATCAATGTTGAAAACAGTTGTGCTGCTTAATATTTTTTATAACCTGTGATACTTTTTTTCAGGATTCTTTCATGAATAAAAATGTAAAGAACAGCATTTATTTAAAATAGAAATCTTTTGTAACAATATACACTACCAGTCAAAATTTTGGGGTCAGTAATTTTTGAAAGAAATTAATACTTTTATTCAGCAAGGATGTGTGAAATTAATAAAAAGTGATATTAAAGTGATATTGTTAGAAAAGATTTCTATTTTGAATAAATGCTGTTCTTTTTAACTTTTTATTCATCAATGAATCCTGAAAAAAGTATTATAGGTTCCAAAAAAAATATTAAGCAGCACAACTGTTTCCAACATTGACAATAACTGAGTATCAAATCAGCATATTAGAATGATTTCTGACGGATCATGTGACACTGAAATAAATAACACATAACAATTGTTGCAATAAAAATATTTATTTTACATATTTACTAAATTAGAATTGAATGCAAAAAAGAAATTTCATGTTATGACCAAACAAAATGTTTATATTTATGTTTGTATATGATACATTTTATATAAATATTATACATTTATATAAATTTCCCAAAATTTCCAATTAATTCTCATAAATTCCTGTAAATTCCTGTTAAGTTTCCAAATTGGAATATTTCCAAAATTCCCCAGGTTAAGTTCCCGTGGAAAGTTTCCGGAAATTTACCAGAAACTTTCTGCTCCTTTGCAACCCTAAAGGCAGCTCATTAGATTTTGGAGCTTTTGTCATTTTGGTATAAGGTTTTTTGGATTTTACTAGTAGTATTTTGGTAGAAGTTATACATTTATTGTTAGTGATAGACTTGAATGTTAGCTAGGGAGCTTAATCGATTAATTAAAGGACAAGTTTGCAGAATTTTAACCGGCTTTGTTACAATAGCCGCTTTTCCACCATCGGGCCGAACGGTTCTTAGAATGGTAAGGAACCGTTCCAGTTGTGTTTCCACTGGAGACTGGTACGGCACGGAACAATTACAAACCGTTCTCTGCCCGGAATTCTCGCCATGGTTGTCTATCATGCTGGTAGAGTCCGTGACTTGTCTTCTCTGTAGCTGGCTAAGCGCTCTATTTGAGCGACGTAAACACAAATTAATAATAAAATTAAAAGAAATATCTAAACATCCACAACTCCGTCGTTATTTACATCTAATATCATAAGTAAACTGCTGCGTTACCAAGGCAACGACAGACGCTTTTATATTACATTCCAAAGAGCGGCCGTTATCAGCCCCACAGTGGAAAATTAAACCGTAACTGTGCCAGCTGGCACGGAATGGAACAGTTACGCAATGAGAACCGTTCGGCCCAACGGTGGAAAAGCGGCTAATGTTCTGTGTGTATACTACACACATACTGAAGCACGCGTGACACTCGTTGTGTTTTCAGCATCTGATGTTAGGATGCTCCACATGAACTTCATCCGCAGAGCTGCTCTGAGAGTCACTTCATGACCATTTCACCGTTTAATTTGTAAAACTATTGCCATATCATATACACTGAAACTCAAAGGTTTTCACAACAACTTGTCAAAATAAAAGTTTGGTTTAAATTGAAGACAATTTAACAGAAATATAGGATTGGGAATCGAAAATCGATTCCAATTCTGGATACTTGTAATAAAATTAAAATGTGGATTCCCCTTATTGATTCCTATGTGCGCATTTTACTGTGGTATATGAAGCAATGTGAGGCCTCCTTCTTCCCTGAACTTGAACTTTGTTACAGTTACGTTTGATAACTTGAAATACACATTATTTTATTTTATTCTAATGAAATAGCTGCAAGTGCTGAATTATTACTCATAGAGGTCACTTTATTTGACAAATTAAAACTATGGGATAACGCAGCACTGTTTTACTTGGTCAAAACAATCATACTAAAAATACGTTTGAGCGTGTTGAAAGCTATATAACGTTACTTTGTGCATTAGCTCGGTGGCTGGTATGAGACACTTGTTGCACATTGCAATAAGCTAGTTATTAGATATTGGTATATCATATTAATAAAAGCTGGATGACTTGTGTTGCTAAATGGCATGCAATTCATTCAAAAATATATTGTATGGTAGAGAAAATGCTGTATTACTGTTACTACAAATAAAGCTCTTTCTTTGGGATACTGTAAAGTACACAAGTCAACAAAATATATAACATTGTTCAAGTGTTTTTGGATATTTTTAATCCAAAAATCATACATATTGCGCCTTTTAAATTAAACTCATCTTTTACAATTAAAATTACATTTAAACTATTTTCCCTGTGAAAATAATTTCTTCATGCCTTAAAATAGCTTAAATGTAACTCTACACCCTTGCTTCATTTAGTATACGTGGATATGAATACGTAAATTAGAAGAGGAAGAGTGAATTATACAGGCTCGTCTACATGTCAGCGTATCAGAATGGTATTGTGTTTTACGTATCGCTCTACAACGTCGGACACATAACAGTAACTGATATGATTAGCTTTGGCTTGATTATGTTATCAAACAGTTAATAATGTGTTGCTAGCATTACAGAAACCTTGTTCCTTGCACCATCTCAAAGTCAGACAGCTGCCTTCTAAAAATCAGCATCCTTAGAAACGTTTTAAACATCATGGAAAGTCAGTAGAGAAAAGCCCCGCCCAGCATGTTGACGGGACTGGTTACATGTTTGTGATGGTTAAAAACGGGGCCAGTTTCAAACCGCATTTTTGAGACTGTCTTTGGTACACTGCAGTTTTAAGGAGAAAATACTCAGCAATGATGTTGACTGATGATTTTGCATGTGGTTTGTCTTAAAGCGTATTAAAAACACTACATAGATATATAAACATTAAAAATGTGATTTTCACCACAGGGGGTCTTTAAAGGGCACCTATTATGCCCCTTTTTACAAGATTTCTGTCTCTGATGTGTCCAGAGTGTGTATGTGTTTTAGCTCAAAATACCCCACAGATAATTTTTATAGCATGTTAAAATTGCCACTTTTTAGGGGTGAGCAAAAACGTGCCATTTTATTGTGTCCCTTTAAATGCAAATGAGCTGCTGCTCCCGGCCTAAGAGGGCGGAGTTTCAAGCGCTCATTCTCCGGTGTCAGGAGTAAGGAAGGACACACTAATAATGTCAGAAATGGTCACTAACAGTGTTCGGTCCGAACCGGATTAACCCCAAAAGTTAAAACTTATGTAATTCAATTGCATATAAAATTTCCATCCAATTTAATCACATAAATTCAATGTAAAAAAGTTAACTTTTACTTAAGCTTCCCCATCATGTTCAGTTGACTTGAATGAATTAAATAAAGGTTATGTTAACTGATAAACTGCAATTTAAGCTTGTGTAATACATAAACCTTACTCTTTTCAAATAACTTATTCTTACTTGCTTTATATAACTACCTTACATTTCTTTATTTATATTAAATAAATGGTCAAACACGTGTTACATTTATAAACATTTATTGTCACAATTGCTCCAGGAATAATAAGAAACATCCAATCTGAAAAAAAAAAAAAAAAAAAAAAAAATAGAACATAATGCAGTATTTCACAAATTAAGGCAACTGTTTACTGCAGTTTTGTGCCTTCTCCCAAACTAACACAATGGTTATGGCTGTGTGCCAACAAGTTCATAGATAACAAGGAACCAAATTTCAACATCAAACATTATTTTCACATATTCAAGGTAATATTGGGATCTCACTGCATAGTATGGTAATCAGTTTGTGCTTTCACTTATCTGAAACTTGATACAGATCTGTAAATGGTTACATTCCTTGTAAACATTTGTTCAAACAAATAAACAATCAGGACACTTGGGGAAAAAAAGAAAAGCAATCTGAAGGATTATATTTTACTTTACATATAACAGGTTTTCTGTTGTCCGTCACATTTCAGCATTTAGGCATTCAGTAGCCTAAGTGTCCTAGTCACAAGTTAACTTCCTGGACAAGGAATAGCACAAGGGCTAACATCTCTGTTAAAGGGTTTATTCGCCCAAAAATGAAATTTCTGTCATTAATTACTCACCCTCATGTCGCTCCAAACCCCTAAGACCTTCGTTCATCTTCGAAACACAAATTAAGATATTTTGTGTGTACAACATCAACTGCGTAGGAGACTGACATAAAAGGGAAGGAATATTTGAATAAATGAATTAATGACAGAATCTTCATTTTTTTTGGTGAACTAACCCTTTAAATGTATCAGAGCTAGAGGAAGCCAGAAGGTACTCAGCACTTTAAGGGTCACAAAAAGGCCCAGAGTGGTCTCAGAAATTCCTGCCTCATCTCCTTCAGGATTGCAGTCCTAAGCAAGTGAATGAATGAATGAATGAATAAATAAATAAATAAATAACACCTTGTTTAGTTTCACTGAAATATTGGCAGCACACAGCAATATACTTTGTTTAGATCATTACAAAAAGTATGTATACAGTACAAACCTGGAATTCTTTGACAAGTGTTGTTATGTCCCCATTGAGATACACACACAGACTCTTTATGACACAGTCTCGTTTGATGTGTATGTCTTCGCACTGAAAAATATGACGCATATTAAAAAACAGTGATTGATTATAGTTAAATCTTTGTAATTAGTTCCAAAGAACTGTAATGCAATTTACCACACCTTGTATCTGTCCAGCTGCTATGAACGGTGACAGAAGTGGCAGTCTTTATCCGCATAAATTCTGCTTTTATCTGAGAGGAAAAAAGGAAAAGGAAGATGGAAGAGATGGAGGCCTACTGTAGAGGAAATTATTGTAATTTACAAAAAATGTCTTAATGTAAATAATGACAACACTTACTTCATTTACTGTGAACAGGCTGCCTGAATCTCTCCTCAAAATGTCAATGTTTAAGAATGTTTCAATTACTTAAACATACTGGATACTGCAGTGATACTTCTTCCACACACTTTACGTTGCCACAAAACTCACATATATGAAAGTCAAAAAACAGAAAATCGACATCAACAATTTTACAAAGAAATGAAACGAGTAAATTTTAGTCTTAATACAAAAAATATGAAAAAAATATTACACATACCGTAATTGAGTTATTGTCCCAAAATGACGAAGTTTCTGAAATAGTAAAGATGACATACACTTTGTTATTATTATTATATTTTTATATTATTATTATTTAATAAAATTACGACTCAGGTTGAAAAGAACATGACTTGTTTTCACAGGAAATCCTATACATTTTTAGTTTATATATGGTCGAATGACACACTGTGCAATGTTTTGGTATATTTTCAAACTATATTTCAAGCAAAGTAAAATGCACATTGAAGCAGTTATACTCACAGAGCTGTCCAAACATGCAAAAATACACAGTCAGTTGAACACATATCTCGAAATGATCAAATTTACCAATATTTGTGGACAGACATTTTAATGTGAAATCCTATAAACTTTTACAATGTAGATAACGTATATATTTAATGAAGTGTGTTTGAGCAACGTCTTGGCTTATTTGCAAAGCATATAACGTTAGCAAAGATCGCTGAAATGACGAATCTGTTATTAAAAAAAATAATATGCGTAATCTGCCTAAATGCAAACATGATACACAGTCAAGTCGACAGCATAGCGTTATATCTTACAATGATCAACGTTACAAATATTACTCTTTTTATAGCTGAGAAGAACTAAAATATAAGTTAATTCGCTTTAGCAAAAATGTGCCTTCATACTAAAACTAAGAAAACAAGATTAAATAAACATAAAAATGGTTATTGTTGAAGTTTAAATTGTTAATAAACATATCTTACCTTGAAAACATCCACATCTATGCATCCAAATCCTCCTTTTCGCGGAGTCAGACAGTAGATCGCCATTGCCAGTTTGCCGCCTTCAGTTGTTGTTATTTGACTCCAGACTCCAGTGAGCATGCGCAACACTTGCATTTGCGCCTTATGGCAACGAATTAAGTATAGTTTATGTAATTTGATCAGGTTGGTCTTGAATCAATTTCATTCATGTTGTATAAGAGTAATTTGGAATAATAATAGTTATTTTATATGTTTTTAAATACATTTTATTTGAATTGTTTGCTTAATTTCAATTAGTGGCAAGAATCATTTTTTTTGAGCCAGAGAATATATGCTGCATGGAGATATGAAACATATAGTTTAGTTTAACTGCGGTTATAACTTATGTTATCATCTTGCTTTTATCCATTATTAGTACAAGCCTGTTGTACCGGACCTCGTCTGAATCATGGCCAAAACTTTACTGATGAGTTTTATGACGTTTATTGTACTCCACACAAAAGATGAAGCGTCCATTTTCACTCCACTGTAAGAGCTTAATAAAACAAGGTGCAAGAAGTGTGCATTAAAATATTATCCATAAACTCTCTCTCTCCCTTGCATTATCATCAACATACACAGCGAACTACTCAAACACTCGTTACAGTTAACAGTAAACACATATGCAGAACTTATGCCTTTTCAGGGGGTGCTTAATAAACTGGTAAGCTTTATATCCGTGAATCAACTCTGATGAACTGTAATAAAGTGCGTGCTCTCCCTTTCATTACTGCCATGACCAGTATCTCTTGTGACTGTAAGCTTGATCACAAACAGTTGGTAGTGATCCATCCTTGAGTAACAACTTTTTAGCAAAACCTGTGTTTTGTATTGTCCCTTTGTATTGACATTCGTTCACAAAGTAGTCTGGTGTAAAATGATTGCGCAGACATAAACAAATTTAGGTATATGGGGGCGCATTGCCTTAAAAAATAAAACTAATCCACAGCGTCTTCAGCGGCTCTGATGTCAGGAGTACATGGAAACTGTTATGTTCACTCTTACATCCAACAACAAACACCTCAATCGCTTACGAGACATTCTTGTCACTGCAGCTGCTCCAGCCTGGAGAAAATGGCAGACTGTGTACAACTCGCTCAGGGCGGAAACTATGCTAATACGTAGGGCTGGACGATTATGACCTAAAATCAAAACCTTGATTAATTGAACAATTTACCTCGATTACGATTAATTAACGATTATTTTGTTTCGTTTTTTTTTTTTTTTTTTTGCCCTCAGTTCACTGACAAGGTTTGTACTGTAACTATGCTTGACTATTAAAGGTGGGATATTTTTTCCTATTGAAAGAGCGATCTGACATAACAGCTTACTTTCAGCAGTTATTTTATCTATGGTTCGTAACATTTTCTTACAGATTTCTGCTCGTTGTAAATCAGATAAAGATAAATTAGCACAGTACCAGTACGTAATGAGAGCGATTGCGTGTGTGAATTAGTCATACCGTTTCTCTATTAATTGTGAAGTTGTGGGTTGTAAATAGTTACTTCAAAAGTAGAAAAATATATGCTATAATAACTTTTGAGTTTGTAATCTACTTTAGTGATAAATCACAGGGCAGCGCTGACAACTAGTTTCTGCTCCTCAGTGCGCGCGATCTTCACGTTTTGTGCAGCTAACGTTACTGTTTGTACGAGTGTTCATGCAACAATGCAGCTGCACGAGCACGGTAGCTCGATATAATAATACACATCCGATCGTCTAAATCGCTTGAATATCTAAACTGGCAAACCTTAAAACACATACAACTGACAAAGTTTAGTGAAGATGCAAGGCTCACCGCTCGCGCGCCGTCTTTGTGTGTTGACTCTGCGTTCACCTGCATGTTGGCTGGATGGGGCGGAGTCACGTGGCTACACAAGCGGTAGTATGTTTTTAAGTGGGAAGGATTAACAGGATTAAAAAACCGAAATAACCGACATGGGAAATTACGTCGGTTAGAGGTTCTGAATTTCGGTTTCGATTACTTTTCGATTAATCGTCCAGCCCTACTAATACAGCAGAGTCTTTAAGGAATGTCACACAAGCTTTCATACATGTTTTAATTTAAACTGAAAACTTGCCAAAAATAAAAGGGATTATTAATTTTTCATTTGATTACATTTTAAATGGGTTACTAAATTGTTAGTTTTATAAATTGATTTGATTATCAATAAATATATGTATTTGACGTTACAATGTTTTTATATTCTATGTACTCCTGACAGTAAAATAAACCACTATAAACTTAATAAGTTAATAATAAACAATATAAATGCTCCAGTCATGAAAAGAAAAAAAATAATATTGTGATATACCGCAAAACTGCCACAATCTTAACCTCTTGAGGCGCACTGTGCCGACTTTGTGCTTGACGTCGCTTTGTTTAGCATGGTATACATTTACTATATAAAAATATTGAGAATGATAACAAATTATACATCATTTGAAAGTTTTAAGGGTTTATTGTCAATCTACTGTTTTACGATATAGATGCTCCAGCAATAGTAATGTAATTTGTGTCGAGAGTGCAAAGGACAACACGCAAAATCAAAATGGGACTTCATACCTTTGTTATGAAATGGTGATTGCGAGATGAATCCAATCTGTCGCACTTGGCTAAAATGTCCACGATAAGCGTCCATTAAAAACATCCAACAGCACTTTTTGTCCACAAAAGCATTCAAATCCATGAAATATTGATATATTGTCCATTGTTTACGTCATATTTTTCCTGAACGATCTGCTCTCTATCATCATTCTTCAATAAATGGTGCAATATGAGCAGTGTTTGTTGTAAAACTGTATACGATTGTATACATTAGACTCTCACAAACAAATGAGCCCGCCTCCAAAGTTTGTTTTTTCAAAATAGTGCAGCAGTTTTAGTGCTGTCGGATTTTGTGGTTTCTTGAGAGGCATATTCTCCTGCCATTGTCATTGTAGTATTTGTCAGAAAAAGTCCGCCTGATGATGTGTTTTGACAGCTACAGGACTTTTGTCCTACAGATCATACTTTCTCATACTTAGTAATGTAGCACCAATTAAAAAAGTTTACCTTCTACTGCAAAGACAGTCAAGTTTTATTAAAAAGCCCATCTTGCCTACCAATCTAACCCTAACCATAACCAAAATATTTTTTGCGCATTTGTGCCATAAAGATTGTATAAACAAGTGTTCAATCAACAATTTTGTGTATGCGTCATTTGCTTAAAAATCCAAAAATGCATATATTAGTTTTATATCAGCCGTTGTCCACCCTTCTTGATTAATATGATCAGAATCGACCATTGAAAAACCCATATTGGTCAAGCACTATTTATCATTTCTGTAATTTTAAGCTTGCCTGTTGACAGCAAAAAGACATGCTAGAAGTTTTGTTTTTTACATCTTCAGACAGATCTTCAGCGGTGTTATCTCTCTGACCTTTTATAGGTTTGAAGTACACAGTCTGTGTGCATGTATGTGTTGATCAAGTACCTTGTGGTACCTGAACCGATATAATCAATGCAGTTTTACCCGAGGGATACATCTGCTGATGGTTCACTGGTCTGTCCTGTTTGCTTGAAGATTTCCCATCAAAAGACCTGCTTTGCAGAGCACATGTAATGAGTCTTTTCATAGTCACATTGCTTAATAACAACAGTGATTTCTATAGTTGTGCTGTGACCATGTGACTTTTGAGCATGCTTAGCATGCTTAGTGTTTCAGCTGATAATATCTTTTAGAAACATTCTTGAAGCTTTTACACCAGTGTCATCAGACCAGGCTGCTTGGAGTGTGACATCTTTAATAATTTAACAGGACTTCTGCCTTTGTATAGTTATAATTAGTCTTTAAGAAATCACTAACTTCCTTTCAGTTATTGTGCCTTAATGACAGTGTAATAATGGACATATTTTTATGCACATTTCCTGTTGGGCCATTTTCTTTTTTTGAAAGTCATTTTGATTCAGATTTTCTTTTATAATTCTCATAAGCAAATGTTCAGAACTCATAACATGCAAGCACTGATGCAAAAAGAGCAATAAAAAAAAGTGAACAATGAAGTTTGAATTGTACAGTTTGGTGTTAGTGATCAGGGGTTGCACACAACAAACATAAAGTGTAGTACAAGGGTCATTGACAAATAAAGCTTAAAAAATGGTATTTAAAAATCTTTTCAAAATGGATGTAATGCATATTTTTGAGTCAGGAACAATGCGTTTTAAACAAGTTTCAATTGTTAAAGGGGTCATGAACTGCATTTTTGCATAATAGTGCAAATAACTGCAAGGGGCATAATAGTGAGGTCCACTTATAATGTTAACAAAAACATCCAAAAACAAATTAGGATTTTTACAAAACATCCTAATTTGGGTTCAGCCCCATTCACCAATAACAGCGGATT
The DNA here is from genome assembly GCA_039654765.1 of Mylopharyngodon piceus. Taxonomy (NCBI): domain Eukaryota; kingdom Metazoa; phylum Chordata; class Actinopteri; order Cypriniformes; family Xenocyprididae; genus Mylopharyngodon; species Mylopharyngodon piceus. The sequence continues at coordinate 41,983,844 of CM077443.1, read as the reverse complement.
ATCAGTGAATCCCAGTTGTCTCTGATGAAGACAATGAGGTTCTTTTATTTGTGGTCCGTCTGTACGAATTTGCATTTGTTGAGCAATCTGAATCTGTGGTTTGTCTCATTTGCAGTTGAATTGCTTTTCGTAAAATATCTAATGTGAAACATTTTTAAATGCATATCATTGACTTTAATTTTAATGATTTATTTGTGCATCTCTTGTGTAGACATGCAATATCAACCAGATGTGAACCAGAATGATAGACGTCTGGATAAGATAATTCAGGTAAACGTTTAATGTTCTATGTGAAAAGTTTGCGCCTCAAAGTCTTATTTAAATGTTCCGGTAATTCCACATCATCATTTATTTTCAGTTGTTATAAATTCCTTAACTGTTCGGTTTTAGCTAGACTTAAAAAGTATGCGCTTGTTTTGACAGGTCTGATATTTAAAAATGGTGCCACCGAAATGCTTAAGGATCAGACATGCGCAGTAGCATTCCAACACATTTGTTATTGTCTACATCCTTTAAATGGTCTATAATTAGGGAGAATGTTCCCATTGCATGAGGTTTCTGCCTCCTACTGTTTTCCAGAGAATTCTGTTTTTGCAGCAGGGGAGCCCCCATCCACCCTTCATGCGTTTTATAATTTAAGAAAAAGGTAACACTTTAATTTAAGGTGACGTAGTTACATGTTACTACGTGTACTTACTATAGTAATAACAGTGAATTATGCATAATTACAAGTAACTCTATAGTAAGTACATGTAGTTAATTAATATTAGTCAATACTCAGTACTAGGTACAATATAACTACATCACCATAATAAAGTGTAACCTAAAAAAATGTTGCAAATGTTGTCACATAAACAACAGTCGGTATTAATTTAAAGTTGCAATGAAATGGAAGTAATGGCAGATCTTTTCTTCCATAATGTGACGTACATTTAAGTGTAACGGATTATCAAAAAAGAAAAAAATGTAAGGCTGGGGCCTTGGTTTAATCCAGTAGTTGTTGATTAGAATTTGAGATGTGGGTGTTGAAAGCAGAAGGTTATTTTGCACTTGCATGGTCAGTCTGTATATCTATGCAAATGATAAATTACATTGCTATCTGTATGCTAGTAAAGTAATTGCTATGTGCCATTATTACTCATTTTTAATATATGTCAAAATGTGTGTGCTTAGGTTAGGTGAAGTTTGTAGCCATGTTGCTGCAATCCTTGTTGCTGAAGAACAGTGTGCGAGAGAGGGTTTGAATGCTCCATCTGAGCCCTGCGTGTGGTCACCAATAAACAGAAGGTGCATTCAATACAATGCTGGCTGCCATGTATTTTCTAATGCATAAACCGTTTATTACTCCTTTTATGTTAAAGTAGATATTTGCAGATTAGTAAATGTACAATCCCACTGTGTTAAAGATTGATCCAAACCCAGTGGCAGACATTGACTTTTTCAAGCAAGTCAGATAAAGAGCAGTTCAGAACAGAAAATGTTCCTATATGGTTGTCAAATACAATTGTGTATATATACAGTACATACACACACATACATGCGTACATAGATATACTCATGTCCGCACCAAATACAGAAGGAATTTATAGACAAACAAAAGACTTTGGTGTGTAAGCTCAAAAAATATCTAAGTTCAACAAGGAGAGAAGCTCGCACACATAATCATAGCAGTGATGATGTAAATCAAAAGCGTCTTTGTATTTGGCCTCTAAATAATTTTTTTTTTTTTTTTTTTTTTTATACGAAATTTTCTGATTATGTGTGAGCTCCCCTCCTTGTTGAACCTAAATTTTTGTATGAAAATAAAAAGATTCTGAACATAAACTGAAACATAAACTGAACAAGTTTTACAGACATTTGATGAACAGAAATGGAATAATCAGTCGCTGATCAAATGGGGGTAATATCAAAAGTAGCAGTCAGTATCTAGTGTGGCCACCAGCTACTTTAAGTACTACAATGCATTTCATCCTCAAGTTCTTGAACACATCTGGGGAGACAAATGGTTCCACGTGGTTTGGCACTGCAAGGACGATCAGCTGTCCTTCCTGTTTCCCTGTAGCATTGTCTTAAGCATCTTACATTACGGACATTGCAGTTTATTGCTCTGGCCACATCTGCAGTCCTCATGCCTTCCTGCAGCAGGAACAGAAATAAACAAAAATAAAACCCTTTTTCACTACATACATATCAAAATGTTAGGTAGCTAGCTACAAATGCAAACAACGACAAAGCCACAAAAATGCTAGCTCTAATGATACTGCATCCTACTTAAACATTTAATGAAAAGAAATAAAAATAATTCAATGGGAAAAATGTCATTTACTTACCAGAATCAAAATGTGTGCTGCATATCCTAAAGTTGCTAGTTTGTATCCAGCCTTCTTGTATCCAGCTGCAATCCAGGCTTCACATTGTGTTTTATTTTTCAGAAATCTAAACATTTTTATTTCCGAAAGTAGGTTAGTTCTGGGCCTGAGAAAGCATCCAACCACCAAGCAACATGGACCTAATTTTAATTTTGACATTTTTAAAAGCAGGGTTAAATAAATTATCGCAATCCCACTGTGCATCATGCACCTCTTGCTGATGTTTTGAATGCATTTGAGAACTAACCGGAAACGTCTAAGGAACAAAGACGTCACTTCCCTAAACCAACAAATAGCTGTTGAAATGGTCTATAAAACTGTGGAAGACCCCTCGTCTCAGACAGGGCACAGAATGAGGTTTATCTGAAACACCACCCTGCTGTCATGAAAACCACAGAGAGGAGCAGAGAATTTGGACCCGTTTAATGGTTTGTGGGAAGCAGGTTCATTTTATGGTATTTCCCTCCTCCTCCTCTGTCTGTCTGTCTCTCTGTATGTCAGCATGCTCTGCTCACATGTCTGACACAGTAAGATACTGTGTTTCAAAACTTAACATCTAAAATGCCGAACCATGTGGCTCAGCAAGTGTGGTATTACACATACATTCACCCTGCACATAAATGCTTAAGGGACACAATTTTTGTGTCTTTTAAGGGGTGTGTGTGTGTGTGTGTGTGTGTGTTTGTGTGTGTGTGTGCGCCTCCCTGTCTTTTCAGTGTTCCCCTCTTCATCAGTCTCACTTCTGTCTTGGACCAGGTGAAATGGAGAAGTGCTGGACATTTCTGCAAGGCTTGCATCCTGTGTGCTCTTTTTAAGTTAACAGATGAATTTGTCAGAAGTCATTGTGTTCTTGTGACCATGGCATTAGTCTATCAGAGCAGAAGTGTTATTAAAGGGATAGTTCACCCCAAAATGAAAATTTTGTCATCATTTACTCTCCCTCATGTTGTTTCATGATTCAAATGTCATGTCATGGTATTTCACTATATAAGTGAGGTCATTTAGCCCTCACAAGGATAGTTAAACAAGCATGCACACACACACACACACACACACACGCACACGTTTGTTTTTGTGAATTGTGGGGACATTCCATAGGCGTAATGGTTTTTATACTGTACAAACCGTATTTTCTATCCCCCTACACTACCCCTAAACCTACCCATCACAGAAAACTGTGCACATTAGGTGTGAAGTGTGGTTAGCATTTCCCTTGTATGCATCTGTTAGTAGAGCTGTTGCCATCAACTGACTAGATGATTAATAAGGTCAACAATTGTTTTTTTAGTTTTAAAGGGCCCAGGTGAAAAAAAAAAAAAAGTACACTTCCATAATGTACTTAAAGTGCTTTATTTTCGTGCACTAAATTTGTACTTAATATACTAAAAATTCTTCTTTAGTACTTCTTAAGATAATCTTAAGAACATCTAAGTGTACTCAACTGTGCTATTTTGAGACACCATGAATATGAACTAAAATGTGCTTTTAACATACTATCTCTGTGTTAAAAAATGTTTTTAGTGATCATTTGTAGTACACTAGTGTATGCAAGATGGGTTCAAGTGTACTACAAGTGGTAACTAAATACATTTTTTTTAATACAGAGATAAAGTAGTATGTTAAAAGCACATTTTAGTTCATATTCATGGTGTCTCAAAATAGCACAGTTGAGTACACTTAGATGTTCTTAAGATTATCTTAAGAAGTACTAAAGAATAATTTGTAGTATATTAAGTAAAAAATTAGTGCACGAAAATAGAGCACTTTAAGTACATTATGGAAGTGTACTTTTTTTTTTTCATCTGGGGGGTTATGAACTGCGTTGTTTTATTGTTTTATAATGTTTCCTGGGGTGCACTTATAATGTTAGTATGCTTTTTACATCAAAAATTGTCATAATTTAGACATGAAAGGCATTTTTCCTACCCTGATTTTAGCCCTCTTACTTGAACGCTCTGTTTTAAGGGGCGTGTCTGGTGTGAGACTTCATTGTCAAGTCAAGTCAAGTCACCTTTATTTATATAGCGCTTTTTACAATGCAGATTGTGTCAAAGCAGCTTTACAGTGATAACTGGTATATAATTTTGGCTGCACAGCAGCTCTTAAAGAAAATGGTGTCAGTGCAGGCAGATCAAAGCACTGTTGAATATCAAATGTCAAGTGTCCCCAACTAAGCAAGCCAAAGGCGACAGCGGCAAGGAACCCAAACTCCAACAGGTGACATCAGGTGACATCAGGTGGCAAACAGGTGGCAAACAGGTGTTAAAATGGAGAAAAAAACCTTGGGAGAAACCAGGCTTAGTCGGGGGGCCAGTTCTCCTCTGGCGAACAGTGCTTTGTTACGATTCAGGTAGCTATCATAAGTCCGATGGGATCGCAACATTCAAAGTATTTATTCCAGTTCCATCCAGTTGAGGATCGTATTCATCACGCCGGTATGGACGGTTTGTTGAGGAACTGTGCCACTGGCTGTCGTGTCGATGAGGCCTTCACAGTGGATGATCTAGTTGACTCAATCTCTGCTGATACTTCAGGGCTGCGTTGTGGTCGTGTCAAGGCGCAGGTCCTCGATCTCACCTGGATACGGCCCGGATCCGGTTGACTACGGTAAACCTCGGGATAAACAGAGAGACTAATATTAGCGTAGATGCCATTCTTCTTCTGATGTAACGAGTACATCTAGTGTTATAGGAAGTGTTCCCGGTTCCGGCTGACCTAATTTATGCAGCCTAACAATCCTTTAACGGATTTGAAAATATAAATTGATAATATGTTAGTAAATAATGTTAGTAAATTGATAACATATGATAATATGTTATGTGTATGCCAGGTTAAAGAGATGCGTTTTTAGTCTAGATTTAAACTGACAGAGTGTGTCTGCTTCCCGAACAATGCTAGGAAGATTGTTCCAGAGTTTAGGTGCCAAATAGGAGAAGGATCTACCGCCTGTGGTTGATTTTGATATTCTAGGTATTATCAGCTGGCCTGAATTCTGAGATTGCAATAGACGTGAAGGACTATAATGCTTTAAGAGCTCGCTCAGGTACTGGGGAGCTAAACCATTTAGTGCTTTGTAAGTAATTAGCAAGATTTTAAAATCTATACGATGTTTAACAGGAAGCCAATGCAGTGTTGACAGAACCGGGCTAATATGGTCATACTTCCTAGTTCTAGTAAGAACTCTAGCTGCTGCATTTTGTACGAGCTGTAGTTTATTTATCAAGCGAGCGGAACAACCACCCAGTAGAGCGTTACAGTAATCTAGCCTTGAGGTCATGAACGCATGAACTAACTGTTCCGCATTTGTCATTGAGAACATATGTCGTAGTTTAGATATATTTTTAAGATGGAAGAATGCGGTTTTACAGATGCTAGAAACATGGCCTTCAAATGAAAGATTAGTATCAAAGAGCACACCCAGGTTCCTAACTGACGACAAAGACTTAACAGAGCAGCCATCAAGTGTTAGACAGTATTCTAGGTTATTACGTGAAGAAGTTTTTGGTCCAAAAATTAGAATCTCTGTTTTTTCTGAATTTTTAGTAGTAGGAAATTAATGGTCATCCAATTTTTTATACCAGCTATGCATTCCGTTAATTTTGTAAATTGGTAAGTTTCAACAGGGCGCGAAGAAATATAGAGCTGGGTATCATCAGCGTAACAGTGAAAACTAACACCATGCTTCCTAATGATATCTCCCAAGGGTATGTACAGAGTGAAAAGCAACGGTCCTAGTACTGAGCCTTGCAGTACTCCATATTGAACTTGTGATCGATATGACATCTCTTCGTTTACTACTACAAACTGATAATGGTCATATAAGTATGATTTGAACCATGAAAATGCAATTCCACTAATGCCAACATAATTTTCGAGTCTATTTAAAAGAATGTTGTGATCGATAGTGTCAAATGCAGCACTAAGATCCAATAACACTAATAGAGAGATACAACCACGATCTGATGATAAGAGCAAATCATTAGTGACTCTAATGAGACCAGTCTCAGTACTATGGTACGGTCTAAATCCTGACTGGAAATCCTCACAGATACTATTTCTTTCTAAAAAGGAACATAGTTGTGATGATACTGCCTTTTCTAGTATTTTTGACAGAAAAGTGAGATTTGAGATCGGCCTGTAATTGACTAATTCTCTAGGATCAAGTTGTTGTTTTTTTAATAAGAGGTTTAATAATAGCCAGCTTAAAACTTTTTGGTACATATCCTAGTGATAAAGACGAATTAACGATATTAAGAAGAGGATCTATGACCTCTGGAAGCATCTCTTTCAATAGCTTAGTCGGTATAGGGTCTAACATACATGTTGTTGATTTTGATGATTTAACAAGCTTAGACAATTCTTCCTCTCCTAAAGCAGTGAATGAAATTAATTTTTCCTCAGGGACACTACAATGCACTGTCTGACGCGATACTGTAGTAGACGGTTGCATGGTTATAATTTTCTCTCTAATATTGTCAATTTTGCAAGTAAAGAAGTTCATAAAGTCATTACTGCTGTGCTGTTTGGAAACATCAGAAGTTGAAGCTTTATTTCTTGTTAATTTAGCCACTGTATCAAATAAATACCTAGGGTTGTGTTTATTTTCTTCTAAAAAATACGCAGATCTAGCAGTTTTTAAGGCCTTTCTGTACTCAATCATTCTCTCTCTCCACGAAATGCGAAAAACTTCTAGTTTTGTTTTCTTCCAGCTGTGCTCCATTTTTCTGGCAGCTCCCTTTAGGGCCAGAGTGTGCTCGTTGTACCACGGCGTTGGATTAATTTCCTTAATCTTTTTTAAGCGCAAAGGAGCAACTGAGTCTAATGTGCTGGAAAAGACAGAGGCAGTAGTTTCTGTTGCAACATCGAGGTCTTCTAAGCTGTCTGGTATGCTAAGGCGATGAAACTGATCAGGAAGATTATTTATAAAGTGATCTTTAGTGGTAGAAGTGATGGTTCTACCATATTTATGGCAGGGAGGCAGTTTTGCAGCCTTGACTAAACGTAGTATACACGAGACTAGATAATGATCTTAGATGTCGTCACTCTGCTGCAGAATTTCAACGGCATCAATATCGATTCCATGTGACAATATTAGATCTAAAGTATGATTACGACAATGAATGGGTCCTGACACGTGTTGTCTAACTCCAGTAGAGTTTAGAATGTCTGTAAATGCCAATCCCAATGCGTCTTTTTCATTATCTACATGGATATTAAAATCACCAACAACAAGGACTTTATCTGCAGCTAGTACTAACTCCGATAGAAAATCAGCAAATTCTTTGATAAAGTCTGTATGGTGTCCTGGTGGCCTGTATACAGTAGCCAGCACAAATGTCAACTTACATAATGTTACGTAAAGTACCATCACTTCGAAGGAATTATATTTGAAAGACTTTTGACTAATACTGTAAATATTACTATAGATTACAGCAACACCTCCCCCTTTGCCTTTCTGACGAGGATTGTGTCGATAATCGTAACCTTGAGGGCTAGACTCATTTAAAGTAATGTAATCGTCCGGTTTTAGCCAAGTTTCTGTCAAACACAGCACATCTAGATTATTGTCTGTGATATCATTTACAATAAGTGCTTTTGAAGAAAGGGATCTAATATTTAACAACCCAAGCTTTATCATTTGTTTATCAGTATTATCTCTATTTTTTATTTGTTGAACATCAATTAAATTTTTACCCTTAAATGGGTTTGGAAGTTTTTTGTTTTTATTAATTCGGGGTACAGACACAGTCTCTATGTGATAATATCTAGGTGGAAGAGTTTCTATGTGTTGGGAATTATCTGACTTCTGTAACGTGAGGCAGCTAGCAGACGGTCGGTTTAGCCAGTATGTCTGCTTCCTGACCTGGGCCCTAGTTTGTCATGTTTCAGCTCTAAGACTATGTGCCATATTACTAGAGAGAAGAGCAGCACCATCCCGGGAGGGATGAATACCATCTCTTTTCAACAGGTCAGGTCTGCCCCAAAAACTTTTCCAATTGTCTGTGAAACCTATATTATTCTGCAGACACCATTTAGACAGCCAGCCATTGAGTGATGATAATCTGCTAACTATATCATCACTCCGACAAACAGGGAGAGGGCCAGAGCAAATGACTTTTTCTGACATTGTACTTACGAGTTCACACACCTCTTTAATGTTAATTTTAGTGATCTCCGACTGGCGAAGTCGAACATCATTAGTGCCGACGTGAATTATAATTTTAGAGTATTTACGATTAGCATTAGCCAGCACTTTTAAATTTGCTTTGATGTCAGGTGCTCTGGCTCCCGGCAAACATGTGACTATGGTGGCTGGTGTCTCTATTTTCACGTTCCGTGTAATTGAATCGCCAATAACTAGGGCACTTTCAACTGGATTCCTAGTGGGTGCGTCACTGAGTGGGGAGAACCTGTTTGATGTTCTTATTGGAACGGAAGAGTGGTGTTTTCCGTGGCTAGGCCGCCTCACCGTTACCCAATTGCCCTGCTGTGCGGGCTCTACAGCCAGAACCGAACAATGTACAGAGTTCACTAAGCTAGTCGCATCCAAAACAGTATCTGAAGCCCTTGAATTCTTACTGTCCTCGATTAAGGTTTGGATGCGTGTCTCTAATTCTGAGATTTTCTCTGTCAGCCTGACATGTAAATCCCTCGTCGCTGACAGAGAAAGCTATACTGACCATGTGACAAACAGAACACGATACAATACTAGGAGAGGATGACATGACTCACCGTGTTTGTAGACTGATCCGACTTACCACAGCTGTTTGATGAACGCGTAGATAAAGTATTTTTACTCTTACAGCTCTCAAGGTTAACTAATCGTGAGAAGTGTTGATTATAGCATTACACTTAAATCTATGGCTTTAAAATCTATTTAAATCTATTTAGATTGTGGCATAAAAGGTTGCAGTGATGAACATTTTAGCCGATCATAGACATGTTGTTGAGTGCATGAAAGCAGGGATCTTGTCATTGCAACTCGATTTCTGCACACTAACGAAAGCTTTCATCTTAACTAACAGTACAAACGCAATGTAACTAAGAGATCAGTTGAATAAAATGGGAGTTTTGGTGCGAGTCTAGAACTTAGTCACTGATAAACTTGCACTGTTTGATTGACAGCTCTAGCGATTTTAAAGGGAGCATTCTTTGATCGCTTTCTATATATAATTTAATCACCATTTAAATAACAGATTATTTTCATCCTACTAAGAGAAACGTGAAGTTGACCGCTTAGTCACTGGTTTGATTTACTGACACATAGACAAAGAACATCTGTACTTCTAAACATTATATATCAGATCAGGCATTAGAATTAACATAGTTACTTACATGTTGTTGTATTACTGTCGAATCCATATCGTAAAAGTCTTTTTGCAAACCCTGCACCAAAATGCGATTGATTTACCAAAGAATCCACAGTGAAATATCGAATACAAATAAAGAAAGCTCAACTCAGACATTCACATTGTTGAAAATAAATAACCATATTCCTAGCATTATGATCCTTTGAAAGGTAATGTTATTTTTGTCCTGTATCGCTCTTCTGTCATCCTCATCTCACTAACACGGCAGTGTGCGGGGCTAACATTGCAATGATTAAATAGGCGTTGATTTCTTCTGCGGAGGCGGCATTTCACCTATGTATGACATAGATAGGCACATTCCAGGATCAGTCTTTCGCTGGGCCTGGTGTCAATAATAGCTTTTATTGGACTAACAAGGAAGTTTTCAGTTCTGAAACTTACAGGATATTCTTATAGTATGATGACCTCTTATATATCAAAAGCTCTTATATATCAAAAGCTCAGTGAAAAGTTGATTTCTCAATTCATGACCCCAAATTCATTTTTTATAGCAGGGGTGCTTCAATTAACAAAAAACAAAAAAAATGTTATGTATTGCATTTTTTTTTTTTTAATTTTATAATATTTTTTTGAGGTGCACTATATAATAATTTAGATGTAAGTGGCCATTTTCTACCTTGATTTTTTTCCTCCCTCTGACTTAAACACTCAATTTCAATATGCAATAATCTTGCCATTGCAACTCAATTTGCAATCTGCACTCTTACAAATGCTTTCATCATAACTAAACAGTGCAAACACTATGTAAATAAGAGATTTGGGTTACACTTTATTTTAAGGTGTCTTTGTTACACTGTAATACTATATTTAAGTACTGATTAATATTAGGTAACTACATGTACTAACTACACTGAAAATGACTCGTTGAATTTACTAAATTTTTTTTAACACAAGTGGTTGCAAACAATTGATTTTATCTAAATTTAAACAAACACATTACGTTGAACTTAATCAATTTTATTTAGTTACCTTAATATAAAAAAATTTGTAATTCCACCCTTATTTGATCATGTTACTTATACTTAACACATTAAGTTGAACTTAATCAATTTATTTAGTTACCTTAGTATATAGTTATTCCACCCCTATTTAATCGTTACTTCTACTTACATTTTTTATTTTACTATTTATTTTTGTTTATTCTACCAGTTAAACATCTACAGTGAGATTTAAATAACAGTATAAGAGGTCCATAAATGGCTTTCAAATGCACACAGAAGAGACTTTAATTTTGTAAACTTATCTTTAATGATTGCCATCAAATGTAGCAAACTTGTTTAATAACAGTCAGTTTCTACAACACCCTTTCTTGTTAAAACTGTACAAGTGGCCACACAAGTAACCAGCCACAATTTATTAGAATGCAACTGCTAACAAAGGGCTGACGTTTATAACATTGCCCATAATAACAGTCTGCTTCTACAAACACACTTTCTGTAGAAATGTTAAAACTTGTGTAGAATTGGCCACACAAATAACCAGCCACAATTTATTAGAATGCAACTGCTAACAAAGGGCTGACGTTTATAACATTGCCCATTTGTGAATCATTTGTTTGTGAATCAATCAAACTGCACAACTCCTAAAAACAAAGTGCTTACATTTCATGCGACAAATTGCAATTTGTGTGGTAGATTAAAACTATAAACTGATAAACTATAAATGTTTAAACTATAAATACAGAAGTCTTGAGAGGAAAATAAAGAGCAAGGTACAGGCCATGACATCTGAACTAATTTCATGATGAGCCTGAACATCCATGCCTGCTGCAAAATTACAGCATTACACTGTTTTTCATTCCTAGAATTTTAGGGGAAAGCCTTTCAGAATCCATCTGCATAATGACTTTCTGAACAAATTCATAGTAGTATTTTAGTTCTTTTGGGTATGCCAAATTAAGAACATAGATTGCACCCAGCATCAATGCACAGGCTTGTGCAACAGATTTGATCTGCTCAAGAATCAATACTCCAACAACAATTCCAATATCATCATAGTCTAAGAACTCCTCCTTCCTTTTTAATCACACATATGCCCATGGAGATGTTTGCCAGGTCTTTTAAGAAGTCATCTATTTGACTGTCCTATATTCAAATAAAAAGAAATTGTTATTAGACATTGTTTGTTATTCATAACGGTTTGACAAGTTTACAATCAAGGGTGATCGATAAGATTTTTTTTAATGTTTTTAAAATAAGTTTCATCTGCTCACCAAGGCTGCATTTATTAAATTAAAAATACAGTAAAAACAGTAATATTGTGAAATATTACAATTTAAAATAACATTTAAAATGTTTTCTATTTAAAAATATTTTTAAAATGTATTTTATTCTTGTGTTGGCGAAGCTGAATTTTCAGCATCATTACTCCAGTCTTCAGTGTCACATGATCCTTCAGAAATCATTTTAATATTATGATTTGCTGCTCAAGAAATACTTTTATTCATACATCCTTGCTGAATAAAAAGTATTAATTTCTTTAATTTCTTTTCAAAAAAAATAAATTCTTACTGACCCCAAACATTTGAACGGTAGTGTATAATGTTACAAAAGCTTTGTATTTCAGATAAATGCTGTTGTTTTGAACTTTCTATTCATCAAGGAGTCCTGACCCAAAAAAAAAAGTTAACATTGATAATTTTGAAAAAATAAATAAATAAATAAAATAAAATAATTCTTTAGGATCATGTGACACTGAAGACTGGAGTAATGATGCGGAAAATTCAGCTTTGCCATCAGGAATAAATTACTTTGTAAAATATTCAAATAGAAAAGTTATTTTAAATTGTAATATTTCACAATATTACAGTTTTTACTGTGTTTGTAATTAAATAAATGCAGCCTTGGTGAGCAGACGAAACTTTTTAAAAAAAATTAAAAAACTTACCGATCCCAAACTTTTGCACAGTAGTGTATATGTATATATACACAATATATATACACTCCAGTAAGGAACTCCGAGAAGTATTGGTGTTAAATAGTGCTTGTATCGCGCATAATTTTAGTAATTCCAGCAGGTTTCTCGCTCACACCAAATGCGCGTGCACTACTAATCTATATTAGTGGCGCACAAGCCGTGCTCAGTCTCAAACAGCTTGAGCCACAAGTACCAAAATGAGTGGCTAACTGCACTACAATGGTCAAATACCATCAAATACCGTCAAAAAACATCGTCAAAAATCGGTAACGGTGGATCACACTAACAAAAAAAATCAGAAATCAGAATCAGCCAAGAAAATTGCAATCGGTGCATCTCCATTGAATGATGCTCCATAATGAAATATTACTTACTGTGCAAATTGTTGGAACAAAGCTCTATAACTGGACTAAAAATGTGAACCTGGAAACTCCATCTGTAGTCACACGCATGTGCAAGGAACACCTCAAATGAAAGAAAGCACACAGTGATTATTATTGTTCATTCTGGATACATTTACATACCACACAATTAAAGCTAGCAAAAAGAGGGGATGTCTCAGCAGTAAACAAAAACAAAAAAAAGACTCGTAAACAATAGGGCTGGACCAGAATATTCTATTCAATTATTCGTTCGGTAGGTTGGTATTCGATTTTCAATTTTGGGATTTGAATATTCGTTTTTTTTTTTTTTTTTTGCACACCTTGCATCCCCCTCGCAAAACGGTTCTCTTTCACGGTTGAATATGTTTACACTACAAAATATGGCGGAATACAATACTCTTTTTTTACAATTATCTTATATAGCCTAGCCATTTTTAATAGGATGGACAGTTGAAGCAACCCAACCTTGATATACTTAAATATATTTGATTCTTCTTAGCCTACTAATGTGTTCCCTGCAACTGGAGTATTCTCTGTCTGAAGTGCACAACTGCCTGAGCTTGTATTTTGGGTTAAGCTGCGCTGCTTTGACATTATGGAAAATAGAATAATAGAAACAAAATGTATTAGCCTTTTTACCCGTTATTATTAATCTAAATGAATCTACTGCAAAATATAGGAGCTTGTTAAAACTCAAATGTGAGATTTTACTGGGACGGCGTGCTCTTTATTTATTACCGTTCGTTCATTTATTTTTCGTTCGTCTTTTATTAAATAGCCTACCCTTTACGGTGTCAGTAATTGCTGTGCTGCTAATTTCTGATTTGGCAGTGATTTGTTTGTCAGAAAAAAGTAAGGCTACCTTTTTTAAAGTATTGCTCTTAACAGACCTGTGTTTTATATCACTAGTGCAGTGTCCGTTCTCGAAGCATATAAGCCCTGCCCGCGTGAGACGCACCACTTCCGGCTTGCACTGTTCTGTAGTTTATTAAAAGTTTATTAATTCTGAACGTGTTCTCGACATAATCAAAATGCAAACAGGCAGACAGACACACACAGATTCCTGCTGTAACGCGTTGTGTACGGAGCAAATAGGGATACGTTAGCTAGATAACACTTAGCTTGCGTTATCAATACCAGACAGACTTCACAGAGGCGACTGACATTTCACAACTGCTGCCGTTATTCCTAGGGCCCTATATTCCCGCGATGCAGAAAACGCAGACGGAATCGTGGAATCCAGTCATAAAAACGGAATTTAGTATATAACGCGGAATGTCACGGAATTTGTCAAATTTTTGATAAATGAATTAAAAGCAGGTCAGTACACTTAAATCAAATCGCTATATAGATTAGTATCTGTGAATATTAAACCGCAAAAAGACTATTTAAATATGAATCCTGCATGCCTCTGAAATAAATGACGCGGAAGCGCGCGCACACACTGAAGCACGTGCGACGCTCATGGTGTTTTCATCCTGTTGCCTCACTATATAAGGAAAATGAACGCACGAAATTCATCTCCAGAGCCGCTCTGAAAGTCACTTCATCAGCATTTAACCGCTTTGTTTGAGAAAACTGTCGTCATAAACACAAAGAAACTCAAAGCTAAAAGTCCAAAAAAATTTAAAACAGAAAAGAAAAGGAATCCAGAAAAAATTAAAACGGAAAAAACGGAATTTGGTAAAAAATAAAACGGAATTCATAGGGCCCTATTTTCCCCATGAAACACGTGTAACTGTCCATCGCAAATGTTATGCCGTCCACAGCGTTCCTTAAGAAAATAACTTTAAATAAGCAACAGAAAAACAGAAAAAAAACCTGCATACATGTGGTGCTCAAGTCGTTCAAGACAGTTCAACCGGGAGCATGCAGCTTTTAAAGGGGCCACACCATATTTCTACTTGTTACCCTGCCTTTATTAGAGAGAAGAATATCTTCAGCCCCCTCTCGCCAAAGCTTCAAATATTCGGTGTTGATTACTACCGAAGATTTGAAGCTCAAAAAATGGAATATGGACCAGCCCTAGTAACCAAATGTAAATGCTTTAGCATTGAGCTCATTCTACAATGCTTCATAACCACTATTTTCTTTAATCAGCCAACAGATTGTTTACTGTATTGAATGATGCTCCATAATGAAATATTACCTACTGTGAAAATCGTTGGACCAAAACTCTGAGACTGGACTAAAAATGTGAACCTGGAAACTCTGTCTGTAGTCACACGCATGTGCAAGGAACACCTCAAATAAAAGCAAGCACACAATGATTATTATTGTTCGTTCTGGATACATTTACCATACTATTAAAGCTAGCAAAAAGAGGGGATGTCTCAGTAGTAAAGATTAAAAAAACATCCATAACCAAATGTAAATGATTTAGCATTGAGCACATTATATAATGCTTCATAACCACTATTTTCTTTAATCAGTCAACAGATTGTTTACTGTATTGAATGATGCTCCATAATGAAATATTACTTACTGTGAAAATCATTGGACCAAAACTCTGAGACTGGACTAAAAATGTGAACCTGGAAACTCCGTCTGTAGTCACATGCATGTGCAAGGAACACCTCAAATGAAAGAAAGCACACAATGATTATTTTTGTTTGTTCTGGATACATCTACATACCACACAATTAAAGCTAGCAAAATTAGTGGTTTCAGTAGTAAAGATATTTGCAGGATCATAATTACAGGACCCCTTGTTAACGTGCATCACTAAAAAGATTCAGAATTCCAATGCTATATTGTGAGTGTGAACTTTAACTATAGGAAATCTGTGGAAATTCTCCACATATTATAAAATATTACAGCGCAAACACACACACGGTCGTTGACTGACAAAAAGGAAGCACAATCTCCCCCTCATTGCTTCAAACCCATAAATTGCAACTAAAGTTTTAATTTTTCGGTAACATGCAAACCGTAATGAGTAGAGGCCTTTCACACAGAACGCGTTTTCCATTCCATTGTCTTTCTATGTAAACAAACGCTAAATTGACGTGTTTTACCGTTTTAGGCTGTGTGTCACCAAAGTGTTAAGTGATTTTCAGCCACTGAAAACACCAGGCGCTCGGCTAATAACGGCCAGCTGTAGGCGCTTGAGTGCTTCAGCAGCTTTTTTTTTTTTTTTTCCCCCCAAAAAACTGCCCTCCGCCAAAACAAATTGCTCTAGAATAAATAATAGATTATTAGGATCAAATATTACCCATCCAAAACGATTTATATTTCATGTGTAACCACTAAAGACACATTAGAAGCCACTGCAGATTCTTGTACTGGCGGGGGTAACGTTAAAGCTGTTCTCGGCGGGAACGGCCGATGACGACTGGAGCTCAAAAACGTTGAAGCAACTTTAAAATAGCTATTTTTATGAACAAACAGCATATTTGACGTTTATAAAGCAACATTCTTGCCTAAAAATATCTTAAAAGTACATTCCGTGACATAAATCAGTAATATTTGTATAATTAGGCATTCATGCGGGCGCGCGAGGTAGGTGATCGTTGGTCGCTGTGGAATTTGTCCAATAGATGCGTTCTAAACCCGAGCATTTTATATTCTTTATACAGTCAACAAACTAGTTATTATGATAAATAGTAATGCATAATATGAAATATTACTTACCGTGCGAATCCATCGAATGATGAAACTCTTCAACTTGCAGTGCTTGAAACTGACTGGAAAGTCGCCAAAGAAACTGTATTCATGCGCATGCGCAGAGAACCAACTTATTTTTTTTTTTACTGACTTTAATTTACATAGCTTGGTTCAAAACACATGTAATTCCCATAAAACCAATTAATTTTTTTAATTAAAATCAAAAACTAAATTTAAATGATTTAAACAAGCTAAATTGAATTATGCTTAATTTAATCAGGGCAATAATCATTTTTTTCAGTGTATAGGGTTAGGATTAGGTTTTGTTTGGTTTAGGGTTGCATGTAATTATGCATAATTTATAGTTAATACTATAGTATAGTAACATGTAACATTTGTAACAATGACACTAAAGTGTTACTGAGATTTGTTGTGCAGTGTATACCGTGTAACTGATTATAATAGGATTTTTGGCTACAGTGCAGAACTTGGTCTCTGAACTGATTGACTGCTTCAGCGATTATAAAATGAGTCGAATTGTGACTGGTTTACCAAAGAATCCACAGTGAAATGAACCAAACAATGATGCTTTACTGAGCAATTCACATAGTTGAAAATAAACAGCCACTTTCCTAACATTTACTTAACCATACTTTGAAGAAATTTTTTTGTAAAAAACAAAAAAACCAACAAAAACAACTTTTTTTTTTTTTAATTTTAAAAATGCAGAAAGTGTTCTGTTAGGTTCTTTTTTTTTTTATAACTAGCTGTATATAAGAACTATAGACGTTTATGGAATGTCAGCGGTTTATACACCATTAATAATACACCATGTATTAATTTGCACATTTATTGTAAATATCAAAGATAAAAGTCAATCATGAGAGTAGTTTCATTTTGAATAAAAAAAAAAAGCTACTGATTCTGTGTTGACGTTTTATTCACAAATGAGAAGTCATGACATAATTAGTAAAAACACTAATTTAAATATGCACATTATCACACTCTTTACATTGGGTGTTGGGATTCCAGAAAAAAATGAAAGTTTCTTCCAGATTTGGTCTGCTCATGTAATCCCAGTGATACCAGCCTTTGCAACTGACACATTCAATCTAAGAAATATTATAAAATGACATTTACCAAAAAAAAAAAAGAAAAAAAAAGATGTATTATTAATTTTAAATACACTGTCATGTTCAAAACAAAGTGAAAAATAAAAATGTCTGCTTTGTCTGGTGTACAGGGATATTTATTGGCACAAGTCATTATCTTTGGAAAAGAATCAAGGTTATATTATATTTTGGTTATCACAAGCATAATTCATCCTGGCCCAATAAGATAATGGAAAAAAAAATGAAACAAATATAATGCAAGTATACACAAACATTTGTAACATCTACATTTCTTGCAAACAAATACCCCACTTGGACTGCCATCTGTTGTTCTGTCATATGTGCTTCTGGCACCCTGGAAACCCATTTTGTTCATGAAACACCTTTTTGAAGGATGAAATATTGTTCAAATGTTATTATTACCTGATGAGAGTCTTTACATTGTTCTTCCTTACCTTATGCAGCTGCCTTCACCACAGGAGTTTATAATTAATATTATTATGCCACCATACATTTCGGCAAAATTATAAAGTTTAAAGACTCTCAAGGCAAAACAGAAACAAATAACAAAAATACTTAAATGCTATTGGCTCGTTTAACATATTCTAACGACACCTGGCAACTCATTGGCTGTAATCATATCAAACATAGCTAACACACGACACGACATAACACAATATACATATAAGCTGTTATAAATAACAGTTAGAATATAAGCTTAACTTCGTTTAACGCTGGAACAATTACCTTTATGTTATCCGAGGAGCGTGCGCTAATATTTTCAGTGGTGCTTTAACACAAAACAGAATATTTCAGAACACCGTCTCAACATCGTGATGTCTGTCAGCCATCAGCGATGGATGATGGCATCATCTATCGGCCCTACCCTAGTTCAGGCCAACTATTAACCTTATTTTATATATCTGGGACTATATTTTCTGTTGGAGGGATGCCACGTAATGCTTAATCATTTGCTTAATAAGAATGAATGAATGAAAATAAATAATGAAAATTTGTGTCTTTATATTTTTAATTTATAGTAACTATTTTATAAAAGCAGTAATGCACTAAAGGCTGTGTTGTATTTTGATAGTTAAAGTGTTTGTTAATAATAGCCTTTAGCTTTGACCTAGAGATTCAGTTCAGCACATTTTTGAGTGCATTTTAGATATAGAAATGGAGCCACAGTGTTGTTTTCAGTCGATTTGGCCCATGATTGGCTTTCTCATAGCTAGATAGGAGGAAGTATTACAACAAGGAGATACTTCACCTTTAAATTTGACCAGAATGGTAACATAGCAGCATCACTAGATGGCAGCAGAGTGTTTGTGTGGTCAGTGTGTGGTCAGCAGGCTTTGAGTGCATCTGTATAAACTAATGGATTTTAGTTTCTCAGAGAACAGTGTTTGCCCCAGGCAAGATATGATGGATATTTTGGAAAAAATACTAGGTGAAGTGCTCGGAATGAGCTACCTTGCTCTCCATCTCTGTCTTTATCACTGTCTGTTACTTTCTCCTTAACAAGAATACACCTTGCATAGTGTAATTTACTAAACTGCCAGTGTGAAAGCACCCTTAGTCACACCAATGATATTCATGTTTGATCAGTACGCTGTGAGATGTTCTGTGCACACAAACGGATATCCGACCACCATACCCATTAGCCAATCAGAGCACAATGCTGTGACCTCAATAGATCAAAGTGATTTTGGTTGGTACAGAATGTGTGCCAGCACGTCCACTCAGAAGGACGTGAGTCTTGGTCTCATTCTTCTGAATAAGAAGCCCTCCCGAACTAATGTCCAGATGAACTAGCCCACAATGTGTCGTCAGCATATACATAACTTACTTAATGGTTTTGAAGTCATGGCTCTGTTTCAGGAAATGAGAGGCAATTTCTGAGCTCAGTTTACAATATGATACAGTGATAGAGAGACAGAGAATTTAAAAATATGCTATATATAATATTTAATAAGATTCCATTTTTTTTTATTCTTTTTTTTCGTGCATTGTTATATTTCATGCCCTGTTTTGTTTTTTGTTTTTTATGTTTTGATTTTTTTTTTTTTTTTTTTGGTTAGTAGTTTTTGTTATTTGCATCGAGTCATGCTAGTAAAGGAGAGAGAGAGAGACAGGTGAGAGGGTTAATTGCTTAACGGCTGGTGAGTTGAGGAATATAGCAGTGAAAAGAACAGACAGAGGTACAGAAGCAAAGTGGATAATGGGAGAGGAAAAGCTCAGGTTTGGATTTGTTTATGGTGTTTGCAAGAACAGTACTCAGCCTGTCAGTTTTACTTAATATGCTAGTGCTATTACATTCCCCATGATTCAGTACCTGCCCACTGTCTGCTTTTTAAAATCTCCTCCCAGCAGTCTGCTGGTGCCAGTGGTGTGTTCAACAGCAGAGGGTATAGCATCAGTCATACCCACAGCAGTGGAGCTTGTCTTCACTTCAGTGAGTTGAGTGAAGGATGGAGGAATAAATGGAAGGAGACTAAAGCCGCTTTTCCACTGTCCAGCCAAACTGTTCTTTTTGCTTAACCTTTCCATTCTGTGACAATCCGGCTCAGCCGGTATGGATATAGTTTCATTTTCCACTGTGGAGCTCATAACGGAGCTCTTTGGAATGTAATACAAATACGAACATTGCCTTGGTAATACATGAGTTTACAGACGATATGAGATGTAAATAGTGACTGCGTTATGGAGGATGATCCGATATTTCTTTTAAAACTGGTAGCCGGGCAACAGACAAGTGAACAATCCTGAGTTGCGAACACGCATTCTAGCAGCACAGTTCAGCACGGAACCAAGCTCAAGTGGAAATATAACTGGAAGCGTTCTTAGAACCATTCGGCCCGATGGTGGAAAAGCAGCTTAACAGAGAAAATCTGAATCTGAATCAGAATGAGATTTATTGCCAAATATGTTTACACACACAAGAGCAGCAACAGCAACTTCAAACATCCTTCTGAAATAAAATTATTTTAATTCTAAATATGTGTTAAAGCATCTGTTTGCTATAAATTTTCTAAAGTATTTAAATAACTTCTGACTGTCGTGGTAACTTAAGGACTTCAATTTTGAACCATAAGTAAGGCTCAAAGGATATGTCATCTTTTGGCTTATAAGTAAAAGGAAATACAGTTCTGATGCAGAAGTGCCTAGACCCCCATTCCATTCCTTATCATACCATTTTTGTTTAAAATATCTATGGGTGTCCCATCGGTCATTGGGAGAGAGGGCGAGACGCTTTGCCCCAGTATGCAGTGTGTTACTGAGCTACGAGATCCAGCTCCTTTCAGTGCTCATGACAGTCTGGAGCTCTCACCACGGAGGAAGTTAATGGCTTTCTGACCGCTCAGCAAGATCAAGCATCAATTTTTTATTGGCCATTTGTGATTCAACAGGAAGAGGACAAATGTGGCATATGTGTGTGCCCTGTGGTGTGTTTTTGATCTACTATCTGCATGTCGTCTATACATTTTGTGAAGGGGGTTTCTGTGTTTTGGTGTTTCACAGGGCCGTTACACCACAGAGTGCCCCACACAGTATTTAGGTTAGTGGTTGTTCAGTGTTTTTTTTTTTTTTTTTTGTGTGTGTGTGTGTGTGTGACTCATTCTTAAAGTGTCATGAAACCCCCCTGTTTTAGCCTGGTCCTTCACACCTCTGAGCTGAAAAAGTCTCAAGTAATGGGAGTGTAAAGCTGTGGAAAAGTTGGAGAGTACAGGGTGGGAAAAGGGGAGATAACCAATAAAACACAGACCTGTAACACACTCACTATGAATATTAAAATATTACCACGGAGAAAGAAAAAAAAAAACACAAAAAACATTGTTGAGGGCACCTTGATGCATTTTAAAAATATAAGCCTATATGACAACAAACTCCCAAGAATGAGGAAGAAATGCGGAAGAACATTTAAAAAGTCTAATAATATTTCAATACATTTACAAGCACTATAGTCTGAATAAACGACACACGTCAGTTTAACACAAAAGAATAAAGGCATAGGTACTTTTTTGTCCATTGTTCTTTGAATTTTCGGTCTACATCATTGTCCTCTTTGTATCAAAATAATTGAATAATTCCTCATGTCATCGCGTTCATGATAAGACGGACGGCACTGTATCAATGTTCTAATTTGCGTGTATATTTTATTTGAAGAAGACGTGATTAAATATATGCGCATACACAGTTCTGAAACACGCAAAAACTTGAAACATGCATGTTGTTCATGTTGTTTGAATTCTCCGCTGTAACGTAATCTCATGCGTAATACAGCGCAGTGAATGGATTAAACTAGTTCATTCTCATGAATAAATGCAGAGAAGTGCTCAGAACCGGATGACGTAGAATCATGCCTCTCCAGCCCCAGCAGCCAATTACACACTCTGGATGCACGCTTCTACATCAGATTCCGTGACGTTGCTTCGACTTTGCTTTTCAACCTAGAAGAACGAAATTGCTCAAAACACAAAAATAACCAATTTCCACTTCTTGCTTAAATTTATGAGTGGTTTTAGTGTTTTCAGTGATGTGCAGCCTGTACATATCTGTTCACATCTCAAAAATTGTGTTTTGGGGTTTCATAACCCTTGAAAGGGACTGTTCTGCTGCCTCTTTCATCATTCTAAATTTTTACATTTAGTCTCCTCAATCTTTATTATTTGATTTTGTCATCATTATGGCCGCACAATATATTGGTACCATATCAGTTATCAGACAATATTAGAAAGGTTTTATTTTATCAGTATTGGCTAGTATTGATACTCAAATGTGCATGTGGTCATTTCCCCCTTTTTTTATAAATTTAGATTACCTTTACTCTCATCTAATGCTTAAATAAAGTTATTTTTTATTTGAGTTTGTTTTAATTTAGACAAAAACCAAAAACTAGTTAATAATCAATTAATTAGTTGTTTACAAACATTTAAATTAAATATAAGACAGTCAAAATTACATTTTATTTTTGGAATTTAGTCATAAAATTAAAAGAATGTGAAAGCTGAAACTAAAAGTATCAATGTGGTAGGCACGATATAAATCATATTTAGTGAAGTTTTGTTCACGCAACATAGCCTAATAGTTCGATCTTGAGATTTAAAGGGGTCATGACATGGATTTTTTTTATTATTTTAATATGTTCTTTGCTGTTCACTTGTGAACAAAATGCTCTGAACAAACATATAATCCTTCAGTGCACAATCCAGGACAATATTAAAATGAACCATCCACTTGTTTCCAATGCTGGGATCCTTCTGAAGTCTGTACAGAGGCACAAACGAGCTGTTTAAACTGGACACGTTTAAACAGAATTGAAAGTTCTTACAGCCTTCCATTTGTCCTGTTGACAGATATCAAGTGCGTGGAGTATGTCAGAAACTGAAAGCACATCTGTATACTGTATCCAGTGTAGACAGCGTCAGTGATTTATAATGGGTTCTTGTTCGCTTTTGTACGCTATGTAAAACTATTTGTCCATGTCTTGCTCTGGAGGCAGGCATATGCAAATGTTTTTGAATATCAATTTTTAAAATTGGATAGTGTAGTTTTTATGTTTAGGTTTTACTTTTAATTTATATAGATAAAATGGAAATTAATTGTAATATCTGCCATTTATCAGTTATCAGCCATAACAAGAAAATTATTTGTGGTTTTGAATCAGTCAGAATTTTAGTATAGGTGCACTAAATAATGAATCACTAACCGTGTGCGTGTGCAATCTTATTCTTCTTTGTGTAGCACATCACTCTCACAAGCCCCCGTTGTGTTGATGTCCTGTTGGCCTTCATCCAGAAACAAAGAGCTGTGTGTGTTATGTCAGATCCATATTTGATGAACTGCTACTTATCTCTTGTGTTTCAATGTTTGATGGGGACTTTTCATAGACCTAATGATTTTTATACTGTATAAACTCTATGTTCTACCCCTAAACCTACCCATCACAGAAAACTTTCTGCATTTTTACATTTTAAAAAAAACATCATTCTTTATGATTTATAAGCTGTTTTCCTCATGGGGACCAAAAATGTCACCACAAGGTCAAAGATTTCTGGTATTGTCATCCTTTTGGGGAAATTTTGTCCCAATAACATAGGGTTTACCAGGACAACACACACACACAGAGGTTTGTTTTGCTATCACAGTGAGGACATTCCATAGGCGTAATGGTTTTTATACTGTACAAACTGTAAATTCTATCCCCCTACACTACCCCTAACCCTAAACCTACCCATCACAAAAAAAATTATGCATTTTTACATTTTTGATAAAACATTTAGTATGTTTTTAAAGCTATTTTAAATATGAGGACTCATGAAATGTCCTCATATTTCATGTTTACGTCATAATACCAGTGTAATACCCATGTCATTATACAAATTTGTGTCCTCATAAATCACAAAAACACTTACACGCACACACACGCGCGCACACACACATATGTAAGGACTTATTTCTATCTGTTTCTTGTGTGTGTGTGTGTGTGTGTGTGTTTGACCTATATTATTCTGCTCTTTGTTTTAACGTTCTGTCACTTTGAATAGTCTCATGCACAGGCACAAGTGGATGGTGCAGTGATTGCTTTGTGCTCACATTTACATGCTCTCCACCCCCCCCCCCCCCCCAACACACACACATACACACATACATACTTGGCAAGAGACAGCACTTTAATTTGGGGTCTTTGGGGGCCTTTCTGAAAGTCTGACTTCAAACGACCTCTGGCGAGACATTAGAGTGTGTGTTTGAGTTTATGCACATATAGATCTTGAGTGTTTAAGTGGATACTCTGAGATGCACTGTTTATGTATGACTCTGTAATGAGCGAGAATACTGTATGTGTATGTGTGTGGATTGTGTTCTTTGTCTTGGGTTTAGTGCCGGCAGCTTGCTGTGAGGGCTTGGGGGAATCCTCCCAGAGCCTTTGTGTCCTAATTGAAGTTGTTCAGTCTGGCTTATCACAACCCCTGCCTCTGTGTGTGTGTGTATGTGGGGGTGGGGTTTGGGGGGAACAGGGATGTCTTTTTAGGGGTTTGTGGGGGTTCCTTGTTGCCCAAGGCATGATGCATTAAGTTCATTCATTCTCTCTCTCTCTCTCTCTCTCTCTCTCTCTCTCTCTCTCTCTCTCTCTCTCTCTCTCTCTCTCTCTTAATTGGCATCTTTATCACTGGAATGAAGGGAGGGCTTGTTAACATTGATTTCATTGTTACATCCATGATCGGGTGAGATATGTCTTGTGAAATAAGCAATCCTTTGTAGTTCAGACTCAGAGAGAGATTAATTAAAGCATGATAGAGTGTGATACTCATGTATTGAAATGTTTGTTGAGGTGGATCAATTTTAATTAGGGGTACTCAGATTCTAGTATTATTTGTTTTGGGGTTAAATCATA
The DNA here is from genome assembly GCA_039654765.1 of Mylopharyngodon piceus. NCBI lineage: Eukaryota > Metazoa > Chordata > Actinopteri > Cypriniformes > Xenocyprididae > Mylopharyngodon > Mylopharyngodon piceus. The sequence continues at coordinate 41,958,692 of CM077443.1, read as the reverse complement.
CACAATTTCTATAAGCAATAATTATTATTATTCTGGCCAATAACGGCAAGCAGATATTGTGTTATGGCCAATAAATGGCCGGTAATAAAACTGAACACTTTTTAAATATTATACTACCATTCTAAAGGTTGGGGACAGTAAGATATATTTTTTTTAAAAGAAATTATTACTTTTGAGCAAGAATGTATTAAATTGGTCAAAAGTGACAGTAAAGAATTGTAAATTGTTACAAAAATTCTGCTTCACATAAATGCTGCTGTTTTGAACTTTCTATTCATCAAATGATCCTGAAAAAAATGTTAAGCAGCTCAGCTGTTTATAACATTATTAATAATAAGAGATGTTTCTTAAGTACCAAATTAGCATATTAGAATGATTTTTGCAGGATCATGTGACACTGAAGACTAGAGTAATGATGCTGAAAATTCAGCTCTGCCATCACAGGAATAAATTACATATCAAAATATATTAAAATAGAAAACAGTTATTTTAAATTATAATAATACTTTTATTGTAAAAATAAAACAGTATTACTATTTTTACTGTGTTTGACCAAATAAATGCAGCCTTGGTTAGCACAAGAGACTTGTTTCAAAAACAAAAAAAAATCTTACTGACTCCAAACTTTGTACATATACATTAATTAAAGTGTATGTGTTTTTTTAATAGTGCAGAGGAGAAAATACCACAATTACCAAAATTGTCAAGAGAGAAAATACCACAATTACCAAAATTGTCAAAATCTTGTAAAAGAAAATAACAATAATTATGTGGATAACAGAAATTTATTGAACAGAAGTTGTTTTTAAAAAAAAAATCATAACTGATATCTTGTTAGTTTCAGTTCAAGTAAGTGGTCTGATGGATTGATGCTGTGTGACATGTCAGAAAAACATACTCGCCACATGATTGAATTTCACAACACATTGTTTCATGCTGTTAGACTTATTTTGATATTAAGCTTGAAATGCATAAAAAAAATGTTTCAGCTTTAAAACTGAGATACTTGTATATTGCATTATTATACTACAAATGCATTATTCAACCATGACACCCTGGACAGATATTACATCAATCATACATGCATATCCTGCATTTAGATGGACGTATCTGATGTTTAGATTGTGCCAGTGTGAGATGGGCATCCCTGTGCATATCTTACACAGCATGTGCTTAACATGAGAACCATCAGTCTCATCAGGACCAGTGAGAATGAAATGAGCTGCCACAGGAACCGACAGAGAGAGATTTGACATGGCCCATTTGCTCCAGACCTTACACACTCCTCAGTGGATTTTTCCCTCTTTCCTTCCGTCTATCTACATCCCTCATTTTTTTCATGTCTTTGGAACCAGCATCCTGCTGCGTGTGTTTCTCCATCCATCTTCTGTCCTCCAGAGTTTAGAGATTTCGTTCATCTCCTTAGGTTAGCGGTTCTGGTTTAGCGTTCTTGCTCTCTCTTCAAAGCGTGTAAACACACACACTGAGCAATGTTTTGAATATTCAGAATATATTTGCAATGATTTAGAGACAAAGAGAAAACTCTTTAACTTTTTTTTCATGTAATGAGAAACATGTATGATACCCTTGCAAATTGCAGCATTATACAAGTACATATTGTCTGAATATTGAGCTGAAATTTGAGCTAGACAGTATTTACTTTGGCTCTTGCTGAAGCATAAAATTCAAGACATGCATGTTTAATAGATCTATGAAAAAGTGGAATTAGATTTGTTAACTTTATTTCATTTCCATGACTCAATTCAAAGCTGTTTCAGTGAATCGATTCAATTAAAGATTCTTCACAGAGGTCTCTGTGTGGATATATTAAAATCTTTTAGTACAAATATACATGGTTAATGTTGATGTTTGTTTGTTAGTTTGTATTGTCATATTGGTGCATATAAACAAAATGAACATTTTTTTTTTATTATTTAATGTATATTAAACTTAATTATTTTTAACTTGTATAATAACTTAATCTTGATGTGGTTCCTCTAAAGCCATAAGAACAAATGCAAAAACAATGACACATACATTAAGTATCATCCAAAGGCAGAAAAAAATATTATGGTATATATTTTTTATATTGCCCAACCCTAACACACACCCTGTGTTTTCTGGAGAGCAGGAGGTTGTTACCACATCACCCCAAATCCCTGAGGAGGACGCCTAATGTAAGAGCTGCTCACGGAGAGAGAAAGGAGAGATGAGAGGGATGAGAGATGCCTGAGAGGAAGAGGAATTTGAATGAACAGTATCATCTGTGGTTGCTAGGGTGTTATGGGTGTTAGATATTTGTGTACTGGCCCAAAATAGTCCACTCTTATAGTTCACCCAAAAATGAAAATTTTGTCATAATTTACTTACCCTCATGTTGTTCCAAACCTGTAAGTCTTTTTTCTTTTCTTTTGCAGAACATAAAAAAGCATGTTTTGAAATGTCTTTTTTGTCAATAAATTGAAGGTCAGTGGTCACCAAAATGATTTGGTTACCAACATTCTTCAAAATATAGTTATTTTGTGAAAGAAAGCAAAAGAAAGAAAGTCATACAGGTTTGGAACCACATGAGTTTGAGTAAATTATGACAGAATTTTCATTCATGGGTGAACTATCCCTTTAAGTCTTTGTGATATTCTGGTCTCCAGATATAACTTAAGGCCCCGATATACTCACGGCAAAGTTCTTTTTGGCTGTGTTCAGACTGTCAGTCCAAATCCGATTATATGTACAGTATATCAGATTTGTGTGTCCATGCTTCTCTTTTGTTTTATGGAATATCTGCATTGGTTTCTATGGCAATGACATTGCATACTCCAAAAACAACAACCACAACATGGTGGGGTTTGCTATACAGATGCTGTCTTATTTACAACATGACAATGTGCAGCCACCGCACTGGACTACTGCACTACTGCGTCTTATGAAGCAGCAGCAGAAACATAGGAGGCTGGTATGAGTGCCTTTATTACGTACTGTCGTCTCCGCCTGTCTCAAAACATGTCTCCGTTATATTGTCATTTTCTGCTCGTCTGGCACTTTGCAACAACACCACCTTGTTTCTGCAGTGACTTTCAGCATGTTTCCTATAACAATGTGTGACGTTTATGTTTTACATGGCGTGACAAATGCTTTATATAAACAAATGATCGCCTTCCAAGTGCTTCTGCCAAAACTGTACTTTCGTATTCTTCAAAAAGCTTACGCTGTTTGTCCTACGCCTTCCCTATTCTACTTACGGAAAAAATGTAACTGGCGCTGCGATCATTTGTTTATATAAAGCATTTACATTTACATTTTTTTCGAAAATGACTGATCGTTTCGCTAGATAAGACCCTTATTCCTCGTCTGGTATCGTTTAAAGTTCTTTGAAGCTGCACTGAAACTATAATTTTGACCTTCAACCGTTTGGAGGCCATTGAAGTCCATTATAAGGAGAATAATCCTGGAATGTTTTCATCAAAAACCTTAATTTCTTTTCGACTGAAGAAAGAAAGACATGGACATCTTGGATGACATAGGGGTGAGTAAATTATCAGGAAAATTTTATATGAAAGTGAACTAATCCTTCAAGGCAAGTTTTTTTTTTTTTTTTCACTGCTGTTTTAAGTAAAAATCAAAATCACAAAAGTTGTGTTTGTTCCAATCCATAACCCTAATTATAAACAATAGTAAAATGGTACTTGCCTTAGCAACCACTACTATAAGAGATAAGAGTGAATGAAATTACAAAATTGAGGCAGTGGACTGAAGAAAAGGGGATTGAACAGGAGTGAATGAGTGAGCAAGCGAGAGAGAGAGAGAGAGAGAGAGAGGAGTGCCTCTCCTTCCCATAGCAACCGTTGGCAGTGAGTGGCTCCAGCCTGTTGTCTTACATGTGAGGAGCTGTAGTACGAACGGACACACACTGACGCGTGGATCTCTCCTCAGCAATACACATCGGTTTTGTATCTCAAACTCAGATATGTCTACCTCCCCCCATAATCACTAAGAAGATCAGGCGAGTTGTGGGCGAGTAAAGGGAGAGATAGAGTAAGGGAAGAGATCGGGGGAGTGTCTGGAGGAGACGCAGCACTGGAGGAGACGGCAGACGGGGGGATGGAGCACCTGAGCACTCGCGAGCTGCCCAGGCTCTCCTGGATAGACACTCTCTACAGCAGTATGTATACAGCCTCTTTCCTCCTCGTTCCAGCATCTCTGCTCATGTGTGTGCTAATAATTTTATCTTTTGCTTTGTGTGAAGGAGGCTCTCAAGCATGTTGTGTTTGTTGTTTAGTAACTGTGTTTGTTCTGTGATGCCTGTCAGCCCTTTTTAAACAAGTACAATGATACATGAATATGGTAGTAAAATAGTACCATGGTGTATATCAAAGTACTGTACATTGCTATTCTTATCTAATACATTACTGTGCTATAGTACCACTTCAATACTTTTATTGTAATTAAAAAGTCCCTTTCCTTCATATTCCGGCTTTTTTCCTTGTCTTCCCCTCTCTCTTCCCTCTTTTTTTCTTTCTTCCCTCTCTCCTCTTTCTTTCCTCTCTCATTCATATCTTTTTTCTTTGTCTCTATCATGTCTTTTTCTTCTTTCTTCCCTGTCCTCCTTCCGGTGTTCCCTGTCCACCCTAAAACGGAAACCGTTAAAAAAATTTTTTAGTTATTGAATTAAAGCTAAAATAAAATATAAATATTAGATAAAATAAAATCAATACTTTAATTAGAGATGTTGCTTTGGAAATTGACAGATACTAAAATTTAAAAAACTGAAACTGAAATAAAACTATATAGAAATATATAAAAATAAAAGACTAATAAAAATGACAAAAGCACACAAAATATTCAAAATATTAATAAATACTAAAATAGTATGTCTTATGTCTTATCTTTCTATACGTTCTCTTTTCCTTCTCTTTTCCCTTTCTTCCCACTTTCATCTGTCTTCCTTCTCTTCTCCTTCTCTCTACTTCCCTTTCCTTCGTTCTACTCTTTTCCCTCTCTCATCCCTGTCTTTCTTTTAATTTTTCTAGCTTCTCTTTTCCTTCTCTCTTACCTCTTTTCTCTTCTTCCTTCACTTATCCGTTTTCATTGTCATTCTCTACCTTTTGTTTTCCTTCTCTCATCCCAGTCTTCCTTCTTTCCTCACTCTCATCCTTCTCGAGGTTCCATGCACTTAAAAATATACCTCATTCGTGGTGAACAGCGATACCAAATTTGTTTGTGTGAGACCCAAAGTACATGCCGTTCTCATGAATATTCAAATATTGTGTTGACTGTTTACAGTCAGATGGGCTCTTTATCTCTGGGTGGAAGTCATGTGGGCAGAAGCTGTCAGCAGGGGTTTGTGGGTAATGCTGGGCTGAGGAGATGCACTTGTGGTTGTTTAGTCTGCCGTTCATTTGCTCCGGCTGTAAGGTTGAGTTACATAAAGGGCTTTCAGAAAACGTTAAATGGAGGGGGGTTTGGAGAGGGTGAGCTTGTTTCATTCACTAAGGAGAATCCATTGAGCAGTTAACCAGGAAAAGACTAATCCTCCACAAACACCCCCCACTCCATAATTTCACGCTGAATTATATGAGATTTGTGTGTGTTTGTGCATGAGTGATGGTGTTTGTGGGTCTGTGTGATAATGTATATAATTGTCAATTCAGGAAAAAGGGGCAATCGCCCCAGATGTTATGCACCCCTTATCCTCCCCTATATACACCCTCACATGTTGTGTGCGTGTGTTTTTGTGTTTGTGTGTGGTTTGGGGATGTCAGTGTTATCATGTCAGTGCTCAAATGCTTCAGGATTGAGGGAGCAGGAAGCAAGATTAATTTGTTTTACTACCATGGATGTTTATTTGCTTGTTTGTTTGTTATATAAGATTAGGTATCTGCATGTTTTGAACACCATAGTAGAGGTAATACACTGATTATTGCAATTATACTAAATAGATTATTATAATTATTGACATACCTTTTTACTTATTTTTTTTTTATCTTAATCCCTTTTAATATTTTTTTGTTAAATATTTATTTATCTCTGCACTTTTGTTTTATTTCATAATTATATAAAATGATAATACTTTAGAATTTTTTTTATAATAAAATAAATAAATGTATTTAAAAATATAATTGAAAGATATTTTAATTTTATTAAAAATATATATATTTTAAATATATAATTTGCTTTTTGTTTTATTTCGTTTCATTTTGATTAATTTAATACTATTGTTTTATTCCTCTTGTGAATATAAAACAAATTCTATTCCATTTGAATGTTTATTTTACTCTATTTTACTTATTTTTCTCTACTTTGTTAAAACAAAAAAGCAGTGAGAGGTTTCAGCCCCTGATATTTTCAGTTCTAAATTACCTCACAAGGGTAAAACATCATTCAGCTTTTGTCTGGTTTTGATTACCTTACAAGTTAAGAGGCCCTTAAAAACACAAACCCAAATCAAAGCCCTCCTCTGTCTCTGTCAATCATGAGATCTTTAACAAATTATCCAACAACTCATTAGCATACAGTAACAAGCCTCATTTTCTGTAACAATAACAGTGTTTCTGTGTTAGCTTTGACTGATACTGTTTTTATTGTTCTTTGAACCTTTTTTTCTTCAGTGCTGAAGGTACAGCCTTGTTAAAAAAAATGTACAGCCATTTAATAATTTATGGGTGTTATTAAACATTAAAAGGCTTTCTTGCTTAATAAAAGATGTACATTTCAAATGCAGTGATCTTTCCATAGAGGCTAATATCAGTATTAGTGAGAGTACATTAACAGCGGTATATATTGTGTTTGATGTTTTCATAACATGCCAATGGAGGATTCCCATTGCCAGAATTTTTTGTCTTCCGAAAACATAAAAATAAATCATTGTATTTATGTATCTCTTCATTAATTTGTTTATCTATTCATTTCAATCTCTGGAATGTAAAAGGGATTCGTTCTGGTTATTAAAGCCACATATTCAGTTCATCTCTATGGATCTCTCTTCCACCTCCTCACAGCATTTTCTCCAGTTGCCTCGCTGATATCATCTCCTGCCTCCTCTACTGCTCTGTTGTCATGGTTTCCTCTTTTCAGAGTGGTTGAGAGGCAGTAAACTTAGTCAGACATTGATGTGAAGTGTGTGTGTTCAGATTCAGCAGCTGTGGTCAAACTCTCTTTGTTAGACTGAATCCGGCTGGTAGAACATGCGTCTCGTGGGATTATTCTCACTCACTGAGATGATCCCTCCTCCTGTCACTTCCTGTATATCTGCATCTCTTTTTGAAGTCCTGTTCTGTGTCATATTCAACACACACACACACGCACACACATACTTGTATATATGGTTTACGGGGACTCTCCATAGACGTAATGGTTTTTATACTGTACAAACTGTACATTCTATCCCCCTACACTACCCCTACCCCTAAAGCTACCCATCACAGAAAACTGTCTGCATTTTTTTAATTTAAAAAAAAAAAAAAACACCGTTTAGTATGTTTTTTACGCCATTTGGTTTACGAGGACACAGGAAGTGTCCTCATAAACCACGTTTAAGTTGTAATACCCATGTCATTATACACATTTGTGTCCTCATAAACCATGTATACAAGAACACGCACACAATTTGAATTTGAAAAATTTATTTATTTTTTATAATGTTGCACTGTGGTTGCTTGTGTGTTGCTAGGTTGTTGCTTACTGGCAGAAAAGAGCCCACCCTTAAAGGGATAGTCCACCAAAAAATATAAATCCTGAATCATTTACTCACCCTCATGTCGTTCAAAAACCTGTATGACTTAGCCTAATTTCTTCTGTAGAACCTAAAAGAAGATATTTTGAAAAATGTTGGTAACTAAACAGTTTTGGTTCCAATTGACTTCCATTTTATGGGCAAAAAATACAATGAAAGTCAGTGGAAACCAAAACTGTTTGATTATCAAAATTCTTCAAAATATCTTCTTTTGTGTTCAGCAGAAGAAAAAATGCATACTAACTATATTGTTTCTATGGTAGCCTATTTGTTATGAAAAACAGTTGCCTAAAGAAATTTAGTATAAAACAAGTGCACAAAAACTGCTATAGCTTAATAACAAAAATACTGTAATTATATTCCATAACTCAATACATTTAATGTTTACATTAATAATATAAAAAACTGGATGAATATGAATATCCCACATTTCTGCCACAATATCATAGTTTCAGTTAGTGTTACTACAGTAAATCATGGTAAATATGGGAACTTGTAGATTGAAAAGCCTTATAGCTGTATTGTTGTGGCTCAATGTTTCTCCTGTTTTCCGCGTCAGTGTTGGTGAGAATGTCAGCGCTAAATCATTAATCATTTGATTTGTGGTTTGTATGGGAGAACTCTGCACCGAACTGGAACGCTTCTCACTGGATCTCACAGCGCTGTTTAGTGGTCGTGTGTTTGAGACGATCAGAGAGGAAATGCATTCACTCCAAGCTCACACTGTGGTGTGTTTTGTAGTGATGTGTCATTCATGAACGATTCGTTCATTTTGAATGAATCTTTAATATGACTCGGAAACAACGAGTTGCCTCAGAGAGTGATTCATTCATTTTGACCGTGCATGCGCAACATCCCATAGGTTGTGTATAGGAAACAGAAATGATTAGTTCACCTCTCGCGTCTTCGTGTTCGAGTCGTTCGTTCATCAAGTCCCAGCCCCATAGGCAAGGCTATGCAAGTCTGTACCGGAAAAAGAAATGATTAGTTGACCTCTCAAGTCTTCGGGTTCGAGTCGTTCGTTCGTCATGTCACAGCCCCATAGGCTGAAGGCTGAATGCTGAATGCAGAAACAGAAATGATTAGTTCACCTCTTGAGTCTTCGGGTCCGAGTCCTTCGTTCTTTTTTCATATAACGTGACAACCGTATTGGATACAGAAATTAGTTAATTCACAACCTTCCTTACAAACAAGTGCATAGTTAGTTAGTTTTTTTTCTTTTTCTTTCTTTTTTTCTTTTTTTTTTAAGTTTAGTTTAGTTTAGTTTAGTTTAGTTTTTTGTTTTTTAGCTAGTATTATAATTCATTTTCCTGTGAAGACTGGACATATTGGTCTAATATTGTATAAAAAGATTGGTCAGAAGGGACATATGTTTATTGCACATATCTTTTGGTAATTATGATAATTCCTAAATATAATACAACAAACAGTCAATAGTAATATGAATGTAATGTTGTATTTGTTGCGAGACACTGAGCCGGGAAGCAGTCACGTGACAAAAGAACGAAGGACTCAGACCCGAAGACTCGAGAGATGAACATATTTCTTTTTCTGTATTCAGCCTATGGGGCTGTGACGGGATGAACGAATGACTCGAACCCGAAGACTCGAGAGGTGAACTAATTTCTGTTTCCGGTACTGCATGCATTGCATATGGGGCTGTCACGGCCCAGATCAGACACTGACGACCGAACTAACGACTCAGCCTCGAAGACACGAGAGGTGAACTAATCTTTCTGGGGAAACAGACGTGATAAATGTAAGGTGACAAAAGAGAGAACGACTCGGATCGGGAAGTGAGGTAAACTAACAGACTGCATAGCCTGAAGACCCTGCTAAGCAATTAATTAATAATTTCATAATTTGTCCTTCATGGCTGCATTAGCCTTTATTTCAAATATGATCAACGTTTTCGTAAGTAGTATGTGTTGGGGAATTTAACATGTAACATTTTGATTATATTCTGCTGAAATGAACGAAATTACTTGAAAAAAGATTCGTTCACTTTGCTGAATGAGATTCAAAGATTCGAGTCAGTAAAATGATCCGAACTTCCCACTACTAGTGTTGAGCCAAGCTGATAAATGTTCCGTGTGACGTATGGTGATTTAGCTCTGATTCGTTCCACTTTTGCCGCGTTTGCTCTTTAATGTTTCTCATACACAACAGTGCTTGTCAGTCAGGCAAATTGGTATTGGCACCAGTGTGATGGTCTGCAGCACGCAATGCACAGCATTATTTGCCTAGTGCATAAACATTATATTGAACACTTATCAAACTTTTGTTATAATTTTATTGAGAAAAAATATATTATTGTTATATTATTGATAATTATCGTTATTGTTTTATCGTTCAGCACTAGGGAGTGGGATTTGGATGAATATGTAAATATTACCGTATTGTTCTGAATATAAGATGACCCTGATTATAAGACGACCCCTCCTTTTCAAAATGTACCTTTTCAAAAAGGCTTTTTGAAGACCAAATCTTTTATTTTATAAAGGATTTTTTATAAAGAAAATGCTTTTATTTGAAAATAATTTTCATATTGCATATTTTTCATATTTCAGTTTTTTCTTTTTTTTTGTATTGAAAGTATGGCAAATACTGGTAAAATGTACCAACGATCACATTTAAAAATAAAATAAACACTTTTTGGCATACCATAAAAATAACCTGTAGCCCATCTGAATTATATAACAATTAGGCTATCCATCTCATAGTGAAAACAATGTAGCCTACCATAATTTTATTAACAGTAGAAATGAAATCTTGTAGTTTTGAAATCTGGGTACCGTCTTATGTTTTAAAATCATGTATGGGGGAAGTTTGGTCCTGTCAGCGAGGCACGCAAACATAATTAACGCGGCTCTTAGACGGTAAGCTTTTCTTTTAGTGTTAGCATTTTTAAGACTTCTAACATTACTCTCTGACACACCGTATTTTTTGGCCGTATTACGCATATTTGGCCTATTGTTGGCCACCTATTGTTGCAGGTGTATTATTGACATGTAAAAGTCTAGACCCTGAATATACGACAAACCCGTTTTTTCAGATGTATTTCTAAGAAAAAAACATTGTCTCATATTCAGAACAATACTGTAACTGTAAGGTTACACAACAAAAATAACAGCGGTAAGAAAACATCTGATCATAGTGACGTGGATATGTTTGCACGAGCTCAGCAATTTGACACTCCAGTCAAGTCAGGTTTATTTATATAACACTTTATACAATAGATTGCTTTAAAGCAGGCTGCTTTACAGTATTAAACATGACTTTCAATTAGAATTACAACTTCAATTTCTGCTATAAAGCAGTTCTTCAGTGTGTTCATGCTTTTACCCGACATCAGACGTCTGACCTTGACGGACTGAACAGGAGAAATGAACCGGAGAGATTTCCATGTCAAAGAAAGCGGGGCCACAGAGCCACACCTACCTATTATGTATAACCACAGACCAATGGTAGTTCAAAGGTGTTTACCAGACAAAGTGAACTTTTACTTAAAGTTCGCTTTGGCAAGCTCTTATGAACTCCTGGAATTAACTCCAAACTAAATTTAGTTTGGCCTGATTTTGTTCGAAATGACGTCACACCAGTTCGTTCTTTGATTTCGCTTGAAGTATATCGGGGTCTTTACACACGAGTTCTGTGTGCAGTAGTATCTCTGTATAGTGACTAAACATTTTCTAAATTAGCTTCCATATTGCTTCAGAAGACTTGGAATGTGGCACACAAATTGTATGGATCATACCCTTAACGATACCTTTACCTCCTATCCCCATTCACTTTCATTATATGGTGTTTAATTCATTATTCATAAACAATGAATGTTTTGGCCCTCTAAGACAGAGGGAGAGGAGAGAGACCATTACAGCAATGTCAGAGCTGTTCAGAGGTTAGTGGAGACAGTTACTCTTACATAATGCTGCACTGATTTGATAGCGGTGGAGCTTCCCTTGAGTCTCATGCTCAGGTCCTGTCCTGCTTTAAATGGGTTAGTGAGTGCAACAGATCCAGCACCTGTTTGGTTTCTGGAAACACATGAATCCATAGTTTCAACTGTTTAGCTTGATATCAGTCACCCCAAAAAAGAATTTGAGTCTATGCACAAAGATATGTACATAATCTTTACTGTACCTCAGAATAAATCTCTGAAATAAATCAATTTATTATGGCTTTTATACTTAATAACATCCTGCACTTTTTTTTCTCATTCATTCATGGATGTTGTTTTTTTTTTTTTTTTTTTTTTCCTAACGCAAAATCAAAATTCCGTTGACACTTTAATATCATCGCCACTATTAGGCTTGCACAATATTGAAGAAAAATGCAATATGCGATTAACTTGTTAAATAATGTGATATGAGATATGGAATATGATAATGGTTTAAGTGTGTAAAATCAATTTGAATTATATTTAAGTATGCTTAAAAATGGAAAATGCATACTGAGAACAACAAATCCCTGCCCATTTCATGCAATTTTAAATTAATGTCAGTGAAAATGATTCATGTAGTCCCAATGGAAATGGATTAAATAAAACATTTTATACTGTTGAATGCTCGAATCTGATTGATTGATCAACGTTCTAAGGTGTGTAATTATTTTCAGGGAAACGCATGGCTAAAGTAGTTCTAGGCAGGTCTTGACCGCATTACAGTTCCATATCAAACAGTTCCAAATGATTTCAGTTAATTCAAAAGGTCCTTACAGCCTATAACAGCAAAAGAAACAAAACCCACAACGACACCGACCAAGCAATAAAACATTTTAAAAAATGTAAATGGAAGTTAAAATAATTTTTGACTGAAAAGACAAAGTGGCTGTTGATTATTTGTGCAGTTGTGAAGTTCTTTATTTTAATTTAAAATTTTTAGGGATTATTATACTTTGTATGCATGATTAGATCTCTGAGCTCAGACAGCCCAGACTCATACACTCTGCCTTTTGGTTCTTTGTCCACCAAGGAGCTTGTATGTGCATGTGTATATTGTGTGTGTTGTCATGGCTGAAGACATACCCTGCCCTGCCCTTCCCAGCTGGTAACTGGGGACCTCTTAACTCTGCCCTCAGATTGTTAACCAATCAGAGCACAGCATCATAGACCACACACCACATGGCTCAGCCAATGGGACCTCCGGTCTGTTTTTACTCCACTGGGGAGTCGAGGCATGATTAAGCATTCAGGCCAGTCAAGAGGAAGAGAGGAGAAAGGAGGGATGGAGAGGTGGGGAGGATCTGAGAGCAGCAATGAGGAGTGCTCTCAATGCAGGGGTTCTCCTTGCTTCTCTTATCTCCTGAACCCGATCATTGGAAGCTTTATATAAATATTATGTAAACTTTCTGTTGACTGTAACAACTTACACCCTGAAGGCATTTTTAATGATTTTATGTCTAAGTGGCATACATAAACAAACAAACAAAAAAGGTACCCTCAAGTACATGGTCTCATTTGATAGAAAACCAAATGATAGAAAATAGATTTTGTTCATGTTGGAGGTTCTTATGTTACAACAGTGCTGAGAAAACCCCAGAAAAAGTGACATGCTCTCTCTCTCTCTCTCTCTCTCTCTCTCTATAGATATATATATATATATATATATATATAATTGATTTAAAAAAAAAAAAAAATTATACTTGACCTGATGACTATTAGAAAGTAGTGTTGACACGATACTGGAATTTCTAAATATGATACCTTGAAAAATATCAATATTTAATACTATTTTCGATATCTAAGGGGAATACTGCCATGTAGATATTTTTATTTATTTTCATAATTTTGGTAATTTTTTTGCAATATCTTACACATAGCACATGGAGGGCTTATTTGAAACTTTGACCTAAAGTAAACCATCAGTAATAAAATAACAACAAATTGCAAACGATAGCACAAATAAATACAATAGAATAAAGAGATAAATTAAATAAACATGGATTTAAGTTTTTCAGGTGGGTCTAACAGTAGTATTCGGGTAAGAAATGCTACAGAAATTAATGTAATTAAATGTAAAATAACACTATAGTCTTCAATGTAAAATTGCAGATTAATGCTTACAATTAAAGTTACAAAAGTTATTCAGTCAAGAGCAGCGAGTGATGTTCTTTTTGTCTTTTGTTCTTTGATTAACATGACAAACAGCAGGAGGTATTAGGCTGCTGTCACTTTAAGAGTGAATGCACAGATCTAATATACTTTTACACAACATGCGATTTCTTTTTCAACTATTTACATTCCAAAACTGACTGTATGTACCTGAGTACTTGCCAAGACGGGCATTTTGACATCATTTTGTGTGTATTTAACCTTTTAAGTGCAATAAGCCATGAAAAAGTGGCTCAATTTGGTACCTGTGAGCTGTTTGAGAGGTGGCTTTATGTGCGTGGCACTTATAAAGTTCAGTGGTGTGCTTGCTTTTGGTTTGAGTGCGAAACCTGTGGGAATGAGTAATATTATGTGCATTTCTGTATTTGATTGTGTTGTGAGTATTTGCTGCACGTGTTGTCAAGCTGATGAAGATGTTTTGTTAATTTCCTGGTGTTTTTTCTATTTGCATGGGTTTTCTTCAGTTGCAGGACGTTGAGCTTTGTGCTATGTGCAGCGCGTTTCTGTATTTGGTTGCATTGTGAGTCAAACTAATGAAGATGTTTTGTTAATTTCCTGGTGTTTTTTCTATTAGCATGTGCTTTCTTCAGTTGCAACACGTTGAGCTCTCTCGGCCACCACAGAAAATGAGTATTGGAATCGTTTCAGATATTTCAGTATCAATATAGAAATATCGATATTTTTGACAACACTATTAGAAAGTATTTATGAAGGGTCATAAAATCAAGTTTGGGCTTGTTCACAATCATGTAAACTGTATCTGGGCCAAATTTTGTGTTGATATCTCAAAGCAATCGAAAGTTATGGAATTTTGAGCGATAGCCTTTTTATCAAAACTCCAAAAACCTCTCCAAACAGTGTTTTACATGTAAACAACACAAAGCTGAAAAATATTTATTATTACCTAGAATAATAAGATCTTGGTTGATGAGCGATGATCTTCCAGTGCTGTTTCAGCTGTGCGTTCCTATTATGGCACACTGTAAACCAAGACCTGTCAATCTGAGCGACCAATCAAATTCAAGCACGCTCCAAATGTAGAACAGTGTCTGATTGGTCTCTACACATCGTCCCTACCCACCATACCCGAGATCCAGTTTCCATTGGCTGAACATTCAAATGACGTTGGAAAACACTGTTATGATTGCGACGCAATTGGATCCCTGAATGTCCTATAGCTTTAGTCAAGCAGCATTTCATGTCACTCTGTGAGTATTTTCTCAAGATCGCATCATGTTATGTTGTGTGTGGGTTCGTTTGAATCAAGACAACCTGCCTGAAATAAACGTGCGATTTACTATGGTTTAGTAATGTTTCACAAAGTTACAAAGTAGAATGTGTCGCAAAAGCCTCGTCTGTATACTGTTTACATGCGCGTTGGCAGTGACTTTTTACTGTTTTATGTCATTAAATTGTGATTAATTTGTGAGATGGGCCAAATTTAGTGACTATCGATTTAGTCATAAAATTGATGACCAGCCGATACCCATCTGTGGCCGATTGATCGGAATATCACTATCCCATACTTGTAATGAGAAGTGCTTATCAACAAAAGAGATGCTTTAAGGCCTTCATGTGGGTTTCTCACAAAGAAAAATTTGATGGTTTAACATTTCAAAATGAAGAAATTAGGACAGCCATAAATATTAGAATTGTAATTTTAGTTTTAATGTAAAATAAAGGTTTTTTTTTTTTTTTTTTTTTTTTTTTTTTTTTTAATTATTATTATTATATTATTATTTTTCTTAAAAAGGTCCTTTCTTCAGTGTTTTATTGAAAGTTTTATCCACCAAGTAAAAATCATAAATTTGATCGAGTAATATTGATGCTTGTCTAATGATCTGTCTTTGTCTTGACTCGGGTGAGTTCATATCAGACCACAGGCTCTGTTCTCTATGTTCTGTAGATTTTTCCAGACCAGGCTTATCTGCTTTGAAGACGACTGATCGATGTCAGAGATCCCCTATGGGACGATTATAGCCACACCCTCTCATGTTTAATCACTCCTTTCTTTGTGTTTGTGTTTCAGTGCTTGCATGGCAGAATTGGATTGATATTCATCAAACATTCTTATTCATCTCCTTCAAATTTTTCGTCTCCTTCTTATTCTTCTCCTTCTTATTCATCATCATCTTCTTCTTCTTCTTCTTCTTCTTCTTCTTCACCTTCTTACTGTTACTCATTATCTTCTGCTGCTCCTTCTTCATTTTCACTTTTACCTTCTCATTCTTTTTCTTCACCTTCTCATTCTTCTTCTTCTTCGACATCCTCTTCAACTTCTCATTCTTTTTCATTGCCACCTCATTCTTCTTCTTCTCATTCTTCACCTTCACCTTCTTCACCTTCACCTTGTCATTCTTTGTCTTCTTCTTCTTCATCATTGGTAAAGTAGCTCTGATGTGTTATTTTATTTATGCAGAAACAGAGCCTAAAACTTAAACTTCTTGACATTTACTCTCCTACTGCCTTGCGAGATCTGGTATTTCCTTTTGAAAATGCAAATCTAGTTTTTCTCCCACCTACTTTGAACATTTTAAGAATATATTTCTCCCTTTCTCTCTATCATGAACACATACACAAACAAACACTGTCTTTTCCTTGCTGTTACAGTTTAGTTATGTTTTAATCATGAGATGTACATATATAAATATAGTGGGGAACAATTTAATTTAGCATTGCTGTTGATTTTAAAGAGCTTTTGTGTGCATATACATCAACATTTCTGTCAGTAGGTTATGCCTTGTTTTTTGAGAGTGGAGTGATTGAACATTGAATGTTATCGGTTACACAGCTTGTGCTTCAACGAGCTTCAGGAAGCACAATCAACAGGGAGTTTTGAAGTTTCTGCAGTTTGATTGACTCTGCTCAAGGACGTCTGTGTGCAGGTCTCCATCCATCCACTGCTCCCTCATCACTCAGATTGCCAGAGATTGACTGACATGTCTGCGTTTGGGACAGAGCTGATATGAAACAAGATTGGCTAAGCAAAACTTATTCTTGTCAGTAATCTGTGGAGACGGAAATATGTATACAGGTGCCGTATGGACACTGATTTAAAATCTGTGTAAAGGCAATTTAGAGATTTGTTTCTAAACACATTTTTTGGGCAGGCCTGAAATCACGGCTTGATGAATCACTGGAGCCACTGAGCATTGCCCTTCCCCTAACACTATAATAACTAGAGTGCATTAGCAACAGTGATTCGCCCGCTCAGTCGCGAGTTACTGTCATTACCATAACCATGTCGTTGCTATAGCCTACAGTTTGCTAGCTAGCTATGCCTTTGTCACATAAATGCATATTACCTGGTTGTGATCATTTACAAAACAGCTCGGTCTCGGTTTGAAATCAAGAAGAGGTGGATTAATGCCATTTCCTGTTGCCAGCAGGTTGCGCTATGACCAACTGAATATTGGCATATAGATGTCTTTAGGCCAGGACTCTTATCACACATGTGAAGTTTGGGGCAGGTTGGACATTGTATGCCTGACTTACAAAAGCTTCCTGATTCATGGCGAAACATCAGACTTTGTCAGGCTGCCACGGACACGCCGTTCAACGAAAACTCAAGATCTTTGCAATTTAACATCGCTAAGGCCTTAAGATTAGGCTGACTAAATATGATGTTTATCTGATAAAATCTCTAGGAGGAGTTTGTTAAAGTACAACGTCTGTAAATGGCAAAACTATCTCACTTCCTGTTGGGTTTTCAGATTTTGCACCCACTGACTTTTTTGTAGGTATTGGGCTGTTACATGTGTCTACCAAATTTGATACTTGTATGTGAAACTTAGCGTGAAGGGCGCTCAATGGAAATTTTGTAGGTGGTGCTATTGAGCCATTTTGCCACACCTAATTCTGAAACCCATATCAGACGTAAATTTTCACCAATTTTGACGCGTGTGCAAAGTTTCAAGAGTTTTCAAGCATGTTTAGGCCCTCAAAAAATGCGATTCATTTCGGAGAAGAAGAATAATTGACTGAGCAATTACAATAGGGTCCTCACACCATCGGTGCTTGGGCCCTAATAAAATGGGAACGTGGAAAAATATGTTTTGTTCTATGTTATTTATTGATTAGCCTAACTTTATTTGGTTTATTAAGTTCGGTTATGCTAGTTACATAATTGCTAACTTGCATAAAAGGGAGAAAAAAAAGAAATACCATTCTGTTGCAGACTGAAAGGGGCGAGGTTGATTCTCGGGTAGCCGGTCAATGTCCTCTGAATTGGATTCTGGCTCTGCAGGCTCAAGCATGTATGGCTGTGAAAATCCAATAGGTTATAGCTGTATTTGACAGTTGAGAGAGGGGCAGCTTTCCCGCAAGTAGGTGTGGTTTCAGCGCCGACAGCGGACACGCCCCCAGCGTTTGAGAGCAGAGAATACTGCTTTTTTCCCCCCAATATTTAGCAGAGAATACTGCTTATTTTTTCAAGATTTTGATAAGTTATTTTATTTACTTAGCGGATTTCTTTTATCATTCAAATTTGGCTGGGTGGTTAACACATTTTTCTGTGGGGTTGACAAACTCAAAACACATATTTAATATTGCTTTACATGGACTTTAATGTGTGTTCTTCACCACATACAGCGAAAGAGAGACGATACAAACACAATCACTTTGCCTGCACAATCGAAAACACCTCTGCTCCAGATGCAATTCATGTTATTTAATGTGAGTACAGCTGCTGTCAGAAAGACACTCACAGCCATCATAACACACACTAAAACAACTCTGAATTTCCCCTGAGTGAACTGTGTGGAAATATATTCCCTCTTATTAGAATTGCAAACTATCCATTACACTGGGTTCACTGGATGATATTCTGAGGTTTTGGATGAAATTCATGACCGTATTAAATGCCGCATGTGGAAGAGCTGTCAGCCAGTGACCCCTTAATCATTATGTCAAATCAGTGCTGTTCACTGACTTGAAGTGTATCCTTCTAAATCAATATGGTTCCACTTTGCAAATTAAATGGCATCCAAAATGCTTGTTTTTTTGTGTTTTCTTGACCTAATGCTGCTTGAAATGTCTGTTTTTAAACCTGCCAGTATTTGAAGATGGTTAAAAAGACATCCGGGTCGTGACCTGTGTATCTTACATTATCAGGGGAGCTCTCCGAGGTCTGTCTGCAGTGACCGATCGGCATTGACAGATAACAGCACTGAGGAACATTGGTGAAAAGTGTTTCATGCAGGTGTTATGTAACATGCCCATTTGCTTTCCACTTCTCTTTTTCTCTTTTATTTTTTTTTCTTCCAGTTTTTTTGAGGAAGTACAAAAGAGAATAGTCAAGTCAAGCACTACAGGTTCTTCTAGTACTCCCATAAACACTCAGTTGAGGCTGTTCATTGGGTGAATTCAAGTTTTAACCTGCGTTGAAACTACTCCTTTGAGGAAGGATCAGCTCACCAAGTCACCCAGCCACTCATCTACATTGACTAAAATTGGGATTTGGTTTGGGTTTAGTGTTTTTGTTGCTGCCTTTTTTTTTTTTTTTTTTTTTGCTTTGTGTTTTTTGTTTGCTTGGGTTTTCTTTGTCGTGTTTTTCTTTGCTTTATGTTCTTTGTTTTGTTCTTGATTTGTTTGTTTTATTTGCTTTGCTTTGTGCTGTTTTACATTTTTGTTTTGCTTTTGTCACTTTATATCCATGGTAATGTAGCAAGAGAGCAGGAAGTCATGGGGAAAGAGGTTTTAATAAAATGTGACGTGACATGCTGAATTCAAACCAGATTTTCCCTACAAGTTGAGGTGTTTTTTTGTTTTTTTTTTCTACTGATAACCATTCTGATTTGACAAGCATTTAAAGTACCTCAACTTCTGAACAGTGTCTACTCTTTACTATTAGTTCTGTTAGATTTGTTTTAGGGTAACTAGAGTTTGCTCAGTTCTTGAAAGAGTTTTTCACCTCAGGCTGATGTCACAAGCTTAATATGTTAACTGACATTTTCCCCTTGATTGCCTGGTGTGTTTTGTACTCCTGTAATCAGGATAATTAAATCTCTCTAATTAAAAGCCCTCCAAACTCCAAGTTCCCCATGACATTGCATCACTCAGTGTAATTATGATGCTTGAAGCACTGCCGGTGCTGCAACAATATTGGTGTGAAGGTTTCAGATCTCATCACAAATCTATAATATTATGACTGTGACCTTTTGTCTCTGGTCTGCTTAAAACCGCTTTGTTCTCTGGTAACACACATCCATGGGGATGTCTGTACGTAACCTGGTCAGGTCTATGGATACACATTCAATGCATACTATATGAATTGAATCCGAGTGAGACAATAATGAAATTAGGAAAACAATTTACAAATTTACAATTGCATTAAAGACGCTTTTTGCACACAACACTGAACACTTTTTTTTGAGAAGGGTTCATTTTTATGAATCAGAATTGATTAGTGAATCTTTTTGAATCAATGAAAGAAATGTTAAAAAGTGCAAAAGCGGTGCTAACATTGCTCTAGAGTGGGGTTTCATAAGCCTGGGTAAAAAGCGGTGCTAACCCCCCTTCAAAATTACAAGTGTGAAACGTTCCTTTACCCGGGGTTAAAAGCGGTGTTTAGAAAGATGATAACACGGGGTTAAGCACAGTGTGTAAGAAAAAAGTTATAGCTATTGTTATAGTTATATATAGTTATGTGAATGGGACTTTACAGTATGTGTGGCGTGGTTTGGGAGTGTGGTGACCTGAAAAGGGAAGCCTTCAGACTGAATCTGAGCAGATGAAAGATGTGTATTGTGATTTAAAGATACGTTACTCACTTTGTTCTGCTCTGCGCTCTGTTGTCCTGCTCATGCCCAGTGGTGGACTCTCTGTGAATCTTGTTTGAGTAATTACTGAAGAGTCATGTCATCTGAATAATTAGGACATATGGGGGATGCAAGTAACTGTTGCCTTGGTGACAGTGTGAGGTGCATGCATGTGGCATTTACAAGACGTCACTTATCTTCTTTGGTGCAGGCCTGTTTCAGTAATCTCAGGAGCGCCCCGTCATTTATGTCTCTTTCTCGCTCTCTGTCTCTCTGCTTTGATCTATTCAGGGTGTTTTTATATTGAGGAGAAGCCCTTTATGTGCCATTTTGAGTAGTCAGGGCCTTTGAAAGGTTGAGTTTGGTTATCTCCAGGATGCTGTTCTTTTTGGGTGTTATTCTGTGTTTCTCATGGCTGAATATGAATTTGTTGAATAAACTGCAGAGAATTGTAAATGTCAAAGTTGACGAAGACCCAGTTTCCAGAAATACTTAGCAAACTGCTTTATTACATACTGTAAGTGCTACTTGATCTTTGCAGTCTTTCCAAGGTATCACTTATGTATCATATAATCATACAATGCTTTAGATTATTCATAAACTTTTTTTTTTTTTTTTTACTTTTTATCTCGGCAGAGAACAAAAAGGTTCCAGTAAACAATATTGATGCATTTCATTCAACTTTTGCTTTAAAAAAAAAAAGAAAAAAGAAAAAAAAAGTGGTATTAAGTGGTAGTTTGTGTAGCAGACAGTAGTATTATTTTACTTATTTTCTATCTTTATGTGCACTCAAGAATGATGTTTAGCACATTTATGTTAGTGATGCACCAAAGTAAATTTTTTTACAGAAATACCAAAACCAAAATTAGTTTTTTTAATAATCAGTTAATTATTCAAATTTAGTTGTATCAAATTGACCTGTATATAAAAAAAATTAATTGCACATAAGCCAATTTTTATATCAACTTTTTAATGATATAATTTGTTTTTACTCCATTTTTTTTTTTTTTTTTTTTTTTTTTTTTTTTTATAAATATAAACATTTAAAAAGTGGCTGTAATAACTTGTTTTCATGACAGATTTATTCAAACTATGGACATTGAATGGCTTTTCTGAGGTAAATGTAACGTTACGTGACTTAAGTCTTTCTGCATCACAGATTGAATGATTACATGAGACATTTCAGAAGGTTGTACTGTTTCTTTCAGCATACTTTCTGATGTTCTTTCATGTTTATTTCGTGCTATACTAATAGTAAAAACAGAGGAAGACATGATCAGTTCACATGCGCTTCAGTGATATTTTGTTGTTTAAATTTCGTAATAACATTGACAGAATTTGAAAGCTCAGACTGTTTTATATCAGAAGTAACAGTTTAAAGCACAAAATAAACACTGACACAGTCAAAACGTGCCATTAGAGAAGCACTAATTAAACGTCACTGTTTTAGTCAATGATTTTGTCCCTCAAAACTGTTTCAGTCGAAACTAAAAAATTAAGTACATGAATTGTAAAGTTTTTTCATTAAATTAGATTTTAATATAAAAGGAAACAGAATACTGACCTCCAGTGTATTTGAGTAACACTACATTCACCCTTGGCTCTTTCCACTCCTTTACTCTCATAGGGCTCAGGTGTTTAATGGTGCCGCCTGGAGTGCAGTAGAGACTCAAGCAGAGCAGAGACTCAAGGCTAACCTTTCAGATCTTCTCAAATCTCTCTGCATGAGGTTCAGCCTGCTCTGCTTATGTGCAAGCTAGCAAGAGCCAGGCAGGGTTGCCAAATGCATTAATATCACAAAACCTTTTTTTTTTTTTTTTTTTTTTTGTATAAATGGCTTTATTATTGTGGTAATACAGATCAGCAGATCACATGCACGGCGTCTTCATTTTGATTGCCCCCTGTTGGCTGGCTGCAGTATAGGTCATAATCCCCGCCCTCTACATGTAATCGAATTGGAAGCTAGCCAAACTAAATAAAATCCATTTACACTTCAAATATTTTTTTTCCAAAGATGGTTTCTGTCATTTTAGGGTAGTTCTTATGCTGATGTATGTTTAATTATTAGTTTGGTTTTAAAGCAAAAGTTAGGTTTTAGTTAGTTATTTGGTGCTATTTAAATAGGTTGTAATGTCATGTTGGTAAGGTTGCTAAGGGGTGGATGACTTTGTAAAGAACCACCCGTCTGCCCAATGAAACGGAATCCAAAGACATGGGCAAAGGTAAAATGCGTGTATGTCTTTTCAGCGCCCCTGTGAAGCTCACTTAATTTTTAGAATTTAGTTTTAATTTTACTTTAGATGCGCGCTTAATCTGACTTCAAATTCGAATGATTATTACCCTTAGATCGTGTTTCTAATTAGGAATTAATCTTTGGTTATGTATTAATTTAGATCTTTGATTATTCTGATTATCTTATATTTTCAATTATTCGTTCATTAGGGACTTGGTATTGCACAGGAAGTTACATCGGCCGATTATGTACTTCTCACGATCACAAATATGCCAGTTCTGATTCTTAGACAGAGGATGCAGAGTAAATATCTACTTTTAAGTCGGTTGCGCTCTGCTCACTCATAACAAGTTTTGTATATTTACGAAAACTGCAACTTATTAAGGCAGCAATATAAATGCATTATATAAAAGCAATATAAAAGCATTATAAATGTCTTCACTTTAGCTTTTGATCAATTTAATGCATCCTATACAGTATCTCACAGAAGTGAGAACACCCTTCACATTTTTGTAAATATTTTATTATATCTTTTCATGTGACAACACTGAAGAAATGACACTTTGCTACAATGTAAAGTAGTGAGTGTACAGCTTGTATAACAGTGTAAATTTGCTGTCCCCTCAATAAAACTCAACACACAGCCATTAATGTCTAAACCGCTGCCCACAAAAGTGAGTACACCCCTAAGTGAAAATGTCCAAATTGGGCCCAATTAGCCATTTTCTCTCCCCGGTGTCATGTGACTCGTTAGTGTTACAAGGTCTCAGGTGTGAATGGGGAGCAGGTGTGTTAAATTTGGTGTTATCGCTCTCACTCTCTCATACTGGTCACTGGAAGTTCAACATGGCACCTCATGGCAAAGAACTCTCTGAGGATCTGAAAAAAAGAGTTGTTGCTCTACATAAAGATGGCGTAGGCTATAAGAAGATTGCCAAGACCCTGAAACTGAGCTGCAGCACGGTGGCCAAGACCATACAGCGGTTTAACAGGACAGGTTCCATTCAGAACAGGCCTCGCCATGGTCAACCAAAGAAGTTGAGTGCACGTGCTCAGCGTCATATCCAGAGGTTGTGTTTGGGAAATAGACGTATGAGTGCTGCCAGCATTGCTGCAGAGGTTGAAGGGGTGGGGGGTCAG
This sequence comes from Mylopharyngodon piceus, assembly GCA_039654765.1. Classification (NCBI taxonomy): domain Eukaryota; kingdom Metazoa; phylum Chordata; class Actinopteri; order Cypriniformes; family Xenocyprididae; genus Mylopharyngodon; species Mylopharyngodon piceus. Next base: position 41,934,720 of record CM077443.1, on the reverse strand, counting down.
CCTATCAGTGCTCAGACCATACGCCGCACACTGCATCAAATTGGTCTGCATGGCTGTCGTCCCAGAAGGAAGCCTCTTCTAAAGATGATGCACAAGAAAGGCTGCAAACAGTTTGCTGAAGACAAGCAGACTAAGGACATGGTTTACTGGAACCATGTCCTGTGTTCTGATGAGACCAAGATAAACTTATTTGGTTCAGATGGTGTCAAGCATGTGTGGCGGCAACCAGGTGGGGAGTACAAAGACAAGTGTGTCTTGCCTACAGTCAAGCATGGTGGTGGGAGTGTCATGGTCTGGGGCTGCATGAGTGCTGCCGGCACTGGGGAGCTACAGTTCATTGAGGGAACCATGAATGCCAACATGTACTGTGACATACTGAAGCAGAACATGATCCTCTCCCTTTGGAGACTGGGCCGCAGGACCCCAAACACACCTCCAAGACGACCATTGACTTGCTAAAGAAGCTGAGGGTAAAGGTGATGGACTGGCCAAGCATGTCTCCATACCTAAACCCTACTGAGCATCTGTGGGGCGGCATCAAACGGAAGGTGGAGGAGCGTAAGGTCTTTAACATCCACCAGCTCCGTGATGTCGTCATGGAGGAATGGAAGAGGAATCCAGTGGCAACCTGTGAAGCTCTGGTGAACTCCATGCCCAAGAGGGTTAAGGCAGTGCTGGAAAATAATGGTGGCCACACAAAATATTGACACTTTGGGCCCAATTTGGACATTTTCACTTAGTGGTGTACTCACTTTTGTGGCCAGCGGTCAGCAAATTTACACTGTTATACAAGCTGTACACTCACTACTTTACATTGTAGCAAAGTGTCATTTCTTCAGTGTTGTCACATGAAAAGATATAATAAAATATTTACAAAAATGTGAGGGGTGTACTCACTTCTGTGAGATACTGTATCTAATTTTGAATTTTATTTTTATTGAATTTTTATTTTGAAAAAAAAAAAAAAAAAAAACATACTGACCCCAAACTTTTGAATGGTAGTGTAAGATCAATTCTGTCAAGTGGCCTGAAACACTCTTATACTCATTAATCTTTATTATTGTTCCCTGATTCAATGGAAAGACAATACGACTTAGAATGAAGGTATAAATAAATATGAAATGATGATGTGTCAGAGAGAAAGAGGTTGCTGCTGATTACTCTGTAGAAAATAGATGTCTGTTCTACTAAACAGCTTCTGGCTGCTCATATGAGATGCTTCCATGGAGAAGAATTCCAATTTAACGCTGAGATGGTGACACTGATTGGAATTTTCTCTGCCACTACAGCTGTGAAAATGTGTGTTGCAGGAGTGTGTCTTTTGGCCATTGGCACTGAGTATTCTCAATACAGTGTTTGTACTGATTACTAAAGTCGTAAATGTAATATTGATATTTGTGCTCTGTATGGTGAGGTGTGTGTGTGTGTGCTATGGTTTCATCTTTACAGAAAAGAACAGATGGCAAAACTGTCTGTCATAAGCCCAGCACCCCGCTTTTTTCTTTCAACCCCTACTCTCGCTTTGTTCCTCTTTTCATAGGCAAGCATCACTATTATGGTTTTTCATACTGAGTGTTATGGATTTTAACTTTTTTTTTTTTCTTGCAGTGTTGTGCTACGGACAGAGTTTTACTATCTGTTTATTTTTGTTTATTTTTTTTTGTTTTTTTTGTTTTTTTTTTCAGTAAAGATAAACACATATAACACACATACACTTAAATCACCATGCAGAGTTTTGTTTTGCTCCAAGTGATTGGATTTGAGATTTTCGCCTGGTGGAAAATGTAAAGATCTAGTTTTTATCTTCAGTCTATCATCTTCATACTGTTGTCCCTTCTCTTTTTCACATCATCCCTCTCTTTTTCTCATCTCCTACTCATTCTTTTCCTAATGACATCCCCAATGAGACACTGTGATCCCTCTTGTGCCCTCAATAACCCCTCACCAGATGAGACTCTCTGACTTGCACACACACACTGATACTAGTCTTGCCTTTTTCCACAGGGCTCAAAACAAGAAATGCAGAAAGACAGAGCGAATGAGAGAGGGTTGCCAAAGATTATGTAATCCTACTGAACAGTCATTTTTCTGCTCTCTCTTTTTTCTCCTTCTGAATATAATTTTCAAATTTAATATCAAAGTACTTTATTGACAGTTTTTTTTTTTTTGCATACAAAATAACAGGGATAGAAGTATCAGCTGTCAGAAAAGAAAAGAAAACAAAAGAAAACAAAACAAAACAAAACAAAACAACAGCTGCATCCCAATTCACATGCTACCCGTTTTAAGTATTCAAAATTAGAATTATTATGTCCCATAATATGTTAAAAAGAGTAGGCTATGGTCCAGATGGTCTATTATTTTCGGTGTAAATCAGAAGTGCAGATCCATGCTCACCATTTGGAGGATTCAAAACAAAAATGAAAAAGAACTGTTAAAATAAATCTACAAACATATTTTACAAACTTCTTTCTTCAACACAGTAATTATAGCATAAATTAATGTGGAGTGTGTATGAGGATGTTAACTGTGACAAGATGATTGCTAGGCCAGTTTACGGTGACAGGATGCACATAACTATGCAACATCGCAGTCCATTAAAAATGCAAATATGGTGTGGCATGTCCCAAAACTTGCATACTCTTCTGCTACACACTCGAAAGTATTTAAAAAAGAAGGAAAAAAAGAACTTTTTGGGCTAGGCTATAAGTAGGTGAATTGTGACAAAACAAAACACACACACACACAAAAAATAAATGCTAAATAAAAATACAAAATAAAATAAAAATACAAATTGAAAACACATTATAATAGTATAAGAGTACAAATAAATAAATAAAACATTAAGTGAGACACAAGAGGGCTTGTTCAGAAGGGAGCTCTGCATAAGGAGATTGTGAATTAGTTCAGCATGAAGAGGAAAAAGTGTGATCTCAGATCCCCTCTGAATTGTGTTGTGGGCTTTACAGCAATGGGACTAATCATCACTCTGCACTCAGCAAATTAGATTACAGCAGTTCTTCAAACACAGCAAAGCCCTGCTTCTGAGATCCATCTATCTGCAGCTCTGTTTAACACGCACATGCACAATACAAACAGCAGGAGCCCAACAGTGTGTTGGAGGTTGTATAATATATTTACTAAAAATTAATTACCTACGAAATGACTTAAGTTTGCCACTTTAACATGGGCGCAATCATCTTGTCTGAGCGGAGTCGACTGGGTCGACACACACGTGAGCCAGACACAGATCTCCTCAGTCTCTCCATCACAGAGGAGTAATGTGCCACCGCTCAACATCAGGCTCTAGTTCAGGTTCAGATGTATAAGCCCTCAGAGGAAACAGAAAACACTTACTTTGAGATGTTTAAAGCTGATGTATGGCAGTTATTATGTTAAAATATTTTCTAATGTGCAGACGTCTTTCCTTTACTCTATTCACTACAGTGTCTTCTTCATTTTTCATCTTTAAATATAGTATTACGTTCTTACACTTTTGATGAAATTTTGCTCATGGAGATATTTGTCTCTCTCATGCTGTCTCTTTCCCTTCCTCCAGAAGACATTTAACAATTAGTCCTTCTGATTACATTAGCAATCATCTTCCTGTCATAATGTCTGTCTTCAGCAGATATGATGGGTGCAGAGTGCATGTGTGTGCAGGATGGTAGTCAAAATGATTGAATTCATGACACTAGATTGGAAGATGTATAGTCTTTTGGAACATTTATTGTTAAATGAGGGTGTGTTTGGATTCTGTAATTGCTTGAAAGTTAAGATCCTGGGAAAAGGGATTTTGCTATTAGCTAACATTGTTTAGGAGTTTTGATAGGTCTGCAAGATTTTGATACGTCATGAACATTTTTGGTCCTTTTATAGCAAAGAAAGACTAGATTAAATACACACTACCGTTTAAAAGTTTGGGTTCAGTAAGATTTTTTTTTTTTTTTTTTTTTTTAAAGAAATTCTTACTTTTAATCAGCAAGGACGTATTAAATTGATCAAAGTGTCAGATCAAATTGATCATATTCTTAAAAAATAATTAAATAAATAAATAAATAACTATCTTACTGACCCCAAACATTTGAACAATAGTGCTTCTGCTAAAATTTTCTCATGCCAGCTTTTACGAGTATATTGATTAGCCTCAACTATAACAGTCATGGAAAAAACACAAAACCATGTCCCTGGTTTACCATTGTCTATGTGATTTTATAGAAAATTCTTTATCTGTGCAATAATTTCAGTTCAACTTCTAATATTTTCATATATGGCTTGATGTCTACACTGCCTTTCTTCTAAAACAGTTCAAATTCGGTCAAAGTGAACTTGTCTTTGACTACTAAATATGCAGTGTTGAAATGAGATTTTCAGCTGTCAGCAGCATTTATGAGTTCAGTCAGGCTTATTTTCTTGGCAGCTTTGGGGATGACCAGGTGCCTGTTGGTGAAAGATTTCTACTGGGGTCTATTCTATTTTAGGTGCTAGTATGCTAATTCAACTCTGGTCTGGCTGGAGTCAGACTTTGATTGTTGGCAAGTCTTGTGTACATTGTAGCCTATACTGCCCAAGGACTGTCCACTTAGACAGGAATTGAATCTGAAATCCATACTACCACAGCAGACTGGGGTGCAACAAAGTGGTGTCTCATTCAGATGATGATATAGCAGTCTTTCTGAGTGTTGTATAGAGACAACAATAAACAAATTAAGACAAGATGCATTAGCCTTTCATCAGAAAGTAATACGTACTGGTGTTTTCATTGCCATTTCAGTGTTCAGTGTGTATCACTCTGTGTGAATGGATTTGTGGGTGTGCCATCTGACGCCAAAGCTAATTCTGTCCCAGTTTGTTGACAGTAATTTCAGACCATCATGCCTTTATCTTACTCATGTTTTCTCCACAGAAAATCTTCTTACTGCTTTTCATGAATTTGTACCTGAAATGTGTTAGTAGCAATCAAATGGTTACATTTGATGGAAAGGAACAAAAAGCACATATAAAGTATAAAACTTGAAAAATATGTTTAGTATTAAAAGGTTGTAGTTTGTAGGTTTTGATCAGGTGTCAGAAGTCACTTACACTGGTGTTCCACAAATAATTTTTAACAGCTGCATAGAGTAATTTTCACTTGCAAAGTAAAGAGCCCTGAATTAGCCATCAAGTGGTAATAGATGCTCAAAATCAATTTAATAAGGAACTATTTTTAGACACCAACACACTATGGCCTATTTAAATACTTGTTTTGCAAATGTAGTATCTTTTTCTCCCATAATTAGATGTCAGGACACATGATGAGGTTTATTTACTCTCCATTCCAGTTTACAGCAGTTTAAAGTATATATGTTAGTATGACGTGCGGTTTCTTGGGATGTTTCCGGTGTTTCTGCTGTATGTTCATTATAGCTGGCATTTTTAAATCCACTTGCATGCCTATAACTAGAGCTTTCTTTATATTCAGGAGCTGCTCATTCTCATTCAACCAGTGACTGCATTGAAGAATCTCAAGTTGTCATGGCAGACTAGGCACTTGCCATGGGGACAAGCTGTTGATTGACAGTGACGGGGCTAAAGGGTAGCTGGCTGTCCATCAGGAGGGATCCGTGTGCCTTTGTTTGTTCGTGCAGTGTGTGTTGGTGTAAATGAAATTGATGGGAGCTGATGAGGGAATACGGAAGTGTATGTACAAATACTGGGTCATTAGAAGTTCTATCCATGTAATCATGAACATCATAACTACCAATAGATAGTGTGGAAAGGTTCTTCAATCCTTGTCCTTTATACTTTACAATAGTTCAATTGGTTAACATTAGTTAATGCATTTATGTATCAACTAACAATGAACAATACTTATACTGCATTTATTAATCTAGGTTAATGTTAATTTCTATATTTACTAATACATTTATTAACATGTCAATTTGTATAAATGAACATTTAATTAATGTATGATGAACAAACATGAATTAACAATAAACGATAGCATAAAAAAATAGCATTAACCTAGATCAATAAATGCTGTAAAATGGTTGTACATTCATTGTTTGTTTATGATACCTAATACATGAGCTAATGTTAATGAACCTATTTTATAAAGCGTTTCTGAGAAAACTGACAGTGGAAGAAGACAGTTTATGTCCACTATAGGTCACTTGTGAATACACTTAATGTGTACTTGTGTTTTATGAATTGCATTCTAATACAAAAAGATTTGTTTTTTTTTTCGAAAGAATGTCATATTCAGGATGCATTAAATTTATGTCAAAATTTATGTTAAATAAACCACTTGAAAATGAATTTGGCTCAATCAACTTAAAACTTTACACAACTTTAAACAACTTTAAACATGTTAAAAATACAAATAAAAAAAGAAAGTAAACAGTGTATTTATATACTGTATTGTGTGGAAAAAAAATACCAGAGAAAAGTGTCATGCTAGCATATTTCGCTCGTGATGGAGTGATCTTGCAGTGGAGTGTTGTTGGAGCAAGACAAAACAATGACAGTCTAAAAGAAAAAGGACTGCAAAAAAAAAAAAAAAAATCATTTTGATTCAGAAATCAGACTCGTTTAAAGAACCAACTTGAAAAAGTCACTTTGACTTGTGAGCAAGTTTTAGCCAACACAAAAGCATTAAAACATTTCCTTGATTGTGGTAACCATTCATTTATAATGCATGGCCTCTTACGGCTTATTGCTTTAAAAGCAGATTATTTTGTGAGGTCTCTGAAAGAGAACAGTGTGACAGTAAGCAGATATGTGTGTTTAATTTCATTAATATCATTAAAGGCTCATGCAGTAATCTTTGTTGATGTGGTGTGTTTTAACAGGGCTGTGCGGTGGTAAGAAAGCTCTTTCATACACAAAGACTGGATTGCTGACCTTTCCAACCAGCTGTTATTATGGAAAGCAGGACAGTAAACTACTATTACAGGCTTTTTGGCGTTTACGCCTGATCACTTCTACTTGTCTGTTGGAAAATGGCTTAAAATCAAATTTTACAGATACTCTTCAGACCACTCAAGAAACAGGAGCTGCACTCTACATTACTTCCAAGACATTACAGATGTTGCCTAGAAATCTGTGGATTTTTGTAGCACCTTTTACTTTTAGTGGACAGTTAAAACTAAAACAGTTGCATCCACAGAATAGCAGCTACCAAGAACACCATAACAACTAAGTTTTTGCTGTGGTATTGAAATTTGCCACATACAGTACATGCTGTAAAGTTTCAAGAGTGACAACTGCATTTACTATAAATGAATCCCCTAAACTTTCGTTCCGTGTGTACACAGCATGATCTTGCGTGCTTGGTAACCACTATTTTGCCCAAAGTAATATAGCGACAATAGACTCATGTTGTGCAATTTTAACTAAAGTACTGCCGACATAGGTGTTGTATATATGCTTGGAAGGCTGCTTCACAGAGCATGCTCTTACAGTGTTGCCATGTCCTCTTATTATAAGCGTTTTTGGGCTTGGCTCATAAAAGAAGTTAATGACTGACCTGAGTAGTGTTGTCAAAAGTACCGACCGCTATACCAAGTCGGTACTGAAATTTTAAAAATATGATGCTTTGAGCGCTGTTGAGTGGATTCGTAAACACCTCTGATTGGCCTTTGTGTTCAGGCGCTCATCAGATATGTCTGTGATTGGCTACAATGATCAATGCTTCAAAAACTTAAACTTAACTTGTAAATAGACATCAGTGACACTCTTCACGGAGAGCTTATACAGATACACATGGCAAACGCTCCCACTTTCAAAACGCTTTCAAATTCAAACACTTCCGTATGCTTTTAAATGCTCCCGTGCTTTGATCATTGTAGCCAATTGCAAACATATCTGATGAGCGCATGAACACAAAGGCCAATCAGAGGTCTGCTCAACAGCACTCAAAGCATCACATTTTTAAAATTTCAGTACCGACTTGGTATCACGGTCAGTACTTTTGACTACACTAGACCTGAGTGTGTACAGAACGGGGTTAAGCACTAAAAGGCGAATTTAGCTGCAGTGTGTACGTGGCTGTGAAGATGGAACTTTGCAGCACCCCTCTTGGGTGTGGTAAGAGTCTGAGATGTAAAAATGAAGATGGCTCAGCTCGTAACTCCACTGCCGTGCAAAGTTGTTGTTTATTTCCAGTAAGGAGAAAATAAACAAATCCAGCAGTGCAAGTCTATTTACAGTGAATACTATTTACAAAAACAAACAAAAAATACTGCCACCTTAAACAAAACAAAAATACACAATATAAACAATAAACAATAAACACAATATAATCAATAAATGCACATATACATTCACGTCATACAATAGTTTCATTGGTTTCTGGTTGGCATCATCCCCGGGAAGCGTGGTAATGGCGCTATTAAGTATTACAACAAACAATGTTCGGGTTTGCTGCTACCTTCCCAGAAACCGCACATCACATAAAACAGGTAAGACAAACAAAACAACCAGTAATATGTAAATGTATGCGTGTGTGCAATCGTGTGAGTTATGGCAGGGAGATGGATGGGTGGATGATTGCTATTGAGGGAAATTTGGAATGTAAGCAGGTGTATTGTGTGTGACCAGTGCCATTCAGCCCTCAGAGCTATAGGTCCCCACTTCACAGTGGCCATTGGAATTGAGAATTGTTAAATTTCACTGGTACCTAAAATTTTGGTATCGAAATAATCCTACTCATTAGAATTTACATGGGTCAAAAACAATGAAAACAATGCAAAAAAATTCATAGTGAAAAACATGTCTCTAATGTTTTCCTGCCTAATTTGCTGTCAGTAACTAAATATGAACCACTCTTCATATGTGTCTCAGCCTCTTGTTTACCTTGAATTGTATTTCCATATATTTGAATAAAACATTTTCAAAGGTTCCTACTTATTATATCCCCCATATATGTGTGTGCATGTGTTGTTCCTCTGATACGATGAGGTCTGGTTGGTACTGTGTTCAGTGTACCATGTAAGGTTTAGGATAGCGTCCACATGGCTTTCTTCTTCGAGGCTGTATGTGTCTTGCGATCAATCATTTCACCCCACGGTAAGACGGATAAAGTGTGAATGTGACTCTGTGTGTGTGTTCAGTACTGTGTTTTTTACATGTCTGAATATGGGCACTTGCATCCATTTGACTCCATATAATAAGAGTATTTACTTTTGTAGACTCAATGTCCCATGTTGTTTAGGTTAAATGCTTTAACTGTTTGCCCACACACTATGTGGGATCTTTGTAAATCTCTTTACAACATCCCTCATACCATCAGATTTATATTGGATTTTTCTTCCCTATGGATTTGTACCTACAGAAACCAGTTGCTAAAATCCCATAATGCAGTCAGTATATGTATTGGTGTTTATTTATATCTAGAGGTATTTGTGCTTTTTTCTTTTGGGAACTATACCTAATATCAGAGGAATGCTGAGACACACCACAAGGAAATTATTTAAAGTATATGTATGTATTTCTTTATTTCTTTATTTTTTAATTTATGTTTTTATTTATTTTTATTTCTTATTTTATTTTTAGAATTTGTAATAATTTTTTTTTTTTAAGAATTGTATTTTTTAGAATTTGTATTTATTTATTTTTTATTTTTTATATTGATTTATTGCTTTTAGAATTTATTTATTCATGTTTGTTTATTTATTTATATTTATTATTCAATTTATTTATTTTAGGACGATTAAGTTTTTTTTTTTTTGCACCGTGACATCATTTTGATGACAATTAACTCAATGATATCAGACATTTTACTTCTGAGATTTTTTTTTTTTCATTATTATGTTCTCTACATTTTCATTATTAAGTAATTTAATTTTTTTTTACTGTATTTCAGTTAATAAAAGCTGTAATAGAATTCTGTTTTTCCTTCTAAGAATTGTGAGATATAAACTCAAAATTAACTATTTTTATTCTTTTATTCCATGGCTTCCATAGACTGCTAGTGCCGAACTGATAATTTTCTGCCACCAGATAGGCTCCACCCACAAAAACATCATTGCTGTTTGCAAACACAAAATAGGTCTATATAAAATATGAAGCAAGCAAGATGGCGGTAACATTGGGGCTGTGAGTGCACATCACACAAGATATGTAGCAGCAGTGAATGGTGAAGTGATTGGCTGTGGACAGCGCAGGTCAGTTTGACCCCGTGTGAATGTGCTGTAGGCAGAGAGGATGTGAGAGCCTGTTGACCCACATTCAACCCATTTCCTGCTCAGCATTTAAACAGAGCAGTTATTTCCTCTTATGACCAGCCCCTCTATTAATGTCTAAAACATGCTCACACACATAGACATAAACCAATTAGAATATATATCCAACTAAAGATTTGTTTTTTTATAGTATTAACATGAAAGACGAGTTGAAATAAATAAAACAAACATTAATTTTACGATGCCTTATGGTATTTGCTTTGTTACTTCCCTGAGTTATTGAAAAACAGACAGTGTCACTTTGATATGACACACAATGTGTGTGTTTTCAAGTGAAAGGAACATGCCATTGTGACCAAGTTGAGTTACTATTGGTCTGTTCCTCTGTTGGTTGTGATTGGTCTGTTCTTCTGTTAGTTATGATTGGTCGTCACAGTAACAACCTTAGGGAATGCCATGGTGACAGACGGGCTGGCCCCGCCCCTCTGGGTTGAGTTGTCAAGCAGGTTTTTGTTTATGTGCCAGTCTCTGGCCATGTGGGAGTGTGTCTTGACACAAACACACTGCATTTTCCATTTTAATGAAGACAAGTCTCCTGTGAATACTGCTGAACTCATAAACACTTTAACAGGAGATTTTTGGTCCTCTATATGGGCCCCCTTTGTGTTCTGTAAGTTCAGTTTAAGAGGGAATATTTTGGGATATTTTCAATGTAGTTTCTGTGAAATGTCATAACAATAAAAATGTTATAGGCTATGTTTAAAATTTATCTAAAAAATTTATGTAGAATGTTGTTTAAATATTATTTCATGCTGTAACTGCTATGTATGTATGTCCCTTATGAACTGCATATGTGAATATTATGTAGACATACTGTTTACATCAAATTCATGCTTTAATAGTAGACAAACTATTGCAAGTTTCATCAGTCCAGTCTGTGACTTGCAACATAAACGTTTCCGTTTAGCTTCAAAGGGCATTTTCATCGACTGTATTCTATAAAAATGAAGACTATATTTTTTGCATTCCGATTCTGACATCCAAAGGCACAACAAAACATTTTTCTCTTATTCTGTGGATTTTGCCCATTTTCCTCCACTTGTTACCGCTATTTTTGACTTGTTATCATTCTTGTTATCATTCTCTCTCTCCACGAAATGCGAAATACTTCTAGAAAACAAAACTAGAAGTATTTCGCATTTCGTGGAGAGAGAGAATGATTGAGTACAGAAAGGCCCTAAAATCTGCTAGATCTGCCTATTTTTCAAAACTTTTAGAAGAAAATAAACACAACCCTAGGTATTTATTTGATACAGTGGCTAAATTAACAAGAAATAAAGCTTCAACTTCTGATGTTTCCAAAGAGCACAGCAGTAATGACTTTATGAACTTCTTTACTTGCAAGATTGATAATATTAGAGAAAAAATTATAACCATGCAACCGTCTACTACAGTATCGCGTCAGATAGTGCATTGTAGTGTCCCTGAGGAAAAATTCAATTCATTTACTGCTTTAGGAGAGGAAGAATTGTCTAAACTTGTTAAATCATCAAAATCAACAACATGTATGTTAGACCCTATACCGACTAAGCTATTGAAAGAAATGCTTCCAGAGGTTATAGATCCTCTTCTTAATATCGTCAATTCATCTTTATCACTAGGACACGTACCAAAAACTTTTAAGCTGGCTATTATTAAACCTCTTATTAAAAAACCACAACTTGATCCTAGAGAATTAGTCAATTACAGGCCGATCTCAAATCTCACTTTTCTGTCAAAAATACTAGAAAAGGCAGTATCATCACAACTATGTTCCTTTTTAGAAAGAAATAGTATCTGTGAGGATTTCCAGTCAGGATTTAGACCGTACCATAGTACTGAGACTGCTCTCATTAGAGTTACTAATGATTTGCTCTTATCATCAGATCGTGGTTGTATCTCTCTATTAGTGTTACTGGATCTTAGTGCTGCATTTGACACTATTGATCACAATATTCTTTTAAATAGACTCGAAAATTATGTTGGCATTAGTGGAATTGCATTGTCATGGTTCAAATCATACTTATCTGACCGTTATCAGTTTGTAGTAGTAAACGAAGAGATGTCATATCGATCACAAATTCAATATGTACCGCAAGGCTCAGTACTAGGACCGTTGCTGTTCACTCTGTACATGCTACCCTTGGGAGATATCATTAGGAAGCATGGCGTTAGTTTTCACTGTTACGCTGATGATACTCAGCTCTATATTTCTTCGCGCCCTGACGAAACTTACCAATTCACAAAATTAACGGAATGCATAGCTGATATAAAAAATTGGATGACCAGTAATTTCCTACTACTAAATTCAGAAAAAACAGAGATTCTAATTTTTGGACCAAAAACTTCTTCACGTAATAACCTAGAATACTGTCTAACACTTGATGGCTGCTCTGTTAAGTCTTCGTCGTCAGTTAGGAACCTGGGTGTGCTCTTTGATACCAATCTTTCATTTGAAGGCCATGTTACTAGCATCTGTAAAACCGCATTCTTCCATCTTAAAAATATATCTAAACTACGACATATGCTCTCAATGAAAAATGCAGAACAGTTAGTTCATGCGTTCATGACCTCAAGGCTAGATTACTGTAACGCTTTACTGGGTGGTTGTTCTGCTCGCCTGATAAATAAACTACAGCTCGTACAAAATGCAGCAGCTAGAGTTCTTACTAGAACTAGGAAGTATGACCATATTAGCCCGGTTCTGTCAACACTGCATTGGCTTCCTGTTAAACATTGTATAGATTTTAAAATCTTGCTAATTACTTACAAAGCACTAAATGGTTTAGCTCCCCAGTACCTGAGCGAGCTCCTAATTCATTATAGTCCTTCACGTCTATTGCGATCTCAGAATTCAGGCCAGCTGATAATACCTAGAATATCAAAATCAACCACAGGCGGTAGATCCTTCTCCTATTTGGCACCTAAACTCTGGAACAATCTTCCTAGCATTGTTCGGGAAGCAGACACACTCTGTCAGTTTAAATCTAGACTAAAAACGCATTTCTTTAACCTGGCATACACATAACACATTACCAATTTATATTTTCAAATCCGTTAAAGGATTATTAGGCTGCATAAATTAGGTCAGCCGGAACCGGGAACACTTCCTATAACACCTGATGTACTCGTTACATCAGAAGAAGAATGGCATCTACGCTAATATTAGTCTTTCTGGTTATCCCGAGGTTCACCGTAGTCAACCGGATCCGGGCCGTATCCAGGTGAGACCAAGGACCTGCGCCTTGACACGACCACAACGCAGCCCTGAAGTATCAGCAGAGATTGAGTCAACTAGATCATCCACTGTGAGGGCCTCATCGACACGACAGCCACGACACAGTTCCTCAACAACCGTCCATACCGGCGTGATGAATACGATCCTCAATTGGATGGAACTGGAATAAATACTTTGAATGTTGCGATCCTACTGGACTTACGATGGCAACCTGAATCGTAACAAAGCACTGTTGGCCAGAGGAGAACTGGCCCCCCGACTAAGCCTGGTTTCTCCCAAGGTTTTTTTCTCCATTTAAACACCTATTTGCCACTTGTCTGCCACCTGATGTCACCTGATGGAGTTTGGGTTCCTTGCCGCTGTCGCCTTTGGCTTGCTTAGTTGGGGACACTTGACATTTGACTTGACATTTGATATTCAACAGTGCTTTGATCTGCCTGCATTGACACTATTCTTTAAGAGCTGCTGTGCAGCCAAATAATGTACCAGTTATCAATGTAAAGCTGCTTTGACACAATCTACATTGTAAAAAGCGCTATATAAATAAAGGTGACATGACATGACATGACAGATAGATGTTTTAGCATTTTGTTAGATGTTACTAGCATTTTTAGCATGAAGATAGCATATTTTAATACATTGCTAGCATGTTTTACCATACAGTGATACAGTATTACTAGGCGTCGTTAGCATGTTTTAGCATGTACTATGTAGATTTGTCACTATCACTTATGTCACCTCACGTTGCAAACTTGCAATAAAAATAAATTATATCCAGGTTTTGTTGTTGTTGTTGTTGTTGTTGTTGTTGTTGCTTCAAAACACTGTTAGCTTGAAAGCTCCTTAACAATCGAAGGCTAGCAGTGTTTAAATGCAGTATTGTAAACGGTGTGATAATGACATATGTTTTAAATGTAATTTAAATGCATTTCCCATTCAAGTTAGAATAACTTGGTACTGTTAATTCTGTTGTGAAGTTACAATTTTAGTCTAACATTTTGTAAAACAATTAATTGTGTAAACCAAATAATCAAAAAAAGGTGTGCATTAGTTAGCCGTTCAAAATTGCTTCTCTGCTTGTTTCTGCTTGGGATCTTTGATATTGGCAGAGCTTTGATAAATCACTTTCCCACCCACTGCATGGTCAGCCACAGCAACCTGTGTAATGGTGCATTACAACATCTGAAAAATGCCCACTCATTTCCCACTAACCCCTTCCCATCTTGTTCTACAGAGCCTGTCAGTTGTACCCAGAAAACACCCTCCATGTTCTGCACAGACAACTAATTGCCCCATTTGTGAATTGATTTTCCCAATCATGTAAACAGTGGCACTTTCAACATCGGTAATGTTTGTTTGAGCAGCCCAACATGGCGACATTAACCAGTGGTGTGAGATTGAGGCGGAGACTACCTGTTTTCCGACAATGGAAACCCTGTTGTCAAACAATCATTATTATTTTTGCAGTTCCGATTGGTGCCACTAGTGAAGCAGAAATCACGCTTGACCTTTAAAGTTGGCATGAAATGAATTTTCTAAATGCATGTTATAGATCTTATTGTAAACAATTCATCCATGCACGTTTCATGTTTTAAAAAATGTTTTGACCATGTAATGTTTTATCAAAATGGCATAACTGGATCTACCGGTAAAATGACAGAGTGGTGACATATGCAGGACATCTCCAATCATTTAGTCCACTTAAACTCTGCCCTTGCAAACTCAATGTTGATCTGCCTCCACTTTTGAGTGCAACGTCCACGTCATAATCCAATCAACAACTGATGCATAAAACCAAGTCCCCACCCTACATCTTGGATGTACGTTCCAATGCGGAAGAAAGATAGTAGATAGTAGTTGTTGTAGCTCTACTTTACACCTCTTCTGTTTTTCCCCACAGACTTTAACTACAACACTGATGGCTATGAAGGAGATACTGCAGAGGATAGGAAGTCTCAGGATGGCTCAGAGACCATGCCCTTCATAGACGAGTCGCCCACCATGTCCCCTCACCTCTGCGCAAGGGGACAGGATGGAGAGGCCGTCTCACCCACGCCACCTGACGGGCTGCTACCTGGGGTATGACTGTATGTTTGACACTGTGTGTGTATGTGTGTTTAGGATTAGAAGAAACAGCCGTTAAACAGTCGGTTAAAAGTATGCTGCTAACACGCTGCCAAAAACCTCTTTGGCGTCTTAAGCTGGCTTACTGGTGTTATTGTAAACATACTTAATGCTAGTTAGTGAAATGTATGTTATTTCTATTCATATATTGGATTAAACACATTCCGCCGCTTAAATCTGTCTGTCCAACACACTCTCATGGCAATTCATAACTATTTTACATTTTGGATTGTGCGATCTCATTCATGCATTTCCATATGATCTGCTTACACTCCAGTAATGGTTATATTTAGGGGTGGACCTTCATGCTGTTTGGTCTTCAGTTTGGTCTGTTTATATGTGCAGAGGAGCTTTGTATGTGTTCGTGTTCAGCTGTAATGACTGCAGTTTTTATTAATGCTCTTAATGTGAGTTCATCCAAAAATGTACACTACCATTCAAAAGTTTGAGGTCTGTAAGTTTTTTTTTTTTTTTTTTTTTTTTTTTTTTTTTAATTTTTGTTTTTGAAGGAAGACTCCTATGGCGATCAAGGCTGTGTTTATTTGATCAAAAATAAAGGAAATAATATTGTGATATTGTGAAATATTATTACAATTTTTTCTTTTAATGTTTTAAAATGTAACTTATTCCTTTGATGCCAAAGCTGAATTTTCAGCATCCATTACTCCAGTCTTCAGTGTCACATGATCCTTCAGAAATCATTCTCATACTGCATGCTGGTTTGGTGCTCAAAAAACATTTCTTAATATTATCCATGTTGAAAAGTTGATGTTAACCCCCTCATTGCTGAGAAATATAATGTAGCAATTCAGTAGCAAAGCTATTTTATTATTAAAAGTCGTAGAGTAGTGCTGATACGTTTCTGTGCTCCTGAATGTTTCTGTGTATGCACAGCGTGATCTCTGTGAGCAAGTTAGGTGTGTGTGTGTGCTTCAGTGAAAGCAGCACATTAATATAGATCAGTGTTTAAACTGACTGGAACTACCTGCGCATTAAATGGTTTTAATGCACACCTTACAGCCAACATAAATACTGAATAAAAGTTCGAATTTCTTTTATTAAAAAAAAAAAAAAACTTACTGACTGCAAACTTTTGAATGGTAGTGTAAATTCTGTTATCATTTAGTCATCATTATTTTATTAAAAAGAGAGACTGAGACCTTCTTCACAATATCTTTTTTTGTGTGTGTGTTCGACGGAAGAAAGAAAGTCATACAGGTTTGGAATGACAAAAGGATAACTAAATGATTATAGGATGTTCATTTTGGGTGAACTATCGCTTTAAGACTGTTGAAGTGTATGTAGTGTTTATGAGATGACGTCATACACAGAGGACATGAAGATTTTAAAAACACTGTTTTTAGGTTTAGCTTTATAGCATTGCACAGACATGCTGTATAAATGTTTGGGATCTGTTGTTGTTTCTGCAATATATTCTGTTAAGATTTTAATGGCTGTTACAGAGAGCAGCGTTATACTGTTCACATTTAATAACACTGATCCTGCACAAAACATGAGATTTAGGTGGGCTAAAAAAGTCTGAGGAACTTCACTGTCTTTTTACCAGCCTTTGTTGTAAATGTCAGCTCACAATCAGCCAGCATCACTCTCTTCATTGCTTTCACTTTCACTTGGGTGTGCTTTATTGACATGACAAATAATGGTGTGGTTGTTTTGCCAAATCACTTTCATAGCTTCAGGCAATGAAATAAATGCTTTGCTGAGTCCATTCTCACCTGGTGTGTCTCAGCATAGCATACTGAGTATAATGCAGTGCCAGTGTCTTAATACCTAAAACAATATCAAGCCATGGTAAATGGAACATATCTATACAAAAAACTAAATGACCCTCAGAATTATTACTCTGTCAAACTTAAAATTTTCATTGCATTAGATGAGGGTTTTTCAAACTGGGGTTTGTGAGGGAACTGCAGGGGGTTGATGAAAAGCTCATTTTTCAATAAATAATTTTAAAATAAAAAATCCAAATAAAACACTAAAAAAGACAAAATATTTTATTCATTTGCCTGCATGTATAACATAAGAGAACCATTGAAATGCTAATGTTTTATTTAATTATTGAAATATTAATTTAAAATCTCAGGGTGTACTTCATGTACTTCAAAAAAAGTTTAGATAATTAAGATAAAATAAATAAATAAATAAATAAAAAACCGGCTGTCAATTATTTTACACAGTGATAACACAAACACTATTTCTAATCTAAGGGTTAAATATTCAAATAGTTTTCAATCAGATGGACATGGAATGGTTATTTCTATGAATTCATCTTTCTGTAATGATGAATGTATTTGGCCATTTATAATGTGCAGTTCAGGGATTAAACTGACACTGAGGTGTATTTGTTGGTCACATGTATTTACGCCCATTAAAAACAAGCATGACTATTCTCATTGTATGACAGGTAATTAGTGTTAAAGTGTTGAAATTGAGAGTGACATGTGTGACCAGGCTCAAGCTTTTACAACAGCATCTCCATCTAGTGGTAGAGCAGATGAAGTGCTGCCTTATAGTGTTTGTGCCTTTATAGTTCTGCTCCATTACTGAAGAAATATAGGCTGTGAAACCTGATATAGGAAAATCACATATTTGAAGGTTTATTTTACATTGCAATAAAACACATTTTTATTGCATAATGAAAACATTTATAAAATAAAATATATAATAAATAATACATAAATTAAATAATTTTGATATTAATACAATTCCTGACACAATTCATGACACATTTCTTTGCTCAGTTTCATATTTTGCACGTAGCCTCTCATGGAATAATGGAGACCTCTGTTACAAAATATATTAAGTATAAATGCGTGATTAATCCAAATTGTCTTTTGTTTTGTTTTTGTTGCAACAAAAGTTTTACAAAGATATAGCAATTGTAACTAAAGGGAAGAGGCTTCAGTTTAACACCTTAGAGGAAAAACATTTTTTATTATCAAGATCTTCCTTTTTTTCCTCTAAATGTGAAGTGATTGGACTGGCCATTCCCTATTTGATATACCCTATAAACAATGCCTGTTTAAGCCAGTTTATCGTTTCAGCTAGTGTATCTCTCTTCCCTATAGCCTTAAATTTACTCTAGCATGTCTCAGTAACTGCATCTATATATGATATAGAAAACAAAGCAGTCACCTGCCCCTGTGAGCTTGACTGCAGGTGAAGTCAAGCATGGAGAAGGACATAAGCAATTTGCTTATTAGAAACGTGCTGTGTGTTTTCTCTGCCTCCTCTCTTGCTTTCATTAGAGCCTCTCAGAGGGTCTGATCGTGTGGGCAGTGTTGTGAGGAGCTCTGAGAACCTTATATAACCACTGCACAGAGACTCACACCATATATCGCCTCCTCTGACATCATCAGAAGCCTGTTTCTACAGACTTGCCTCACCACATCAAATGAATGAGAGATGAACTAGTGTACCATTCATTTATATCAGTTCCCATTGATGGTAATGTTGTGTCAACCAGTGTATAGAAGTTCTGTGAGAAAAAGAGAAGCCGAAGTATTATGCCATCATTTGCCATCTTGCTTGGTTCTAGTTCCTCTTTTGAGCACTAGATGGACATCATCAGGGATTCCTCACTGACTTCAGTTCACAGATTACCATGAATTTTTCAAATGTAATTCCATGATGATGATTATAATGATCATGCAATGTTAACTGCATTTGTCAGGAAGGTTGATAAGTAGCTTGACATCTGTGTGTTGAATGAGTGTCAAGTCACTTTTATTTTATATAGCGCTTTTTACAATGCAGATTGTGTCAAAGCAGCTTTACAGTGATAACAGGAAAATAATTTTGGCTGCACAGCAGCTCCAGAAGAAAATGGTGTCATTGTCCAGCTTAAGTAAGTTCAGTATTGATTCATTTCCGTTGTATGGGTGGACAAATTTCAGTCAACCAGACTTTGACCTCACTCTGCTCACACACTCACTTGCAAAATGTGTGCACTGCAAGCAGTCATTCCTAATACAGGGTTCCCACTCGTCCTGGAAAACCTTGAAAACCTGGAAAATTGATGACAAACTTTCCAGTCCTGGAAAACACATGGAAAATTAGAGAAAATGTAAAATGTCCTGGAAAATCTTGTTGTTGTCCTTGAAAATATATATTTTTTTAAATTCTTCAGCCGAGAACAAAGAGTTTATCACTGGCCAAAAACAATTACCGTTAGTTGCAGAAAGTGTGATGTTCAGGAATGCTGAGTTTTGACGTGAGAGTAGTATTTTCAATGATGATGTTTAGTTTTGTGTTACCACTTGCAGCAGTTAGCTAATGCTATTAACTGCTAAAATGTATGCAGTAAATAGTAATTGGTAAGCAGCTACCTAATTCAGTAACTTGCTGAATTTGTATGCAATATAAGGTCAATAAGAGATTCATTGTGCAGTGTAGCCAGCTTCATTGAATATAACAGGAGTTTTCACAACAGTGCAGAACTTTGTGAGTTTCCGCTGAAGTGATTGACAGCTGCAGTGATTAAAAAGGGAGAATCTGTATATAACCCATTTGCAATTTGAAAAAAAAAAGAAAAAGTTTTACATGCTGCTAAGTATACACACTGCAAAGTTTTGGGAATGACTAACTTATTTAAATGCGGGATTGAATCCAAAATTATATTGATTGACACGGTGATAACCAGCATTGGACGGGACAGAAAATTCTAATGTCAAACTAGATGTGTGCATTGTGTAAATGCAGACTAATAGACCTGCCACATATTCTATTACGTGTTGTGGGTGTCTTTGTTGTTCATCGACTTTGTCTTTGACTAATATTTTTATTTACAAATAGTTAAACAAAACATTAAAATAGTTCCAATATTTTTTGCTATGAAATGGACACTGGTAACGAGAACAATTTGTCATAATGTATGATTAAGAGCTCATATTAAAAACTGATTTTATAGTAAAGTCGTGGCAATAAACTATGGAAGCTTGTTTCTGCCGCTGAATTAAAAAAAAAGGTAATTGCAACTTTTTATCTCAAAATTCTAAAAAATTCTTGCAATTGCGAGCTTACATAATTGTGATATAAACTAACAATTGCTTGATATAAAGTCAGAATTGCGAGATATATACTCACAATTGCATGTTAAAGTCAGAATTGCTTGATATAAACTTGCAATTGTTTGTTATAAAGTCAGAATTGTGTGATATAAACACAATTGTGTGTTATATAGTCAGAATTGCGTGATATAAACTCGCAATTGTGTTATAAAGTCAGAATTATAAATCGCATAATTGTGATATAAACTCGGAATTGCGAGAAAAGTCAGAATAGCGAGATAAAAAGCCGCAATTAACTTTTTAAATTTTTTATTCTGTGGTGGAAACAAGCTTCCATAGACATAATGTATGATTGAGAGCTCATCAAAAACTGATTTTATAGTTAAGTCATGGCAATAAACTGTACGCCTTTTAAAGACTTGGAGAGCAATACTGTATATTACTTTAGGGCATGATCCTTGTCTTTTATTCCTGCCATAGTAAAATTAAAAAAATGTCCTGGAAAAGTCCTGGAAAATGATCGCTGAAAAAGAGTGGGAACCCTGTAATAGAGTATCACTCTATAAGAGATTCAACTTGATTAAACGAACGAATCTATAATTCTGTCTCCCCTTTAAAACAGCACATGCAGAAGTGTTGATGACATTAATGTGAACTGAGTGTATTTCATTGATGCGTTAAGTGTTATTACTGGGAGTACAGGAGAGCTTTATATGTGTTAAATGAAAATAGTTCCAAGCAAAGCAGAAAAGTTGCATCTCCCAGCAACAGTGTTTCATTCTTGAATGATTCACTGTTTTTGAACGAATCAGGTGAGTCAATTATTCAATGACCCATTCGTAAAGTGAGAGGACACTTGCTTCTTTTATGAATTAATTAGCCAGTTTGAGCGAATCAGTTGAATGAATGATTCTGTGATTCACTTCTTATGACTTGCCGCCACCTACTAGTGGTTTTAGCTTCATATATAATAGTATCATTTCTTTTTTCCCAACATTTCATATTACTATATTTAAAATGTTATATTTAGAACATTAATCTCATAACATTATTTACAGTAGGCAATTGTAATTGCAGTTAAAGGATTTTGATAAATGGTAATCTTGACTTTGTTGATACCGATTTCATAGTGTACAGTGTTAAATAGTGTAAATTTCAACTTGATTAAACGAACAAATCTATAATTCCGTCCCCTTAAAACAGCACATGCGGAAGTGTTCATGACATTAATGTGAATTGAGTGTATTTCATTGATGCGTTGAGTGTTATTACTGGGAGTACATAAGAGCTTTATATCTGTTAAAGGAGGAGTTGTGGACCTTGTCTGATCCAGGAAACCCCCTAAAATAAAATGCCAGAATTGTCTTGGTACCACACTATAATAACTTTCATTAATAACTTTAACAACCATTATAAACTACCTTTGCCATATCCTAGATTTATCGTGCCACTGTATAGTTCGATAGAGAGACAAAAATATGAACTAAAAATTATTTTCATTTTGTTCTATAAAAATATGGTTCTGTTCATAAGTTTACATACCCCTTGCCAAATCTGTAAAAAATAATATAATGTTATATAATTAGTATTTCTGTTGCCTTTAATGTAACTGATTATTATACATCAATATATGTAAGTGTTTAGCTAGCAAACAGTCGACTCAATTAGATTCATTGGTTGTGTCCCAAATGATGTATACATGACTAATACATATGCACTTAAACTATACACTATGCACTCTACCGTCTAGTGTATGAATTTTAGATAGCCACATAAGGAAACCTGCGACCGTTGAGTGCATGAAGTGTCCAACATTCCACAATTTGTTTTTTTGCAGTTATATAAGTGCATCATCCTTGTATTTAAAGTGCACTTCTTGTTGGAATTTTTACTATTTATTTTACAAAATGCAATAGAATAGTTCACAAGCATGCAAAGTGGAACACACTTATGGCTCCACCGAGCGGTACAGTGCAGTACGATTCGGGACGGTAAACCCTGATCCAGCTTGCGTTTCCACTGCCAACAGTACCTTTACTTAGTGTATGCCGGAAAGTAGTGATCAACGTCATTCTCGCACGAAGAAGAAAGTGCCACAGTAAACAACAATGGAGGACATAGAGCAGATCTTGTTCTTGCTTCTCGGCTACGCACCGACATTGTATTGCAACGGTATTGTGTTTCAACTGTATATTTAAAAAATGGCGCCTCTTGTGTTGGCATTCGCTTTGTAGTACCTGCAAGTGACAATTCTCTGTCAACCAATCATCGTTCTGCAGTGAGTCTAGCTCCACCCTTTAGGTACTGGACTACTGTGCTAGGTACCCCAACGGAAGGGTCCCAAAAAAGTGGTACGGTACGTTTCGGTATTTTGGTACCATTCACAACTTCTGACAATCGAAATAATTGTGTACCGTATTGTACTATACTGTACCGTACCACTCGGTGGAAACAAGCCATTATTAGCTAAAATTAGCAGTTAATTTAAAAAAATTTGAGGTTGTTGATTTGTGCTGTTACACTTCTTTTTTGGCATCTATAGCTGCTTTTCCACCGCCGAGCCAAACCGTTCTCGTTGCTTAACCGTTCCATTCCGTTCCGGTTCGACTCAGCCAGTATGGATATAGTTTCTTTTTCCACTGTGGGGCTGATAACCGTGCTCTGTGGAATGTAATAAAAATAAGTCAGTCGTTGCCTTGGTGACACAAGAATTAACAGATGATATGAGATGTAAATAGCGACTGCGTTATGGAGGATGATCAGATATTTCTTTTAAATTTTTTATTAATCTGTGTTAACGTCACTCAAATAATGCAGAGAAACTGGTAGCCAGGCAACAGACAATAGACCAATCCTGAGTGATTTCAGGCCGAGAACGGTTTGTAACCGTGCCGTGCCATACCAAGCTCAAGTGGAAATATAACTGGAACCGTTCCTTACCATTCTTAAACTAAATTAAAAATTAAACCACTATTAAAATATTTCAACACAGCCAGCCTAACTTAGGCAATAGGCCCTCCATTAAAGGATTAGTTCACTTTGAAATGAAAATTAGCCCAACCTTTACTCACCCTCAAGCCATCCTTGGTGTATATGACTTTCTTTTTTCTGATGAACATAACTGCAGAAATATTAATAAATATCTTGACGCATCCGAGCTTTATAATGGCAGTGATAGGGTTCAATGAGTATGAGCTGAACAAAGTGCTTCCATCCACATCCATCCATCATGAATATATGCTCCACACGGCTCCGGAGTGTTAATAAAGGCCTTCTGAAGTGAAACGATGCGTTTGTGTAAAATAAATATCCATATTTAACCAGTTATGAAGTCAAATATCGAGCTTCCGCCAGACCGCCTTCTGTATACAAGTTACGAAGAAAGTGTAAACTGCCGTCGCGTCAATTACACTTTTTCTGTAAGTTTAATAGGGAAGGCATATGACGTAGCGTAAGCTTTGTGAACTGCAAGAGGTTTACACTTTCTGCGTACGTTGAATACGGAAGGCGGTCTGGCAGAAGCTCGATATTCGACTTCATAACTTGTTTAAATATGGATATTTTTTTACACAAACGCATCGCTTCGCTTCAGAAGGCCTTTATTAACACTCCGGAGCCGTGTGGAGTACACGTTTATGATGGATGGATGTGGATGGAAGCACTTTGTTCAGTTCATACTCATTGAACTCTATCACTGCCATTATAAAGCTCGGATGCGTCAGGATATTTATTAATATTTCTCCGATTGTCTTCGTCAGAAACAAGAAAGTCATATACACCTGTGGCTTGAGGGTGAGTAAAGGTTGGGTTAATTTTCATTTCAAAGTTAACTAATCCTTTAAGCTTAACAAAAAGCAAAAGCCAGTCTGGCATTGACATAAAATAGCATTGTGCACCAAAATTATGAACAAAAGATATGAACTGCCCTTGAATGAGTTCTTGTATTTTGTGTTTATAACATAATATAGTTAAGCAATATCACACGAGCAAGAGTGCTATTTTCTCGAATATCAGCATGATTGCAAAATGTGATATTAATTTCTTAAAAGTTCAATAAACAATAAGTTGATTATATGAATTGACAATCTTTAGACACAACGTTGTCAATTTTGACTGTTTTTGCTCAATTTGGCCAATGAAAATATTTCCAAACAAAGCAGAAAAGTTGCGTCTCCCAGCAACAGTGTTTCATTCTTGAATGATACGCTGCTTTTGAACGAATCAGGTGAGTCAATTATTCAATGACCCATTTGTAAAGTGAGAGGACACTTGCTTCTTTAATGAATGAATTACCCGGTTGAGTGAATCAGTTGAATGAATGATTCTATGATTCACTTATTATGACTTGCTGCCACCTACTAATAGTTTTAGTATCATTTCTTTTTTCCCAACATTTCATATTACTATATTTAAAATGTTATATTTAGAACATTAATCTCATAACATTATTTAGGCAATTGTAATTGCAGTTAATGGATTTTGATAAATGGTGATCTTAATTTTGTTGATACTGATTTCATAGTGTACAGTGTTAAATAGTGTAAATTAAAAGATGATCAACAATATGTAACTTTAACTTTTGTAAATAATAAAAAGAGGGGTGCCCTTATTTTCACTTGAGCACCTGTCTGTGTACAGCCCTGGTCAACAGTGTAGTTATAGATGTACATATAGAAATTAATTATAGCTGTAATCACATACAGGTATTTTTTAAATACATGTATCTCCACAATAAATGCATTGTGTCAAATGATTTATTTAAATGTTTGTACATAGTAGTTAAAGACACGTAATATAATGTGGGAACAACAAAGAGAATTAGAAAATAAGAAAGAGACCCGTTAAGGCCAAAAAGGAAAATGGTGGACAGTCTCTTAACCCAATGCACCCGGAATTGACATACACCAGGAAGACAGAACTGCGGTCAGGGGGAGGGACGTGATCAGCTCAAGCCTGTGTGTGTGTGTGTGAGTGCAGAGGCGGGCCATTGTATGTGTGTGTGTTTACGAAAGAGAGGAAGCAAGTAGCTGTTTCTGTGTTTGTGTGAGAGGGAGGACACGTTACTGTTCCTGAGAGAGAGAAAAAAAACCCTCCGTGGACAGAAGAGGTAGAATTCCAGTGGAGGCACTGATGTGTCACGGGCGACTTGTGAAAACTTGAAAGGAAGGAAAGCAGCGAGTGAAACGGAGGGAGAGCAGAGAGAGTGATCAGCTGCCAGCATGGAGGAGGATGAGGATGAGGTGCTGGGTCTTCTGGACAAAGTTCTGGAGGATGAAGATTTGTTTGACAATGAGATGGACTTGGACTGTCCATTCACTCCAGTGGAACTCAGGACGTTTAAGGTGAGAGAGAGACAGGCTGAGAGGTGAAGAGACAGACAGCACTTCTCTCTTCCTCTGCTGGCTTGCTGACAGAGGTTTTGCTCTGTCTCAATGGCTAAAAATAGTGAGGTGGAAAGTATTAAACCTTTTTTTGCGACGTGGCGTTAGTGTTTGTTCAGTTCCCTTTTGCTTTTTACCAGTCATATGTAGCAACGGTGAGTCTGTATGGTCTTAATGATCTTTATCCTTTTCTAACACACTAGGCCAGTTTTTGCACATATACAGATGTTTATTTAACAACTGTTGCTGTGATTTTTTTTGACTCTTTGGCATTGCATTCGCTGTACTGTATGTTTGATTTTGATGTTTAGTGTCTTTATAAGAGCATTCATGCTTCATAAGACTCCACCAGCGATAACTTCACTTTGTCACATTTGGTAGCACAATCATATATGCTCTATAGTCGGATACTCACATTCAGAGCACACAGGCCATAAACACACCATTCTCGTAAGGCACAGTTACCCTAAAATAAAAATTCTGTCATTATTTACTCACCATCATGTCATTCCAAACCTGAATGGCTTTTTCTTTCTTGGAAGTTGAAAGTTCTTGGACACTATATATTATATTATAACCATTTCATTAGTTTGGGTGAACTGTCACTTTATAACATTTCTCTCTCAATGCATTGGGTGCATGGTCAGAAATGTTGTGTAATGCTGTGCTTCTAAACAGATGTAGTTTAGTTAGAGACTTTTAGCTCATCCTAAGGACTGACCTGAATCATGTTAGTCTGAGTTACTGTTGTCCATGTACACAAAAGGTGGACAATATAATGAACTGAAAAATAAAAAGACATTTTAGCTGTTAAGCAGCACATGAATTTTGAATGAGGACCAGGATAAAGAGAAGCAGTTTCTTGTTTACTTCAGAGTAATATTTTAGATTTTAACATGAAAATGTAAGTGGTCAGAAGAGCCAAAAGAGCGCTCTTTGTCTCTCTTACATGAACGTTTAAAAGTTTGTCTGTAAGGGATTTTTATGCTCAGCAAGGCTGCATTTATTTAATTAAAAATACAGTAAAACAGTAATACAGTAAATTACAGTTTAAAATAACTGTTTTCTATTTTAATATATTTAAAATGTAATTTATTTCTGTGATGGCAGAGCTGAATTTTCAGCAGCCATTATTCCAGTCTTCAGTTTCACATGCTCCTTCAGAAATCATTCTAATATGCTGATTTGGTGCTCAAGAAACATTTTTTTTTATTTTATTTTTTAAATAAATCATTCATTTAAAATAGAAATTTTGTAACAATGTCTTTAAATTGACTTTTGGTCAATTTAATGCATCCTTGCTGAATAAAAGTATTAATTTCTTTACAAACAAATAAACAAACAAATAAATAAACATACTGAACCCAAACATTTGAACGGTAGTGTATAAAATGGATATGTCTTGGGTCGCCCCTTCATTGTAAGTCTATGTTTTACTCGTTCCCCCCCCCCCCCCCATAGCACAAAATATGTGGGATGAGTTACATGCTGAAGATTAATGCTTGTCTTTAAAAAAGCAAGTGTTTTTTATTTTTAAAAAAGCAAGCACCACTAATAAATATTGATTCACCTTAATAATAATTCTTATCTGAAATGTAAACCAACCACAACTGCTAATTTTGAATTAGCCTTCTATTAGCATTCTATTAGTGTAATTTATGGTGGGCCAAAATGTGGATCATTACTAATAAGATCCCTAAATTCAGAGGCCAGTTGTCTAACTTCAGATTATGCTTCTAGTTTCAGGATATCTAGCAAACTCAAACCTGCATCAGCTACGTGAGCACCACAGCTCATGTGCAATAACCATTGTGTCACAGCTCTGACCAGTTAGTTTTTTTTTTTTTTTGTTTTTTTTTTACACAACACTTTTCCATTTTCAAGAGGAAAATAAGTGACACTTAGAAGAACTTGACCAGACTCCCTTCATGAACATTCATTATTAGTGACAAATTAAAAAAAAAAAAAAAAAAAAAAAATTCCAGGTAGACAAATGCGTTTCTTAGTCTGGCTGTACATTTTCTGTTTATACAGTCTAGAAACTTCTCAGTCTCTGTAACTTCCTCTTCTGTTCTATTTGCCCATTCTCTGTCTTTTACAAATGACAACTAACTGTGTTTATAAATAATTTTCTTCCTGTGTCGTCATTCCTTATCAATATCTTATCACTATCACTAGGCACTGTACTAAAAGTCTCTGCTATTTATTAAGTAAAATCCACTCTGTGAATTCTGCACCTCAACATACACTAATTCAAATAGCTCTTACTTAAAATGAATATCATTGCATTAGGTTCAAAGGCATTTCAAAAAAGAAGAGTTGGTTGACATTCAAGGGCCAAAAGTTTTAAAGTGATAGGGACCCCAAAATGCTGTCATCATTTACTCATCCTCATGTGGTATGTCTTTCTTCTATGAAACACAAAAGAAGTTTTTTCCCCTTCCAAAGTGTCACAGAATAAATAGTGCTCTGGACAAAGGAATGTTTGTGAGTGAATTATAAGGGCAATGGCGGGGATATTTGGCCACTCTCTTTATATGTAGTTAGTCATAAGGGTGGTACTTCCTGTCTTTTCAGATAGAACTGCTGTTTATTCCTTTATGTAATCAAATTTCATGGGTTTCAAGCAGACTCAGTCATGTTTTGATTTATCCTCTTATATTTGTGGTGGTTTTGGTGTACAGAAATTTACACATACAATAATTGTTCCAAAATAGTTTTTATGAAGTCATGTAATAAAGCAAGAGCTGTTGTAAATGGAAAGTTCAAAGGGGGATTTGGTTTAAATACTTATTTGGAGCTGAAACATTGAAGCAGACATTTGAAAGATGGATTACACTTGAAGGCTCCTTGAATTTTCCTCTTTCACTCATATTCACAGGTATTTATTCAAATGGCTGGGTTTAGATAGCATGTCTGTGCCTTTGTTTGAACACACAAACACAGAAACAGTTTGAACTCTGTACCTGGATGGGTGAATTCTCAGGGTGTGTCTCTGCCTGAGAAATGTCACACCAGAGAGAGAAATAAAGATCAGATCAGACTAGTAGTAGGAAAAGCTGAACACATGGTTTAATTAACTGTTCATCAGTTGAAGCATATTTCTTAACTGAATATTGCTACAAAAATGTACCTATGCATACAATTCTCTGCAGTTTCCAGCTGAAATAAACACTAGAGAAAGTAAAACATAAACAACTTTTATTCCTTTTCACACAAATTATGTTTACAGGCACAGATTATCAATTAATTCATTTTCAATACCTATCACATCAAAACACTTTTACCATAGTCTATGATTTGAAAACTTTTCCCCCGTAAGCAAGCTTGCTCGGTAGCTCACCTGGTACAGCATTGCACTAGCGATGCAGAGCTCTCTGGTACGAGTCCCATGAAACATGGTTCACCAAAAGAGCTAGAGGTCATGTACTGTAAAAACAAGGTAAAATTGCATGGTTGCTTCAGCAAATGTGTTTTTGTCTCACATTTTATTTCTTAACACAATCGGTTGTGTTTAGTGTAGGGTGGTATGTTATTTTCAAACACAACAGAGCATTAACCTTTTAGCACCACTCACTGGACATTTCATTTGATTCGAACTACCATGATATGTGCATGAACCAACGTAACATGTTTATCTGTTTTGAAGTAAAATGAACACGCTTTGTAGGGCCACTTTGACCTTGAAACTGCCGTAAAATGTGCAAGAATGAATGAGTTATTCCAAAAATGAAAATTCCTTCATAATTTTCTTACCTTCATGTCATTTCAAACCTTTAAGATTTTATTGTGGAACACATAAAAGGTAAATTTTTGAAGAATATCCTGGCCACACTTGTTGCTGCCAAGTTCCAAAATGACAAAATGTCCTTATTACTTCTGCACTATTTTACAAATTTTCTAAAGCTATATAGTAGCTTTGTGTGATAATAGGCAGCAATTTAAGTTGTTGTTCACTGAAAATCTTACATTAGCAAAAAAAGGTTTATATGAAGCTCCGCTGATTTTTATTCCTTTCTGTTTTTCTATGCAGTGAATGTCAGGTATAAACAGCATGAGTCATTTGGACCACTATTATTTTGCATCCATTTTGAAGCTTGATAGCCCTAGTGCGTGTTATATGTTTTTAGATTCACCTGATTTATTTGTATTGTATGTGTTTTTGTGTCTCAGGGAGACATGGAAAAGGGTCTGGAAATGAAGAAACTGGTTCTGTCTGGTTTCCTGGCAAGTGAAGAGATCTATATTAACCAGCTGGAGGCGTTGCTGCTGGTGAGTACTACTGCCACAAATATCATCAGTCACACTTCATGGTAAACTTGATGTGGGAACTTCACAGTCCTTGGTGTATAGAGTGTTTTAAGTAAGCAATAACATACTCGAGGTGTGCAGTATTGTGAATACAGGTATGGCTGAAGGGCTTTGTTAGGCACGACACACAGTGCAGCCCCTTTAGCCAAGACTGTATTCACAATGCAGCACGCCTCGAGTACCTTATTGCTTTTATAAAAATTTTTACCACACAATACAAATGTTAAGAACAAAAATATATGTATTAATATGTTACTTTTTTGAAGTAAAATCATTAAATTCTATCCTGCCAGAAAAATAGTCCCTGACAGTGACAGTAAACGGCAAGAGAATGTTCCTAGATGTAATGCCTCATCTGACGGTTCACTAAGAACTGTTCTCATTCACTGTGTCATTTATTTCTTAAAGGGATAATGAACTGAGAAATCAAATTGTCCTTGAGCTTTTGACATATAAGAGGTCATCATATTTTAAGAATATTCTGTAAGTTTCAGAACTAAAAAAAACTTCCTTGTTAGTCCAAAAACAGCTTTTATTGTAACCAAGCCCAGATAATGACTCGTTGTTGAATGTGCCTCTTTATTACGTAATAGTGCGACAAAAGACCGCCTCTGTAGAAGAAAATCA
The DNA here is from genome assembly GCA_039654765.1 of Mylopharyngodon piceus. Lineage (NCBI taxonomy): Eukaryota > Metazoa > Chordata > Actinopteri > Cypriniformes > Xenocyprididae > Mylopharyngodon > Mylopharyngodon piceus. Next base: position 41,903,807 of record CM077443.1, on the reverse strand, counting down.
CCACCTACTTCATCATTGCATCTTTGGCCCCCCCACGGGGCTAAAAATAACATCTTCCAAAGGATCCTAATACTAGAAATGTGGTTATTTATTTTCAACAATGTGAATGTCTCAGTTGAGCATTATTTATTTGTAATTGGTACATTTCACTGTGGATTCTTTGGTAAATCAGTCACAATTTCAACGCAGGCTTTTCAAACAAAGTTTTACGATATGGACTCAACAGTAGGGCTGCAACTAACATTTATTTTAATAATAATTAGTTGGCCGATTATTTCTTCGATTAATCGGATAAAAAAGCCATTTTTAGCAATTTTATTTTATTGACAAAACACACTATTCCACATCCTGCCTAATGCTGTGCTTCAAACAAATGTGCCAACTGAATGCTATGAAAACATATATAGTAAATATATCTATGCTATATGCAAAAGAGCTATAAAGCAAAAGGACAGTTTAAATCCATACATTAAAAAATGAAGATAATATTAAAGAAAAACACACACTCAGTGTTAACAGATAAGAGGAATGTTCTGCAGGAACACACACATTCACTCTGGACACAGTAACCTGTTACTGTCATTTCTTTATCCTGTAAATGTAAGAAACGTCTTACATTTATATTTAATTGCACGCTGTTATCCCTTTACAGTTACCACTCTCATAAAATACTTAAATTACATGTTGACTTTTAAACATATTTAATGTCCAACAACAGATATTTCAGAAAAATATAATAATATATCAAATAATTTTGCGCTGAATATTGCATGCGCGTGCTGGTGCTCATTCAGTAAAGTCTGAAGTTTAATGCAGACTGTCAGGACGAGCCTTCATGCTAAATGAAAATACTCACGTGAATTTCTAAAACTTACAGTTAGGTATATAACCTTAAAATGAAAGTGAGGAAACATCACATGCATCTGTCAAAGCGCCTGACAGGGCAAGCCATGTTAAACATTATGCTAATGCATTAGCTTGAAGCTTAAAATAAAGAATTCTCATGTTTTGGGCAGCTTGGATCACGTACCTTTCCCGCAGCAGCTCATGCTGTTTCCTCTACTATTTTTAGATGTATTTTGTCTTTAGAAATGCGTTATTCAGTGCTGTAATTTGACGTGACTGGCCGAAAGTTTTCCGTGCACGGTGGGCAGACGCAACTAATCGATAATGACATTTGTTGTCAATGATTTCAATTATCGATTATTATCAATTTTATCGATTAGTTGTTGCAGCCCTACTCGACAGTAATGCGACAACATGTAAGTAACCGTGTTAATTCTAATGTCTGATTTGTGACCAGTGATTTCTGATATGTAATGATTCATGTTCAGTCAGATGTTCTTTGTCTATGTGTCAGTAAATCAAACCAGTGACTAAACGGTCAACTTCACATTGTTTCTCTTAGTAGGATGAAAATAATCTGTTATTTAAAATGTGATTAAATTATAGATATAGACGAATGCTGTCTTTACAATCGCTGGAGAAGCTGTCAATCAAACAAGTTTATCAGTGACTGAGTTCTGGAAAAACTCCTGTTATAATAAACAGATCTCTTATTTACATTGTGTTTGCACTGTGTTTGCACTAGTTATGATGAAAGCATTTGTTAGTGTGCAGAAATCGAGTTGCAATGCATTCATGTGCTCAGCAATGTCTGTGATCGGCTACATTGCTCATCACTGCAACCTTTCATGCCGCAATCTAAATATAATGCCATAGATCTAAATGTAATGCTATAATCAATACTTTTCATGATTAGTTAACCTTGAGAGCTGTAATAGTAAAAACGTGCTAAAAGTTTTCAAGAGAGTTCCACTGTTCCAATGTAATACATAGCTATTTCATATGCAAAAATGTTAGCCAATCACAGCAGTGGGTGTTTACACTGAAGTCTCACAGCAGACAGGCCCCTTCAAACAGAGCATTCAAATCAGAGGGCTAAAATCAGGGTAGGAAAAATGCCTTTTATTTCTAAATTATAACAATTTTTTATGTAAAAATCATACTACCATTATAAGTGCACCCCAGGAAACATTATAAAACAATGCATGACCCCTTTAACATAATATATGATATTTCCTCACACACATACATATGCTTATCTCTCTGCATGAGAAAATGTTTGTTTTGCATCTTTTAGTTGAAACCAGACCTGTTTACAGTACAGCGCATCCTTAAAGGTGAATGACACAGACATATGCCAGCAGAGGTCGGCCTTACTTCATTAAATAAATAAATAAACTGTTGCTTTTGTTGAAATTCATAATAATTGGAACAGTTTTGACAGTATATTCATTGTTTATGTTGCTAATGGTGGTTGCTAAGAGTGTTACTAAGGGGCACAGTGACACAGATCTGTTCGGTCAAGCAATCATAGCTATGAATTTATTTGTAAATAAAACACGCCCATTGACCAGTCAGCATCAAGGACCGGAACTCTACATTTTATAAAACTGAATACTGTTCTATATCAAATTTTGTGTTTCCAGAACAGTGACCCTCGCTGTTTGCAATCTTGTACCTTTAAGACTTTTTATGTAAATAACCTTAGTTATGATTTGCTATTAGTGTTTGTTTTGAATACGTTTGGAATATGTTTTGAACTCTTATATTTCATAAGAGCAAGGAAAATTGAGTTTTCCACAATATGGCTGCTTAGAGTGCAGTAAAAAAAGCATGTGTACACTAAGCCAATCAGGAAGCAGCATTTCCTATTTATAGAAAAAGCTGAAATCTGAAGTCTAGCAGTTCTTTGTTCCTCTGCTGTTTGAATGTCATTTCCTGTCTTTTTTTCTTATCTGCTGTTTTTGATCTGTTTTTTGCCATTATTTGTAATCACAATCTAATGGGAGTTGAATCAACAGTGGGTTTCTAGATCGTTCATTGAATTTGATAAGAGAGGATGCAGAGCAAAAATGAAACCCCAGTGATAAACAATGGTTTCCTCTCTAAAGCCATTAAGGAGAGCAAACTAGTAACAGCAGACACACACACCCAAACACTGAAATCCAATGTGAGTATTTTTAGTGTGCTAATTATGCTGGACACACACTGTGTATTTATTCATCTTCTCCAATCATTCCTTGAAATGACAGAGGGGGACATGATTCTTGCCATGCTGATGTCAGATCTTTGGTGCTACTTATAAGATTGTGCATATCCAGTTATGTGTTTTCTGATAAAGACCTCTACACACAGCACTGCTAAATGCACTTCCACCACTTTATCCATTAAAGATTTATTTTTACACTACCATTCAAAAGTTTGAATGTGCCTACAAATTCCTTTTTATTGCTATTTTATACATTTAGTATAATTGTGTAGTCTATACTGTATGATGAAATAACACATATGAACAATGTTAAAATTTTAAAGGCATCTTATATTTGAACTTTTTAAAGTGTTAGTTCTCTCAACTAACTTCATGAGGTGCATCCTAGGATGCTATGTAAACAGTATTGAGCTATTAAATGTATGTGTGACACAAAATGTAGGCTTTTATTCACATATAAACACATTCCAGTTGTCGCATTTTCTTTCACCATTTGACTTTTTTTTTTTTGGTTATTGGCTATTGGCTGCCAAGCATCTAGTCATAACATTCTAACACCGCATTGTTTCACACTGCACACGTTTGGCACTGCAAAAGCGGACCTAACCCTGGTCCAGAGCAGGGTTTCAAAACCCCGGGTAAAAAGCGGTGCCAACCGCTTTTTTGAAACAAGTGTGTTCCTTTACCCGGGGTTAAAAGCAGTGTTTAGAACGATGGTAACCTAAGGTTAAGGGCAGTGTGAAAAGCCGTATGGATTACTTTTATGATGTCTTTATGAACTTTTTGAAGTTTTAAATTTATGGTGTAATGCACTTTCAATGGAGAGACAGAAATCTCCCAGGTTTCATTAGAATATCTTAATTTGTGTTTTGTTGATGAAGTAAAGTCATCCTAATTTTTTTCTTAAGATGAAAATGATAGGCTTTTGTGTTATTTGATTGAAAGGCGGGTATTGCTGAAGACTCACCGAATGGAAAAACGCCTCGAAGCCCGTCTTTTTGCACTGCCTGCAGATTACCGTGGATATCATAAGCATCATTTGCGCTCCATCTTTCTTGCGCTCTCTCTAGAGTGAATGCGTCCTGTATGTGTGTGTGCTGCCTTGCTAGTTCTAGCTTGAGTGAGCACATCATGTAAACACGCAAATGATCGATCTGTGTCACTTTAGAGTACTTGTCTGTGTATGGTACTAGTAATATATAATAATTTTATATTTAGCTAGCTAGTGTTATGTTGTAATGCTTAATATTTGAAACAACCCAATAAATTCATTTAACATCTTAAATTTGGTTATTTAAGACAGGTTGGTGGTTATCCTAACTTTAAGAAGTTATTTACAAAGATTTTTAAGAACATTCTTTTCGGGAATATGAATGAATACTTCTTAAATTTTATCTTAAGATCAATCTTAAGAAAAGAAAGATAAGAACATTCTTAAGAAAAGTTTTTGGGAATACAAAATATTCTTATCTTTTTTCTCAAGTTAGAAAATAAGACGAAATGGCTGAATCCGACCCAGGCCTTGTAAACAGGCCTTAAGTCTTTATATCAGAAGGTTTTTAAAAACATGAGAACATAAATTTAGTCAAGTGTGTCCAAAGTGTGTCCAAACCTTTAACTGGTAGTGTAGCATGTGACAGTATCAAATTTTCATATAACGATAATTGCTGAAGATTGTTTCACGGTATATTGTATTATCACAGTATTGCATCAAGTTACCAAAAAGTGTTGTTATCCTAACAGGTTAAATAACTTTTTTGGATAACAAAAAGAAAATGTAAAGAGGACATATTATGCCCCTTTTCACAAGATGTAATATAAATCCATGGTGTCCCCAGAATGTGTCTGTGAAGTTTCAGCTCAAAATCCCCCCCAGATCACTTATTATAGCTTGTCAAATTTGCCCCTATTTGGGGGTGAGCAATAAAACGCGCCTTTTTTATGTGTGTCCCTTTAAATGCAAATGTGCTGCGGCTCCCCGCACCCCTTCCAGAAGAGGGCGGAATCCTTTACACGAGCTTCGCATACTCCATCAACAAAACAGGTGAATCTCAACCAGCCAAAATGTCAGAAATAACCAGTTTTAGAGTGCTGCCTTACATGTTTGAACCGAAGTCGGACACAGATGGAGAGACTCAGGAAGAGGCAACTTTTAGAATGCACCTGAATGGTTAGTGAATACATATATGTATTTGTTGTGGAGTTATGTTGATTCAACTCATCGACTAGCATGTACCGTCATGTTAATCTATAAATTGTTGCATAGGTTAGGGCACTATACAGTGCATAATAAATAAGTGCGTTTATGAATTACGCAGGCGGTGAGCATTTTTGGGATAAAACTAATGACATAGCTCTAAGTTATTCTCTGTGAATACAGTCAGAGACTATGGTAACTTTAGCCACATTAGCCGTAGCATTCTAGAAAGCTCATTCAAAAAGGAAATTTGCAAACATTCACAAAATATGAAGTGCCATACTTAATTGTTCTGGATATGAAGTTAGAGCATGAAGCGTTGGTATTGACGCATCCTTCAGAAACAACTTTTTCGCAAATCCAGCATTGTACTGACCCTCATTGGTAAAGCAGTCATGCGTAAAATGATTTGCGCAAATATATAACATTTTACTGACATTCTCCGGCATATTTACTTCAAAAATGAAATTCAACCATGGTGTCCTCAGTGGCTCAGATGCCGAGAGTCTATGGAGACTCGTATGTTCGTTAGTACATTCAGCAACAGAACATTTGTACTGACATAAAGATGGTTTGACGTTGGACATTCGATATTCGCAAATTTTGGGACCATCTCTAAAGTTATATACGACATCGGTATAAACAAGTATACAGTTACATTTGTAATGTTTTTGTTTTGTTTTTTTGCTGCAGACTTTGTAATCCTCTAGCTATGAGCAGTGAGTATGGCAGACTCGGTGCTTCTCCCTCAGGGGTGTGTATATGCTAAAAGGGCAGATCATCACCAGTCATGGGCGGGGTTTCCCTACTCTTACATAGGAGTAGGGGGAAATATAAAATAGCACTTTCTGAGAGATTGAAAATGATAAATGGGGATTATAAAAAAAGTATTGAGTGGATTTTTACCATTATAGGCTGGTTGTTTACACACACTGTGGACACACATCTGTGTTCAAACACCTAATAAAAGTGAATTTTGCATAATATGTCTCCTTTAAATACAGTACAATAAAACAATACACAAAAAAATTATAAAGTAAACAAATGTTTTAAACAGATTAAAGTGCAAAAGAACTTTAGAGAACAAAAGGTAACACTTTACAGTGAGGCCCCATTAGATTAACATTAGTTAATACATTAACTAACAATGCTGAGCAATATCTACTACAATCTACTGTTAGTTAATAAAAATACAACTGTTCATTGTTAGTTTATGTTAGTTATACAACTTTTGATTTTAATAATGTATTAGTAAATGTTGAAATTAACATTAAGATTAATAAATGATTTAGAAATATTTTTATTATTTGTTAATGTTAACTAATAAATTAACTTATGTTAACAAATGGCACCTTATTGTAAAGTGTTACTGATCAATAATAAAGAATCAGAACATTTTTAAACAATGTCTAGGCTAGGGCATGTTTTAAATGATTTAAATGTAAAAATGTTTAAGTTTGAAAAAAAAAAAAAAAGCCTTTAAGCATTAAGTAAGTATTTGGCGTTGTGATGAACACCATAATGAATACAAAAATCTGAATGTCTGTTTGAAACATTTACATACTGTTCAGAAACAAAAAAACTACAAAAAAGTAGCGCAGCCTGCTTTGTGTACGTGTTGCCGGGGTAACTGCTGCTGGGTTAACTGCAGCAGTTACTGTGGGCTAAGTGCTGTTCCATCTGCGCCATCTATACTATCAGAGAGTGAATGTAGATTTTCATTCAGAATCAGCACGTCTCCTTCACTCCTTCTGCCATGCTTCTCATGCACGTTGTTTACATCAGAGTGCGCATGCCTCTTTGACGCAGCATACAAGGAGTGTTGTAAATTTTAACTGGTTGATAGAAAAGTATTCTTAAAATGCATTCTAAAAAATCAAAATAATTCATAATAAGGAATTATTCACATTATTTTTAAGTGCCCACGAAAACAATATTGTGCATGTTCATTATCATGATATATCGTATTACCGTACATTGGCACATGTCTAGTAGCAACATATAAATGAGGTTAATACAAACAAAAGTGATTAATTCAAGGGTGAAAACAATGTTGTTGTATTGTCATACCAAATTTCAGTTGAGTACTGTAATAGTACAAGAGCAGAAGTGCTGGCTGTCACTTAGTTAAGTGCTCCCTGAGGAGTTTGTAATTGAATCCTGCTCTGGTAAAGGCAGACATCAGACCTTTTGGTTTGAACTGCAGGTTTAATGACTTCAAAACCACTGTAGTAATGATCACATGTCAGTTGATCAAGTGACAGTAAAGTCTTTTACTTTTGTTACTAAAGATCGGATTTTCTGTTCAAAAATTCTATTCTATCATGAAAAAAATGATTTCCACAAAAATATTTAGCAGCACAACTGTTTATAATGTTGATAATAATAAGAAATGTTTCTTGAGCACCAAATTAGCATATTTGAATGATTTCTGAATCATGTGACACTGAGGCTGAAAATTCAGTTTTGCCATCACAGGAAAAAAAAAAAAAAAAAATTAAAATATATTAAAATACAAAACAAATATTTTGAATTGCAATAATATTTCATAATGTTATTGTTTTACTGTATTTTGATCAAATAAATGCAACCTTGGTCAACATAGGAAACTTATTTCAAAAACATTTTTAAAAGTCTTACAGATCCCAATCTTATAAATGATATATGCATTTAAATTTACTGTAAGTCTTTCTGGAAAGATGTCCAAAATATTATCAATATTTGTTTGTTCAATTAAATGCTCTCTAGAATGAGAAAGTGCAGAAGACTTAACAAGCTGCAGATCATCATGGTTTGTGACTGTGACAAAACTAAAAACTACTGGCAATTTCAAGAGGCAAGCTCTTCGACATGCCCCACCCAAACTTCAATCAGAAATACATCAATACAGGAATAAAAAAAAAAAAAAAAAATGCACACATGAAGCAGTTTCATGTGGCAGAGAAGAGCAGCAACTTATGAGTCATACTGATCTGAAAATAACTGTCCTGCACTTTAACACAGTGTTATCAGCCCTGAAGAAAGAAATACACACATGCATACCTGTGCTGTGAAATGTTTCCTCTTCTCTTGTTTAAACTGTGTGAACATGTGCTTTCTTTTGCAAAATTTAGAAAAACACAGAGGGATTGTACCCTGTTCAGTCCGGACAGCATTACAAATGCAATGAAAAAAAAATGTAAATCGATGTGGATTTTGGGTTAGGGTTAGGGGACCCTAACCTAAACCTAAGCCTAACCCTAAGTGGAGAGAGAAATTGACCCACCAGTCAATGTGTACCACTTGAGTACTTACATGAAATTTGGCTAAACTAAATGCAGTGAAAATACTTTGATGATTTAATTGATGGTTTATCAGCAATCTGACTTGTGATGCAGCCTGGAATTAAACCACACCATGTTCGTTCGTCTGGCCAGAGGATAACTGGCGACTGAGCCTGGTTTCTCCCAAGGATGGAGTTTGGGTTCTTCACTGTCACATTTTGGCTTGCTTAGTTGGGGACATTTAAAATTCTGCAATATTATTGACTTGAATGCACTGTATTGGATGAGAACTGAACTGAGCTGGACGATGCTATCACTGTTTTCTCCAGAGATGCTTTATAGATTAATTTAAGTCATTCCATAATTGATGTACTTCACACAGCTATTGAACCGAACTGAATCAACACTGAACAGCTTTCAACTGAAAAAGAACTATTTACTATTGTCTCTTTAGAGCTGCTTTACAGCAGAATTGAATTCTGTTTGCATCATTGAATTATTATTTTCCTGTTTATCACTGTAAAGCTGCTTTGAAACAATCTGTATTGTATAAAGCGCTAGCCTATACAAATAAAGGTGACTTGACTTGAAAAATAATTTTAGAGGTTTTGCGTATGGCAATTTAGTACTTCATATATAAATACATGCAACATTTATTGTAGTGAACATGTTTATTAATTCACCTCTCTATCTTTCACTCTCTCTTAGCCCATGAAGCCACTTAAAGCTACAGCTACTACATCAAAGCCAGTGCTGACAATGGAGCAGATTGACACTATTTTCTTCATGATTCAAGACATCTTTGAGATTCATAAGGAGTTTTATGATGCTCTTTTTCCCAACATTCAGCAGTGGGATGAGAAGGTCACTGTTGGACATCTCTTCCAGAAACTGGTGAGTCCACCTGCCAAACATGTGTTAACCCTCTGAGGTCTGAGGATTTTTGGGGCCCTGGAGAAGTTTTGACATGGCCTGACATTTGTGCTTTTTTCATTTGCTTATAAACATATTAATGGCAAAAGTGTCACTACACTGTATTCAGCACAAACTAGGCTACCATAATATGTGAGCAACATGTATATACATGTTTGTATTTTTGAGAGAATAATGTTTATGCGAGGTTATTGAAAAAAACAAAAAAATTAAGTCACTGAAATAAGGCCTCAAAACAAATACTAAATATGTGTCCACAAGACTTCTGGGTATTGGAGGTTGAAGGCTAGAATTTTTGCTTCAAAATGGTGTGAAAATCATCCTGCCTACTCATTCACATAAAACAATATATTGATTTAAATTTTGTAAGACACTTTTTGTTTAGAAAGACAGTATGCGTGTAGGTGTGAATAATCCTGTGATTCACACCTGAGGAGACAAAAGACCTGCATAATGAGCCGCATAATGAGCCTTTCAGTCAGGTGTGTGAGGAAAGAATGAGAGTGAAAGAATCTGAGAACAAAGTAGTTTATTTTGTAGTTTATTTAGAATATAGTTAACAATATAAATGAGACACATTTTGAATAAATGAGGGCACATTTTGAGTATACATTTTTACCTGGAAATAAATCCTGTTCAAAGATATAAGTGAACATCACTTACCTGGCATTCCAAGGTGTTTGGTGTTTCTATGCACTGGAGAAAAAAAAAACTTTCCTGCTTCCAGTCAGTGATCTCACCCATCATATTCATTCAGAATATCCAGTTTGGGCCAATATCTGGTCACTATGATTCTCAAATCTGTGAGATAAAAGAAAAAACCCTCTGTGAGCATGCTGATAAATAATCATTTCAACTATTGTATTAATGTTAATATAATGTCCACTCTTAACGTGATTTTTGTGATCTCATGCATGCACATATTATTGCACATCATGTGAAGAAAATTTTGTATAGGCCTATTATATTTTAAATTGTATGCAGTACCGGTCAAAACATTGGACGCATTACTATTTTTAATGTTTTTGAAAGAAGTCTCATGTTCATCAAGCCTGCATTTATTTAATCGAAAATACAGAAAAAAACAGCAATATTGTGAAACATTATTACAATTTAAAATAATCATTTTCTATTTTAATATACTTTAAAATATAATTTATTTCTGTGATGCAAAGCTGAATTTTCACCATTCATTGTGAACAAAAGCTTCATTGATGTGGCTCTAGGCTATTGAAGTAAACACTTCATAATCTGTCCAAAACAGGCCAAGAAATCGTCTAAACATTCATATTAGGGTGTTTTTTAGTGAAATTTAGTAGTGAAATTTAAGGTTTATGTTAAAATTTGTCATCTGATGCTTCATAAATATAAACACAGTGTCATTACACACATTGACATAAAAAATAATGAATGAATAATATGATTTAATGAAAAATTATGACACCTTTATAGGTCCAAACACATTTTTGCTCCTGTGTTACACCTGTGGTCTCAATGTTGAGATACATAAAATTAGCTAATTCTTTTACAATATGACATTATTTCAAATGAATTAGTTTCATATAAATGTTACTTTACACCATCTTAAAGTTCTTTTTTTGTTTACTAATCATCTATATGATTTTTTTCATCTAAATACACCTGTCCCACACCTTTGAGTCCTTACCGCAACACTGAAAAAAGACTCTTAATATAACATTTGTTCAAAGCCAAACAAATCTAGTTTCTATGGAAACAGAAATTAGCATGTGAGCACATGGCTGACAGACTGGGCCACCCCCATTAGGTCACTCACAAGATCCAGAAAACTATAGAAAGATCATCTTTTCTTCTTAAGTATTTATTGTGTGTCCTTACCATTCAGCTTAGTAATTGTGTATTTTGAACTACATTTTAAAAATGAAAAGACCTTGTGTTGTGGTAGAGACAAATTCAAGTTTTATACTGTATATTACATTGATCAGCTACAACATTAAAACCACTGACAGGTGTGGTGAATATAATTTATTATATCATTACAATGGCACCTGTCAAGGGGTAGGATATATTAGGCAGCAAATGAAGTCAGTTCTTGAATTTCATAAGTTGGAAACAGTGAAAAGAATTAAGTAAAAAGATCTGAGTGACTTTGAAAAGGGCCAAATGGTGATGGCAAGACAACTGCATCAGAGCATCTCCAAAACAGCAGGTCTTGTGGTGTGTTTATGGTATGTAGTGGTTAGTACATACCAAAAGTGGTGCAAGGAAGGACAACCGGTGAACTGGCGTCAGGGTCATGGGTGCCCAAGACTCATTAATGCACATGGGGAGCAAGGTTCGCCTGTCTGGTCTGATCACACAAAAGAGCTACTGTAGCTCAAAAAATTGCTGAAAAAATTAATGGTGCCCATGATAGAAAGGTGTCAGAACACACAGTGATTAGCAGTTTTCTGCTTAGCAGTAGACCGGATAAAGATGACCCCTGTCCACCACCGAAAGTGCCTACAATGGGCATGTGAGTGTCAGAACTCGACCACTCGACCAAGAGATAGCAGCAGGATACTCTATGGGAAGAAGGCAGGCCGGTTGAGGCAGTGTGATGCAGAAGGATAGAGGAGCATGTTGAAACTAAAATAAACAGTTTAGCAGAGAGGTGATGCCTAAGTACTGCCAGGAGAAAATAAAACCACTCTATTCAGGCTTGTGTGTGAAAGCAAAGAAACAGATGCTCCACATGTCTGTGATGGCCATAAATGCTGTCTAGGTAGAAAGCTGACTAGGTGTGTGTAGGATGTGTGTGCTGTGTGTCTCATTAATGGACTAGATGGAGTGCAGCACTGCATCTCTCTTTATGCTGTTGTGTCATCTGAATGAATGTTCTAGCTATATGGTGAGTTCACACTGCTTCATTTCTGTCTACATTGTATTCAGTTTAATGTTGTTAATGGATGTTATGCAAATTTCTTGTGTGCTTTTGTGAATCTAGGGCTTTTTTCTGTGCTGTGTTAGGGGGAAATCTATATTTAAATGGTCACGAAACCCCAAAACACATTTTTTGAGATGTGAACAGATATGTACAGGCTGCACATCACTGAAAACACTAAAAGCACTCATAAATTTAACCAAGAAGTGGAAATGTTATTTTTGCGTTTTTCTTAGCATTTTTGTTCCTCCGTATTGAAAAACAAAGTTGAATCAACGCCATGGAATCTGACGTAGAAGCGTGCATCCGGAGAGTGTGATTGGCTGCTGGGGCTGGAGAGGCATTTTACGTCATCTGGTTCTGAGCACTTTTCTGCATTTATTCATGAGAATGAACTCTTTTAACTCAATCACTGCGCTGTATTATGCATAACATCGCATTACAGCGGAGAATTCAAACAACATGTAACAACATGCGGAGTGCGCGTGAGAGTGGCTTCTGCGCGAAAAGCCCCGATGAGTTTAACAACGCTTGAAATGTGGATCAAAGATCATACACAGACTGGAGTAAGCGTGTTTCAAGTTTTTTATGGACATATTTCACATACTCTAGTGCTCTAAACATGAACCAGCACCATGTATGCGCATATATTTAATCATGTCTTCTTCAAATGAAATATATGTACAAATAAGGACATTGATACACTGATACAGCCATATGTCTGATCATAAATGCGATGACATGAGGAATTATTCTGATACAGAAGAGAATGATGTAGACTGAAAATTCATGGAACAATAGACAAAAAACTAACTATGCCTTTACATTTGTAAATGTAATGAAAATATTATTAGACTTTTAAATGTTCTTCCGCATTTCTCCCTTGTTCTTGGGAGTTTGTTATCATATAGGGTTATATTTTTTTAAAAATGCATCAATGTGGGGTGGGGGGGGGGTACTTTAAAATACACTACAGTTCTAAAGTATGATTTTTTTTAAAAAATATTTTTGAAATAATGTCTTATGCTGACCAAAAGCTGCATTTATTTGATCAAAAATTCAGTAAAAACAATATAATATTGCACAATATTATTATAATATAGATTAACAGTTTTCTTTTTTTAAATATATGTTAAAATGTAATTTATTCCTGTGATGACAAAGCTGAATTTTCAGCAGCCATTACTCCAGTCTTCAGTGTTGCATGATTCTTCAGAAATCATTTTAAAATGCTGATTTGGTGCTCAAGAAAAGTTTCTTATTATTATCAACGTTGAAAACAGCTTAATATTTTGTGTAAACTATGATTTTTTTTTTTTTTTTTTCTCGGATTCTTTGATGAATAGAAGGTTCAGAAGAACAAGATTTATTTAAAATAGAAATCTTTTGTAAGGTCATAAATGTCACTTTTGATCAATTTAATACATCCTTTCTGAATAAAGTGAATCTTACTGACTCCAAACTATTGAACAGTGATGCACAAAATAAAACACAGTACAAAAGTTTAAAATTACCAAGGCATTTTTGTCCACTGCTTATCCTTAAATGAATGAAAGAAATAATTGTTTAAATATAGCTGCAAGCAGCGATGACGGGCCCAAGCCCTGGTGGCACTGCCACCCCAATGGCTTCAGGGCAACTGTGCACGACGAGCAATTTGCATGTAAACTGGGTAAATTATTATGGCAAGATATGGGACTCTTCCTGTTTCCCTTTTTGTCATTATTTTAATCCCTCGCCATGGCAATACCTTTTGAGATATCCAATATCTGTTCACAGTTTAACATCTTCAATGTCTTTCCACCATGTTCACAAAGTTTGGTGTGAATCGTATGAATCCCGTAGGAGGAGTAGTTAAAACTTAAGAGCCTGATTATTCAAAAAATTCACATTCAAACCAAAATATCTGACTTCCTGTTGTTCGGAGCTAATGACTGTAAATTAGAAAGTTGTTCAGCTTAATGAGTTCAATATATGTACAGAGTTTGGTGACTGTAGGTAAAACTAACCCCCCCCCCCTACACACACACACACACACACACACACACTTTTGTCAAAGGTGGCGCTATAGAGGCCCTCCTCCCCGCCCCTTTCTAGGGTTTTGTCCATGTCTACTGGTTGACATCTCTGACGTGCGTGTCGAGTTTCATGCAATTTGAAGAAGAGTCTCAAAAGCATCCAAAACGAATATTAAAGTTTGATGCGTTGCCATGGCAACAGTATTCAAGATATCAAGAATCCTTTCACATATCTGCATCTGTGATGTCCTGGCATTATTCTGACTGAAGCAAATAGGGTAAAAATAAGAGGCCGATTTCAAAGCATTTTGAAAGTGACACACTTTCTGCTGCCAGTTGGTGGCGCTATGACTTTGACTCACAATAGTCAGATCCATGTGATCAGCCTCCTACAATGAACACACAGCTAAAGTTTCATCAAAATCGGTTAATGTATGCAGAAGTTATAACACACTTCCTGTTTCCCTTTTCTCGCTATAAATTCGTTTCAATGCCACAAGCAAACCGTTTGAGATATCAAAAATCCGCCTGCAATTTAGCATCCTCAATATCTTGTCTTAATGCTGACCAAGTTTGGCGGTGATCAGATGAATTCCCTAGGAGGAGTATATAAAATTCCAGAGAATGCATTTTTCAAACAACCCTAAATAGCAGACTTCCTGTTGGGCTGGCGTATGACTTAGAGTGCGAAAGTTGTTTGGCCCGATGAGATCTATAACTGTATGAAGTTTGGTTATTGTAGATGAAAAGGGGTGCTCTAGTCTACAGAGCCCCTCAAATACAACCATATAAAAGGGTGTGCCACAGAGCTCCCCATGACCCCATGACCCCCCCATGACAACTTGCGCCCGGCCCTGTTGGCCGACGATTCCTATGCGTGTTTTGAGTTTTTGAGCATGTTAAGGGACCCAAAAGTGCCAGAAAGTTCAGAAAAAAAATTTTACCTAAGGAAAACAATGGGCCTTCACCTTTTCAGGGCTTGGGCCCTAATTATATTCATTAGTACCAATTAAAAAATATATATAGTGAAACTGCTAGTACAGTCAGTAGAAAATTTAACTGCTAAAATAAAAAGCACATTCATATAACTACAATATTCATGATGCTGCTAATTTTAAATCAATAACATAACAAGTGTAAATGTATTTAGTTATCTTGTGCTGTTAAGTTCATTGTTACACTCTGAATGGATTTAGTTTGCCCCTACCCAGCATGCATTACTTCTCATCATTACAGGCTACACTTCATTTATCTCCTGAACCAAACACCAGATGGCAGGAGGTTATGACACATGATTTTTCTGAGTTTTCTCCACATACTCACTCACTCACTCACTCACACACACACACACACACACACACACACACACACACACACACACACACACACACACACACACACACACACGTGCGATCAGTAAAACATTGTGACAGTGGTTGAGTTAGCAGATGGAGTAATTACAGGCTCCCTATTGCTCTGGAAACTCAGCGAAGAGGAAAAGAAGCACGAAAGACTATGACTGAAAGAGATGACGAAAAAAGTTCTGTTTTTGAACAGAAGGAAAGGTTTAGGATGAACAAATTCAGACGAAGTGGATTGGAGGCAGAGTTTCTCTCTTATTAGTCACCCTTCTCTCTTTCTTTCTTTCTTTCTTTCTCACTCACGCTCTTTGCCCTTCTCTTCCCACAAATGCTTCTCTCTTCACCTCTTCACAACAATTGTTTCTCTTTTTGCGTCTTGGTGATGTGCATATGCATATCAGTGCTTGTTTGTGGATACATTTGGTGAAAAGTCAGAGTGCTTGATGCAAGGTTGCTAGGCGACGATGGCACATCCATGTGATGTGTTGTGTTTCAGACTTCACCCGAGCAGTGGGAGAGAGGAGCATGCTGGGATGGAGATTGAGAACACAGGCTCTCATCATGCAGTTCACACCTCAGGGCACAAATGTACAGCAATCCATAACTTTACAGAAGTCAGGAATCACAACAGAGAAGATGGATCATAAAAGACAATGGAAAGAAAGAGAGAGCAGAGCAGAGCATCTAGAGGTCAAGCAGAGTTTGAATGACGGTGCTTTAGATATTTTTGCTTTGTTAAATCTGAAATAGTGGTCGACCAATATATCGCCATGGCCAGAATAATTCCACAATTAAACATTTTTCTTTATACACAAACCTCACAAACTATTTATATTCCCAATTAGTGTTCCCTGGTCTTTATAGGAATATATGATTCTGATTTAAAAGATTGCACAGATTTTTAACATGTTTCATTAGTATTGAAAGTGTCATAATAGGATTACAGAATCACAAATTTGTTATCTGTTCATTTGACAGATTTCATGATTTTTTTTTTTTTTCTGATTCATTAAATTGGTTGACCACTAATCTGAAAAATAAAAACTGACTGTTAATAAAAAATTGGTCTGTGAAAAGTTTTAAATGATTAAAAAAAAAAAAAAAGTTCAAAATCTTTTTTTTTAATTCCTCATCTAATTCCATACAATCAATTAATCACATCACAAATTCAGTTACTTTTTAAGGAAAGAAAAAAAATGAAGACCCTGGCACACAATGCTCGGTAAAACTAAAGAGCTCCTAAAACGGTATTAAAAATAACAAGTCTTACAATATTTTACAGACAGATGAAATACGGTCACACAGTATTAGGTGTCTTTAACAACTATGTATTTGCATAAAAAAGTTTGGTGCAATGAACTTATTGTGTTCATGTTGTATTGCAAAACACATTTGCTGCTATTGAGATGGGTTATGGGTAAGGTTAGGGACAGGTTTGGTGGTATGGTTAGGTTTAAGGGTGGGTTATGGTGTAAGGGAAGAGTGAACAGTGTAATTATAGATGTAATTAAAGCTGCAAGCAGCGATGAAAGGGCCCTCGCACCAATGCCACCGCCACCCGTTGGCTTTAGGAAAACAGAGCACGGTGGGCAGTATGCATTTAAGTATATAAATATAGGAGAACTATGTCAGTCATTTGTATTTGCCACACTTCCTGCTACCAGCTGGTGGTGCTGTGACTATAACTCAATTTTGGCATGTAAATGTCTTCAGGCCAGGGCACTTATCAAACGTGAAGTTTGAGGCAGATCGGACATTGTATGCTTGAGTTACAACAACTTCCTGTTTCATGACGATAATAGCATGCTTTAGCACTCAGCTAAGTGTTGCTAGCATGTTTTAGAAAGTTTGTAGCATGTTTAGCACTCAATTGCTTATTTTAGTATGTTGCTAGTAGCGCATCACAGTGTTAGACACGTCACTTCCTGTTGTCAGTGGGTGGCACTATTACTATAACTGAATATTGTCATGTAGATGTGTTCAGGGCAGGACTCTTATCAAACATGTGAAGTTTGGGGCAGATTAGACATGGTATGCCTGAGTTACAACAACTTCCTGTTTCGTGGCGTAAATCGCATAGCCTACATTAGCACTCAGCCAAGTGTTGCATGATTTAACGTGTTTCTAACATGTTTAGTACTTCATGGCATATTTAAATGTGTTTCAGGGAGTGAATTACAGTGTAAAGCATGCTATTTCCTGTTGCCAGCAGGTGGCACTATGACTAACTGAATATTGGCATATAGATGTCTTCAGGCCAGGACTCTTATCACACGTGAAGTTTGGGGCAGATCGGACATTGTTTGTCTGAGTTACAACAGCTTCCTTTTTCATGGGGAAACATCAAATTTGTCAGGCCGCCACAGACACGCCCTTCAACGAAAACTCAAGATCTTCACAATTTATCATCGCTAAGGTCTTAAGATTAGACTGACAACATATGATGTTGCTTTGGTTAAATCTCAATGAGGAGTTGATCACAGTGTAAAACATGACATTTCCTCTTGCCCGCAGGTGGTACTATGCCTGTAACTGAATTCTGGCATGTAGATGTCTTCAGGCCAGGACTGTAATAAAACATGTTAAGTTTGAGACAGATCGGACACTGTATGCCAGAGTTACAACACCTTCCTGTTTCATCGAAACATCGAAGTTTTTTCAGACCACCACGGACACGCCCTTCAGTGAAAACTCAAGATCTGTTGGGTTTTCAGATTTTGCACCCAGGGACTTTTTTTTTTTAAATATATTTTTAAAATATAATTACATGTATGTACACAATGGGCCTCATTTATCAATCTAACATAGAAACGAGCGCAGATCCAAGCACAGAAATCGTCTTACAACAGGGTTCACGTGTGATTTATAAAACATTCGTATGCTGGCAATCCTATCGTACGAATGATCGAACGTTGATAAATGTGGCGGCTGAAAACAATTGTCATTTAAGTATCACACCCCTAAAAATTCACGGTTTGGAAGCCTCGCCCCTAGAGTGTACGACACGGAGAAACGTAACCCGGCCAAGAAGAGGAAGTAATCTCATGAAAGAGAAATTCATTTTACACCAAAAACACCTGTTAACATTGTAATTGCAAACAATTACATTAATTTGTATGTATATTTAATACCGGTAAATAACATTCATAGGCCTATTGCAGTTCCCTCCACCACAAATCCTTTAAGTTTAATGGTATTCAGAACTGAATAAGAATGAAAAAGAAGCTATAAAATGATATATTAAACTATAAAGTAAAACATAAATTAGATTGTCATAGTGGCATTCATTATAAACAACATAAGTCAAGCCAAAATTAATTTTTTTAGGCTAAAGCGAAACTGATGGGCTCACCTCTCTCATTTGGCAAGAATCCAAATATGTTTCTATATTTGCATGTAACATTTTGGTTGCTAAATTATTATTCATTATGTAAACAAGGCTTTGTACTTCACTCGTGTTCCAGTATCCTCGTAAAATAGCATCCTTTACATGTGCAAAAATGTGTTTTGTTAGGCGATGGGCACGCTGATTTACAGTGGACCATTTAATTTGAGCAGTGTAACTTTTATGTTTGGTTGACTGCATTTTAGTTTGATGATGAATGGCTGAAATATCAAGTTAGAAACGCTAGAACTGATGTTGTGTGTGCGCGCGAGGCACCTTGCGTGATCACTTGGATTTAATAAAATAAAGATATAAAGAAAACAAATACAATGCGTTAAGAGTGTCACAAAAACAAGCTTCACACAGTTTTTTCTTTTGTTTATCTGTTAATTATTTATATGAAATATATGTTGTGCAGTCCTATTTATTTTATTTCATTTATATAGCCTACTTTAATTTTATTCTCTTTTTCTCGGTTCACAGAAGCGCTGCAGGTGTGTGATGTGATGATGTGTGAATCCTCATGTTCTTTTGCTGCTATTTGGCATTTAAAGCTAAACCCCTGAAAAAAGTATTGTATGGTATTTTTAATTGGTCACAAACACCCATCTATTCTAATTTAATTTTAATTTGACATTCTAATCTTAACGGTTTGTGATCGACTAATGAGCTTCAATTGTTTGTCAGGAAAATAATCTAAATGATCAATATGCTCTCATTATAATTCTCCACCAGATTTACTATGCTGCACGCAAGTTCACGCTAACTCAAAAACTTGCATACACAAGCTGAGACCTGATGTGAGATTTGATCGTCCACACAAATTCTTGTCCAAGCTTTTGTTCTATTCAGACTGGACTATTGTAATGCTCTCTTGGCAGGCCTTCCAGCATGCACTGTCAAGCCTCTACAACTGATCCAGAATGCGGCAGCAAGAGTGGTCTTTAACGAGCCGAAGAGAGCACAAGTCACACCTCTCTTCGTCAGTTTGCATTGGCTGCCAATAGCCGCTCGCATCAAATTCAAGGCTCTAATGTTTGCCTACAGAACAACCACTGGTAGTGAGGAAATTTCACGAATGGACTTATTGCACAGGTGGCAGAATTCACTGAGCTCCTGAGAGCGACCCATTCTTTCACAAATGTTTGTAAAAATAGTCTGCATGCCTAGGTGCTTGATTTCATACACCTGTGGCCATGGAAGTGATTGGAACACCTGAATTCAATGATTTGGAGGGGTGTCCCAATGCTTATACATATACAGTGTGTGTGTATATGTGTGTGTGTGTATATATATATATATAATATGTGTGTGTGTGTGTGTCTGTGTCTACGTGTTTGTCAGATTACATGTAACAAGTTGCGCCTGAGATCACGCAAGATCACGCGCAAACTTGCTACTCCCATCAGCGCATTTGTGGAATTGCACTCTCGTGCTAATTTGCCCCGTTTGGTAAATCTGGCCCATAATATAAAGTGGGACTTAAAATAATAATGCTTATAATACTGCTATCAGCTCACAGACAGCTGGTTTTAAAACAGTTATATTTTTGCTGGTTAACATAAAAATATTTGTCTGTTTGAGCATCCTGTCTGACCCAACACAGCAGTGTTGGCTCAACCAATGGTGTGAGTTTGGGGCGTAACTATCTGTTTGCTAACCCGAGGCAGATGGGGTAGTGTTTGGGAAAACATTGTGAAAACAGTAATTTTTTTTTTGCATACTTTCATTTGATGATGCTAGTGCTGCAGAAATGATACACTTTGAGCTTTAATATCAGGCCCCAGGATGGTTGTGCTTCACTCTATGTGAGCATCATAACAGTTCTTCATCATAAAATGTTCCTCTGACTGATATTAGAGCAAACAATTTGAAGTAGTGTGATGAAGTCTGCTTTAAACTTTACGTCTCAGTGTTTCAGTCTCCAGAGCCCTCATGCAGCAGCTCTTCTGTCTGTATCTCATGTCTTATCCTGAGGATGAACTCGCTTCGGCAGAAAGCTTCCACAGTAAACACACTTTGATGAATGTTCTAAGAGGTCTAGAGATTAAATGAATGTTTCAGCATTGCCATTTTTTCACTCTCTTTCATCGCTCTGTGTCTTCAGGGTCTAGTTCTTCCATTCTATTAAAATTTTGTCTTCTCTTCCTCCTCTTCTCTGTGATTTGTCTAGGGCTTTTCACACTTGAAATAGTTAACCCTGGGCCATCCTAAACCCCGGGTAAATGGAATCCTGGGTTATCTTGCTTTCTGGTTTCACACTGCTCATAGTTTACCTGGGGTTAACAGTTAATACTGGGTTTTCATGAGCTGATGTTTCACACTGTACATTATTAAAATCTGGGTTAACATCCTTATTGGCATATTTGCTATGTCAGTGTCATTGATTGGACAAACGCTGCATGTGATATGGTTACATAAAGGCTCTAGCATTGTGCATTTTCCATCGCTGTTTGACATTTTTCCCCTCAAATGCTGAAACGACTGTTTATTTACAACGTGTTGTGTTTCCATGACTGTCCAAAGCACATAAATATGAAGCATGCTATTGGTTGTTGGTTGCTAAGCATCTAGCCATAACATTCTAACACTGCATCGTTTCACACTACACGTTTGGCACCGCAATGCAGAGTTAACGGCGCAAAAGCGGTGCTAATCCTGCTCTGGAGCGGTGCTAAATTACTCTTCTAAAATACAAGTGTGAAACGTTCCTTTACCCGGGGTTAAAAGCAGTGTTTAGAATGACAATAAGAAGGGATTAAGTAGAGTGTGAAAAGCTCTTTTGTGTGTGTGTGTGTTTTTTTGTACTGCATTTAATCCTTTTTTTCTTCTGCTTATTTCTCAGGCCAGTCAGCTCGGTGTGTACAAAGCTTTTGTGGATAACTATAAAGTCGCAGTGGAGACGGCAGAGAAATGCAGCCAGGCCAACAGCCAATTTCAGAAGATTTCTGAGGTGAGTTCATCTACTTCAGACCACCCAGCACTACAGGGCCTGATCATTACTGTCTGCAGTACATACTTCTCTCAGGTGGAGCTAATGTTCAAAATAGTCAGGAATTGGCTGTTGACCAGTCATTGATCAGTATTAAATGTCCTGAAATGTATATTAAAATTTAAAATCTTGAATACTGAAATGTGAAATAATGCAAAAAATAAATGAAAGATCACTTTTAAATATGAAACTAAAACTGCCAGTAAGTGGTGGCAACTTACAGTCTTAGTGAGTCAGCGGATTTGTGCAAAAGGCTGATTCATTCAGTAATAAAACCACTGTTTGTTACGTACAATGGTTCTCCTGTGGATTTGTTTGCAACTATTTTTGTTAGCAAAATAGATAAAAACAGACAATGTTTACTAAAATGCAGTTGTCTAAAATATAAGTAACTTAAGCCAGTAACTTAATGCCCACTACTATCTGTGGGCATGTACACCCAGCAGTCTACACTGGCTGAATGGGCGAATGAAACCACTAAGGTTCAACGGTCAGGAAGGTGGTGCAGCAATGCACTGTGGAGTGCATAGGACAGGCTGAAGAAGGCCTGGCTATCCACTGACCTCACAATCACCAACACCCTCTTCAAAATGGCCAACAAATATAGGACATCATGGATGCATCCTAGATCCAAGCAGTGGCATCTTATTGACTGTGTCCTTATGTGCACGACGTCTGTATTTAAAAAACCATGCAGAGAGGAGCCGAGTGTTGGACAGACCACAGATTGACCAGGTCCTCATTCTACCTTCACATTGCTCCATTGCATCGAAAGAAGCCATCGAATAACTAAGGAACCCAGTGGTAAAAACAGTACCAACAATGCCTTGATGATGCATTGACTGCCTACTGACTGGAGACCCAGCTGAGAAGTGGAACCAGTTCAAGCAGATGATGAGTAAGTCAGCAAAAGAGACCCTTGGCCCAAAGGAGAGAGTTCTCCAATACTGGTTCAACAAGAATGACAAAAGGATCATCAGACTGTTGGAGGAAAAACACAAGGCATATGTTGAGTGGCAAAATAACCTCAACTCAAAGAAAGATTGCTTCAAACACCTACAGAGAAAGACCCAGATGGTGGGATCATAAGGCTGAAGAAGTCCAAAGATTTGTGGACTCATGCAATTCCAAGAAATTCTTCAGTGCACTGAAGGCGGTCTACGCCCTTCAGACCAAGCATCATACCATTTCTCTCTGAGGATGGTAACATCCTTCTGAAAGACAAGGCAAGCTTAATAAATCGATGGAGAGAACATTTTTCTGATTTGCTCAACAGGCCCCCTACAGTTGACCCCTCAGCTTTGAATTCCATCCCACAGAAGCCTACTCTGAATGACCTTGACCTGCCTTCAATTAATCAAGCAGACTAGCAGTAGCAAAGCGGCCGGTATGGATGGCATCCCTGCTGAGCTTTTCAAAGTGACATCTTGACCAACATCTGGGATGAGAAAATCATACCACAAGAATTCAAAGATATCATAGTGGTAACAATCTTTAAGAATAAGGGCAGCAATGTTGTGGCAGCATATTCACATCTAGTTATCATCATCAGCTTGATGCATTTACTCATACACACATACACAAGCAGCCTTCTGCATCACATTTCTCTTCATTATTCCATACAGGTAGTATTCGTCACATTCTGCTGTCTGAGCCAGACGTGAGCTCTGTATATGTGTGTAATTGTGCTGGTGTGTACTTATAGGCATCTTGTCTGTTGACAGAATCTGAAAGTTAAAGGTCCTAAAGAATCCAAGGACTGCACCACAACCGCTACCATGGAAGGTAAGAGCGTATCTATTGATCTGTAATGTGTGTGTGACATGCCTGAGCGAACCGTATTTACAGTATGTGAAAGCCTGAATCTGTTTTTATGTGATCTGATATGTTGATTGATGGTTCATTGCGGGAGTGAATGGTTATGTATGAATGAGTGAGCTGTGGGCAGTGTCCCTTTAAGAATGAGTTCAGCTCTCCATCTTTCTACTTGTGTATGCAGCATCCACAACTCAAGTGTGTGTGTGAGGAAGAGTGCATACTTGCTCATTCTGAGTGTTTTGGAGTGCAGGAGAGCAGGAGTGTATGAGTCTCTCTCTCTCTCTTTCTTGCTGTCTTGGTCGTGTTTGTGAGGGACGGATAAAAGGGGCTGCAGAATGAGAAGGAAGTAGTGAGAGAGCATTTAGAGAAGACTGCAGGATCAGTGGAAGTTTGTCATGGAGATTCTTCTAGTTCTCCGGCTGTGCTGTAACTGCACCTATGGTAACTGTGTTGCATTTTAATGCTTTGACAAGCTGATGATCTGGATGACTCTCAGTTCTTGATTGTTGTGTGGTTTGGTTTGTGATTTTTGTTTTAATTGAGTCCATGCTTTCTGATCAGAAGATTAAACTGTTTTAGAGCTTAATTCTGCTGGAGAATGATATCCAGTTTCAGTGCAGCAGGATGTCCGGTAATCGTGCATGTGCTTTGTTATTTGGAGCCTTTACATTCTACAAAAGTTCTTTATTGTGGAAAAAGGGTCTTTAGATTAGATTATTAAAATATTCTTTCATACTAAGAGAAAAGTTTTTCTTATAAGATCTGCTCACTGAAAGGTTCTTTGGGGAACCCAAATTGGTTCTTCTGTGACATTGCTGTGAAAACCCCCTTTTGGAACCTTTATTTTTAAGAACTTTGAAAGACCTCAAGAACAATAGCACTTACAAAACAGATATTTCCGATTCTCGTTTCTGATTGGTCAATACAGCAGTTAGATAAAATAAAATAAAATAAAATAAAATATGCACTGGTTTTACATCTATTAAATGGTTTAGAGGTAGAAATTTGAGTAAAAACTGCAAAATGTAAAAAGTCCAGTCATTATGCTACACAGTTTAACATGGGACTGCATTTTCGTACTCTCAGTGTTGTCACTGGGGATGGTACCTTTTTAGGTCATGGAAAAAGTTTGTTGCGTTTCACGCCTTGGTTGGAACCGACCATTCCACTGAGGTACTTTTCCATTGTTTTTCTACATGCACTAGATGGATGTGTTTGACCGTTGTGCTTTGCAGCATCTCCACTGTCCAGAGCTTATCATCATCAACATAAATTTTATCGCTAGCCTATCTCTATCTGATATCGTTTATCGCCCAGCCCTGAGATCAGCTATTTACCTTTGTTGATATATCAGGGACTATATTGCCAGAGGAAGGATGGCCCATTCACACCAAGAACGATAAATATAAAGGTAACTATACCAATGGACCTTAGTCAGGGTAGTACTATGTTCAACTTTTGACAGGAATGAAAACGAGGCTGTGAGGGATAGAATTTCAGTGCGTTCAATGGATTGTACTGTTTTTTGTTTTTTTAACAACATACTGATTATTCAGCTGATGAAACGTATTTCTGGAAAAAAAAAACCTTTTGGTATTACACTCCATGAAACCATTTTAAATGTTGTGAAAATTACGTCATCTAGGACCTTTATACAGTGCGTGCCATTGTAAAGGCTCTAAGTCTGTTACTCACAGTCTCGTTTTCATCCGTGATAAATTCAATATGCCGTCTAACCTGACTAAGATCTATAACTACTGTATATTAGAATTCACACAAACGCACTATATCATTATGTTTATTATAAGCACTTGCTGTAGTTTTATTGTCTGCTGCTTTAAATGCTTGAGCCCTTTAAAGCAGGATGGATTCTGATTGGCTATCAATGTTTTTATCATTCATCACCTGGAAAAAATTTATGTGAAAGTGATTCCAACGATAATGTTTCTCTGTGCTGTTATAGTTGTAGTGTAGACTCTCCTATTTTACAATGATTTTTAAAACTATAACATTATCATTATTTTTTTTTAATTTTCCCTGGTGTGAACGGGCCTTTAATGTATAAGCTTAAAATAATGTTTGAAAATTGATGTTTCAGTATTTCATGTGTTTTTCCTAATAATGCTCTTTAGCCATTACTGTATTCATAATATAGCACAACTTTTGTAGCTAAGTACTTAAAAGCAGAAGGAACTTGATGAATTATTCTGAATGATACCAATCCACAGTCTGACTTGTTATGCAGCCTGGAATCATAATCACACCATGTTGGTTCGTTTGGCCAGAGGAGGACTGGTCCCCTGACTGAGCCTGTTTTTTTTCCCCTCCATTTCTGTCACTGATGGACTTTGGGTTCCTTGCCACTGTTGCCTTTCCTAGTTAGGGACACTTAATATTTAGCAATATTATTGATTTGATTGTACCAAGACTATTGGTTGAGAACTGAATTGAGCTGGATGATGACATTACTGTTTTCTGCAGAGCTGCTTTATAGCTGAATTTAACTAATTTTATAATTGATGAACTTTACACAGTTATTGAACAGAACTGAATGAACACTGAACTGACCTCAGCTGAACAATGACACCATTTTCTTTTAGAGCTGCTTTACAGCAGAATTGAACTCTGTTTGCATAATTGAATCATTATTTCTTATTTATTACTGTAAAGCTCCTTTGGAACAATGTTTATTGTATAAAGCACTATAAAAATAAAGTTGACTTGACCTAAATATGCACTACATTCTCAGAAAAAAAGGTGCAAAAGCAGTCACTAGGTCGGTACTCAATATGCAAATGTGCTAATATTATAATATAATAATATGCTAATATACAAATGTACAAAGGTGTACATTTTGAATGGGTACCACCCCAGTAACAGCTTTTGTAAAAGCTCAGTGGAAAGATCCAGATCACTTTGAATATAGTTTTACTCAAATATAGTAAAATTGAATATCCCCAAAAAAAAAAAAAAAAAACAAAAAAAAAAAAACAACAACCTGGACCTTTATCTAATTTTCATTGGTCAGTGGATGCTTGTGTCAGAATTGCTCAGCTGGTAAAAAATAGTATGCATGCTGTAACTATTTATGATCTGGAAATGCAGATCTAATGTAGTGCTAAATGCAAATTATAAAATGCAACTAACCATATACAGCATTGTAAGCATTAACAGAAGGTGTAAAAGATAGGAGAAAGTGCCTTGGTTTTTATCACGTTATTACTATTTTGTGTTGATAGTCACACAGAATTGAAGACTGCAAGTGTTCAAAATTGTCATCTTTCCTGTTCAGCCTGTTATGTTGTTAATTTTGCTATTGAGCATATACTAAAATGTTCTATAAATTTTGTTAATTTCAAAGACATTTTTTGTATACTTTAGTATGACAAATAATTTTAGTGTTGGGTCACCACTTGATATCCATGTAATCAAGGTGTAAAACCAGGTGAGCACCCATGTATTATAGAGTAAGTGTGTCTGTGTCTTGCTGTAAATGGGAGCAGACCACCATCTGATTTTCAATGTGCTGTTTTATGGACATCCATTCACATGTGTTTGTCTTCATGCATTTACTCCTTTGAAGTTCCTCCTTCCACCTCAAGGTGACTGGAGGATTATCCTGCACAATGCACCAGCTGCAGTCACCAGATTGATAGATGATAAACAGATAAAGGTAGACTCTCAAACGCACAAGTTGTGGAGAGAGGAATAACAATATAGAAAAATTTGAATGAACATCGAAGAATTTATCAAAATGTGCACTTTTTCTCTCATGCAATAAAATAAATTTTAGCTGGCAAATTATAGGCATTCAGATGTAATCAGCCCCCTCATGAGTTCAGCCAAAACTGAATCAGTTTGTAGAAGGGATGAAATTAAACCCAAGAGAAAATGTGAGAAAAGTGTGACACTGAATGGGTACACACTAGGGATGCACCAAAATTTCGGCCGCCAAAAATTATCGGTCAAAAAAATGGCATTTTCTGTGTTTGGCCGAAGAGAAAAAAAGATTATTAGGGATGCATGATATATTGTCCACATATCGGCCGATAAATGGTCATTTTTAATGTTATCATTAATCCGATAAGAAAATTTGGCCGATATATTAAAGCCGATAGATAATGGATTATTTCCTTCAGCTGAGACGCTTCAGATGCGCTCTGATGCGTGCGTTCGCAGCATTTTGTGCCATTGTAAGTTGTAATATTATGTTTATTTTGTGTATATATCTGATTAATCTCATATAGGATGCATTTGGCTTAGTTAATTAATGATGCAGTAAGCGCTTTATTGTACTGGTGATCATCTTTAGCTTTAGCTTGCGCAGCTCAAACAGCAATACACATTAAAGGGTTAGTTCACCCAAAAATGTCATTTCTGTCATTAATTACTCACCCTCATGTCGTTCCACACCCGTAAGACCTTCGTTCATCTTCTGAACACAAATGAAGATTTTTTTGATGAAATCCGAGAGGTATATGACTTAAGCAATATAATCAACACTTTCAAGGTCCAGAAAGGTACTAAAGACATCGTTAAAACAGTCGACGTGTCTGCAGTGGTTCAACCTCAATTTTATGAAGCGACGAGAATACTTTTTGTGCTCAAAAACAAAAAAAAAATAAAGACTTTATTTAACAATATCTTCTCTTCTGTGTCATTCTCATACATTGTTTACGTCCAGCGCTTCCAGGTTCTATGTCAGAACGCCGACTCATTATTGGCCGGCTCTTGTGTCAGCATCACACACATGCGTCGTGCTGCTCACGTGTGCAGCTTTGGCCAATACTGAGCCGGCAGTCGGATATAAACACGGAAGCCTTCACTGTGCTTACTGCGGCAACTGCGTAATGATAATGACAGGGAAGAGAAGAGATTGTTGAATAAAGTCGTTATTTCCCTCCAGTCGTTATCTTCCCCCAATCCCCCACCCCAGTAATTCACACCCTGGGTATAACCATGCTGGGCAACGCTGGTAAAATGACGCTACCTCTCGTTCACTGATCCACTCCAAGCTACACTCTGCTCACATGCTCTGATAATAATAGCTTTGTAGGACTATACATTATTTGAATAATTGGTCAAAAAAAAAAAAAAAAAAAATCTGTTAAATCTGATTCTGTTTATAGAACTGAATAAAGAATAATATATTGATATTTAATATTAATATATTTTCTGTCTAATTTTAGTGTGTTACTTTCAATAAAAGTGTGGTTATTTTATTTTATTGGCTAGTTTTTATTAATTCTGTATCATTAAAATGATTAAATTTCATTGAAAAGTCTAATATTAATACAATTATACAAAAAAAAAGCTAATTTAAAATAACAAATAAATAATTTTTAAAAAGCATTTTCGGTTTCAGTTTTCGGCCAAGTGCATCCAGAAGTTTTGGTTTCAGCCCAGAATTTTCATTTCGGTGCATCCCTAGTACACACTGTTGTAATCATAAAGATTTGTGGTGTGCAATATTACATACATCAACAAAAAATAAATTTTATGTTATTTGTTTGTTTGTTAGTTTGTTAGTTTTGGGTTTTGCTTTGCTTTTTGTTTTGTCCGTTTATTTTCTTTTTTCTTTTTTTTTTTTTTTACTTCAGTATAAGGTTATATTTATTTTAAGACTTTTTGGAGGATGTAAGTGTGATCATGCTAATTAATAAAGTATCATGGTCATTGTCAGATAGTTTAAGGTCATTAAACAGTTCTCCTCTGCAGTCAACTTATAGAGTCAGTCCTACTGTAATTATGTCAGTGTGAGACATAATTACTAATGACTAATGTCAAATCTTATTTTCTGAGTCCTTGTATTGGCTTTTTTTATGCTTTATGCACATCTAATGACTTCTGCCACTGTGAGCAACCTGCTTTATCCAGTTATATCACACTCTCTGTCAGGCACTAGCTGATGTGACAGAATTCCTCAAACATTCTTTTTTTTATTTAGCAAATAAGAACTGACTATAATTTGTCTTATGTGACCATGCATCAAATGGTATTAGCCCACAGCAGTTTTTTTTTTAATTTTTTGCAATATTTGTTTTCCTCTTCTAGAGCTAAATTTATAGACTCATTACAGTGACATTTTGATTAAATCATCTCCCAGTGACACTCCGCTTGCAGCGCTTTGTGATCATCCACACGTGGGTGGTTCGAGAAAATATGGAAAAGAGGAAAAAGTTTTACTGAGTTAAAACTTTGAAGTCTGACTCAGAACTTCAGTTCCCTCATTTATGACATTTTCATCTAAATTGGAACTGTACGTTGTGTTAAAGAGAAACCCTGCATTCTGCTTTATACAATAGTGGCCAAAAGTGATGTCCAGCCTAGGAAAATTGACATCTTCATTATTCACCCTAAATTCAAATATTATTAAAAGTTTGTTAAAGATTTTGTAAGCATACTGCATATTTGTGCTTTGAGTCAATTGTTTTATTTTTGATAATGCAATTGAAACTAACCAAATTGTGTGGACATAATTTTTGGCCAGGCTGTCATACAAAGAATTTATCAACACATGCAAAAACAAGAGAGAACCAACAAAATATTAATAGCTTATGTTGTAGTCGGTGTATGCTTTTTCCTGTGAGCTTTTTGTTTTTCTATGCTTTTTTTGCATAGTAAAATAAAACCTGTAGCTGTAGTTTGCCAAGTAATATTGTCAGATAAATACCTTTAGTGTTTTGTTCTTCCATCATATTTAAAATATTTAAAAAATATAAAATATTTTCCTCATATTTTGATGGTTTAATTGAACGTGTAGGGTCATTAAAACAAATATGCCCTCCGGACATCACTTTTGGCCACTACTGTATTTTTTTTTTTATTATACTCAAACAGTATAATATAATGTATATAAGATGTGAGATTTATTGTCTGTCGCCATAAATGGAAAGTCTTTGTAATGGTATGTATTTAAGTCAATTTCTGACTATTTCTAATCTCCAGTCCTCTTTTCCTCAATCCAGCGAAATTTTATGGGAAATCATTAGCTCTGTCGATCTAGAGGGGTTTATTCTGGGACTGTGTAGGGCATCTTGGACTCAAATTAGTATGCAAGCATCTGTGCTGAGATGTGCTTCAAGGTTGTGATTGGATGTCACAACCTATATAGTGACTGTCATGGACTACGTTTCTCAAAAGCAGTGTAAGCTTAAAGGGTTAGTTCACACAAAAATGAAAATCCTGTCATTATTTACTCACCCTCATGTCGTTCCACACCCGTGAGACCTTCGTTCGTCTTCGGAACACAAATTAAGATATTTTTGATGAAATCAGAGAGGTATCCGACTCCTCCATAAACAGCAATTTAACCACCATTTTCAAAGTCCAGAAAGGTACTAAAGACATCGTTAAAATAGTCCACGTGACTGCAGTGATTCAACCTTAATTTTATGAAGCGACGAGAATACTTTTGTGCACAAAAACAAAACAAAAATAACGACTTTATTCAACAATATCCTCTCTTCTGTTTACGTTCAGCGCTTCCAGGTTCTACATCAGAACGCTGACTCATTATTTGCTGCTCATGTGAACAGAGTCAGCCGATACTGAGCCAGCATTCTGACGTAGAACCTGAAAGCACTGAAAGTCGGCATAAGAGAATGACACAGAACAGATGATGTTGAATAAAGTTGTTATTTTTGTTTTGTTAATGGAGGAGTCGGATACCTCTCGGATTTCCTCAAAAATATTTTAATTTGTGTTCCGAAGATGAACGAAGGTCTTACGAGTGTGGAAAGACATTAGGGTGAGTATAATGACAGAATTTTCATTTTTGGGTGAACTAACCCTTTAAGTAGATAGTAGAGTGCATTGGTGTGGTGCTAATGGTTTTTAAGATCTACTTAGGCTTACAATGCTTTTGGCAAACACAGCTCTAATTTTTTTCATTTCAGATCCAGTCAGCTGTGACTGGCCAGGCTTAAAGGGATAGTTCACCCAAAAATTAAAATTATCCCATGATTTACTCACCCTCAAGCCATCCTTGGTGTATATGACATTCTTCTTTCAGACGAATACAATCGGAGTTATATTAAATAATGTCCAGGCTAATCCATGCTTTATAATGGGAGTGGATGGTGCCCCAAATTCTAAAGACAGAAAAAAATGCAGCCATCCATTATAAAAGAAGTTCACACGGCTCCGGGGGGTTAATAAAGGTCTTCTGAAGCAAAGCGATGCGTTTGTGTAAGGAAAATATCCATATTTAAAACTTTATAATCTGTAATCTCTAGCTTCCGCTAACCGTCATACGCACGTTCACGAGAGAGTGACGTCCCAGCTTATGACGCAGGCGCAGCGCGAGCTCCGGTGAGAATATGCTAGTCTCGTGAGAACCAAGTTGTGTACAGCAAAGGAAATCCACGCGAATTGTTTGAGCTATACTCTACATTTTATTAGAGTTAAAATGCTGATTTCTTGTGAATATCCAGGTTGCTTCAACAAAGCTAAAGTCTTGTGATTACATGCGCCGACATCAAAGGGAGATGCACCATTTCACAAATTCCCTGTAAAGGATCCGGAGCGATTGAAGCTATGGCTGCTCGCTATTCGCTGGGATGAAAATACACCCGTGGAAAAATATATAAACGCGTGCTGTGCAGTCAACATTTCCGCTCCGAGGATTACAAGGCAGAGAAGAGTGGAAGTACAAGACGAGTTCTGAAATCGTCAGCTGTGCCTATGCCTGCGCTGTTGTTTCAGCCAAACGAGGTATATTGTCAACAAATACTGTAATATGATTGCTATATAAAGTTTTTAAGTAATCGCTCATGTAACTGTTATAAAGTTTTTTTTAATTATTATTATTTTATTTTTTTTAATCTCTACATGCAATTTAACATTTAAAACTAGCACAACTCGGTATTCCGCCAACCTGACTGTAAAACAAATGCATAGAGTGAATACAGCTAGCCCACACCTATAACAACATAATATTTACACACAAAAAAAATACTTCCTCCACAGACTGTGTACCACCAGGTCCTTCAGGCCTTGGTCGATGCCTCCAGTTTATACTAGGTAAGGAGAATACTACTTCAAATACACTTTGGCTCAACAAAGGCAGAAAGCCTTCACATTGTGTTACACAGCAGCGTTCAGTCCTCTCACCGGCAGCATCAAAAACTTCTAAAGGTGGCATTCCAATCGCCCATTTGTGGCAGCAAACACTCTCAATCTCTGTTGGTATAACTTAGCATATCCCGCATGAGCACCACCACGGCTGCGACACGGCTACCGGTGCTGATTCGCGGCCACTCTAGTCAGTGCTTGTGTTTACACCAGCCGCGGCACATTTCAGAAGCGGCTCGCTGCGCTGCTTCGCTAAAGATAAGTGGCAAGTCTATTTTTGACAGACGCCGCAGACGCGGAAATAAGGGATCATGAGCTCTCCGTCTCCTCAGTTCTGTTGTTTGTGCCGCTGCTCCGGCAGCCTCCTCCATCTCCCGGAGTTCCTGGTCTGTATTCCGGTTCAAACAAATATGGCTGGGCAAAAAAACTTAGTCTCCTTTTGGCTTATATTTTTCTTTACAAATCCTAGTTTTGTACTTTTAATTCGTGACTGGTATTTTGTTTTGCTCTCTCCTCTGCACTTCTGTGTTCGTCACCGGAGCTCACACTGCGCCTGCGTCCTACGTCATAAGCTGGGACGCCACCCCCTGTGAACACGCGTATGACGGTTAGCGGAAGCTAGAGATTACAGGTTATAAAGTTTTAAATATGGGTATTTTTCTTATACAAACGCATTGCTTCGCTTCAGAACGCCTTTATTAACCCCCTGGAGCCATGTGGACTTCTTTTATAATGGATGGGTGCAATTATTTGGACTTCAAATTTTGGGGCACCATCCACTCCCATTATAAAGCATGGATTACCCTGGACATTATTTAATATAACTCCGAATGTATTTGTCTGAAAGAAGAATGTCATATACACCTAGGATGGCTTGAGGGTAAGTAAATCATGGGGTAATTTTCATTTTTGGGTGAACTATCCCTTTAAGGTGAAATGAGCCAGTGGACTCTGATTTTGAAATTGATGTTGTGTATTCATTCATGATAACCAGAACGAGCTCTCATGCACACCTACCCACACACACATGATACTTTGTTTCTAATAACTTTCAGTCAAATCCACTGGATAGGGACTAGCATAGAAACTGCTCAGCAACTCAATAATACCTCTCAAATAACAGCTGCCTAGCAACCAACTAGCAACACTGTAGCAACCACAAAGAACACAGTAACTGCCTAGTGTCTACCCAGAACACCCTTCCAACCACCCAAACATTGTGGCAGTGAGTTTTGCATGAATAAGCACCACTCACATTTTATTCAGAAAATGTACCTGATTTTATGGTCCATTCAGCAAAATTCCACAGATTTTGCCCCGAAATCACCATAGAAAATGCTGATAAAGGCCTGGAAACACTTTCAAATGAACATGAAAGTGAACATAGGTTACTCAATTGATAAATGACACTGTAGTTTTCCCTTATAAATCTACTAGTACACCTCACTTCTCTCTTCCTCCTTAAACATTTCTGTCTCCACACTCTCTCCAAAGTAATCCATCAGCCTTGCAGAGGCACATGGGAAATATGCCCTGTCAGTGAGCTTTGTTCTTGTGCGATGTAATATATAATCTATAATTAGATGAATTGAGTGTGAGTGAGTACGGACTGGTGGAAATCGTCGTCCATTAGAGTGAAAGACAGCAGGACCACCACAGGAACCCATCATAACCCTGTCAGAAGATGAAGACGTGAGCGCAGAGGAGAATGTGGAGAGGTCTCCCACTAGTGCTGTCAAAGAAATGAGAGACAAAACTCTTTCCTGAACATTGCTCATAGGAGACCCTTATCGGAGTGTGTATGTCAGTATACTTTTAACAGTTTAAGAGTGCCCCTTGTAGGTACCTGGTACTTCTTGGAATGTTTTTAAGTTGCAAAGCAATATTATATTGATTATTTTTTCATAGAAAATGGCTTGCATTGAATGTTTGTGAACAGTGATTGTGGTGTATAATTTTGCATAATGAATCATTTGCTGCTGCTTCTTCCTCTGTTTAACATCTTTTTGAATATTGGATTGTGATTTATCTTTTCTTTCTTGCATCTAATTAACCAGATAACTGCATTTACAATGTTGCATTATGTGTTAATTCTCATACACCACAGGCAAAGAATGCAAAATTCCTGATAGTTGATTGCTGATAGTTTTCTTTGTGCAGTGCTCAGAGATGCTGCTATCCCTAGTATCTGGCTGCTCAGTCAGCTGTGTAATAGTTTGGGAAAGGGTATTTCTTCATTGTTTTTCTCTTTGGGTGTGTTTGGCATTTGGAGCATTTTTATGATTGAAAGTATGAGTGTTTTGTGAGTTCAGATCTTATACATCTTATAATATTACATAACTTATGATCACTCTCTAATTCATTCTTTAATGTTTGTCTTTGCAGCTCTCCTCTACAAGCCTATTGACCGTGTCACTCGCAGTACTCTCGTCCTGCATGTGAGTCGCTCTCTTTCGAAAATATAAACTTCTATTGATTGCATATGGTTCGATTTAAAATTGTAAGGTCACCATTACTAAGGCAAATGCACTGGCTTTGTTTTTTGTTTTTTTTTGTTTTTTTTTTCTGCAATCACACATGCACACTCACAAAAACACTCAGATCCAATCAGCTGTGACTTTAGGCCTGCCATTAATTTAAGCATGACAGAGCTTGCAGTGTTTCTAATAAATCTCTTTTTGTACTGTGTAAGAGAGTCTTATAGTTTAACCAGGTTAATATGAGTTCACTTCACTTTCATTGTAAATTCTGTAGAGATTTTAACTGCAGTCAATTAGAAAGAATGTGCACTTTTGATTTGTTACCTTAAAAAATTGTCTTTACATGTTCTGAGCATTTGCATTTTGTCTGTAATGACATTTTGCTGTTGTGGCGTTTATCTGGAACCTGTAATTAAGTGTGCCATAACAAGACACTCCAACACTACTAAATTCTACTGTTTAAAGATCATTATATACATTAAGTTACCAGTATCAACATGTCAGACCTGCTTTTTATCACGGAACTTAAGGCCATTACAATTCCAGATGTCAGTAGTAGATGGTTTCCACCAAAAAATATCTCATCAAAACTTGTAAAACCTGGACGAGAGATACTATAACCTATGACCCAAGAATCCTGTAAAAAAAAAAAATATATCATGGTTTCCATAAAAAAATATTAAGTAGAACAACTGTTTTCATCATTGATGGTAATAAAAAATATTTCTTGAACAGCAAATAAGCATATTAGAATGATTTCTGAAGGATCATGTGACACTGAAAACTGAAGTAATGGCTGCTGAAAATTCAGCTTTGCCATCACAGTCATAAATTACATTTTAAAACATTAAAATAGAAAACAGTTATTTTAGATTGCAATAATGTTTTACAGTATTACTGTTCTTGCTATATTTTTTGATCAAATAAATGCAGTCTTGGTGTGCACAAGAGACTTCTTTCAAAAACATTTTAAAAGTCTTACAAACCCCAAACTTTTGAACTGTAGTGTAGGTTTATAATTTTATCATTTTTATTTTATTTTAGTTGGATTATCACTTTAAGAATACACATAAAAGTCAGGTATGTTGTCTTTTTGTTTTATTATTTCAGGACTTGTTGAAACACACCCCTAAGGATCATCCAGACTTCCCATTACTGCAGGATGCTCTGAGAATATCCCAGAACTTCCTGTCCAGCATCAATGAAGAGATTGACCCACGCAGGACTGCCGTGACCACACCGAAGGGAGAGGTGTGCGACTTTGTGTGTTTGTGTAACTTTGTGTGTTTGTGTGACAGGAAAGAGTATGAAGTATACTGTATTTTTCATATACAGTCCTTTACTGTAAGTAACTCTTTAAGGCAGGTGAGGAATCAGTGCCGTTATAAGTGTTTTCACAGCTACTTTATTAATAGCATTTGATTCTTCTTCTTCTGGTATGTTTCGTTTCTTAGTTTTGGCTTGTGTGGGCAGTCCACAGCAAAAAATCAGACCAAAACCACCTCAACCTGAGTCTGTTTTAAATCAATATATATATATATTTTTCCTTCTTAGTACCTGACTAATCAATTATTCAAAGAAATTATCATCAGATTAGTCAGTTATGAGAATAATCAGAAGTTGCAGCCATTCAGCATGGTATGATGCATAGTTGGAGGAATTAACTATTTACGACTGCTTCCCGAAACTGTAGTAACTTTGTCGCACATCTGTCATTCGAACCATGTTGGTTCGGCAATATAGAACTGTCTTTAATGACGTCATGCAGGTGATGGAGAGAAATACTGTTAATTAACAGGAACTGACATACATACACTTTACATGCGGTTTGGTCAGTAAGCAGCATTCTACACAATATACTTTCTCTGCAATTCTTCTGTAAAAAAAAAATGAACATGACATCTGTCTCCAGATATCTTCTTAAGCAAAACAGTCTTAAACGCCACAGCCTACCTGAGTATTGTTGCTGACCATGTCCATCCCTTTATAACCACAGTATACCCATCTGATAGCTACTTCCAGCAGGATAATGCACCATGTCACAAAGCTCAGATCATTTTAAACTGGTTTCCCTTTACTCAAATGGCCTCCACAGTCACTAGATTTCAATCCAATAGAGCACCTTTAGGATGTGGTGGAATGGGAGATTCGCATCATGGGTGTGCATCTGACAAATCTGCAGCAACTGCGTGATGCTATCATGTCGATATAGACCAAAATCTCAGAGGAATTTTCACCTTGTTGAATCTATGCCACGAAGAATTCAGGCAGTTCTGAATAGAATGATCTATTTAAGTCCACATGTCATACTAACAGGAAACTGTTCTTATAACCACAGGTCAAGAGCTGTAGTTCCACCCACACAACTTGTAATGTTCTTTGCAACTATTCATTGGAACTATGTTTTCGGGAAAAACTGAATCGTTGAATTGTAAAGAACTTGCAACCATAGTCAGCCATGTCAACCAACAATGCTTGTAGGAAACATACCCCTAACCAATAAGAAGACACTCAAAACGTAAATGTAGGGAGGTGGAGAGAAAGTTTGTAATCATAACTGTATAAAAGCATACTATATTTCAGTGTCAACCAGATTACTGCTACTGGATTAATATTATTGTATGTGTAACATGATATTGTATAGTAACATGATATCAATATTTTATTTTTTAAATATCACAGGCTCGCCAGCTGGTGAAGGATGGCTTCCTGGTGGAGGTGTCGGAGGGCACGCGCAAACTTCGTCATGTCTTCCTCTTCACAGACCTTCTGCTCTGTGCCAAGATGAAAAAGACAGCAGTTGGGTATGAACATGGATACTTATACACTGAAAACAAATTAGTGTAGGATTCATTTTGAATTTTCACTCAAAAAATGCTCATAAATTTCACAAAATAATTACAAAGAAATGGAAAGTAACACATTGAATTAAACATTACATTTTGAAGTAGAAAAACTGAAATTGAATTTTATTGTAAAATCTACTCCAAAAATCTTTGTTTTATTTACAACTTTGAAACCACATTTTTA
Organism: Mylopharyngodon piceus; assembly: GCA_039654765.1. Classification (NCBI taxonomy): domain Eukaryota; kingdom Metazoa; phylum Chordata; class Actinopteri; order Cypriniformes; family Xenocyprididae; genus Mylopharyngodon; species Mylopharyngodon piceus. Next base: position 41,865,298 of record CM077443.1, on the reverse strand, counting down.
CAGTTTACACAAACCCACTTTCTCTCTCAGTTATCTATTACCCACCCATGCATACATCATACTACAGGCTGTTGTGTGTTTGGTGCCCGTAGATTAAATCAAAGTGTTTTGATTTACAAAGGTGCAGTATCATTTGTCACTGTTTTTTTGTCATGGTTATGATGCCAAAGACACTGTAATATTGATTGATAGCTGTTGTTACCCTGGTGCAGCTACAGCCTTCCCAGAATAACACGCATACGTAACACACACACTATACATAGGCTGTGCCCACAAGCTGACTTGCCTCACTGCCTTATCAGGCAATGACTTTACTGGCAGTATTTGCACTCGAAGATACCTCATGAAACTGATTTCGGACAGGCTTCTGAGGCAGAGTAACGGTTTAATGATCTACAACAAAATAGAGCAAGATTTGGTGATAACTAAGCGAATATAAATGTACGTTAACGCACAATCTGACCACCAGCCGTGACTCTCAGATGCCATATTTATTTTTTAGCTCAACTGACACGGAATGGAATGCACAGGATTGTGGGATATCATAGGCAGCGAAGGATACATCTATGCTGCCTTCAAAAATCAATCAGATGAAGGTATCAGGAGTCAGGAAGTGAAGATAATGTTGTATTCGGATGTGCCTTGATGCCTTCCTACCTTGAAATGCATCCTCCTATGGTAGCATTTTCAGCTTTTGAACACAGCCATAATCTACTTTGCCTCATATGCTCGGCATTATGGCACATTCAGTTCTGGGTTTTGTTCTCAGCACTGGCAGAGACTGTAAAGTATTCCGCATGTCAATCAGACTGAATTAAGCAGGAGATGTTTTTAATTGGTTGTTAAGCATGATGATGAACAGATTATATTCCGCTGCAGAGCCATGCTGGGCATCATAATCATCTCACAATAAGAACGCATTATCAAGCATTTCTGCAGTGGAAACACATTTTGATCCCTGAAGTGTGCGTGTGTGTATACAATCTCCATAGTGAGTGCTTAGATTAATAGGTTATTTCAGTCTCAACAGAGCCATTTCCTCTCAGTACAGGAAGAAAATGACATCGTGAAGCATGTGTTTGCGAGCAGGAACGAACACTTAATACACTCAAATTATATACTTAATATATAAATATATTAAGGTTGTCAATTTAATTTAGTGTGCTTATTTATAAAAATTAAAGCAATAAAAAATAACATAATAAATCAAGCTTTTATTTAACATTTAAGTATGTTTTTTTCTGTGTGTGTTTGTTAGGAGGCATCAGCAGTATGAATGTAAATGGTACATCCCTCTGGCTGATGTGAGCTTCCAGACCCTGGATGACTCTGACTCTCTCCCTCACGTCCAGACACTCCCTGAGCACGAGATTGAGGAGATGAAGATCAAGATCTCTTCCATCAAAAGTGAGATCCAGAAAGAGAAGGTACGATCTAAAAGAGGACTTATGATAAAAACGAAGCTAAATGTTAGTGGCGCTTGTTAAGACATTGCTTATCCTTAAGGTTGGAAATTTAACAAACCCTATATATTTGCAGTACAGTGCATGCATAACTATTTGCATGCATTAACTATTATGTTGATATTCTGATCAAATATTTTTCCAAGCACATTTTACCTATTGAAAGCCACATAATTCTTAATAATTACTATTAAGATAGTATATAATCATTAATTGGCAATATGTAATTGTTGATGAGGGCTTAAAGTGAAAAACACCTTATAGTTCAACCCCCTACGAACACACTGAAGCTCGAGTCACCATTTGCTAGTACATTTTTTTTATATTACTCACCAGACTTTTTACATGGAATGCAAGAACAATGCAAATGAAAAAATTTTACATAAATATAATATAATATATAAATTTCAAACACTATTAAAGTCAAGTAAACAGTCTGTAATAAAATAAGGTCAAATAATCAAACTACAAGCAATATCACAAATAAACACAATAGAAAAGATTGCAATTAAGTAGTGTTTTTCAGGTTTTACAGGTAGATCTAACAGTAGTTAGATGTAGATTAGGTACAGAAATTTAATAAAGTAATCAAATGTAAAATAGCACTGCATAGTCTACACTGTATAAATTAAATATAGATTAATTAAAGTTACAAAAGTTATTCAGTCAAGAGCATTGAGTGTTTTTTTTTTTTGCAGTGTGTCAGACAGCAGCAAGAATATTAGGTTGCTGTCACTGTAAGACTAATGCACGGATATAATTTTGTGTGAAATTGTCCGTTCAAGCACAAGACGTGAAAGAGAGCTCAATTCAGTATTCGCGTTCTGTCAGACGTGGCTTTCTGGGCGCTTCGGATGTGGGCACAAAACTTCTCACACAGTACGTGCGAGTTATCTTTTGTGTTTTCTTGCACTTGAATGTTTAAATTGGCAAGGCTTAAAACACATGCAAATGCTAAACTTTTATGACAACGCAGCACTGGTCCGATCGGGACAGTCATAGTCAACGAGCCCTGCATGTGCTGCCTCTTTCTCTCAAGTTGAGTGCGTGTATGTGAAAGAAAGCGACAGAGGGCGCTCTCAGCCAAGCGACAATGCTTAAAGCTCAGCAGGCAATGAAATTATATCTGTGCTAAACTAATTTTTTGCCTCTAACTCATTTACAGGTGACTGAAATCGTACAATTTACTAGCCATTGGCTAATATAACACATTTTTAGTCGCCTGTCGTGGAATTTGGTCACATATGCGACTGATTTACTCGCATTGTAGAGAGTTGTATTTAGATGTGCATAATTATTAGGCAGTTTTTTTCTACAGGTAAAAAAAAATATATATATATATATATATATATATACATACATACAGTTGAGCTCAAAAGTTTACATACCCCTTGCAGAAGGATCATGAAAATTGCATGTTATTTTTTATTTTTTATTTAAGTACTGTCCCTAAACTATTTAACATAACATTTGTTTACATAAAGTCCACAAGACAAAAAAATTGCTGAATTTATAAAAATGACCCCGTTCAAAAGTTTACATACCCTTGATTCTTAATACTGTGTGTGGTTACCTGGATGATCCACGACTGTTTTTTTTGTTTTGTGATGGTTGTTCATGAGTCCCTTGTTTGTTCTGAGCAGTTAAACTGAGCTCTGTTCTTCAGAAAAATCCTCCAGGTCCTGCAGATTCTTTGGTTTTCCAGCATCTTTTGCATATTTGAACCCTTTTCAGCAGTGACTGTATGATTCTGAGATCCATCTTTTCACACTGAGGACAACTGAGGGACTCAAACACAAGTATTAAACAAGGTTCAAACATTCACTGATGCTCCAGAAGGAAACACGACGCATTAAGAGTCGGGGATGTAAACTTTTTGAATTGGATGAACAGAATAAATTGTACTTTTTGTCTTCTGGGAAACATCTAAGTATCTTTTGTAGCTTCCAAAGGGCAGAACTAAATGAAAAAATATGTTCTTTAAACAAAATAAAAAAAACTTGCACATCAACTTCTTGTTCAAAAGTTTTCACCCCTGACTCTTAACGCATTGTGTTTCCTTCTGGAGCAATAGTTTTGTCTGAGTCCCTCAGTTGTCCTCAGTGTGAAAAGATGGACCTCAAAATCATATAGTCACTGCTGGAAAGGATTCAAATATGCAAAAGATGCTGGAAAACTGAAGAATCTGCAGGACCTGAAGGATTTTTCTGAAGAACAGAGCTCAGTTTAACTGCTCAGAACAAACAAGGGACTCATGAACAACCATCACAAAACAAAAAAAACAGTCGTGGATCATCCAGGTAACCACACACAGTATTAAGAATCAAGGGTATGTAAACTTTTGAATGGGGTCATTTTTATAAATTCTGCTATTTTTTTGTCTTGTGGACTTTATGTAAACAACTGTTATGTGAAATAGTTTATTAAGGACAGTACTAAATAATCCTCTAAACTAATTTTCATGATCCTTCTTATTTTGCAGATTCTGCAAGGGGTATGTAAACTTTTGAGCTCAGCTGTGTGTATATATATATATATATATATATATATATATATTTAACCTGTAGAAAAAAGCTCTCTCTCTCTCTCTCTCTCTCTCTCTCTCTCTCTCTATATATATATATATGTATATATATATATATATATATATATTAGGGCTGGGAAGCAATTAAAATTTTTAATCTAATTAATTACATGATGTACATCAAATTTATCGTACATCAAATTTGCCTGATAAATTATCCCCAAAAGATAATTTGAAGTCATTATTGTCTAAAGCATCAAATAGACATTACAAAAAGTAGATTCAGAAAGAAATATTTTATTGGATTCAACATAGAATTTATTACACAAACTTTTGGACCACGAGGATGAGTAATTGATGACTAAATTTTAATTTTTGGGTGAACTAAATCTTGTTTGTTTGTTTGTTTGTTTTTTGTTGTTTTTTAAATTTAACTTTAAATTGTTTTTTTGAGATATGAAATTGAAAGTAAACATATGGTGAACTGATGTTTTATGAATCATTTTCTTAGAGAAGTTAATTTACTGAAGGCTACCAAGAAAGCTAGGTTACTAAGTTTATTAAATTAATTCACAATATGTGCACATTTTTTATTAATGTGGGGGGCGACATGTCACACAGGCAAATTAGCGCTGTATCACTTTTGTTTCGTTTTTCCTTTTTTATTCAAAATATTCAGAAACTTGTTAAATATAATGGCTTTGAGCACCCAGGGGAAAATTTGAGATATTCTCCATTCATTTTAACCAATAAAAAACGACTGCAGCTTTCAGAAGCGATGTTCTTTTCATTTTTATAGTTCACTTGAGGCAGTTACTATGGCATTTTTTAACGACGCATGTCGAGTGGGCATCAATGTAATACATTAACGCAAGAGTGCAACAATGTAATGTGCAGAACGAATCCCTCAAAAAAACTCGCGCGCTCTCAAATAGTGTCCTTATGCCTGTACTCTGGCTCAGATATTACGTGTTCGCGTTCGGTTATGGACAGTTCGGCTGTGGGCACGAACCGACAGAAACATGAACCGACAGAAACATAAAACGACGCCTAATATTTGAATGTGATTTGTCGTTTAAATCACGTCAGTTGATCTATAATGCGCGAGGGGTGCTGGCACCGCAGCCAAAGCGCGAAAGCACGTTTGAGTTTAGCAGTGAAAGTTCGGATCTTACTGGTGTTGTCGTATGCTTCAAAGGGTTCAAATCTATCGCCTTTCATATCCTTATGGACATTCTAACTGCATTCTATAGGTTATATCACGCAGTGAGATGTTGCCCTGCATTATATTCATCATCAGTCAACTGTAATGTCAGATGACCTATGTTGGTCTAGGGACGGGGCAAGTGCGTTAAATGCGTAAAAAAAAAAAAACGCGCTTAACGCGTTATTTTTTTCCGAAATTAATTAATCTAATTAACGTGTTAAACTCCCAGCCCTAATATAGGGTCACAAAAAACAGGTAGAGAAGAAAAGATGCATTAACTGCAAAAGATTTTTAAGAGTTTCTGTTGTTTTCACACTTAATTCTTACTCTCCAGTCTTCATGTATTTCACAACACTTCAGGTTGTGACTATTATTAAGTGGGGGTCATGTTTCAGGATTCTTTACCTTAGCAAAGTCTCTGAGAACCTGACACCTTGCACTTCTGGAAAATGGTGGCACTGGAGACTAAAGGGTTCCTGATGGTTTCACATCTTAATCTTTATCTTTATTCTTGAAGTCTTTTGCAGTTAATATCTTTTCTTCTCTACCTGTTTTTTGTGACCCTGCTGCCCCTGCTGTGGCAGTTGTGGCCTAATGGTTCGAGATTCGGACTTGTAACTCGCAGGTTCGAGTCTCAGTACCGGCAGGAAATTTAGGTGTGGGGAGTGAATGAACAGGGCTCTCTTCCACTCTCATTACTCATTATTCTCATTACAACTGAGGTGCCCTTGAGCAAGGTGCCCAATTGCTCCCTGGGCACCGCAGCAAAAATGTCTGCCGGATGTGTTCAAGGTGTGTGTTCAGTACTCACTGCTGTGTGTGTGCACTTGGATGGGTGAAATGCAGAGCACAAATTCCGAATATGGGACACCATACATGGCTGCACTTCACTTCACTTTCACTTTTACACTTTCATTGAGCAAAATTTACAGTAGGTATTAAGATTGATGTGAATTGGTAAAATGTGCTTAAAAAATTGATCAGAATATCAACTTATTTATTATTTACCTAATAATTATGCACGCACTGTAGTGGCTAAAAGTGATGTCCGGCCTAGGAAAATTGACATCTTTACCCTTTATTCAAATATTATTTTATATACTATATGCTTGGAGTCAATTGTTTTATTTGTGATAGCTCAATGAAACATGCCAACATTGTGCAGACATATTTTTTTGGCCAGGCTGTCATACAAAGAAATGATCAACACATTCAAAAACGAGAGAACCAGCAAAATATTAATTATTTGTAGTCAATGTATGCTTTTTCCTGTGAACTGTTTGCTTTTCTGTGCATTTTCTTTTGCGTTTTTTTGGCCAAATAATTTTGTCAGATAAATACCCAAGTTTAATATTTAAAATATTTAAAAAATATAACATACTTTCCTCATATTTTGATGGTTTTATCTAACTTGTAGGGTCATTAAAAACAAATATCCCCTCTGGACATCACTTTTGGCCATTAGGCTACTGTGTATATATAATAATAATAATCAACATATTAGGAATACTTCATTTTAGCTGTGTTGTTATGTGTCATGACTGCACCGAGCACATTTTTTGACATGACACGTCACAAATGTTTGAGGCTGTCTACACCGGACACATCAAAGTAAACGTTATAAACTAGAACATTTGTCTTTCTGAGTGGGTGCATGATGATACTGTATGTATGCATGTATGTTATTAAAACGTCCACTGTAGCCCATTGCATCACAGTGCCCCATTTTCTTTGATGTGTTCATGACCTGTTTAATCTTTGAAACCCATGAATGGCATACTAATAGTAGTCAATGAACAATAAAAAAAAAATCTTACATCTAGGGTTGGGTTCATTTGATTTTTAGCGATTCCAATTCTGCTTATCGCTTCCAATTCTTTTCAATTCCCTGTTTCAGTTCCAGTAAGGTAAAAACATTTAGTCAAACATTTATATCAAACATATTTATTCTGTGTCTTTTGGCAAAACATTTTGTTGCAGCTGATTTCCATGAACAAAAATCAGCAGCCTAAAGAACACTAACATTTTCCTATGGTTTTAACAAAAATATCACAGCAAAAACTGGACTAACTAATATAAATTTCAAACATTATTAAAGACAAGTAAACAGTAATAAAATGAGAACAAATAAACAAATTAGCAATAGCACAAATAAATAGGCAACAGCTGAATAAAGTTCCGGTACAGAAATTGTAATCTAATGTAAAATAACACTGCATAGTTTTCTTTTTTAATAAATAAAATATATATTAATCCTTACAAAACTTAATCAGTCAAGATCATTGAGATTTTCTTTTCTTTTGTTCTTTGACTAACGTTAATGACACAGACTGCAGCAGGTTTATTAGGTTTATTTCAAGACCTCATGAGGATCCAATATATTCCAGAATTGTAATCGATTTTCAATTCCCAACCATACTTTCATCACCTTTAAAGTATAAAAATATATCAAAATATTTTGACATCAAAATATTTTGACTTCAAAATATGTGTTGAGGATTGCTATAATTTGTTGTCTGGGCAACATAAAAAAAAACCATCTTGACATGTTGTCATTCAGCTGTGTTCAATAAGTTCTTAACCTAATTATCAGTGTTTTCCAAAAGGTCATGTCAGACAGGCCTCTGTTTGTAATTAGAGAGAAAGTGCATTTTTTTTTTTTTTTTTTTTTAAACTGATGTATGGCATAGCCGAAGCAGGTCACCGTGATGGTACAGCTCACACTTTAAATTGATTTTAGACCTCCCGCTTCCATTGTTTAGCCGAGGTCACCACAGGACAGCAAGCCAGTGCCTCACACGCAGAGGAAAGATGACACCCAGACTCTTAGCCTCGGTAACGTGGCTGACTCCACAGTTTGAACGGGTTTGTTTATGCTAGCTGACATTGAGAGAATTCCCCTCTGAGAGCGCTCACTTCTGGGATTGTTGAATCTTCTCTTCTGGGATTTCCTTCTGCTCAGAGCAATTACTGCACCACAGAGTCATGTAGCCCATTACATTGTGTCAAGATTCCGAATTTGTTCACTTTCATTTTTATTCACTCCTTCAAGTGGAATATATTCGCAGACTAATGTAGGGAATAGTGAATAAGGTTATAATAGGGGGCGATTTCGAACACAGCCTTGTGTTCGATTTAAAGCGGCGCTGTGTAGGCCGATCGGTGTATGACATCAAAGTACAGTTAGAGCGATTTAAAAGCATACGGAGCCGTCTGCTCTCTAATCGCTCTCGTTGTACTTTGATGTCATACGGTCTGCGCTGTGCCGCTTGAAGTTGAACACACCTAGTGACTTGCTGCCACCTATTGGCGGTTTTAATTTCATTTTTTTAAATTAAAACATAAATTTATATTTCTCTATTCAATTTTTTATGCAGTTGTAATTGCAGTGTAAATGCATTCATGCCACCTCTAAATTACATTTAACAAGGAAAAAAAAGGCTCCTGAAAATCAATTTAAGGGGGCAAATATCAGCCTTAATGGGAAAGTTAATTTCTGTCACTGCCCTGTAGGTGATATCACATATAAATTATATAAGCAAAGTTAAACGCGACATTTACTATAAATCAAATATAATTAATGTTTATGCATCACATTTGTAAATTTACCTTAACTTTTTTTACAGTTTTTTTTCTTGCTTGGTTTGTGTGCACTGCTGCTTTACTCGAGACTTGCTGAAAGGGACTTGACCAGGGGATTTTAATCTGTACCAATTACTTGTGAAGCTATTTCTTCATTAACTCAGTTCTGAGAGTAATAAGAGGGAAAAATAGGGCTAAATCAGAGCAGGAAGTTTCTCTGATTGAAATGCAGATTACTGATTACAGTGATGATCGCTGATGAGGTGATGAGATGATCGCATGCTGACTGCTGAGTGTGTTATCTGAGAATCTAGAAAACACATTGACACGTCTCAGTTATATTTTGCTTGTAAGTGCATGTTTAATGTTCTAATATCAGATTGATTTGTGTGTGAACAGAAAGCACAGAAGGGTCAGAGTCGTAATGTGGATCGTCTCAGGAAGAAGATGAATGAGCAGGAGTCGTGTCTGCTATTACACTCCCCCACCATCCCATTCCGCATCCACAACAAACACGGCAAGGTACCACATCGCACACCAGTCTGATTTACAACACTGTTTTTTGTGAGAAGATAGTGTGATGTTTATTTGACATGATCTCTCAGATATTCTATCTCTTTAACACTTGATGTTACACATGACACATGAATGTTTTCCACTTAAATGTTGTGCTTCTGCTGTTATAGCTTTCCAGTAGGGGGAGCCATTGTTATTTTTTAAAGCAGAGGTCTTCAACCCTGCTCCTGGGGACCCACTGTCCTGCAGAGTTTAGCTCCACCCTAATCAAACACACCTGGACCAGCTAATCAAACTTCAGGATTGCTTGAAAATACAAATGTAGACGTGATGAAGCAAGTTGGAAATAAACTTTGCAGGATAGTGGGTCCTAAGAGCAGGGTTGAAGACCTATGCTTTAACTCACTGTCTCTTTCTCTCTCCAGAACCACCTGTTCCTGCTGTCCTCAGATTATGAGAGGTCAGAATGGAGGGAAAGCATTCAGAAACTGCTGAAGAAAGGTAAGATGACTTGTTATATTAAAAAACATCAGATTATTCTCCCATACAATATCAAATCATCATTACAAAATTACACAATCCATCCTTCCTGAATTGGCCTTCTATGGAAGCATATGGGTAGCATTTTTCAATTTGAAATGTAATATGCAAAATGGCAATGCAATATGTAAAATGGCAATGCATTTCTGTATTTAAATTTACATTTTCCATACCATATGTGCAACGTTTGGAGCAAAATGATAATTCAAATTCAATAATATAATTCACATTTGCTATTTCCTACACTACATTTAACAAATAATTTAAATATATATTTTAACGTTTTATAAGTTGCAAAATTAAAAAGAAAATGTATTACAGAAATGATTATATATGTTTAACATGTTCAAGCAAAAATTGTAGCAAAATTATCATTTAAATGTTATTTTTCTTAATTGCATTTACACTCACAGTTAAGACACTTGCGATTGCATTTTCATTATATGTCCCGTAATGAATGTAGCAAAATTCAGTGTGGATTTGAAAATGCATTCCGAGCCGATCACGTCCCCGCCCTGTCAATCATTGCGTCAAGGCGGGGCCAGGTGATGGAAACATGGCAGCAGCAGAGATATTAAGAGCGAGGCATTTACAGGCAAATGAAGTGGAGCAAGAACAGAGAGATGTCAACGTTCCTGCAGATTATGCGCTTCCGTCAGTCATAGAGCCAGTACGTAATTAGAACCATAGATATTTATGGTTAGAACGCTTCACAGAGAATGCGCCTGGCGCTCGTGCACCTTATCGTGAGTGGGGTGGCGTTGAAGTGCTGAAAAGTGGCGCCGCAAATGAGCGGTGCTTTGCAGCAGGTTGCTTTACTCATAGAAATAATCTTAGACAAGCTGTCTGAGATTATTGCTTGCTCTATCAGTATGGTTGTATGTTTTTCCTCTTTTTATTGTTCTGGTTGTTGTTTATGCATCAATTATGTGTAGTCCATCTGGATGCTAATGAGTGTTATTTATAATAATAATTTCTATTCCCAAAAATAACTCTGATGTTTAAACCCCTCTTTCAAACACTAGAAAGCACCCCGCCCAGACCATGTCTAATGCTCCTAAAATTCACTCTGGTGATGTCTAAATTTCTCTCTTTTCTATTTTAGAAACATTTTGGACAGTTACACAGAGTAGGGTCATTCTTCTGGGTCACAGGCACAGCAATGAATTACATAGGCATATTTCTTTTTCTTCTTTTTTTAAATCTTTTTTTTTTCTTCTATGCATCCATTTCATTTTAAATAATTTTATATATTAATTTTTTATTTAAAACTTCTCAACTGCTAATGTTTTTCGACATTTTACAAAAGCTATCATGCCACAAAACTCCAGTTCCAGCACATCCCAAATGCGCTCTATTGGACTGAGATCTGGTGACTGTGTAGGCCATTTGAGTATAGTGAACTCATTGTCATGTTCAAGAAAGCAGTTTGAGATGATTTGAGGTTTGTGACATGGTGCGTTATCCTGCTGGAAGTAGGAAAATGGTACACTATGGTCATAAAGGGATGGACATGGTCAGCAACAATCAGGTATGCTGTGAGGTTTAAATGATGCTCAATTGGTACTAAAGGGCGCAAACTGTGCCAATAAAATATCCAACACACCACCAGCACCTGTTCACATCAGACCAAAGTGCTTTCTAAGGTATGAAAGATGGATTTAGACATCACCAGAGTTATTTTTGGGAACAAAAATTGTTGTTATTATTATTATTATTATTATTATTATTATTATAAATAACACTCAGCATCCAGATGGACTACACATCGTTTTATTAATATAATTGATGCATAAACAATAATCAGAATGATAAAAGGAGAACCATACAACCATACTGATAGAGCAAGCAATAATCTCGGACAGCTTGTCTAAGATTATTTCTATGAGTAAAGTAACCTGTTGTAAAGCACCGCTCATGAGCGCCAGGCGCTTTCTGTGCAAGGTTACATTTTATGGTTACAACAACCATAAATATCTATGGTTCTAATAACGTACTGGCTCTGTGATTGACAGAAGAGCATAATCTTCAGGAACACTGACATTTCTCTGTTCTTGCTCCAATTTATCTGCCTGTAAATGCCTCGCTTTTTAATATCGCCAACACCTGGCCCCGCCTTGACACAATGATTGACAGGACGGGGCGGGGACGTGATTAGCTCAGAATGCATTTTCAAATCCACATTGAATTTTGCTACATTCATTGCAGGACATTTAATGAAAATGCAAACGCAAGTGTCTTAACTGTGAGTGTAAATGCAATTAAGAAAAATAACATTTAAATGATAATTTTGCTACAATTTTTGCTTGAACATGTTAAACATATATAATCATTTCTGTGATACATTTTCATTTGAATTTTGCGACTTATAAATCGTTAAAATATATGTTTAAATTATATGTTAAAAGTAGTGTAGGAAATGGCAAATGTAAATTATATTATTGAATTTGAATTATCATTTTGCTACAAACATTGCACATATGGTATGGAAAATGTAAATTTAAATACAGAGATGCATTGCCATTTTACATATTGCATTGCTATTTTGCATATTACAGTTCAAATTGAAAATTGCTACCCATATGCTTCCATATTCACAAAGTGTTCACAAAGCTGTTTACTTTTTAAATAATTATTCATTTTTTTATTGTATGTTTTATAATTATTTTTTAATATAACACCTGAAAGACCAGTTGCATATAGTAATGCTTTTTCTATGCTTTTTTTCCCCCCTCCATTAAGAGCCATAAAAAAATGTTGCATTTCATGTTTAAAAGAATTACCAAAGGTCATAATTTTCTTCTTTGTCATACAAGATGGAAGTGAGCTTCAAATAATGTGTTGGGCATTAGGGGGATTTGGGGTCATAATAGTTCTTGAAAATGATCCTGAAAATGTTCTACCTTTCTATAGACATCCTGAACGTTCAACACAGCAGTGTTATTTTAGTATTATTTAATTTTTTACATATTATTATTATTATTATTATTATTATTATTGTTGTTTATATATTATTAGTTATGGTATGTGCTTGTCTTTTTTTTCCTTTTTATATTATTATTTAAATTTAATTAATTTTTTATTCCAGTTTTAATTTTAGTTCAGTTTTAGTTTATTTCCAGTTAGTAATTTTCGTGATTCAACTTAAACTTATTTCAGATATTTGCCAAGGCAACATTTATAATTTTCATTTAATATAGGTTTTTCGTCTAATACTTTTTTTTTCCTTTTTTTTTAAATTTAGTTTTATTTCAATGAACAGAAATGTTTTAATAGTTTTAATTGTAGTTAGCAATAATAAAACCGATGTGTAGCGCTCACTGTGTGTGTGTGTGTGTGTTTCAGACCTGCAGCCATGTGTGTTGAGTTCAGTAGAACTGCAAGTGTTAACCGGCTCCTGCTTCAAACTCAGAACTGTCCACAACATTCCTGTCACCAGCAACAAAGATGGTAAGAGACACATTTTCACATTTTTTTTCTCTGCTCTCTGATACAGTGCTTAGCTTCAGTTATATCTAGAGGAGTCAAATGCAAATGTTGTCTGAATATGTCAGTGATATCAATTTCAGTTGATATCAGATGTCCAGAAATACATTTAGCTGTATTAGTTTTTCATATATCTCATTTGTCTGAGATATTTATCCTCTATTCCAGTGTTTCTTTCCCCTCTGTTTCCAGTTAGATGCCTTCAACTCCTCATCACAATAGTTTTTATTTATATTCACTACCCCAGTTTCTTCATTCCTCTCTTTCTCTTTCCATCACAGTGAAGTCCAATTGGGTTTTTCAGAAATCTAGGTTACATTCTGGTTCTACTCTACTGATAACCTGTGCCATGTAGAGGCTGCTTTTATTCACTTCTGGGCAGGGCAGATTTTCTGAACTTGGTTGTTTGTATTTGTGTGGACTTTGTTTTGATTTGGATGACATTAAAGCCATCTGTCCAGCACCTCCCACAGAATACACATTGTTTCAAAGCATCTTAATAGAAAATCATGTTGTTAATGTTCATAATATATTAATATCAGGCAGTTGAGATTTGCTATATAGTATATATTGCCTTATGTGAGTATACTCTATGTATGCGCATAAAGTTGGAAATTACAGTACTGTGCAAAAGTCTTAGGCTTAAGTATAAGTATAAATGTTTTAATGACCATCCATATGACCATCCATATTTATTTTCTCTTTATTAAGATACAAACAGAAAATACAGGAAATATGTACAAAAAAAAAAAAAAAATCAGAACAAAATGGCTTCTTTAAAGGGTACATAACACACACAGTTTCTGTCAATCTCATGTTAATCTTGAGTACCTACAGAGTAGTATAGCATTCTTCATATCTCTGAAGAGTCTTTAGTTTTATCATATTTATAAAAGACAGATACGCTGTACTGAGTCTTTCCGAAAACAGCCGACCTCCTGGAAGCGTGCCTTGGGTGAAGCTAATGAGTCACGAGCACGCGCAGCTTTTGCGTAGCAATCGTCTGCAAGCTATCGATGGTCATCTAAACAAATGTATTTAAACACACACAATACACCATCGCATTATCCCTGGATAACTTTTGATTCACTATACGTTTGTGTTGTTTACATTATATGCACTTACACGCCGATTGCCAACAAAACAGACATTTGATGCAGTTTTACTTACTACCTGCGGTTCCGACTCATGACTGGGATCTTTTATCGCTGGGACCGCTCCTTCTTTCAGTTTCAAATGATCTGTAAATCCAGCGTCGAACTGGGCCTTGTTTATGAAACCATAAGCGCTGATCCTGAGGGCTCGAGCAACCACGGAAAAACACGAGATATTCTCCATTCATTTTAACCAATAAAAAATTTATTGCAATTTTCAAACACGACTTTATCTTTATTTTGATGGTTAATTTAAGGTGGTTTCTATGATTATTTTAATGACAAATGTCGAGAGCGCATCAATGTAATGTGTGAGCAGAAATCTCTCAGCTCCACTGTTCACTTAACGCTGGTTTCTTTGGGAAGCAAGATTATCTTTCCCTCACAACTAAAAACACACTTCTTTGGTGACATAGTTGATTTCGTGGTCTAAAAACAAAGTGACAAATTTTTCTTGAGCAAGACCTGTGCAGCGCTGCCGACGACTTGCGTAACCGGAGCGAAGCACGTTGATGGGCATGCTCTTGCTCTCTCGCTCTGGTTGATGTGCGAGATGTTGTAGAGGAATTCCAAGAAATTCTGCCCTTTATTACGTAATATAGGGCCATACTCGAAAAAGCTTTCCGAAACTTGTATGAACTCTGAAGGAATGTATTTGGCACAGAAATACTCCGTCATACGTCCAGCTCGTGTTTTGAAACTTCGGCCATGTTTAGCATGAGAATCCAACTCTTTAACAGTGTAAATAAGACAGAATGCCCTTTAAGCAAAAATCAGTATTTAGTGTGACCTCCTGGACTTCTTCCAGTTTCTCAAAGAAGAAACTCTGAGAAACTTCTCATCAGATTTTGAAAGTTTTCTTGGCCTTCCATTCCATTTAGGTTTAAGAGAGCCAGGTTCCTGCTATTGCTCAAGTGTAAGGGAAGGTTTTTTCAATTTTTTTTTTTTTTTTTTTTTTTTTTCCCTGTATACACATTTCCTGTGTTTTCTGGTTATATTCTAATAAAGAGACTGAAATTATATATGGTCATTATATTATTGCTAAAACAATATATAATGGTGGCCTAAGACAGTACTGTATATATCCAATGTTATATATAGAGTTGTATTATAATACAGTTTACATTTTTGTGATGATATAAACAATCATGCACCCATGATTTTATATATATATATATATATATATATATATATATATATATAGTATATATTGCTTAATGTGAATATAGTATATGTATGCAAGTAAAGTAGGATGTATTATATATCCAGCTTTTAATATATTGCATTTCGATAATATAGTTTACCTTTTTCGGTAACACTTTACAATAAGGTTGTATTAGTTAACATTAACTAACCATGAACAATACCTCTGTTCAGCATTAGTTAATGTTTGTTAACGTTAACTCACGCATATATTAATGCATCTATTCACGTTAACAGCGCAAGTAGTTAACATTTGACATACTAAGCGTGAACATTTCTAACTCACCATCTTACCCTAAAGGTAAAAATGTTATTGTGTACCTTATCAGCATTATTTATTAATAAGGCATTGATTTGGGCTGTAAAAATAATTCTGAAGTGGAAACCATCTGAACATTAACAGATATGTTGTTCATGTTTATATGCACTTTACTATCATTATTACATTCAACAAAGCATTTATTAATGGAATTTGTGAACCTTATTGTAAAGTGTACACTATTTCAACATTAACTGATGTGTTACTAACATTTGTAGACCCTTTATTAACATGACTTACCATTAACAAAGCATTCATTAATGGATTTTGTGAACCTTATTGTAAAGTGTACACTATTTCAGCATTAACTGATGTGTTACTAACATTTGTAGACCCTTTATTAACATGACTTACCATTAACAAAGCATTCATTAATAGAATTTGTGAACCTTATTGTAAAGTGTACACTATTTCAACATTAACTGATGTGTTACTAACATTTGTAGACTCTTTATTAACATGACTTACCATTAACAAAGCATTCATTAATGGAATTTGTGAAACTTATTGTAAAGTGTACACTATTTCAACATTAACTGATGTGTTACTAACATTTGTAGACCCTTTATTAACATGACTTACCATTAACAAACCCTCATGTCTACCTCATGTCTCAAAGCACATAACATTACATTAATAATGAATGTAAACAACTTTCAGAGCTTTTACTTGTACCACCTTACTGCTGCAGATTCATTTCGGCATTGATAGTGTTGACATAGAAACGCATAAATCCGAAACTGAGAATGTGAACAGCTCTGGGTAGAACGTCAGGGGTTGCCTCATAATTACGGTTACGACATGGTGTGAATGCAGCATAAGCTTATTGTTTTGGTTCAGAAGGAACTGCAAAAGATGACTGCTCTTTGTTTACCACGCCCGTTGACTGTGTCTACAACAAGCTAAATGACGTGTGATGTCTGCGCGAGCAGGGTGCACGGAGGTACGGAAATACATATGTTGACAGACAGATAGGACATTGTATCATTGCATTCGGACCGAATATATGTACATGTTTTAATATTAAGACATCTTCTATTATTGATTGCTATCAGGATGAGAAGAGTTTCAACCAGTATAACAAAAAGTGTTTATAAAACAAATTGCCTACTTTAAGCTTTAAGCTATAAAAGTTTGTCTTGACAAACTTTCCTTTTATTGTCTTGAACTTTTGAATTTCTTCAAATTTCAGTTCATTTTTAATTTAATTTGATTAAATAATTTAATAAAAATGTTAGGGCTGCACGATATATCGAAATTATTGAAATATCGCAAATGTACATATTGCAATGGCTTGCAATACTGCATGATTTTAATACTCCAAAAGATTACAAAAAGTCCAAGTTTTAGGTCGACGCAGACAGTAGACTAGACACATGACTGTTACATACGTGTGACATGCTTAATGTTTTTAAATGCAATAAGCGAAGTACTCACGTGCACAAAAAGCCACCTCTCAGACAGTGTGTGATCCCGAATTCAGTTCTTTTCCGCAGCTTATATGGCCATATTCACACAAAATTGTCAAAATGCCCATCTTGGTGAGTATTGTCGTAAACACAGTCAGTTATGATTAATTGGACTAAATAGTTAAAAGCGTGCGTGTAACAGTATATTGGATCCGTGCAGCTCTTAAAGTGACAGCAGCCTAATAAACCTGCTTCCGACTGTGTGCTTAATGTTAATCAAACAACAAAAGACAAAGAGAAAATCACTCACTGCACTTGACTGAATAACTTTTGTAGCTTTAATAAGAATCAGTATATATTTAATTCATACAGTGAAGACTAAGCAGTGTTTTATTTGTATATTTGTTTATTCAATTGCTGTTGTTAAATAAACCTAATGTAGGCCTACCTGAAACCCTAAACCCCCCTGGCTTACACTGATGGTAAAATGACACTTACTTTTTATGTAATGCTTCAGTAAAACACTGCTGTTCACTTTCAGTTGTAGGAATGCTTTCTTCTTACAAAAAGAATGTGAAACATGAATGTTTGTTCATTTTCATTTTTTAAGAATAATACAAATTTATTTTACACACTTAAAGCATTATCATGTCGCATATCGAATATCACATTATTTAACGAGTTATAGCATATAACACTGATTGAACATGTTCAATCGGTGAAAACAGGCATCGACCAACATCAACAGATGCTGACAGGGGTAACACACTAATCTGATAAAACCTGACGAAGAGTCTGTTGCCGTTAGTCAGTGTCTGTTGGTTCAGTGTGAATTGTCCATAAAAGACATTATCAATGAGGGCAAAATGTGTGAATATCACAATTTTGGGTGCAAAGTTGGACCCTAATTGCAATAACATAAACTGCTGACAATGTAAATCGTCTAGTAATCATTGACTGAACTTATGAATGTCAATGGGGTCAAAGTTCACACAGTCTGAAATTTACAATCGCACATACACCTCAGAGTCTGGGTAACGCTGTAGGTGACACATCACTTTATTGTATCGTTCTACGAAAAATGAAAAGTCATCAATTACTCAACCCTTACTGTACGTCATTCCAAACCTATATGATCTTCGAAACACAAATTAAGATTCATGTCCCTCCAAAACTTTGACACTTCAGTTCATAAAGACATTGTGAAAGTATATGAATAAAGAGGTTTAATCAAAGTTCTGAAAAGACGCAAATGCTTTATATGATGAACAGATTTTGGCTTTAATTCAAATATGCCCAATTTACACTACAAAGGTGACACAGAAAGGCTATTAAAGTGCTATTTAGGTGCCTTTACATAGACTGCCTAATGCTTCTTAGAGGTGGCATAAATGCAGTTACACAGCAATTGCAACTATACTTTGGTACAAGGGGCTGAGGTGAGTCAGAGCAGGTCTTATTTAGTCTGGCTTTTATGCAGCATTGCGTCTTTACACTGAATTTTGAACAAGCTTAGAGCAGCCTTAACTTGGCTGTGTAAAGATGCCTAAAGAAACATTGATCAACACTCATAGAGCGCATCAAATATGGTAAATGGAAGTTCAAACATTCTTGCTTAACATGCAAGAACAAAACTCAGTGGTTCCTAATCCTAACTGTCTTTAACTTGCTGGAAGGTTGACTCATCTTTAATGGTATATGAGGGGTTTGTGTAGGAAAGGTGTTTGAAAACAGCATTTATTTGAATGCATTTACTTGAATTCAGAAATTATTTCACTTTTTCTTTAAGGTGAGTCTGAGTTTATTCAAACTGCGTCTGGACTGAATGATGAGATCGCATTTGATTCTTACTTTTGGACTAGAAGATTATGATAACGTGTCCACAAACACCATCAGGTCCATGATTGTTTTCTCTCTCGTGTGTTGTTCTGATGAGGTGGTGTAGGTTCAAAGAGCTTCTTTGCTAGTTCACTTCCTGCTAAATAAACGTAGAGAAAGAGAGACTGCAACTTGAGCACTGCCACCCACTGTTTCTAATATTAATACAATAAGCCGCTCTGTGTGCGTGAGGGTCGGTCAAGGCCACCCTGAAGTGATGACTGGCTCTGTGGGCCTGAAGACCCCTCACATATAGCAGGTTTCCTCTCAGGACGAGAGCCTTTAAGTCCATAAGAATCCTCACATTCTCTGGGGCTTACCATAAATATTGTTTTCATGAATCATGTTTTTTTTAACCCACTTCACATGATGTTAAACTCTTTTGGTGTGGATATCCAAACTCATGGTTTTAGTTAAGGCAGCTGTAGACTTTCAGTTATGTGACATTATCATTTGCTCTGACATCTGCATTCTTTCTACCAGCACCAATTTACAGAGTTCTTCATCAGTGTTTCCAGTGCAGACCTGCCAAAGTCAGGGAGCTGTGACACTTGATCTTGCAACTGGTGCATGACATCACATTTATAAAGATTTCAGATTAGCACTGCCCTTCAATACTTAGAGTCAATCATATTTCTAGTCAATCTGACTTTACATTACTGACCGACTGATTGGCTTTTTTAGTACTGAAAACAATGCTAGTCAGATAGCCTGATATTTACTATCACCAGTCCAGCACAGAAATGGACCACACAGATAGGATATATTAGAATAGAACTGTTCAAATTACAACGGACATAAACTCACTCACCAGCTGCTCACATTCTTACTGATGAGCACAGTTCTTTGGAATACACCAGGTGTCTTCTTTCCCTTTGAGAACTGTTTTTCCATTCACATACTCTTCAAGGAGCTTTGGACCTAGGCTGCGTTTAACTGCACTTTTAGACATACACTTCGTGACTTCCCTAAGCACTTCCCTTCGGACGATTCCCTGCCGCCATTTTGAAGTGTGTTCAACTTCATCAAGTGGGCGAGGAAAGTTTATTTGGACAGACCATCGACCCCTCGATTTTGACCAAGGGAGCGAGTCTACTCAATATGTACACTGCAGGCAGATCCATAGACACAATGCAACACAATGCGCTTAATTTACCCCCACCCCACACAACTCTAGTGTATGATATTGGAGTTTTGACATTTAACTGTATAATACTTGTAGCTACCTTAAACTTACTGTTATAGTTTATTGTATTATCACTTTCGTTTGTGTAATTTTTAATATTTTATCCAACAGCTCAAGCATACACACAGGCCTATAGAATGGTGCATGAAAAACAAATTCATTAAAAATAAATAAATAAATAAATCAGCTCCATTGTGTTTTCCAAGTGATCAAGGACTTAGGGTGTTCCATTTAAACACATTGCAAGAGTTCCGAAGGGTAGTGGGCACTTGTGCAATGTAAGCGATGACGTACATCTGAGTGAACAAGACAGGGAAGTTAGCGAGGGAAAGGCATAAAACAATTGGACTTAAATGCAAGCCCTACTCTTGGGTGCTCCGTTCTTGTTAGGGCCCGAGCACTGATGGTGTGAGGACCCTACTGTAATTGCTCAGTCAATTATTATTCTTCTCCGAAATGAATCGCAATTTACGTCTGATATGGGTTTCAGAATTAGGTGTGGCAAAATGGCACGATAGCACCACCTACAAAATTTCAATTAAGCGCCCTTTGTGCTACATTTCACGTACAGGTATAAAATTTGGTAGACAGATGTAATAGCCCAATACCTACAAAAAAGTCCGTGGGTGCAAATCTGTAAACCCAACAGGAAGTGAGATATTTTGAATTTTCTCTGCAAAATTTTAGCAGTTTTTGCCATTTCCAGACATTATACTTTAACGAACTCCTCCTAGAGCTTTAATCAGATCAACATCATATTTGGTCAGTCTAATCTAAAGGCCTTTGCGACGTTAAATTGTTAAATCGCTGAAGGGCGTGTCCGTGGCACCCTGACGAAGTTCGACGTTTCGCTATGAAACAGGAAGTTGTAACTCAGGCATACAGTGTTCGATCTGCCCCAAACTTCACATGTTTGATAAGAGTCCTGGCATGAAGACATCTACATGCCAATATTCAGTTACAGTCATAGCGCCACCTGCGGGCAACAGGAAATTACATGTTTTACACTATTATTAACTCCTCGTAGAGATTTAACCAGATCAACATCCATATTTGTTCTGTCTAATCTTAAGGCCTTAGCGATGTTAAATTGCGAAGATCTTGAGTTTTTGTTGAAGGGCGTGTCTGTGGTGGCCTGACAGTCTGAAGTCTGACTGATATTTAAAGTCTCACAGTTTTCCTAAGGCCACCGGGTGGCGGTGAGCCCAGGTGCGAGGGCCCTTTCATTGCTGCTTGCAGCTTTAATTCTTCTTGTTCTTCTTCTTGTTCTTCTGCTGACTCAGACTTTCACCAAAATTGGCTCAGATCTTCTTCAGACCATGCTGGCAATTTTTTTTTTTTTTTTTTTTTTTTTTGATAGACCAAACTTTGTATGTTACCACACAAATATTGTCACATATTGTCATATACTGTCACCTCAAACTGACCACACCAAATCAACAGCATCACCTATTTGTCAAAAGTAATAAGCAATTAAATCATATTGCTAGTGATTTGTCTTTATGATGAGCTGTTATGACTGAAATCATTTAAAAATATATTTAATTACTGATGGTTGCAGTTGGTTTGATGTTCCCAGCCATGTTTACATGACTCATTATGCATTTATGCTTGGCATCTTAATTGCTTCTTGCAGCTATATTTGGTTCTAAGTTTAGTAGTATCTGTGTTTTAGCAGCATGTGGAATACTAGACACTTCCATATGTTTTTTTAATTTAATTTTATTTTTTATCTGTTATCTGCCACTAATAGGCAGGGGAATGGAGGATTGTGGGTAAATTAAAGAGGGAGATGCTGAAAGATGACCAAAGCAAGGAGTTGGACACTTTATAAATTCACTCATTTCCCTCTCTCTCAAACACACACTTACTGAGTGTTTCTTGTCTCTTCCAGATGAGGAATCTCCTGGTCTGTATGGCTTCCTGCATGTAATCGTCCATAAAGCCATGGGCTTGAAAGAATGTGCCAGTAAGTTAAAGTGTCTTGTCTATTTCACATGCCTTTAGCAGACTGTTTTTTTCTATTGTGTTGTTTTGTAGAATGTAAGACTATAGGAAAAAAAACATTTATCCTCCATAATAAATCAAAAATGTCAATTTCAGTTTCTTTTTAAAAATATTAGCATACCTTAGATTTTTTTTAAAGTAAAATAGTTAATTCAGCTGTATAAATCAGCATTTCCCAAAGTGTGGTATGTGACCCACTAAGTATTAAAGGGTGGCTGCAGCCCACACTTTGCGAAATGTTGATCTATACAGTTGTATTGTTTTATTATGCAGAGAATAAGTAATTAGTTTCATATGCTGTGAAAAAGGAAGAAAGAGGAAGATTGTAACTAAGAAACTACACATTTTTTCAAGTGTTCACCTAAGATGAACTCTCCATCATTTAGCTGTAAACATTATTGTGTATAACTGTAGCCACTGTGCTCAGAGTAAGTACTGTGAATTGTGTAAGTGAGCGATTCAATGAACAAACCAAAATGAATGAAGCCAAAAGCCACCCTACAAACAAACTGTTTCTCCAGTATGTAGAATGTGTTAAGTATTAAGATTTTCTATAATCCTAAAATACCTGGATCACCTACAGGTACCACATTCTCCAAAGTGAGCAGCATACAACAGAGCATACTAGAAGTACCATATTCCACAGTTCTATAAAGTGCATCAGTCTGGTTTAGGAAGTAAAAATCACATTCCTTTTCTTCACAGGGAATTGATTTTTAAGGATTACTTATAATTGATGGTATATCCTTTTGTTGAAATCATCAACCTGCATTATTTCAACTTATTTAAAAAAAAAAAAAAAAAAATCATGTTTAACAGCAAAATTCCTGGTGAAAAACTACATTACCCATGATTCTGCAAAGATATTTGTTCAACAGTCCACTTTAGACATTCTACTAACTATAAGTAACTTTGCAACTACATGTCAACTAATGCTGCCTTCACGTGCTATCGGAAATTTCATAATTCCTACTTCAGAAGTCGTGATTACGAGCTTGTTGCATTCAAGTGCTTTGTTGTTGGAATGAACAGGAATCATGGTCACCCGGTTTATTCTTGCCTGTTTATTGGGAAAATCTTATTAAAACCAAAATTATATTTAGTGTCCCATGCATTGACAACCATATAAACATTCACGATGCTATCTAGATAGTCCGCTTGCTGACGATTCTGTAATTTCGGTCAAATACAGCTATTTTATTTACAATGACAAACTCGCTAAAATAGGCACTTGTACATTTCGCTTTGAAACCAAATTTTCCGCCATTGTCTTCTCAGTCAAGAGTGAGGCGAAAAATGCTGAATTTCCCGCTTTCAGGTAGGGAGTGAGTTACTTCCCCAAGTAGAGGAGTTAAAAGTCAAAGCATGAGATCGAGAGGTGGATCGGTGAGGCGGCAGTAATGTGGTTGTTGTACCGGACTGTACCCTCACCTATGGTCATGAGCTCTGGGTAGTGACCGAAAGAATGAGATCGTGGGTACAAGCGGCCGAAATGAGTTTTGAGAGACAGGGTGCAAAGCTCAGACACGCGGGAGAGACTCAGAGTAGAGCCGCTGCTCCTCAGCGTTGAAAGTTGTCAGTTGAGATGGTTCGGGCATCTGGTCAAGATGTCTCCTGGACGCCTCCCGGTGGAGGTGTTCCGGGCATGCCCAACTGGGAAGAAAGCCCGGAGCAAACCCAGAACACGCTGGAGGGATTATATCTCTCAGCTGGACTGAACATCTTGGGATCCCCCAGGATGAGCTGAAGGAGTGGCCAGGGAAAAGGATGTATGGGCGTCCTTACTTCTTTCACCGCGACCCAGTCCCGGATAAGCGGTGGATAAAGATGTTGTATAAAGATGTTGATTACATAAAAAGCAATATATTTTACATTTATTGCAAAATATGCATATATATACAAATATTTAAGTAGTTTGAGAGCATAGGGAGACTGACTGTATTACATCATTAGCAGAACTTCATGGGAGTGGGTGGCTGCAATAGAGTTCTTTTCGCCCAATTTTGCTTGTTGCGATTCTCTACTATGGAAACTCCTCTATTACATAAGTTTCTTCTTAGTATAGATAAAAGTGGCAGAGATGAATCTGTATCTGAAAACTGTCTCCAATCTCAAATCCAGTCAACTCTATCACACAGGACAAATTACTAAATGTATTGATTGTATAAAAAAAATACATAACACAAGTATGTCAGCACTGTGGTCACCACGGCTGCTAGGATATAATTGTATCCTTTGTCCTGTGGGGGCTTTACTCATTAACATTTGCATATATATTTACAAATTATTTCTCAGAGGTCAGGGCTCAAATGAAATACCCAAATCACGTCTGTACTGTATGCTAATGTGAATTTGCATAATGGACACATATGGCCAGCAGACTCTGTAGATCAGCTCGGCTCAGATAACAATCAGACGTCTGTTTTAAAGCCCCAATGAATCACACAATATACTTCAAGACTGATTCAAAAGAGCCATTGTATTAGACTGTTTTGAGGTTTTTGAATGCTTGTTTCTTGCTTCATTTTATGTGTTTGGCTCATCTGTAATCATTTATCATAGAGTTTGTGGTGTTGTGGTCGTCTTGAATATGACAGCGAGAGCAAACATGTGTTTTGCAGATGGATATGCAGGTGTTTGAATATCTTTTTATATTGGGATATACTTTCTCAGTCTCAGCTGCTGATTGAATCCTCCTTTCCGAGTCTTATTAAAGGCCTTCATCCACTCTGACAGGAAACGCATCCAAATCCTCGCTCTGGTCCATTAATCCAAACTGGGTCATTAACTTTGGCCTCTTGATACAGAGAGTTTGAGGGGGGAAATACTGATCCAGAATACCAGCCACAATTTTAAGTAGTAACACTTAGGGCCAGATTTACTAAACAGGGCAAATTAGCATGAAAGTGCAATTCCAAAAAAGCGCCGATGGGAGTGGAAAGTTCTGCACGTGATCTACTGACAATGCGCAAATTAAAGAACACAGACGCAGCCAGATAATTTCCATGACCAACACAATCTACAAATTAGCATCTGGTTTAAGACATGCTTTTTTGGGTGTTAAATAATGGCACAAATACCAGTAAACTGACTAGCTTAAACCTTAGTAAATCACATTGCATGATTTATTTAAATACTCTCCTCCCATAAATTTTGCATCTGAAAGGGAAACTCCTACAAATGCATATGCAATAAGGTCAAAAATTAAGCTGCAAACATTACCGTCCATGCTTTTTCAGCGCTAATTTTTCACTGTGTGTCTTTAGTAAACCCTGACAGTAGGGGTGTAACAACACCCTCATGTCACAATTCGATACATTTCATGATACTGAAGTCCCGATATTATTTCATATGGTAAAAGGTTAACAAAAAATGCTAAATTTGGTATTACATTGGGGGTGGAAATGAATAGGCTTGGACTTGGTGCTGTAAACCCAATGCACAGTGACACCAGAATAAAAATATTCATGATTCTGAAGCTGAAAATACAGAATTATTTTAGATGAATATGTTTGCACTCTGTCACTGACTGGACAAATTTAGAATAATGTAGGCAACTTTTTCCTGGTAACATAAGACATTTAGCATTATTAGGACCTAGAAATATTATACATTATATTCAACATTATATTTAGTAATTTAATGTAGTACTGACACTAACGCCTGTTTCACACTGCAAGCTTGAGCGGCGCGTGAGCAGCGAGTGAGCATAACTACATCGTCACTGCAGCTGCAGACACACGTGAGTATGGGCTATATGCACAGAGCGTTCTTTAGAACTTCCACAATAATATAAGATAGCTTGAAAACTTCCGGTGATATGTAATTTGCTGGGGTGTTGAGCATCAGTAGTGTAATACTTAGGCCTATTTTATAATCAGAATATAGTCACTTAAATAGTCAGGCATAGCATTAATTTAGTTATTCAAACGTAAGACAGCATAGAAAATAAATAAATAAAAAAGTACCTCAGTGTTCCTCCTCGGCTAAATTCAATTCGACCATCAGTTTTCACACTTTCGTGTGAAAAAAAAGTGTCAAAAATTAAATATTTATAGTGCACTTTAGAATAAATTGAATAAAATGTGTGCCGAAATCATGATCTTGCGCTGCACTGACTGACAGCTGCCTTGATTACAAAGGGAAAGCGCGGTGCTCGCTTTCTGTGTAATTCATTCACAAGAAAAGTTATTGTTTTTCATAAGATTTGAGTACTTCATACTTCACATTGACAAAATATAAACCTAGTTATTTTATAAAGTTTAATATTTAGTCAAAAACGAAACTAATTGAAAAACAATTAGAGGAAATGGCTGATATATGCGCAAATAAATGCTATTCTGCCACCACCTGCTGGTTATAGTGGTAATTATTGTCTTTTTTATTTTTGAATAAGTGTTTTCTATCAAATGTTGAATTTCCTACATTTTGAAACGTTCAGTTTTACAATGGGGACAATCTCAGAAGGATGAACAAATAATGTTTGTGGTCATCACATTAAAAATAACATTTGAAGTGCTGGGGGAAAAAATGCGTGTGTGTGTCTAATTACAGACATGCCGTTTTTAAACGGTCCCAATAGCTTCGTCTTTATTGCAATCAGTAAAACTGGTTTATTGGCAAATTAGGTAAATGTGATAACTGCATTAAAATATAAATACAACATTAAAAAGTCAACCACTGATGGTTTTGTGTCGATGTATAGCGAGCACAGAATGAACAGCTAACAGTTCACCGGAAATGCACTAGCAGCCTTAACAACAACCAGGAAGTAACCGTGCATATACAAACCCGATTCCAAAAAAGTTGGGACACTGTACAAATTGTGAATAAAAAAGGAATGCAATAAATTACAAATCTCATAAACTTATATTTTATTCACAATAGAATATAGATAACATATCAAATGTTGAAAGTGAGACATTTTGAAATGTCATGCCAAATATTGGCTCATTTTGGATTTCATGAGAGCTACACATTCCAAAAAAGTTGGGACAGGTAGCAATAAGAGGCCGGAAAAGTTAAATGTACATATAAGGAACAGCTGGAGGACCAAATTGCAACTTATTAGGTCAATTGGCAACATGATTGGGTATAAAAAGAGCCTCTCAGAGTGGCAGTGTCAAGATGGGCAGAGGATCACCAATTCCCCCAATGCTGCGGCGAAAAATAGTGGAGCAATATCAGAAAGGAGTTTCTCAGAGAAAAATTGCAAAGAGTTTGAAGTTATCATCATCTACAGTGCATAATATCATCCAAAGATTCAGAGAATCTGGAACAATCTCTGTGCGTAAGGGTCAAGGCCGGAAAACCATACTGGATGCCCGTGATCTTCAGGCCCTTAGACGGCACTGCATCACATACAGGAATGCTACTGTAATGGAAATCACAACATGGGCTCAGGAATACTTCCAGAAAACATTGTTGGTGAACACAATCCACCGTGCCATTCGCCGTTGCCGACTAAAACTCTATAGGTCAAAAAAGAAGCCATATCTAAACATGATCCAGAAGCGCAGGCATTTTCTCTGGGCCAAGGCTCATTTAAAATGGACTGTGGCAAAGTGGAAAACTGTTCTGTGGTCAGATGAATCAAAATTTGAAGTTCTTTTTGGAAAACTGGGACGCCATGTCATCCGGACTAAAGAGGACAAGGACAACCCAAGTTATCAGCGCTCAGTTCAGAAGCCTGCATCTCTGATGGTATGGGGTTGCATGAGTGCGTGTGGCATGGGCAGCTTACACATCTGGAAAGGCACCATCAATGCTGAAAGGTATATCCAAGTTCTAGAACAACATATGCTCCCATCCAGACGTCGTCTCTTTCAGGGAACACCTTGCATTTTCCAACATGACAATGCCAGACCACATACTGCATCAATTACAACATCATGGCTGCGTAGAAGAAGGATCCGGGTACTGAAATGGCCAGCCTACAGTCCAGATCTTTCACCCATAGAAAACATTTGGCGCATCATAAAGAGGAAGATGCGACAAAGAAGACCTAAGACAGTTGAGCAACTAGAAGCCTGTATTAGACAAGAATGGGACAACATTCCTATTCCTAAACTTGAGCAACTTGTCTCCTCAGTCCCCAGACGTTTGCAGACTGTTATAAAAAGAAGAGGGGATGCCACACAGTGGTAAACATGGCCTTATCCCAACTTTTTTGAGATGTGTTGATGCCATGAAATTTAAAATCAACTTATTTTTCCCTTAAAATGATACATTTTCTCAGTTTAAACATTTGATATGTCATCTATGTTGTATTCTGAATAAAATATTGAAATTTGAAACTTCCACATTATTGCATTCCTTTTTTATTCACAATTTGTACAGTGTCCCAACTTTTTTGGAATCGGGGTTTGTAGCCCATTCATACTGTAAGCGTTTGTACAGCGTCACAGCAGCGGCTCCAAGCTACATATAAAGTGAGCATTTCTTTACAAAGACAACTATAAATTTGTTGGTCATTTATAAGCTTAAAGGTGAGGTATCCATTTTTTCAACTACACTTTGGAAGTTAGTCGGGCCGATACCAATAACAAACGTCTAACCAATCAGCATTAGGGGGCGTATGACGGTCGTGGAGACAGAACGAGCAAGAGGGAGATTTAAAGAAAAAAAAAAAAAACGTAGAAAGAGAAATGATGAGACAATACAAAAGAGCTCAAAAGAATATCACTGGAATGAAGGTTTATGACTGGGCAAGTGCTTTAGGACCTGTGTTAATTTTAGAAAAGCTTTCCAGCACCGGAGAGAACCTGAAAACAGACGCGGAGGCTGCTTTGAACCTGCTTTTTTTATGTGAGTAAAACTGGGTTTGAGTGTCATGATTGTCTGGGGCTGCTGTGCTGTTGGCGATTAACAACGAACACTTGTTTGTATTTAGACTCTTGTGTACTGTACGTTCATTTTTTGTGCTTCCTTGTCGTTCGTTCATCAGCTGCGCTTTATTTTCGTGAAGCATTTTGTTGCGCATCAGCTGTGATAAACAGACACCCACTCTCACACTGCATGTGTAACAGTGGCCAGATAGTGAGAGTTGTGCAGGTGAAGCACTGCGCACTGACAACTGTTAGAGAATGTGGTGTTTAGCGTCATCGGTAGTGCATTCGCCTCACATTCCAGCAGCGATTGGGCCGGGGTTCGAGACCGACTCGGAGCAGGGTGGTTAGGATTGGAGTGTGAGTTTTGGAGGCAGAGCAATGAAGAGAGGGGTGGGTTTGTTTGGGTTGATTTCAAATATCAACAATGTCCAACAGCGTAGTTGAAAAAATGGATACTCCACCTTTAATAGTCTTGAAAGTTTGTTAACATGGGGAGTACAACATTCTCATGTAAACATAATAAATAAATTAATTAATAAAAGTCTCGTGTCATCCATTGCTGCACACGAATGAAGTAAGCTTTGTGTTTTACATCATCTGCCGAGTGCACGTTTACAAGACTGCAAACTCAGTGAAAAAAGTCAGCAAACTCAGGTTTGATTTGGGTAGTGCAAGAGCCTATATACCTGTCTGCGGAATAACTAAAAGAATGTTTATATATCATATTTTCTGGCTAGTTTACTTTAGTTATGTTGGCTTGGCAGTTTGGTCTATGGCAGCCCATAGAACCGCTTGCAGGAAAGTTGTGAAATTTGGCACACAGTTAAAAGGACAGTCTGAACTGTGTCCATAGCAAATTTGGAGTCTCTAACTCAATCCCTCTAGCGCCACCAGCTGTCCAAATTTGCACTCATGTTTATGTTAATAACTTTTGAACCGTAAGGGTTAGAAACAAAATTCTGATTCCTTGGGTCAAGATGAATCGATTGCACGTTTTCCGTCATGAAAATTTTCCCATATCGGTCATTTTGACCATCGGCCATTTTGAATTTTGTGCTAAAATGCTCTTTTTTATGAACGAATTAGCGTATCATTACGAAACTCGGTATGGGTCATCAGCACGATGCCCTGAAGGAGCCTGAGAAGTTTCGGACCAGCGCCACCTAGTGGAGATTTTTTTTTTCATATGCTTATAACTTTTGATCTGGTTGGCTTATTTTCACGGGAGTCACATCCTTAGACTCCTGAATCCTTGCCGAGTCCAACGATACCAAACATGCTAGGTTTCGACTTACGGTTTGTGTGGCGTGGTGATTTAGCTCTTAAAAAACGATTGCGAATATCTTCGAAACCATTAGTCCGATCGAGACGAAACCAGCGTAGGAAACACGAAACCTAAGCTGGTTAACTAAGTGTCATAGCCCAAATGTCAAAATTTTTATAGGAAGTGGCAAAAAAATCAAAACAAAGTCATCCATGGGTCATTTTTTATGATCTCATGCATATAAATGTCTATAACTCCAAAACGAAATGAGATATTTGCACCAAATTTGACACACATGTATGGGGTCACCCTGAGGACACATAAAAAAAGTGGTGGGATTGTGCCTCTTGGTGGCGCTATAATTGAACAAAACATGAAATTGCCATTAACTACAATACAGTATTATGATATAAAATGCTATATTATTTAAGGACCGTAAGAAATGTACATTCTAGTTAAGTTGGCTTGAAAAAGCCAACTTACTGATCTACTATTTAAGATTATTAAGTTGGCTTGAAAAAGCCAACTTACTGATCTACTATTTAAGATTATTATTATTAAGTTGGCTTGAAAAAGCCAACTTACTGATCTACTATTTAAGCTTATTAATGGTGCTTGCCAAAGGCGAAGCATCATTATTGTTATCCTGCATACTTATTATTAATGATGCTTGCCAAAGGCAAAGCATCATTATTGTTATTGCTCATACTTATTAATGGTGCTTGCCAAAGGCAAAGCATCATTATTGTTATTGCTCATACTTATTAATGGTGCTTGCCAAAGGCAAAGCATCATTATTGTTATTGCTCATACTTATTATTATTAATGGTGCTTGCCAAAGGCGAAGCATCATTATTGTTATCCTGCATACTTATTATTATTATTCTTCCACACAAAACTTCGGCGCGCTACTCCTCCCACAGCGTTTGTCATAGACCCACGAATGAGGCGTCAAATCATGCGGATTATTGAGGAATGGTGTGCTATGACTTTTATAAGCGATCGGGTGTACGATGTTCGAAAAATCGCCCGAAAAAATCCCATAGACTTTGCATTGCGACAAACTTTGACGAGTCATAGCTCCTAGCGAGAATTTCGTAGAAACATGTGGGTTACCACGTTTGAAGAGGCTGGCAGGCTCTGTCAGACCATACCTCAAAATGGGGTTTAAGTTGTACCCCTGGGGCGCAAGAGCTGCCCAAAGTTGCCCCATAGACATACTATGGTGAAGCCGTGCCCATGAAACAGTGTGTTTTTCCTACTATGGTAAATTACATAGGGATTTTGTATTGAACATAACTCTGGATCACAATGTCATAGAGACAAGGGGGTGGGCTCATTTTACTCATACGACCAATCAGTCTTTCAGGATCATTGTGAAGCTATCAAGCCACGCCCTAGCAACCATTTAGAGCACCTTAGCAACAAGTTCCATAGACTTCCATTGAAAAAGATCAAAGGAATATCTTTGGATAGAAGTGTCATAGAAACATGAGGGTGGGCTCAATTGACTCGGGGCAGCAAATGGCCAATCACGAATCACCTTTAACACTTCATAGCCACACCCTAGCAACCATTTAGAGCACCCTAGCAACCCAAATCCAAAGAGGGATATCTTCACATCTGAAAGACATAGAAGCATGGGGGTTGGTTTATATCATTCATACTGACAAGCAGCCTTTGGAATATCATCATTGGCAGATGCCAAGCCACTCCCTAGCAACCAAACAGAGTACCCTAGCAACCGTTTTGCAAGACCTATATTTCTGCATCAGAACATTGTAGAGACATGGGGGTTGGCTCTTTTGACTCGTGTTAGCAAACTGGACTTTCAACATGCTACACATGCTAGCAGTGAATAGCTAAATGCTAATAGCAATTAGTTTAGGGTTAAAACATGATACAAACAAGTCAAAATGTCTTAGCATCATGCTAGCAGCATGCTAATCGTGTTACCATCATGCTAACAACATGCTAATCATGTTAGCATTATGCTAACAACATGCTAATCATGTTAGCATCTTGTTAAAAACATGTTAGCAACATGGTAATCATGTTAGTATCATGCTAGCAACATGCTAATCATATTAGCATCATGCTAGCAAAATGTTAATCATGTTAGCATCGTGCTAAAAACATGCTAGCAACATGTTAATGATGTTAGCATCTTGCTAAAAACATGTTAGCAACATGTTAATGATGTTAGCATCTTGCTAAAAACATGCTAGCAACATGGTAATGTTAGCATCATGCTAACAACATGCTAATCATGTTAGCATCTTGTTAAAAACATGCTAGCAGCATGCTAATGGTGCTAGCATCATGCTAGCAATTCCCTAGCAACCGAGTGCCGAGTTTTGCCACTGCAAGCACCATTCACATTTTCTTCAGGAAATGTACATTCTAGTTAATGGTGCTTGCCAAAGGCAAAGCATCATTATTGTTATTGTGCATACTTATTAATGGTGCTTGCCTCTGGCAAAGCATCATTATTGTTCTCTTGCATACTTATTAATGGTGCTTGCCAAAGGCAAAGCATCATTATTGTTATTGTGCATACTTATTCTTATTCTTATTCTTCTTCTTCTTCCACTAAAATTTCTGCGCGCTACTCCTCCCGCAGCTTTTGTCATAGACCCATGAATGAGGTGTCAAATCGACCAGCTCATTGAGGAGAGGTGTGCTATGACTTTTATAAGCGATCGGACCAACGATGTTCGCACAGCGGACGAAAAAGCGGCCAAAAAAGTCCCATAGACTTACATTGAAAAATTCAAATTCACGAACATTCCGTCAGTCTCAACTGTCACTTTCTCACTCACACACACACGCAGGGCCTGAGGAACCCTTTCTCTCTCACTGTCTCTCACTCATTTGACATCTTATCAAGCAGCCAATAAGTAATGACCTAAAATCTTCATCATAGCCACACCTTAGCAACCACTTAGAGCACCCTAGCAACCACCCCATAGACTTCCATTGAAAAATAGATGAGATGGATATAAATGAATCAGAACATCATAGAGACATGTGAGTTTGGCTCTTTTGATTTAGGCAGACATGCAGTCTATTAGTTTAAGACTGCTAACTGTCTAGCCTTGCCCTAGCAACCATTTAGAGCACCCTAGCAACCCAAACCCAAAGAGGGATATCTTCAAATCTGAACATCTTAGGGTTGGTTTATATCATTCATACTGACTAGCAGCCTTTACAGTATCATCACTGGCAGCTGCCAAGCCACTCCCTAGCAACCAAACAAAGTACCCTAGCAACTGTTTAGCAAGACCTATATCTCTGCATCAGAGCATCATAGAGACATGGCGGTTGGTTCTTTTGACTCATGCTAGCAAACTGGACTTCCAACATGCTACACATCCTAGCAGTGAATAGCTACATGCTAATAGTGATTAGCTAAGTGCTAAAGTGGGCTAAGAACATGCTAAGAACTCTATAAAAACTCCATAGTAACCATCAGTGACAACTACCAACCACCTAGTAACATCATAGCAACCACCCAGGTTACCATAGCAACTGTCTAGCAACCACCCAGAACACCCTAGCAACCGCCTAGCAACACCTTAGCAACCACCCCAAGTACCTTAGCAACTGCCTAGTAACCACCCAGGTTACCATAGCAACCGCCTAGCAACCACCCAGAACACCCTAGCAACTGCCTAGCAACACCTTAGCAACCACCCCAAGTACCTATGCAAATGCCTACCAACACCCTAGCAACCACCCAGTTTACCATAGCAACCGCCTAGCAACCACCCAGAACACCCTTGCAACCGCCTAGCAACCACCCAGAACACCTTAGCAATTGCCTAGAAACACCCTAGCAACCGAGTGCCGAGTTTTGCCACTGCAAGCACCATTCACAATTTCTTCAGGAAATGTACATTCTAGTTATTATTATTCTTCCACACAAAACTTCGGCGCGTAACTTGTCCCGCAGCTTTTGTCCTAGACCCATGAATGAGGTGTCAAATCGACCGGCTCATTGAGGAGAGGTGTGCTATGACTTTTATAAGCGATCGGACAACGATGTTCGCACAGCGGATGAAAAAGCGGCTAAAAAAGTCCCATAGACTTACATTGAAAAATTCAAATTCACCAACATTCCGTCACTCTCAACTGTCACTTTCTCACTCACACACACAGGCAGGGCCTGAGGAACCCTTTCTCTCTCTCACTGTCTCTCACTCATTTGACATCTTATCAAGCAGCCAATAGGTAATGACCTAAAATCTTCATCATAGCCACACCCTAGCAACCACTTAGAGCACCCTAGCAACCACCCCAGAGACATTCAAAAATAGATGAGATGGATATAAATGAATGAGAACATCATAGAGACATGTGAGTTTGGCTCTTTTGATTTGGGCAGACATGCAGTCTATTAGTTTAAGCCTGTTAACTGTCTAGCCATGCCCTAGGAACCATTTAGAGCACCCTAGCAACCCAAACCCAAATAGGGATATCTTCAAATCTGAACATCTTAGGGTTGGTTTATATCATTCATACTGGCAAGCAGCCTTTGGAGTATCATCATTGGCAGCTGCCAAGCCACTCCCTAGCAACCAAACAAAGTACCTTAGTAACCGTTTAGCAAGACCTATATCTCTGCATCAGAGCATCGTAGAGACATGGCGGTTGGCTCTTTTGACTCATGCTAGCAAACTGGACTTCCAACATGCTACACATGCTAGCAGTGAATAGCTACATGCTAATAGTGATTAGCTAAGTGCTAAAGTGGGCTAATAACATGCTAAAAACTCTATAAAAACACCATAGTAACCATCTGTGACAACTACCAACCACCTAGTAACATCATAGCAACCACCCAGGTTACCATAGCAACTGCCTAGCAACCACCCATAACACCCTAGCAACCACCTAGCAACACCTTAGCAACTGCCCCAAGTACCTTACCAACTGCCTAGCAACACCCTAGCAACCACCCAGGTTACCATAGCAACTGCATAGCAACCGCCTAGCAACCACCCAGGTTACCATAGCAACCGCCTAGCAACCACCCAGAACACCCTAGCAACCGCCTAGCAACACCTTAGCAACCACCCCAAGTACCTTAGCAACTGCCTAGCAACACCCTAGCAACCACCCAGAGCACCCTAGCAACCGCCTAGCAACCACCCAGAACACCTTAGCAATTGCCCAGAAACACCCTAGCAACCGAGTGCCGAGTTTTGCCACTGCAAGCACCCTTCACATTTTCTTCAGGAAATGTACATTCTAGTATTGTAATTACTATTCACCTGGACAAAACTTTGGCGCGTAACTCGTCCCGCACCGTTTGTCGTAGACCCATGAATGAGGTATCAAATCGACCGGCTTATCGAGAAGAGGTGTGCTATGACTTTTCTAAGCAATCTGGTGTACGATGTTCGCACAGTAGATGAAAAATTGGCTGAAAAAAGTCCCAAAGACTTAACATTGGGACAAAATCTGTGAGATCATATCTTTGGATCAGAAGGTCATAGAGACTTGGGGCTGGGCTCTTTTGACTTGGCCTATCAAGCAGCCAATAAGTAGTGACTTCATAGCCACACCCTAGCAACCAATTACAGCACCCTAGCAACCGAGTGGCGAATTTTGCCACTGCAAGCACCATTCACATTTTCTTCAGGATATGTACATTCTAGTATTATAATTACTATTCACCTGGACAAAACTTTGGCGTATAACTCGTCCCGCACCGTTTGTCATAGACCCATGAATGAGGTGTCAAATCGACTGGCTTATTGAGGAGAGGTGTGCTATGACTTTTCTAAGCGACTGGGTGTACGGTTTTTGCACAGCGGACGAAAAATTGGCTGAAAAAAGTCCTATAGACTTAACATTAGGACAAAATCTGTGAGATCATATCTTTGGATCAGAAGGTCATAGAGACTTGGGGCTGGGCTCAGCTGAATCAGTCTATCAAGCAGCCAATAAGTAGTGACATAACAACTTCATAGCCACACCCTAACAATCACTTACAGCACCCTAGCAACCGAGTGCCGAATTTTGCCACTGCAAGCACCATTCACATTTTCTTCAGGAAATGTACATTCTAGTTATTATTCTTCTTACCTGATTTTGTGACTGCTACTCCTCCTAGAGCTTTAATTCTACAAGCCCCAAACTCTCCACAGACCTGGGCCCTAATGTGTAGCAGTGTGCTATATCTTTTCAGAAAGATCAGAGTTACAGTTTTCGAATAATAATTTATCAAAGTTCATATTTTTCCCATAGACTCCCATTCATTTCATTAAATTGCGCCTCCAGAGGAGCAGTTCCGCCCAATAGAGGGCGCGCCAACATAAGAAATCATTGGCTCATGCATTCACTTTCGGTTTCGTCAGTTCGTCATTTCTGTGTTTTAAAGCTTGCCAGTTTAAACCATTCTAGCGACTGTATTAATATACAAGCAATTGAAAACATGAGATACTTTTAGAGCTTCAAAGATGTGATAAATAGACAAACTCGTCTCGCTAGTCTCATGTAACCCAGGCAGCGCCCGCGGGGCTGCAGCTCTCAGAGCACATGAGACGCTCGTGCATTCGGGCAGATGAGAGAGAGAGATAGAGAGACAGCTGCACGGAGCGATAAAAACGTTAATATAGAGTGAAAAGTGATTAAATACGACTGAAAGATCAGATTTCTGCACGGATTTGACAATGGGAAGAAGCTTTGCACGTCTTACACCTTGTATGAGTAAGTTTATCCCTGTTCTATTCGCTCATATTGTAGCAGACGAGCTCTTACTTTCGTTTTGTCCTCGATCACTATGTTCGTCATTTGCATGCGTTTTTTAACCTTTTTAAATAAAACATTCCAGCGATTCGACAAGATTCTATCACAAGAACGCATTGAAGAGTTACATTTACTAAATGCAAGCTGTTTTGATGACATAAAGAGCCGTTTCCGTCTCTAAACTCGACTGCCCAGAGCAACGCGTCCTTCCTATGTTCGTCATTCACATGTGTTTTTTAACCTTTTTAAATAAAACATTCCAGCGATTCGACAAGATTCGATCACAAGAACGCATTAAAGAGGTACATTTAGAGTTTGGATGAGGTTTTAAGTGACACAGAGACGGCTCGCGTCTCTAATGAAGCTCGCGCTCGAGCTCGTCCATTCTCGCCTCATCATGTCCCAAATACATGGCGAATCTCATTCAAGCGAGCACAAGAACGCATCAAAGAGCGTCTTTGTTTGTATGACTGTGTTACTGTGTTAATGATGTATGGCATCTGTGCAAAGATTTGTGCATTAGAGGCGCGTCATGTCGCCCTGCTCCCAGCATGAGCAGATGAGAGAGAGACACGAGACTGTTTCGATTCTGTCCTCAGTTTGTCAAGATTCATTATATCTTTGTTTATACCATCTAACATCTCAGTATTGACTGCATGTTTTAAACAGTTTATTGAACAGGTTAGTTGATCGCCTGATATGATGTTACCCATTCAGAGCTCGCAAGCCGCGCCTTATATTAAAGCGGCCGTGATTTGAGCGCCTCTTAAAGAGATAGAAGAATCGAAAGATCCATCAATCATCACAACAATTGTTTGTTACAGTTCTAAATACAAGACATTCCTTCTTTCTTTATTTATTTCTTTGTGGCCAAACAGACATGTGCGTTGGCTCTTTTTCCTCAGGCTGCCCATCGAGGTTTGTGCCAAGCCAACATCAAAGTTCTTCTAAGAACTTTATTTTCTAGTTTTTTATAATACACCATACTTCATCTAAACTGAATAATTAAAAACACGTTTAAATGGGTAAATCTTCTATAAATATTTTTGATTCTTAATTTTCTTTTCTGACATACTCTATTTCTTGTTAAAACACACTAGACATGCTTTTTCAGTGCATTTTGAGCACTTTTTGTTTTAAATCACATTTATTTTGTCCATCAAAAGTGTACTTTCACTTTAATTGAGCGTCAGCAGCGCAGCAAAAATAGACTTGGCGCTGAAACCCCCGCTTCACTGTTGCTCACGCGACGCTCCTGCTTGACGCTCACGCGCTGCTCCTGCTTCCGATGTGAATGCACTCATTGGTTAACATGCACGCCGAGAAAAATATGCGCTGCTCACGCGCCGCTCACACTTGCGGTGTGAAACCGGCGTAAAACTCTGAAAACTTGATTTTTTTCTCACAGTCATTTTTATTTTAGGTGAACTATACACAAGCCATATTGTCACTATCCACAATACATATTGTTGCATTTCTGTATTGCGATATATTGCGACATGATATATTGTTACACCCCTACCTGACAGTATTTTTTTAACGCCTAAAGAGTGTTTGCATTGGCATTAGTAAAGCTGTCAGTAAATCTGGCCCTCAGAGTAAATTAATCATCTTTGCCTTTCTGCAAGTTTCCTACCTCTAATTCTTTTGTTTTAACGGTAATTCCATCTTATCAGTTGCATATGATGGAAGGAAACTGACGTAATGGAAGTTGAAAATTCAGCTTTATCATCACAGGAATAAATTACTTTTTATAAAATATATTTAAATAGAAAAGTTTTTAAAATTTTTAATAATATTTCACAATATAACTGTTTTTGCTGTGTTTTTATCAAATAAATGCAGCTTTGCTGAGCATAATAGACTTCTTTCAAAAACATTAAAAAAAAAATCTTTCCCCAAACAGCAGAGTACATGATAGTAGTAGTAGTAGTAGTAGTTGTAGTAATAATAAATAATAAATATAAATAAATGTAAATTTAACAGCACAGCTCTATCCCTACACATCCCTCTATAAAGGTTCCTAATCTGTAGAAAAGAAACAAGGGTCAAACTCATCTGCATGTATACAGTACAGTATATGGTGTGTGAATGGACCAGCTGCCATATGGTTCTCATCAACCGCTCATTTTAAGTCAAGTCAAGTCATCTTCATTTATATAGCGCAGCTTAAATGATGCCTTTTTAACTGAAAACAGAAGACTTTTAATGCGCTCTTGCCGTTCATTTACTTGTTTATTCTATAGGTATGTGTGTTTGAATGTGTATGTGTACAGACGCTTAGTCTTTTTTATAAAGTGACACTGCCAAATTACTTGTCTGGCCCGCCTAATACAGAATTATTAGTCGTATCCATGGATCCATGCGAACTGGAATTATTTTGATAACATTTTATCTATACATAAGGAAAGGAAAGGAAAGGGAAGGAGGCCTTTGCAGGGGATAGTTTAGTTGACACTTCAGGGCTGCGTTGTCGTCGTGTCTAGGTGCAGGTCCTTCATCTCATCTGGATATGGCCTGGATCTGGGAAGACTACTGTAAACCTCGGAATAAACAGAGAGAGACTAATATTAGCATAAACGCCATTCTTCCTATGATGTAGCGAGTACATCAGGTGTTATGGGTTCCCGGTTCCAGCTGACCTGACAATTTACATGATTTGAATTATAGAAGTAGATAATGTGTTATGTGAATGACAGGTTAAAGAGATGTGTTTTTAGTCTAGATTTAAACTGACAGAGTGTGTCTGCTTCCCGAACAATGATAGGAAGACTGTTCCAAAGTGTAGGTGCTAAATAGGAAAATGATCTACTGTCTGCGGTTGATTTTGATATTCTAGGTATTATCAACTGGCCAGAATTTTGAAATCGCAATAGACGTGAAGGACTATAATGTGTTAAGAGCTCGCACAAGTACTGGGGAGCTAAACCATTTAGTGCTTTGTAAGTAATTTGCAAGATTTTAAAATTTATACGATGTTTAATAGGGAGCCAATGCAGTGTTGACAGAACCAGGCTAATATGGTCATACTTTCTTGTTCTAGTAAGAATTCTAGCTGCTGCATTTTGGACCAGCTGGAGTTTGGTTATTAGGCGTGCAGGGCAACCACCCAGTAAAGCATTGCAGTAATCTAGCCTTGAGGTCATGAACGCATGAACTAACTGTTCCGCATTTGTCATTGAGAGCATATGGTGTAATTTAGATATATTTTTAAGATGTAAGAATACGGTTTTACAGATGCTAGAATCGTGGCTTTCAAATGAAAGATTGGTATTAACTCCCTCGGGTCGGTGGTCATGCCGGCGATACCACCTCAGTTTTTTTCTTACCAGTGTGAAAGAGACTCAAAATACTCCGTCAATGTTGCACATACAATTAAGAGTTATACACCATTTTAATCTGTGGAATATCTTCTTTTATTTGTGTACACTCAGATTAAAAACAAAATGTTGTGCTTTTTGCAAAATAAAGAAAACTAACATGATGCATGATCTCTCATCTCCCTCTGAATGAAGTCCAATCTGATAGTTCTCAGAAAATGAACTGTAAC
Organism: Mylopharyngodon piceus; assembly: GCA_039654765.1. Taxonomy (NCBI): domain Eukaryota; kingdom Metazoa; phylum Chordata; class Actinopteri; order Cypriniformes; family Xenocyprididae; genus Mylopharyngodon; species Mylopharyngodon piceus. The sequence continues at coordinate 41,824,424 of CM077443.1, read as the reverse complement.
TTAGTGAATACTAATCACAAAAAAATTAGACATATGTCTAAAGAAACGTTGAAATGTCAGGTTTTAAATCGTGTAAGTCAAATCGAAAACAAAAATTCTGTGTTTATGTAATCTGTATGAAAAGAGACACATGTCAGACGCCCGTGATTCAGCTCATTATCCGCTAATGCGGCCACGCCCATGGAACGAGCGCTATTCAGACGCAAATTCTGAGGCAATACATGTATACATCGTCTCAATTGTGTATTTATTGTCTTGAAAAGTGTTTATCTGTATGTTAAAGCCATGGTTAGCGACCTCTGGAAGACATGCCGTTAGTTCCTGGAATATCCTGTTCTTCTTTAGATTAATTTGTGGACTAAAGGTGTACAGAGCGCCCTCCGGCTGCAAGTATGAATTGAAAACACAGTATCCAGCGTTCATAGTGATGACAATAAATATTAAATAAATATTACTTCTCTGTATAGAAAATTGACATAAACATGAGAATCCATCAATATTTCTCCGAATGTGCATGCTTTTAAGCTAAAAGGCTATATGAAATGCCATAGAGGTAACATGAATGTTCAGACGCTTTGCATCACAGAAATACATTATATTTTAAAGTATATAATAGAATACCATTATTTTAAATTGTAATAATATTTCACAGTATTGCTGTTTTTTCTGTATGTTTGATATACACCATGATGAGCTTGAGACATGATCACAGGGGGTTTTTTCACAGCCTACCTGACTGAAAGAGCTCATTGATATGCAGGTCATTATGCGAATCTTTTGTCTTCTCAGGTGTGAATCACAGGATTATTCATGATGATTCACGCCTCCACGCATACTGTGTTTCTTGACAAAAAGTGTCTTACAATAACTAAATCAATATATTGTTTTATATGAACAAGTATGCAGGATAATTTTTACACCATTTTGAAGCAAAAACTCTAGTCTACAACCTCCAATACCCAGAAGTCTTGTGAACACAGATTTAATATATATTTTTTTGGCTTTATTTCAGTGACTTAAGTTTTTTGTTTTTTCAATAACCACGCATAAATGTTATTCCTTCAAAAACACAAACATGTACATACATGTTCCTCACATATTATTGTAGCCTAGTTTGTGCTGAATACAGTGTAATGATACTTTTTCCATTAATATGTTTATGGACAACTGAAAAAAGCACAAATGTCAGGGCATGTCAAAACTTCTCCAGGGCCCCGAAAATCCTCAGACCCCAGAGGGTTAAAGAGCACACCCAGGTTCCTAACTGACGACGAAGACTTGACAGAATATCCATCAAGTGTTAGACAGTATTTTAGGTTATTAAGTGCAGAGGTTTTTGGTCCAATAATTAGAATCTCTGTTGTTTCAGAATGAAGTAGTAGGAAATTGCTAGTCATCCAATTTTTTATATCAACTATGCATTCCGTTAATTTTATGAATTGGTAAGATTCGTCAGGGCGCAAAGAAATATAGACCTGAGTATCATCAGCGTAACAGTGAAAACTAATGCCATGCTTCCTAATGATATCTCCCAAGGGTAACATGTACAAGGTGAACAGCCTTGCGGTACTCCATACTGAACTTGTGATCGATATAACATCTCTTCGTTTACTACTACAAACTGATAAGGGTCAGATAAGTATGATTTGAACCATGTCAATGCAGTTCCACTAATGCCAACATAATTTTCGAGTCTATTCAAAAGAATGTTGTGGTCAATGGTGTCAACTGCAGCCTAAGATCCAGTAACACTAATAGAGAAATACAGCCACGATCCGATGATAAGAGCAAATCATTTGTAACTCTAATGAGAGCCGTCTCAGTACTATGGTACGGTCTAAATCATGACTGGAAATTAGGGCTGTCAAAATGGCTGAAAAGCTAAATTCGAAATTCTTTCTGAAATATTAGCAAAATTCGAATTATATTCGAATTCTAAAGGCAATACTTAATGTTAGAGGAAAAAAGTACTGTATTGTCTGCTATGCCCGCAAGAGAGCGCAAGCGAGCGCAGTAAGCAAATACAAACCAAATCAAGCATCGCATCTTTTATTGAAATGAAATGACATTCACTTTTTAAAGTGCATACTTTTTCAAACAACTGTTCTTAAATAAATGATAAGGTCCTAAATGTGCATGCAAGGAAAATTAGGTAACAAAAGTGCATAAAACTGTGTAAGTGCATCAGTAACCTGAGAAAACACGCTTCAACAGACAGCGTAATGTTTGTACTACATTAACACAAAATCGCAAACTGCCATTCTGAAACAAACTGCTCACTACACACATCTACATATTGTTCGTCAAAAACACCAGACGGTCAACTTGATCTGCAGCGAGTGCTGAGCGTTTTTTGTTGACAATGTTTCCAGCTGATGAAAAGACGCGCTCTGCTCTGACTGATGTGCCAGGTATGGTCAGGTACGTCTTTGCCAGCTGCGCAATATGTGGATACATACCGCATGATTTTTGCCACCAACTGAGAGGGTTTTCGTCAGCGGGTAGCGTAGCTTCTCGTTCATACATGTCCATCTCATGCTCCAAAGCCTTGATGCTTTCTTCAGCACTGCTCTGGGTCTGACTGTATACGCCGTCAAACAGGTTGCCCATGGCAGACAGCGCAGTCTTTTTTCTTGCGTCCGGTTGTTTTACAACATCAGCGCGCTCACTTTTTGACTCCTCCGTTATAGTTGTTAACTCGGACAATATTTTCGCCCGTACTTGTTTTTTCTGTTCCTCTGGCAAATGGTTTAAACGGTGGAATATAAATAGCTTGCAGTGCTGAGTAGCATGAAGGCCTGCTTTTCATTAGGGTAACGGCCTTGGAGATCAGCTGCGATTTTCATTTTCATTTCTTTCACTGCCGAGCTGTCATTAGAATTTGGTTGGAGCTGCCTTACAAGAACGTGTTGCAAAGGAAGGACAGCAGACGCAGTTGGGTATTTGTCTGTTGACAACGCCTCTGTGGCAGTCTTGAAAGGTTGAAGAACGTTCTTAACCTGTAAATAAACAATCTGATAAATTAAAAATAATAAATAAACTAACTAAATAAAAAATAAACCGAAATAAAATTCACCAGTTCTTACCATTTCCATCAGAACCCATTCACTTGTAGTCAGCTCCAGGTGAGACATCTTCTTTTCAAAGATTACAGCGGCCACAGGTGCTTGCTGCTCCAGGGCTCGATTGATCATGTCATACGTGCTGTTCCATCGGGTTGGGCAGTCATTGATGAGCTTGTCCGATTTAACTTCGAGCAGTTTTTGTTTCTTCTCGAGCAGGTAGCTATCAACAGCTGACTTGCTGAAATGGGCAGCGGTCATCTTCAGTTTGCTAATCGCTGTTTCAATAGCTCGAACACCACGAAGCCCCTTACATACAGCTAGATTTAATGTATGCGCCAAACACAGAATGTTCGCTCTTTTCATATGGCTCTCAACTGCCTTCACGTAATTCCCAGCATTATCAGTAGTCACGGATATCATAGACTCCGGTTTGATTTCAAATGCACCAAGAATTTGCAAAATGCATTCACTCACATTTTCGGCGGTATGCTTTTCTCTCAGCTCTTCTGTTTTCAGTACATAGTTTTTGATTTCCCAGTCATCTGATATAAAATGTGCAGTGACTGTCACATATGCGTCAGTGTGTAGAGAAGTCCATCCATCCGTTGTCAAGGCCACAGATCGATTGTTCAGTAATTCTTTCACGCTCTTGGCAGTGCTGTCATAAAGCTTCGCAATCCGATTGCTCACTGTACCCCGAGAAGGGAAATTATACCGTGGGTTGAGTGCTCGCACAAAGTTTTGAAAGCCTTCGCCATCCACGATACTTATCGGGCGCATATCTTTGCAGATGAATTCAGTAAGTTTTTGGGTTATTTCTTCCTGTTTTGCAGAAGGTAGTGGCTGTGTGCTAATTGTGGTGTAAAACGAAGTTACCCTGGACTGCTTTAATGCTGGCCCCTCGTCATGGCACTCTCGAGAAAACTCCTCGGGATGACACGATTGCATGTGCGTTCTCAAGTTAGATGTTGTGGAGTGATATAGCAGTGGTTTCTTACACAGCTTACAAATGACATTGGTTTTGTCAATGATTTCTCCTTTGACACTCCAGAAACCAAAGAAACGCCACACAGCACTTTTAAGATGTTTTGGCGTAAGCAAGATTCTCTCCGACTCTGAGTCCTCACGTTCTTTTTCCGCCATTTTATCACAGTAAAATGCACCCCTCACCGAGCTGTAGCCTACTGGATAACCTAAAAAAGCTGCGTCAGTTACGTCCTCTTGACACAGCAAAAATTCGAATGCACGGGGTTTTGCATTCGAATGTGCCTTTTTTTTTTATTTGAAATTCGAATTTTTTTTTGACAGCCCTACTGGAAATCCTCACAGATACAATTTCTTTCTAAAAAGGAGCATACAGGTGCTGGTCATATAATTAGAATATCATCAAAAAGTTGATTTATTTCACTAATTCCATTCAAAAAGTGAAACTTGTATATTATATTCATTCATTACACACAGACTGATACATTTCAAATGTTCATTTCTTTTAATTTTGATGACTATAACTGACAACTAAGGAAAATCCCAAATTCAGTATCTCAGAAAATTAGAATATTGTGAAAAGGTTCAATATTGAAGACACCTGGTGCCACACTCTAATCAGCTAATTAACTCAAAACACCTGCAAAGGCCTTTAAATGGTCTCTCAGTCTAGTTCTGTAGGCTACACAATCATGGGGAAGACTGCTGACTTGACAGTTGTCCAAAAGACGACCATTGACACCTTGCACAAGGAGGGCAAGACACAAAAGGTCATTGCAAAAGAGACTGGCTGTTCACAGAGCTCTGTGTCCAAGCACATTAATAGAGAGGCGAAGGGAAGGAAAAGATGTGGTAGAAAAAAGTGTACAAGCAATAGGGATAACCGCACCCTGGAGAGGATTGTGAAACAAAACCCATTCAAAAATGTGGGGGAGATTCACAAAGAGTGGACTGCAGCTGGAGTCAGTGCTTCAAGAACCACTACGCACAGACGTATGCAAGACATGGGTTTCAGCTGTCGCATTCCTTGTGTCAAGCCACTTTTGAACAACAGACAGCGTCAGAAGCGTCTCGCCTGGGCTAAAGACAAAAAGGACTGGACTGCTGCTGAGTGGTCCAAAGTTATGTTCTCTGATGAAAGTAAATTTTGCATTTCCTTTGGAAATCAGGGTCCCAGAGTCTGGAGGAAGAGAGGAGAGGCACACAATCCACGTTGCTTGAGGTCCAGTGTAAAGTTTTCACAGTCAGTGATTGGTTTGGGGTGCCATGTCATCTGCTGGTGTTGGTCCACTGTGTTTTCTGAGGTCCAAGGTCAACGCAGCCGTATACCAGGAAGTTTTAGAGCACTTCATGCTTCCTGCTGCTGGCCAACTTTATGGAGATGCAGATTTCATTTTCCAACAGGACTTGGCACCTGCACACAGTGCCAAAGCTACCAGTACCTGGTTTAAGAACCATGGTATCCCTGTTCTTAATTGGCCAGCAAACTCGCCTGACCTTAACCCCATAGAAAATCTATGGGGTATTGTGAAGAGGAAGATGCGATATGCCAGACCCAACAATGCAGAAGAGCTGAAGGTCACTATCAGAGCAACCTGGGCTCTTATAACACCTGAGCAGTGCCACAGACTGATCGACTCCATGCCACGCCGCATTGCTGCAGTAATTCAGGCAAAAGGAGCCCCAACTAAGTATTGAGTGCTGTACATGCTCATACTTTTCATGTTCATACTTTTCAGTTGGCCAAGATTTCTAAAAATCCTTTCTTTGTATTGGTCTTAAGTAATATTCTAATTTTCTGAGATACTGAATTTGGGATTTTCCTTAGTTGTCAGTTATAATCATCAAAATTAAAAGAAATAAACATTTGAAATATATCAGTCTGTGTGTAATGAATGAATATAATATACAAGTTTCACTTTTTGAATGAAATTAGTGAAATAAATCAACTTTTTGATGATATTCTAATTATATGACCAGCACCTGTAGTTGTGAGGATACTGCTTTTTCTAGTATCTTTGACAGAAAAGGTAGATTCGAGACTGGCCTGTAATTGACTAATTCTGTAGGATCAAGTTGCGTTTTTTTTAACAAGAGGTTTAATAATAGCCATCTTAAAAGTTTTTGGTACGTATCCTAATGACAAAGATGAATGAATGATATTAAGAAGAGGATCTGTGACCTCTGGAAGCATCTCTTTCAGTAGCTTAGTCGGTATAGGGTCTAACATACATGTTTGATTTAGATAATTTAACGAGTTTAGACAATTCTTCATTTCCTATAGCAATGAATGAATGGAATTTTTCCTCAGGGACACTGCAATCCACTGTCTGATGTGATACTGTAGTAGACCGTTGTATAGTTATAATTTTCTCTCTAATATTATCACTCTTGTAAGTAAAGAAGTTCATAAAGTCATTACTGCTGTGCTGTTTGGAAACGTCTGGGGTTTAAGCTTTATTTCTCCTTAATTTAGCCGCTGTATCAAATAAGTACCTAGGTTTTTGTTTGTTTTCTTCTAAGAGGGTTGAAAAATAATCAGATCTAGCAGTTTTTAAGGCCTTTCTGTACACAATCATGCTCTCTCTCCACAAAATGCGAAAAACCTCTAGTTTTGTTTTCTTCCAGCTGCGCTCCATTTTTCTGTCTGCTCTCTTAAGGGCCCGAGTGTGCTCGTTGTACCACGGCGTTGGACTATTTTCTTTAATCTTTTTTTAATCGCAAAGGAGCAACTGGTTCTACCATATTTGTAACCGGGAGTCGGCTTTGCAGCCTTGGCAAAATTAAGTATATATGAGACTAGATAATGATCTGAGATGTCATCGCTCTGCTGCAGAATTTGAACAGCATCAATATCGATTCCATGTGACAATATTAGATCTAAAGTATGATTACGACAATGAGTGGGTCCTGACACATGTTGTCTAATTCCAATAGAGTTTAAAATGTCTGTAAATGCCAATCCCAATGCGTCTTTTTCATTATCTACATGGGTATTAAAATCACCAACAATAAGGACTTTATCCGCAGCCAGTACTAACTCAGATAGAAAATCAGCAAATTATTTGATAAAGTCTGTGTGGTGCACTGGTGGCCTGTATGCAGTAGCCAGCACAAATGTCAAGCGGGATTTATCATGTACACTAGATAATGCTACATAAAGCACCATCACTTCAAAAGAATTACATTTAAAATTAGACCTCTGAGTAATACTGAAAATATTGCTATCAATTACAGCAATACCTCCCCCTTTGCCTTTCAGACGAGGCTCGTGTTTATATCAGTACCTGAACCCTATATTATTCTGCGGACACCATCTAGACAGCCAGCCATTGAGTGATGATAGTCTGCTAAGTATCTCATCACTTCGACGAACAGGAAGGGGGCCAGAGCAAATTACAGGGTCTGACATCATACTTACGAGTTCACACACCTCTTTAATGTTAATTTTAGCGATCTCCAATTGGCGAAGTCAAACATCATTAGTGCCAACATGAATAATAATCTTAGAGAATTTACGATTAGCATTAGCCAGCACTTTTAAATTTGCTTTGTTTCATATAAATATCTAATTTCATCTGGGAACATCAGTCAGAGGATGTGGTTCCTCCCCCAGATGACGGCACTTCCCATTTGCCATTGTGTGGGGCAACCATAAACATTTGGGTCAAATTTAAAACCCTCAACAGTTACACTCTTTGTATAATACAGAACCATCAGTGGTTATTGTCTTTCTACATATGCACCAAAGTGCCAAACCTCTTAGTTTTATTACTCTGAGATTATTTATTGATCACTTTTTTATCTAATGGAACCTTTCAATGACAACCTCTTGAAGAAGATTCTCATTGAGCTTTTTGCTACACAAACCTCTCATGGCGTGTCAAAAGCATGGCTGAAGTAATAACGTTGCACTTATATCAGTCTTTAAGAGCCCATTCTTATGCCTGAACCATTTTAAAAACACACTTCACAAAAGTGCCAGTCTCATCGAGGTTCGTTTTACACTCAGTGGTCACTGTCTGCAAACCTGAGCACCTTCCCTTACCATCCTATTCCACTCTTTGTCCTGATTCATGTTGGATATTTATATGATTTCATAAATATATTTCCTGTTCTCTGAAGAACTAGGTTTCTGTGCCTGGTGCTACTAAAAACTAAAGCCTCCTCTGACCATGAGGAGAGATATAGCTGCCCTTATTTCATGTTTTTAGTATTGAGAGCAAGGACAGTAGGGCTGCAGGAAATGGGCCATTCATGGAGAAATCCTGACTGAGATGTTTGAAGGACAGCTCTGCTGATTGGGACAGGATGGGTTCTGGTAAAGGTCTTTTCATTTAGGAATTCATCATTTAAGGATGGATTTTTTTATTTACTTTTCATTTACACAAAATATAAAATCAAAGCTGAGAAAAATATAACCGCAATAAATAAATAAATAAATACAGAAGGAAGGAAAAAAGGCAAGCAGGTTTTCCTTGGTAGTTCCTACTTAAGAAGTCAACAAAAATATTTTATCCCTAATGTAACAAAATATAGAGTAAATGATGTGCATTAGGTGTGTAATTCATGCTTCACATGTATTTGTTTTATATTTGTGCTGCCCCAGAGATTGATGGGAAACGTAGTAGACTTGGCCCCTTATAAATTTGCTAAATGTTTTTCTGTTAAGCTTTAGTGTTTAGCCCATTGACTTCTAAATGCATGAACAAAAACAACACTGAGACATTTTCAGAATATCTTTTTATGTCTGTGGAAGAAAGTAATTCACAAAATTTTGGAATGACATAAGGGTGAGAAAATTATGACAGTTTTATTTTGGGGTGAACTGAAGGGTAGTGGTTTACTAAGTATATTTTTAATCATGTTTTAATAATCTTTTGTTGTGCTTTAAAGTAGTACACTCATTTTGATTTGTTGCCTAACATACTAAAGTACATGTAAAGTACTTGATTACATTCATTTCACACTTAGGTATATTCTTTTAATGTATATTATATCTATAATAAGTACTCTTTTTAAAAGTATGCTAAAGTGTACTTATTTTTCACTAGGGGCTGATTGTTTCCACCATGATTTTATTAACTGAATTGCCCCCAAATCAAAAAGCCAGTCTCAATGAAAACTCTGAAATTCCCACTGATGACATTGTGCTGTCATCTCATAAATACAATCATTCTGACCATGTGCAGCACCTTTATTCTGTGCCAATAGAGCTGGTGTGTATGCATGCTCATACAGTTTCATTATAAAGAACACACCCACCCCACATCTATTAACATAACACTTTACACACCAGACTATCAATTACCAGTGGCCAGATTGACTGCAAACTCATGTTGAAGTCATGCTCACAAGCCCCATGGTGTTGAAGCTGACTGCTTCTGTCTGACACCACCTCCATGCTAATTGAACATCACCTCATTTCTCTCCTGTCTCAAAAATACACCCCACACATTGCAGAGTCAGAGGTCACGGAGTGCTGTAATCCATCAAGCTGTCAGTGGGCCACACACACTATAGCGATGTGATAAAGTTCAATTGCTATTAGAGAAGTGTGTGTGCTTAGGGGCTTTCACACTGGATAAACATTTTCATAGTTTGGATACCTATTATATAAGTACTCGCTTTTTGGTGTGTTTGCACCGAAGGAACTGGGAACAATTTTTAGTAACAGGAACGCCTTTTAGAGGGACTGAATTAGCCTACTTCAGAATAGGGTCTAACCCAGCACAATAGGAACTACCAGTGACATAAGTGTATGCTGATTGGCCGAATGCATGCCAAAACACCGGCTCCCGCCATTTTTAAAAAGCCAACAGACAGTAAACAGACAGTTTTACCCCACAAACTAAAATAAATATACAGAAAGCTAATGTTAACGGCATTTACCTGTCACCTTTGTCTGTGGGATTATGTTCTTCACTCAGCCTCCATGATATGTAGCAGTGCGAGTTGTCATAGATTTCGTCTCTTAGCCCTCCTTTTTGCTCTTTCAGTCACATAACTTATAATCACATGATCCTTCAGAAATCATTCTAATAAGCTGATTTGCTGCTCAAGAAACATTTCTTATTAATATCAATGTTGAACACAGTTGTTCTGCTTAATATTTTTGTGGAAACTGTGATGCATATTTTTTCAATATTCTTTGATGAATAGAAAGTTTAAAAGAACAGCATTTATTTGAAATAGAAATCCTTATAATCATACTATCTCATTTTATCAATTTTATGCATCCTTGCTGAATAAAAGTATTTAAAAAAAAAAAAAAAAAAAAAAAACTGATCCCAAACTTTTGAGCTATTGCATACATTAATATACATTTTTATTATTTTAGTAGTAATTTTAGTATAAAATATAAATAAAAATATATAACACTATACGTTATATATTATATAAAATTAAAATTTTAAAATTATAAAAATAAAATAAATAAGTAAATAAATAAATAAATAATTCTCTTGCCAAGTAATATAGATTTTTACTCTTACTGTAGGCTGTTTATGGGTGTCAAATTTCGAATCACAAATCATATGGAATTCAACTGTTTTGTTTTTGCAGGTGTGTGTATGTAACAAAAACTTCCAAATCACCTTTTTATGAATGACTTTTTATCTCATGAGGTTATTATTATTGTGTTCTCTCTGTAGATATGTACTGTACGCTGGAGGTAGACTCTTTCGGTTACTTCGTCAGTAAGGCCAAAACACGTGTGTTCAGAGACACAACAGAACCACAGTGGAACGAGGTGAGCTCTGTCATGTCATGATTCACCTGACCAATCACCATCATGTATGTGTCATTAATTCATTTGTTCTTCTACAGGAGTTTGAAATAGAGCTGGAGGGCTCTCAGTGTCTGCGGATCTTGTGCTACGAGAAGTGTTATGACAAATCAAAGCTCAATAAGGACGATAATGAGATTGTGGACAAAATCATGGGCAAGGGCCAAGTACAGGTAGGACAAAGAGACAAACACATTGTTAAGACACAAGTGCGCAACAGCAAACATTAAGGTCTGTGAGTTGACCCCACCAGACTGGTTTAGACCACAAAAGGTTGGACTTAAATTGTAGTGGTTTCCTGATGTGAGTCATTTTTAACGTTGTCTGGTTTAACCGTGTGCTCTACAGATGGTGTGTTGTGGTGCTTTATTTTTGACATGGACAGCTTTACTGCCTGAGAACCCATGGCTTACATTTCTTTTTCCTCGCATACGTGGGAAATGCCCCAATTAACAAAGCGAGTATGTATGTCTTGAGATCAGTGTGTTCACATGTGTTTTGCGGTATGCAGCTTACGTTAGAAAACAGTTACCAGGGATGGCATCAATATGAGCCAGAAAATTCCCTTTCAGGAGCAATTTTTGAACAGATCCATGACAAAAAAAATCGTAAACTTGCCCTTTTTATTTTACTGGAATAAAGCCTTCATTGATCTTCATTTTTGTGGCAACATTTTGACGACCGTGTTCGTTGCTAATGCTACTTTTTTTACTGTCATGTCCTGTTTTGCTAAGCTTTATGCTTAAACCTCAGTCAAATTATTGTTTTTAAAGTGTTTCATTCATCTTTTAAATCTGGGGCAGCTTATGGGGGACTAAAAATCAGGTGGATTTTATTGCACAGGAGGTTCATTTCTGTTTTGTGTTTGTGTTATTCTCTTGGGATCATAGCCAGAGGTGAATTAACAGCAAAAGTGATGATTTTGTTTTCACAGAGAATGTGGTGTGTATGTCATTGCCATCAGTATGTACATATATACACACATTACCACCACAAGCTAAACAAGCACACACAGCACTGCTTCTATAGACAAAGAGACGCTCATGGTCTTTGGGGAATAGAGATGATGCAGAGATGCTTTTTGCCTATGAGGGTGCAAACAAACTCCATAGAATGAGAAAAAATGCATTTAGGAAATTGGTGGCTTTTTGTTAGAATAATTTAGCTGTGTCCAAATTCACATACTGTATAGTAAGTACTACGTTTGGTTTGAAACTTGCTTCATGACCATTAAAAAAAGTATGTTCTATATGATATTTGGATGTATTACATCAGCCAGGTTGTAACTGTCATGTGACCTGCTGCATCAGTTGTGTTGCTTTACTGCCATTCCTATCCTGTGACCTCATGGAATAGAAAAGTGTCCATTGGATGTGCACTTCAGAATCTCTCCAGAAGTAGTAAGTCATCCGGGTACTTTTTGCCTGCTGTTTTAAAAATACTTTGAATGACATACTACTTGGTAGTGTTAATTTCGTTAAAGAAAATGGCAAGACAACACCAACATCATTAAACGATAACTGTGACTATATCAACTTGCAATGTTGTTGACAAAAAAAAAACTCTACAAGCTTTCATGGTGGCATTTGCCAGATGTCAAGAGTTTAAATCCCCCAAATCAGATTTTTTCTGTTAAAATGATACATTTTCTGCCACAAGTTTTACTTAATCTTTGCAATCTGGCAACTATGCGCATGCAGTCTCTCTACACTGTGGAAGAAGTGCAGATGATCTGAAAACACAGACAAACATGTAAGCTGGAGTTTAGCGATCTCCATTGAGGTATTCTGCTCAAATGAAAGTGTCATACAGCCAGTCTGTGTTGCTTCATGAGCCGCTTGTGCTGTTTGCTGCGACTAAATCTGCCATAAAACCTTTTCAGTGATGAACTGTAAATCCAAACATCTCAACTATATTGTTTGTCATTATGGTTGTTGAATAAATGCACTTATGCAACCACTGTGTGACAATACAAGTCTTTTTTGCTGATGTTTTAGTAGAAAAATGTTAATATAATTTGGAATTATTGGAATTACTATTATGAATTTCACAGTTTTAATCGCAATGATTAAATGCGTGTTTTTCCAGTTTTCATAATGTAGAGAGTGTTTTAATTTGTATGATAAATAGCCTATAATAAATCAGGAAACTAAATGAGGTAAAATCATGAGTATGAGTGACATTCTATTTATTTTTGATAAGTGAAAATGCAATAATTCTGATTAGCTTATTAAATGGATACAGGTTTATGCTTGGAATTATGGCACTGATGAAGGGTTGATCCTGAAAACGTTTTGCACTCTGCACTTGCACTTTTTGCACTTTTGCACTTTTTGTGGCCTAAATAAATTCTTTGGAGCTTTTTTTGACTTCATTCTTGTGTATGGATCTTTCATTTTTTTGATCTTGCAATAATTCTGATGAAATGTAAAAATAAATTTCCCAAATGACAACAATCATTGCGATTATGATAATTTTGAGCAAAATAATTGTGATTATCAATTTAACCATTATGCAGCATGACGAAAATGTGACTTAAGTTTTCATCGACTAAAACTAGACTAAAATGCCCAGACACTTAGTCGAATAAAACTTGACTTAATAAATATAGGACAAGGTTGACTTAATATGATAAAAATTAAAAAAAGTAAATTTGACACAGGACTAAGAATAAATTAAAAAATAGCTGACAAAATTAACACTACTACTCGGCTCACATACTGTTTTTTGCCTACTATATAGTGAGTAGACCTATTTGGACACAGGACTTGTGTTGTGAAACATTACTTTTAAAAGTAATGTTATAAGACTGTGTTATTCAATATAAACACAAATCCCACCCTGAAGCTGATTCTAAAGATGAACACAGTGCTAAATGCCTAAATAAGGCTGAAACAAATACTAACCCTTAACCAAAACCCTAACCTCAGAATAGCATTGGTAGAACATCCTGAAATATCATGGATGGATCTGATTGGATCTGTTTGTCGCAATCAGATCCATCCATATTTCCGACCTCTGAAATAGATCAATTGTTTTCTTGACAGCTGACTGCATGATTGAGTTGGCCAATAGAATTGGTTGCATTATCACACGTTTTGCACATTGTAAGTGCAGGGGGGGTTTTTTTGTTGTTTTTTTACAGTAATGCAATTATTTACTTTCAAAAATTATGTTTCGGGTGTCTGCTTCACAGACAGCGTGCCAGTACAGATTTGAGTTATTTTTTGCATCTAATCGCGCTTGAACGGTTTAATAGCACTTGAATGAATGATAGCATGATTATATACTGTAGCGCAGCCAAAGGATGCTGCGTTAAATGCGTTAGATATTTTTAACGTGTTAAAATTAAAATAATTAATCGCAAAATTAACGTGTTCATCTTGACAGCTTTAGTTGGAACACATGATTGAAAGATTCACAGTGTTTCATATAGATTTACTATGTGTGTGTGTGGTTCAGGTATACCCTATGTTATGGGGACATTTTTTGGTCCCCATGAGGAAAACAGCTTATAAATTATACAAATTAGTGTTTTTGAAAATCTGAAAATGCAGAAAGTGATCTGTGATGGGTAGGTTTAGGGTTAGGGGATAGAATATACAGTTTCTACAGGAATAAAAATCATTGTGTGCATGTGTTGAGGGAAATAGCACAATCTTCACACTCACCCTTTAGTATATGCGACCTATGGCCCACTTAACACTCTCCTATGGTGTAAAGTATATTTTTAAGATATATTTGGTTGCTTGGCCTTCTAGTTAATACCTTCCTTCCTGGACAGGAAAACAAGCCACTTCTGAAACTAAAGTCACTTCTTTCTATGCATGTAAGAGGCCTTGTTCGTATTTACAGCAAGTGAGTTTAAAGAGCGTGTTGAAACTGATGGTGAGTAGAGACTTTGTGCAGCACACAGGTCAGTATTGAAGCTAATTTAGATTCATTTGAGAGGTTATTACTGAGATATTCCAGTAATATTTCTTGAATCAATGTGTGACCATGAAACATTCCAGATCCATTTTATTTAATTATTTGGGTATGCTAAGGAATTGTATGTCTGAAGTCCTGAACTTCTTTTTAAGCATGTAACACCATGAGCATCACATTTTTAATACACAGTTGACATGAACACGTATCAACATATGTGACTGTATACATCTCTCAGAGAGAATGACATACATTGATGACTTGATCAGGTTTAATTAAGTAAAACTGCACCTTTCCGCTTTCATTCTTTGAAATACCTTGGAGTACCATCTAAGTACCATGGTTTATCTTTTTATTATTTAATTTAATTTAAAGGCACAGTATTTAAATTTCGCCGCTAGAGGTCACTTATACAAAACAATAACAAAGGCGTAGCTTGATGATGCCGTGAATGAGCGTGGAATCATGGGAATTGTCATCTTCACCTCCACAGCCGATGGAAAGCAATCTGATGGGGCAGAAATCATGTTCATGGATGACCTGTATTAAGGTTTTATTAATGTTACTGTGGTATGAAGCAGGGCAGTGCAGAGAGCCTTGGACATTTTACTCTGCTGTTTTTATCATGCCACAGTCGCCACTGCCGCTCCTTTCATTTTGTTATGTTTATTTTACGATTAAAGTTACGTTTACCGTCCGCCTCCTTCCCTGAACTTGAGCTTTGTTACAGTTACATTTAGTCAATTAAATTCACATTATTTTATTTAATTCTAATGAAATAGCCGCAAGTATGTTATGTTTTGCTATAACATTACTCTGTGCATTAGCTCAGTGGCTGGTATGAGACACTTCTTGCACATTGCAGTAAGCTAGATCGATATTAGAATATCATATTAATAAGAGCTTTGAAATATATTGTATGGTGGAGAAAATAATGTATTACTGTTACTACAAATAAAGCTCTATAACATGCTATGTTAGCCACTTGACAAAATAGTTGTCTCTGAGACATGGTACAAACATATTACTCTTGGTAAATCAAGAAAACAAGAGAGCGTCTTTGGTGTTTCCATGAACCCAAAATAACGGTTTTCTATTTTAATATATTTTGAAAATGTTTTAAAATATATTAAAATATTTTAAAATTTCTTTTGACTTTTTTTTTTCTTTTTTTAATTCATTTCTGTGATGCTAAAGCTGAATTTTCAGCAGCCATTACTCCAGTCTTCAGTGACTCATGATCCTTCAGAAATGATTCTAATATGCTGATTTGATGCTCAAGAAACATTTCTTGTTGTGGTACTTAATATTTTTGTGGAAACCGTGACATACAATTTTTTTTCAGGATTCTTTGAAGAATAGACAGTTTAAAAGAACAACATTTATTTGAAATAATAAAAATCTTCACTGTCATTTTTTATCAATTTAGTGCATCCTTCACTCTCAGAAAAGTGTGTAAAAAATAGGGCTGACTGTACAGTGTTAATATGAAGGAATTTTCTATATTGATTTTTTACAAGTATTTACGCATATTTTGAATTACACATTACATTGTTTTGTGTAAGGATATGTCCCTGTAATGTCTTGTTTTGGGTGATGTTCTTGTTTTCATGTTCATGTTTCATGTTTATGATTTCATGTCCTTTATTTTGTAGTTTGGTTCGTGTTGCTTGTTTGTGTCATGCTTCCCTTGCTCCTCATGTTCTCCCTTAGGCTATGTGTCATGTTCTGATTGGTTGGTTATGGTCATGTGTTTCTGAGTTCTGTTCTGTCATTGGTTCCCTTGTTCCTTGTGTCACTTCCCCATTGGTTGTCTTAGTCATGTGTTCTCTTAGTTCTTGTATTTAAAGCCATTGTCTTCCCCATGTTACTTTGTCATGTATTGTTTATTGTAACCCTGCTGTCGGTGAGTCTTATTGTCAAGTCTGTTCAAGTCAAGTCTGTTCAAGTCAAGTCTGTTCAAGTCAAGTCTGTTCAAGTCAAGTCTGTTCAAGTCAAGTCTGTTCAAGTCAAGTCTGTTCAAGTCAAGTCTGTTCAAGTCAAGTCTGTTCAAGTTCATGTCAACTGGTTGCTTTGTTTGTTCACTTTGATGCATTAAACTGCACTTGGGTTCATCACCTTGCCTTCAGTTTGGACTAATCGTTACAGAATACACGACCCACAATATGGACCCAGCAGTTTCTCAGCTCTTGAATCTTCGTCAAGAGGGAAGAGCTATTGAGGACTATGTCAGGGATTTTTTGTGTTTCATTGATCATGTACCCTGGGACGAGACTTATTTAAAATGGTGACTTCAATGTGGTTTGGATGATGAATTTGCTGAACTCATGCCCTCAGTTGAGCACCCATCTACGCTATGCCAGCAAATGGACTTTATTTTGTTTTTAAGTGGGTCAAGTTTCACTGTGAGGCTGAGGCATATGCCAAACCTGAGCTTCTTCATGTTACGTCTGCCACGCCAGGACCTGTTCACGCCATGCCTGCCACGCCAGGGCCTGCTCACGCCATGCCTGTCACACCATGTCCTGTTCACAACATGGCCTTCACATCAGAGACTTTTCACAAGATGGCCGCCACTCCAGAGTCTCGACCCAAGATGGCCGCCACAGCAGAGTCTCGTGCCAAGATGGCCGCCACAGCAGAGTCTCGTCCCAAGATGGCCGCCACAGCAGAGTCTCGTCCCAAGATGGCCGCCATACCAGAGTCTCGTCCCAAGATGGCCGCCATACCAGAGTCTCGTCCCAAGATGGCCGCCATACCAGAGTCTCGTCCCAAGATGGCCGCCATACCAGAGTCTCGTCCCAAGATGGCCGCCATACCAGAGTCTCGTCCCAAGATGGCCGCCATACCAGAGTCTCGTCCCAAGATGGCCGCCATACCAGAGTCTCGTCCCAAGATGGCCGCCATACCAGAGTCTCGTCCCAAGATGGCCGCCATACCAGAGTCTCCAGAGGATGCAGCGCTGACCATTATGGCCATGGCTATTTTATGTGTGTGGGCTGCTCACACATCGGCTCCAGCCCCTGACCAACGTCCAGAGGGGACTCCAGCCCCTGACCAGCATCCAGAGGGGACTCCAGCCCCTGACCAACGTCCAGAGATGGCTGCCACGCCTGAGCCCTCAGCCGAGACGGCTGCCACGCCAGAGCCTCGTCACGCCACGCCAGAGCCTCGTCACGCCACGCCAGAGCCTCGTCACGCCACGCCAGAGCCTCGTCACGCCACGCCAGAGCCTCGTCACGCCACAGCTGCCATGCCAGAGCCTCATCACGCCACGCCAGAGCCTCGTCACACCACAGCTGCCACACCAGAGCCCTCTCACGTCATGTCTGCCCAAGTTTCCCCTAAATATTTTTTTGGGGGGGGACTATGGGTACCAAGATCCGGCGGATGCGGAGCTTGGCCCACCACTGCTCCATGGTCCAGGTCCGCCAATGCTCCACAGCCTGCCACTGCACCACGACCCATGTCTGTCACTGCACCATGATCCAGGCCCACCACTGCTCCATGGTCCAAGTCCGCCCACGCTCCACAGCCCAGGTCCGCCCACGCTCCACGGCCCAGGTCCGCCCACGCTCCACGGCCCAGGTCCACCCACGCTCCACGGCCCAGGTCCGCCCATGCTCCACGACCCAGGCCCGCCATTGTCATGCCGTGGACTAGATCCTGTCCCCCTGCACGGGCCTGGCCCTCCATCCCACCCTTTCTGTAATGTCTTCTTTTGGGTGATGATCTTGTTTTCATGTTCATGTTTCATGTTCATGTTTATGATTTCATGTCCTTTATTTTGTAGTTTGGTTCATGTTGCTTGTTTGTGTCATGCTTCCCTTGCTCCTCATGTTCTCCCTTAGGCTATATGTCATGTTCTGATTGGTTGGTTATGGTTATGTGTTTCTGAGTTCTGTTCTTTCATTGGTTCCCTTGTTCCTTGTGTCACTTTCCCCATTGGTTGTCTTAGTCATGTGTTCTCTTAGTTCTTGTATTTAAAGCCATTGTCTTCCCCATGTTACTTTGTCGTGTATTGTTTATTGTAACCCTGCTGTCGGTGAGTCTTATTGTCAAGTCTGTTCAAGTCAAGTCTGTTCACGTTCATGTCAACTGGTTGCTTTGTTTGTTCACTTTGATACATTAAACTGCACTTGGGTTCATCATCTCGCCTTCAGTTTGGACTAAACTTACGTTACAGTCCCTAAACTTAACAGATAATGTCCTGGCAATCATACTGAACCCAAACTTTTGAATCGTAGTGTATATATAAAAAATATATTATTATAAAAAACGGTTTATTTTAAGAACTAGGGATGGACTGTAGAACTTTGTTTTATTTAAAAACAATAGAGGTCTATTGCATGAGTCCATTTAAATTAATCTCTCACATATTCTTAACAAACTTTAAATACTGTACATATTTTACCCACATATTGCTGTCTAATTTGATTTGTGAAGCTAAGACAACTACTTTATTATTTAATAACTGTCATTCATGTGTTAAAGATAGTATTAGATTCGTGCCAGGCACTTTATGTAACAATATACTGTCTTACTTGACCATGATCAGTGACATTGAGGGCTAGGTCAACATCTGGACCATCTTATGCTCTAAAAAACACAATCCTCCAAACTAATCAGTCTCTTTCATTTAGATTATGTAATGCTGTGATTGTGTTGCCGCCATGACTGAGCTTGATCTTCTGTTTGAATCTTTCCCTATGAGTGTCTGTTTTCTTAACTGCTCTGGCTGAGGTGGACGGAGCCAAAATGTTTTCCTTCCCTCCCTGGAGAGATCCTGATTTAACAACGTTCTGGCTCCTACATGTAAAAATCCTTAAATGGTCATATTGTAGCAACTCCTGTATAATTTAAATGGACCCTGTTACTACAGTCATGTTTTATAGGGAGATGGGAAAGCTTATATTCATCTATTCAAGTCCACAATGCAGCATGATCAAGTTTCTTCCCAGGTGAAAAGGAAATATATTTAAATTGTGTTTTTTTAGGCACACTTAATATATTAAAATTATACTATACTAAGTGCATATTAAATGTATTATTTTGAAACAACTTTAAGTATAAGTGTATTTCAAGATGTACTTAAGTTCAATTTTAAGCTATTTGAAATATATTAAATATATTGAAATTGTGTTAAAATGGAACCACTTTAAGTACATTTAGTGCAATTTAAGTGTATCTCTTTAAATTAGGGCTGTCAATAGATTAATTTTTTTTTTAATCGTGATTAATCATGCACCCTTAATCGCGATTAATCGCACATATATCGTGAAATTAAGCATACACCATTTATCTTGTTTAACACGTCCATTTTGCCATCATTGCCTATATCCAGCAAAGTAAACCCTCAGATTGAAGTGTGATTTTCACAAAACTGCTTTTTTCAAGGTAAATTTAGATGTCTTTCCAAAAAAGGATACCAAATAACCAAATTATATGATTTCATATAATTCATACATTTATGTAGGCTATACCAAAGCACCCATAAAGAAATCACAGCAAAAAAAAAAACGTTTCAGAATTCACAGTGTATAGTATGTGCAACAGCAAAGAGCTTGTTTACATTTTGCGAAGTCAAGTTGCGATACTGAACAGGACCACACGGAGATGCCAAAAAAACCTAAACCAACCGCCTTGACCTGCATATATACTAAAGTACACAGCAACATACACAGGACAAATCCAAACATTATCCTGAATGTGTGTGAAAACAACGTGAATGTACTGAAATGTGTCTGTGCATAAATACAATGTGCGTCAAGAGCACTCATACATGATTTGTTTGCGCATCAATATAACAGACTCACGGGTGCTTCTGTACATCACCGCAATCGTCTTTACTTTGATTGCAATCCTCATCCATCAAAACTTTCATAGCAAGAAGCTGGTTTGCTTTATCCAGCCGAGAAACTAGTTTTCATTTCATCTGGCCATACAGCAGTGGGATGTTTCGACGTTCCGTTCAGACAGGAACAGCGCGATGCGGAAGGGCTCGCGCTCTTCAGATACAATGACAGAATATGACAGAGTTCGTGTTTTAAAGCGAAACAGACACTGGAATGAATAATTCTCTCTGCCATCTCTGATATAATCAGCTTGGACTTTTAAGATCATCTAACTGCATGACGTAAATTATGTTATGACGCAATTTCACATGCTTCCAGAATTTTTTTCGCGTTAAATGCGTCAAATTATTTTAACGCGTTAAGGATTTTGAATTAATCACATGCATTAACGCGTTAACGTTGACAGCCCTACTTTAAATACATTTAAAATGTACTTTTAATACTTCTTAAATTACAGTTAGAGTATATTTGAAGCAACGTTTTAAACCCTTAGCATTCCTAAAGTCTCTTTTTGAATGGTATTTGTACCACGGGTGGGAATGTGCTTCATGAACATTTCTAATACAATTTCAGATCATTACAAATACATTAGCATTACACTACTAGTTTATTATAAAGCTTTTTTTTTCAGTATATACACACACATACACACTTTGAAATCTAGAAAACTTTAATGTACTATATATTGTTGTGTATATTACAAATATTCTTACAGTACATTAAAAAAAGTACAGCAGCATTTTATCTTTTGACCAAAATACATTCTAATAAATGAAAAAAAATAATAATAATTTCAGTTATACCTGTACTACTGAAAAGTACAGAATTTTACATCAATGAATAAATAAGCATTACAATGCAATTTTCTGAAAAAAGTCACTGAAAAACAAGGTGCAGAAGTGAATAGTGCATTTCTTTTTTACAAATGTAAGCATGCAAATGCCTGAATCAAACAAAGAAACAGAAGTTTAAATGTCACATCTTCATCTTCAAGTGGAGGGTCACTTCTTTGAGCACGACTTGCATTTTCTGGGCTTGCAATTCAGACACTGTAGTATTTGAAGACTGCTTTATCACAAGATCTGTGAAAGGGAAAAAAGAATTTATATAAAATTAACCAATGAACAGTTTTGCATCCATGAAAGTATATACAGTATGTATTGTAATTTGCATTGATATTCATTAGAATTTCATTGACTTCTCAATTTACCTTTTGAGTAGAGTTCAATCACAAAGTCATTGATATTGATATTTGAAGCAATAAAGCAACCTGTGAGTATTACAGGGTATGTTGTATATTGATAATTGTGGTTTATTTTGACCTAGGGTATTTCCCATGAATGGGTCTATTGTGATAATGCTAACATGCACTCTCTACACCTCTGTTGCAAAGATTTAAAGAAATTAGTGCAAAATATTGTATGCCAGGACAACTAGGACAAGTACCCTGCAGCTTTTCCAAAAAACAGAAACAATTAAAAAACAAACAGATTTTTACATGAATGACTCAAAAAAGTACAAATTAGACACCTGGAATGGACACGTTGCTAACATTTTCCTTCCAAGATTGACCGAATCACTCTCTATTAGGCCTGATTCAAAAAATCTTTATAACAGAGGTGATATGATATTAAAACATACTCTTCTTCGCTTGTCTCTGCACTCGGATTTCAGTTTGCCTTTTATAGCAGCTGATCTGAAAAACAACAACAAAAAAGGCAGGCAAATGAATCCGTGTATCATTCGTTCAGTCGTTTTTTGATTTAATATTGAAAGTAGAAAAATGAGAAAATGGCTCCTTTTTCGTTTTTAAAAAAAAACAAACAAGAATTCAGCTTAATTTTTCATTTTTCACTCAGGGGAAGAAAGACGAATAAACAACTTGAATATTCAGTTTCTACACGTGAGTGGGAATTAAATGCCCCTTTCTGCTGATTGGTCAGCCGAAGATCAAACCGTGCTGTCATCAGCTCTTCCTCAGTTCCGCACAGCAGAATAATAGTCCTCCTCAGCTGCAGTTTCTACGGATTCTTAATACGTTTATTGCAAATACATTTAATCTTCTTCTCATCAAACAACAAGAATAATGAATGGCTCGACACAACCCGTACCGGGGCACAGCTTAGACAGGGCTTTCTTCAGCGGTTCTCAAAGTGCCAGGGGGTCTGCGAAATAATTTGCTATTGCCTACCATATTTTCCGGACTGTAAGTCACGTTATCATCACATGCGATCATCAGTGACTTATATTTTGCATTTAATGTCAAATAATATAAATGTAGACTTTTAAAAGTAGGTGTGTCAAGTATTCGCTTTGTTTTGGTTCTTGTTTGTGGTGTGCACCAGAAAGATGTTAAAGGAGATCGAGACGTGCTAGCAGCGCATTCTGATGGGTTTTTTTTTTCTTTTTCAATGGCATGACATTTTGTACTCATTTTGAATGTGCACAAATAAAAACGACATTTTACCATTTTGAATGATGTACTACTCTCATCTGTTTGACTATAATGAGTATTAACTTATTTCCCCTTCTGAGTAAAAAATCTAAGTGATCGTGCCGGCGCGCTCACACAGTATATCAGTTCTGGCAGTTCTGACTTGACATCACAGTCTGTTCATTATCAAAATAAAATACAGTCAACCAAACATATAAACATTTTTTCTGCTTAATTTAATTTGTCTGTTGTACAATATAAAGGTACCGGTCAGTCATCATCTGTCACTTGCTGTTATTCCAAACTAATTTCTCTGCATGTGAAGACACTGATTTACATGTATATTAGGACCCGACTGAAGTATGAGCCTTCTTTGTATAAATGGTTTAGCATCCAAGTTATATCGCAAATATGGAAACTTCGAACCGGATGAGAGATTGAGAGAGACATTCAAATAAATTTGTTAAGGCTTGGCGTTTAAAATAAATGTTGTTTGTAACCAATGGCACTATATATAGGTTATTTTTATATAGGCTACAATGTATATTTTTTATTATATATGGCTACTTAAATTTTTTCATTCTCGTTTTTTTCTGAATACCATTCATTTAAAGATTTGTCATGGAGTGAGGGGAAGTAAAATACACATAGCCTACATGTTAGTGCTTAGCCTATAATGTTTAATGTATTTGTGTAGACACATTCACTTATGGCTCTACGCATGTAAGAGAAATGGGCTAGGCTATTATAGGTGTTTATTTCATAAATATGAATGTACCTCGCATCTTCTGCCGTCCATTAGTCTTCTTCTTAGGCCTGTTTTGTTTAGCTGGCCAACTCTCAAAATCAGTGTGGGAAAGCTACGGGACGAACTGGACAGCGCGGAGAGAATGCACAATGACTTTGCTTTGGAAGTTTAGTTAGCATAGAAAATAACACACACCGTTTTGTTTGACATCAATTAATACTCAATATTAATTAAATAAACTCAGCAAAAACAAAGTTTTGACTGCTGCATATTTCCTGTACACTTCAATATGGTCTGCGCTTGACTGTAGGCGCTTTTATTTGCTTAGAGTTTAACCCATCACAACTTATTGGAACTGTGTGAACTAGGGTAACTACTCACATTGATGTTGTTCTAACGGCTTATTACCTTCTTTTTTCAGAACACACACACACACAAAGTCCTGCTCGCACTTGCCTATTAAATTTCAGAGAATTGTGACTTTCACTTTTTTAAGCGGATGAAAATCTGTTGTAAAATAATCCTATGCAACTCGTGCCATATTTTCCAAGCATTCTGAAGGTATACTGTAGGGTTTGGTGAAAAACAAACTGAAATGGCAAGTTATTACATTTATAAAAATCGTGCATTGCAGTCCTGTGTGCGAGTGTGCAGCAGTTTGCGGTGCGTCCTTTGGAAATATCAGTTATAATACATTTTAATAAAACACAAGGCCTACATTATAAAACTCAGAAGAGTATGTATTTTAGTCTCTCTGTTGTTCTCTGGATGTCAGATAGTCCAACGCTATCTCATGACCAATTCGTACGTATTTTACGAGGTGGCTAATTCGTATGAATTCATACGACCTCACTCGTACGAATTCGTACGATTTGTCTAAACCCCAGTGACGGATAGGTTTAGGGGGTGAGATCGGGTTGGATAGTCAGAATGACAGTTCTTGCATGAACGTTAATAGGCCTATTATATACCCAAACCCAAGTCAATGCATTATTCTTTCCTTTTTGTGTTAGTGTGTAAAAATATTTAATTTACAACTAATTATATTTATAATTATATTTATATTTAATTTCATCGTTAGTCTGGTTGTTTGATGAGAAAAAGATTAAATGTATTTGCAATAAACGTATTAATAATCCGTACAACTGCAGCAAAGGAGGACTATTATTCTGCTGTGCGGATCTGAGGAAGAACTGATAATGACACGTTTTGATCTTCGGCTGACCAATCAGCACAAAGGGGTGTTTAATTCCCGCCCACGTGTAGAAATCGAATATTCAAGCTGTTTATTAATTTTTCTTCCCCAGAACGAAAAACTAATGAATTGCTGAATTCTTGTTTTTTTTTTTAAACGAAAAAACGAAAAAGTACCAATGTTCTCATTTTTCTACTTTTAATATTACATCAAAAAATGACTGAACGAATGATACACGGATTCAAATGATGATTAATGATTTGTTTTCCTTTTAAGAATGACAGTACTCCGAGTACAATGTACCTGGTGGGTAATGTAATCGAAACCCTTCACAAACTCAGCAGTTTCAGATGTATACTCTTATGAGCATCCCTTTTTACAATTTAATCTTTGTACTTATCTGTATATTTTGAATGTGTATTAGAAAATAGACAGAAAGGTAAAATTGTCAAGCTTGAACAAATATAAACATAAATCGACGAACACTACCATAGTTGGCTGGTCAGCTCAAACAAAGTAATTGTATGTTCATAACATGTTTTTTCAAAAATCATTTACCTCATTGATGAATGAAGCCAAATTGTTAAGGAAATCAGAAATAAATACACAACTTAAATTTGCAAATAAAAAGAATGTTTAATGTAATGTTGTACATGTTATAATGACTAATTATTCTTTCTGCCAGTGCATTGGACAATGTTTTATAGTTGTTATAAGACCGACAAATGTCACCACATAGACTTTAAACAGATCTATCAAAGTCTTTAGAAAGGGACTTCGACTTTATACCAGTGCTTAAGTTGCAAAATATCGTTCTTTTGAAAATATTAAAATTATAAATATATAAATATTTAAAATATATTGCAGTAGGCCTAAACATGGTTATAAAATACATTTAAACCCACTAAAAGCTTAATCATTTTGCTATGTTCTTAAAGTACACATAAAATATACTTTAAGTTAAGCTGTGCACACTGTGCGATTTATAATAGTCCTTTACGATTGTTGCTTGTCAGACTGTACGAACATGATCCTCATGTCACACTGGGATCTCAGCTGTCCTATATGTCAGACTGTATGACAGTCAAGACACGTTAAAAGCGGACGCGTGCTTGAAAACTTGTCCGGAGTTTTACATCATCAACCCACACACATTCGGTGACAGTGAGCTGCATTACACGCGGGACTGAAGTGGTGGCTAACAAAGAAATCTCTAGCGTTAATTTTGATCATGGCTTATCTTGAAAAACGAAAACAATTTGACGTTTGTCGTAGGAGAAGTCACACTGCAGGACTGTGCTGCAAATCTTCTGACACTGCCAGAATTTCGTCTGAGGTAAAATTTGATCGCAACGGTCATTAATCGGCTATCGGTGAACATGTCAAACTAGCGATCAGAGACTATAGATTTTTGCCTAGGATTATAGGAATCTTTTAGGATTCTCAAAATTTGTCTCAGGCGACCAAACCGTGGCCAAAATCACAGTGTGCACCTGCCTTAAGAGTAACATAAGTATGTTTTCTGTAAATACACTAACTTCACTAAAAGTATGCTTGTGTTTAGCATTTTTTTTTAAGTCTAACTAAGCATATGTTTATTACCAAAGTACTTCTAGTATACTAGTATATTAAAAGTATGCTTGTGTTTAGCATATTTCTTAAAAGTGTAACTAAGCTTATATTTATTACCAAAGTACTTCTTGTATACTTTTTTTGAAATGTATTAAAATGCAATTAAATATATTTTTAATGCACTTCAAATAAGCATGTTGGGAACACAAATGTATTATTAACATACTACTTGCATTTCAAGTATATTTTTAATACATTTAATACTACGTCTTTCACCTGGGTTGCATCAAGTGATTTTTCTACCCACACTAAAAACCACAATACTTGGCAAATCAACAAAATTACAGCCAATCAGAACAAGCTCAATGAATGAGTTTGTTGCTGTCAGCGTGAACTCTCCCTGACGCTTGTCGTGGTTTGGACATGGTGTTACTCAAAGTCCCAGGATTGAGTCAGAAGAAGTCATCCATTAATATCACTCAGGCCATTTATTTCAGTACTACTACTTGGCTTTGAACCATTAGGAGTTGATCTTTGACCTCTAGTGTTTTTGTCTGTAATTGTCCATTAAGTGAACCAGCCAGCTCTTCTTATTGAAAACTAATCAGTATCTGTCACTGTATGACCAATCAAAAGCAAACACTTACATGTCCTGCCAAATTAAGCTTTAGGGAGCATATTGAAAAGACACAGTGCTTAATGTGATTAACATTTAATGTCACGCCAGCACTTTACATGGATGTGGTGTTTATCTATCTATCTATCTATCTATCTATCTATCTATCTATCTATCTACAGTGCCCTCCACAAATATTGGCACCCTTAGTAAATGTGAGCAAAGGCGGCTGTGAAAATAAATGTATCCTTTTGATCTTTCATTCAAAAAATTCACAAAATTCTAATCTTTCATTGAAGGAAAAGAATTGAAAGTGGGGGGGAAAATGATGAGTAAGTGATGAGTAAAATATCTCTGAAGTATATTCCCATTCATATTTACATTTTTTTTTAGCACACCAGGGTGATCATGAACATGAAATTGTCCAGCCATGACTTCCTGTTCCACAGGAGTATAAACATGAGGAAACACAAAGGCCAAATTCCCCTAATCATTCATCACAATGAGTAAAACCAAAGAATATAGTTCTGATGTAAGAAAATAGCAAAAGCATTGAAAATCCTCATTTCCACTATCAAGGCAATAATTAAGAAGTTCCAATCAACTAAAGATGTTACAAATCTGCCGGGAAGAGGACATGTGTCTAAATCGTCCTAATGCGTGGTGAGGAGGAAAGTTTGAGTGGCCAAAGACTCTCCAAGGGTCACAGCTGGAGAATTGCAGAGATTAGTTGAGTCTTAAGTCTCAGAAAACCTAAAAAAAAAGATCAAACAGCACCTCCATCCCCACAAGTTGTTCGAGAGGGTTTCAAGAAAAATCCTCTGCTCTCATCCAGGAACAATCTCCAGCATATTCACTTGTCAGACACGACTGGAACTTCAAACGGGACCAGCTTCTATGGTCAGATGAAACTAAAAAAAGAGCTTTTTGGCAGCAAACCCACCAGATGGGTTTGGTGCATACATGGATAAAAAGTACCCCATGCCCATGGTTAAATATACTGCTGGATCTTTAATGTTGTGGGCCTATTTTTCTGCTGGAGGTCCTGGACATCTTGTTTAGATACATGGTATCATGGATTCTATCAAATACCAACAGATAAAAAATCAAAACCTGACCGCTTCTGCTAGAAATCCTATAATGGGTCGTGGTTGGATCATCCATCAGGACAATGATCCAAAACCAGCACAAAAATGTGTCACTGAGCACAAAATGTAGCTTTTGCCACGGTCGTCCCAGTCCCCTGACCTGAACCCTAAAGAAAATGAGTGGAGTGAACTGAAGAGAAGAAGCACCAACATGGAGCTGGGAATCTGAAGGATCTGTAGAGATTCTGCATGAAGGAATGGTCTCTGATCTCTTGACAGGAGTTATCCAAACTCATCAGGCATTATAGGTGAAGACTCAGAGCTGTTATCTTGGGAAAAAGAGGTTGCAATAATTGGGTGCCAATAATTGTGGCCAACATGAACTAGAGAAAAACATTTATTTCATAATGAGCTTTTCCCCCCATTTTCAATTGTTTTACTTCAATGAAAGGTTAGAATTTTGTAATCTTGTTATTTTGAGACTGAAAAGACAAAAATGAGTCGTCGTTTAACTTTTTAAACACTTTCATATTAAACACAGTAGCCACGTTTACATGTACACTTTTTTGTCATTCCGATTAAAATCATTCCGATTGAAAGATTCGGTGGACTGTTTACATGAGACGTTATCTAATCGGATATGGTGTTTACATGCGCCGGCGCTTTCAATCGGAATGACTTTGTGACATGCGCACATTAGCTTATGTCCTGTTTGCCGCCTTGTATTTCTGTCAACATGGAGTCCCATTATTTCTTATGCGCGCTATTTTTATGTAAAGTGTTGCTCTCAATCAAGCAACAGCGTGGATTTGTAGCATATTACTGCTGGAAGGACTGAGGAAAAGACAGGCGCAGGAAGCTGACCTGTTTGGTGACTGTGCATTTCGGAGCATCTCAAAACTACCCCTCCTTCCTCAGAAAAGCAGAACCGTGTGGATGAAGGTCTGTAGTAATGATAAACTTCCTTCACTGTATTTATTAAATGTGTTGTTTCAGTTTTACTCCAGTTTGATTTTGCCGCCGCCATTGTGCATTCTGACGACCCCTGGCCTCTTGACGTGATGACGTAGACGCAAAGTAATCGGTTTAACGCGTTTACATGGCAGACTTTTTATTTTGTTTGGTTTATAGAAAGGTTTATCCCACCCCTCTTAAACCGATTACAATTTCAATCGGTTTGGGCATTTTTATTCCGATTGAGGTGTTTATATGGAGCATTTTCATTCGGATTGGACTTTTAAACCGATTACAATGCTCCATGTAAACGCACCTAGTGACTTGAGAGTTTTACATCAATGAAGATAGCGGTATGATGTTTTGCTTCTTCTGTAGTGGCTTGTTATATAATGCCGCAGATGACAACTGCAGCATTTCACAGGGAGGAAGTGTGCAAGATTGCTTTTATGCTTTACTCTTCTGAGTACTCTCCTCACCATCCGCCATCTCTCTCCCTCAGGGAGTCCTCCTCCACTTCATCCCTCACTTTTTCTCTATCTCTCCCCCAGTCACTATCTTATGGTCTTTTCATGTCTTTTCAGCATTTCGGCTGTGAAATATTATGTGAGTGTCCTTGTGGAAACTCTTTAATGATCTCTCTGGCTGGGGTTGTATCCCCTCTTCTCCCTGTTTTGTCAAACACAATACACTCTGGCCTACATATATGGTTTAAAGGGAGCCATATCTTACTTTTATCTTACCTCAAATAAATTATTATTAACGATCCCAAGAGTGCATCTTAAATCTAGGCCCAAAGTTGGCCCAAGATTATGGAACAACCTACCTTTCGAGGTTAGATTGTCTCTTACGCTAAGTACCTTCAAGTGCCGCTTAAAGTCATACCTGGTCTCTCTGGCATTTTAACCTTTTATTGGATTATTTATCATTGACGTTGTTGTCGTTTTGTTTGATTAATTTCATTTTAATATTACTTTATTTACTTGTAATGTACAGCACTTTGGAGTTACTGTGTAGCCTGAAAAGTGCTCTATAAATAAATACAATACTTTAGTAGTATTTTAGCATTCCCTGATGTCCTATGTTATTGTCAGTTTAGGTTGCTTTATATATATATATATATATATATAATATAGGGGAGACTGGGGAGTGTTGTAACACAGGTTTAGATGTAACACTGCAAGTCTGACAGGTCAGAAAAGAGCTGTGGTAACATCATCAATATCATACACTCCCATTTTCTTTTTAAGCTCACAGGAGAAGTGGCATGTGACTGTGAGTAAAATTTGTAGATTTTATGACCAAAAAACTGTATTTGTATTTTATTATATATTGTATTGTAAAACTTGTGTTTATGCTAACTTCAAACACACATGCAATAACCGTTAGCTATGTTATGGCTGTTTGGGGTGGGGATAGTTGTAACACTTTATTAAAAATGTTACAACTAACCCCTATAAAGATTCCAATGAGTCCAGTAATCATTCACATTCTCTGTTGAGGCAAAGTCATGAGAGTTTTTTGTTGCGTATCGAGGGATTTATTCAGTAAATGTGTTTCCATCGTAGTTTATGCGCATGTCTTCTTACCAGAAAAAAAAATTCTGCCTCAACTGAGCGCACAAGTTTTTTGTGCACAATTAGAATTTATGTACATCTTGATGTTTCCATCCAGCGTTTTTTGTGCAATATCTCAAAATTCACATAAAAATAGGTGGATCTTGGAAACCCTGAACCCTTATGTGACAGGAATACACAGTACACTTATACAAACACGCGCAGCAATTGTTTTGCACTACATTTAAATAAAAAAAATGCAATATAATGTTTTTTTGTCAGCTTTAAGTGTTCATGTTGTTTAAAACTGATTTTTGTTTGTTCTTCAATGATGTTTATGCAAAAATTGGATAGTGTGGGTGTTATTTCAGCAAATTACCTCTCATTGTTACTTCTATCCCCAGCTAGTGTTACAACTCACCCCAGTAGTGGGGTAGATTGTAACAACGGAACCCTTTGTATACTCACATAATCTGTGATTGTGTAGTACACGTCCACGTGAGTTGTATTTGTAGCAGACAAATGTGGCTACCATGCAGGGGCGGCGCCAGAGAATTTTGAACGCAGGTGCTGAGGGGCCACTAGATCATTGACAGGGGGAGCAGGGCAATTACTTGTAAATATGCGCAAAAACGTTATATTTTTTTATATGAATAATAAAATAAATATGAGGAAAACTCACCCACTCGATTTTTAACATTTTATTACATTATTATTTGACTCAGCACAATTTAAATAATTTTTTTTATTTTATGAAATTAAACAAGATTTTTTTTTTTTTTTTAAATGGGCAGGTGTTCTCTGAACAAGCATTTCGGAATTTCAGTCAATGGCAATATGACAACAAAAGGCACTGGGATATATTTACTTGCCCTGAACAATGGCCAAATGTGCCAAGCTGCTGTTTCGGGCATCCCCACAGTTGCTTATTTGTCTTCAAATGTCGGAGACAGGACAAAGATCTCTCAAATATAGAGTCAATAAATGCATCTTTATATGGTCCAAAAAGTAAATTAGTGTTAATGCAGAGGAGTGTGGAATCTAAAATATTACCGCGCTTAGGTAGGAGGCGCACGCGTGATCTTTTTTTTTTTTTTTTTTTGTCAGCGTCGGCAACTTCATCTTTGCAGCCGACACTGACTCAGAAAGCACTATAGTTTAAATATGTTTTAAATAGTTTAAAATGTGTTCTTTTCCCCAAACATATTCATAATCATTACTTTTGCCGGTGCTTTGCAGCAAGATTAATGCGCAAGCTTGAGCGATAGGTTATTAAAGATGGTTTAGTAGGCTATTATTATATTAATTAATTTAATATAAACGTGCAACTAAACGATTAATGGCCTAAATGAACGACTACTAGAACAATCTTTAGTCGGTGGCAGCTCTTGGCACAAGGAACTGCTCCACTTTAAAATAAAATGCTATGACATTACGAAAAGTGTGACAGTAGCTGCAAATCACGTCATGCATGCGTAACGAGTCAAATGTTTTTATTTTATTTCATTTGTTGCTTTTATTATCAACTTATTTATTAAATATAACACACACCCTGTAAATAATTGCTGAAAAAATTTATGGGGGTGCTATGGGGGTGCTTTGGTCTTTCTTGGGGGGTGCTGAAGCACCTGCTAGCCCCTCCCTAGCGCCACCCATGCTATCATGTATCAAAATTTGAGATATCACCATATATAAATAATCAAACTGCAAGGAATAGCACAAATAAAAACAATAGAGCAATGATACAAATAAAATAAACAGTGCTTTTCAGGTTTTTCAGGTATGTATACACGCACTCCTGTCCCACCCACTTTTTAAAACAAGATAAGCAACTGAGTGTGTTTAAGATTAAAATACTTTCATTTTAATCTGACAGAACCAAAATTATAATAATGTAATAATATAATATTATTTAATATTATTGGGATAATGCAATAATATTATCCACCCTGCTCATGGTTTTATTATGTCTAGATAGACCAAGTAGTTGAATACTGAATAAACATTCATTTGTTCGTCATTTCAACTGCAAGAAAAAAAACATATGTACAGGACCTCATCTCGTTTGAACCCCTCTCATGCTCCCTATGGAGACAAACAACAGCCAACAATTCTATCCTGGTCCCATACCTACTAACTCTCTTTGCGCGTTGAGGTGTGTCCAAAAACCCACACCTTCTCAAAACATAATTGTGTCAGCTCAGAGTTTCTAGCAGACTGGTTGCAGATGAGCTTGTTCACAACACCTTCAGCAGTAGGTTCATCAGCCATGAAGAGCATTTACACTTTATTTGTCTTCCTAGAAAGGTTCACAGTTAGCCACGGAGGTCTGGTGTCATTTTAGAATAGCTTTTTAAAAGCTCTGGATCTGGTTTGTTATAAAATAAATCATAAAAAAATCTGTCAGGCCTGATTTCTTGGTTTTGCCATCTTCGGGTTGTCTTTTATGTGGATATGGTGAGTGTGGATGCACCGTTATTGTTTTTCAGTGGCTGTGCTTGCATGCATGGATCGTGTTGTAATCTGAATACTATGGATAGTCATTAATCATGATGACTCCGTCTGTCATGTTTTTTTGTAATATGGCATGTCACCTCTGTTTCTCTCATTCTCTCTCAAACATCCTACAATCCCCAGAGGCCCCAGGATCTATCAACCCTGACAGATGGGTGTTTTATGGTGCCCACAGACACATACGCGCACACACACAAACCCGCTGTAGGGTGCACATACAAACAAAATGGTGGGACAGATTTGTTGCATATAAATGGCATCAGTTAGCTGAGTCCAGCCGATGCTAGTGGCTGTCTACTTGCTAATGTATGTGTTTGAGTCCAACAAAAAAGAAACATCACTACTTAGGATTTTCTCCATAATCAAATCTTCCACCTTGTGTATGCTGTACTGATGCTCGTTTTTTGTCTTTTTCTGTCATTCTGTCTTCTGGCTTTAGATCTTTTCTGCTTAGATCTTTTCTGCCATACAGACACGGATTGTCCTGTTGTCTCTGCTGGTAAAGAGCAATAATAAGTGTGTTCCATTGTCAAATTTTTTGCTCTTCGCATCACCAAACTACACTTCTCTACTAGTGTATCTACAGAGACGGCAGCCAGTGAGCCTGAGGATTCTCTCTAACATATAGTGAAACACTGTGTCACGTCATTTCAACATGACGAAATAGCCACACCATATATAATTAAAACGCTTTCTATCTGCATCTTCAGCTGTACAGATACTGATTGTCCTGTTGTCTTTGCTGGTAAAGAACTATAATAAGTGTGAGCTGCACCATATATAATTAAAACACTTATATAGAAAACTATTATTAGTACAGTCTTCATTTTGTGTGTACACCATTCAGATGACTCTTCAAAAAACACTTTTTTTAATGTGTAAAACTTTTTAAATTTGCACCAAACTGCTAAGTGCACCTTTAAGAAATCACCACTTATTTATTCTCCTGCAGTTATTTCTGTCCATTCTATGAAAATCTCTTTGATCTGTTTTCAGGTTAATTCATTGTGTTTAAAGACTGTTTTCTGAAATTTGACCTCTTTTAGTTAACTAATTCCAGGTTTACTGATTACTGAAATGAAGGCTTTTCCTTCTAGATTCAAGTCTGCAATGATCTGGCTAGCAGAATTTAGCAGTGATGATCGGATATAATTGGGTCATGTTTAGACAGGAAGTGGAACACAAAGCCCCAGTGAAAACCTCTTCACTTAGCTGAAATTCACCAGAATTCACAAGCCTGCCAGCATGTGTTTATCTGAGACTTTATTAGAAAAGTCTAATCAGATTTAGTATTTATTGACTTATTCGCTTAGTTCTTGAGAAACAGAACAATGGGTCACTGGATGATTCCTCTCTGTTCTAGAAATACATGTCCTACATCACTAACAAGGCTCTGGGCTTTTTGTTTAGGAACACCAAGTTAAAAAAAGAGTTCACCGAAAAATGAGCAAGCAATTTTGAGCTTCCATTTACCATATTTGTTTTGCTTTATGTACAGTATGTGTGCTGATCAATGTTTTAATGTGAATAAAAGCCTAATAAATTCTAGTCATCATATATAGCAATCATGCCTCTTTGGAAGACATAGATTAAACCACTCAATTCATCTGTATTATTTTTATTCAGTTATTGTAGCGTGTCCACAATATATCTTTTGTGAGGCTCAGATAAACTGATGCTTTGTTGTAGATGTTTTATGCTGTAATTTACATATTCTGTTACAGTAAATGCTTGGTCATGAACATTACATTTGCTGCATACTCACAGAACTTTACAAAGCACTGTCTTCATAACCCAAATATTATTCACACATTATGCCTTAAATCTACATTGTATTACAGAGTTGCAAAGTGCAATGCACATTCTTTTTTTGATAATGAATGGAAAAGGAAGAAAATCAGCCAATCACAGTGTAAAATGTAACTTTACACCAGGATCTCTTCAGCAATTCAGAACTCCCTCCCATTCAGAGAGATGTTAACACAAACTATCAACATGAAGCATTACATAATCACAAGTCCTGTGCAGCCTTTCTGAGAGAGCACATCATTTACACACAATTTACATCCATTTGTCAGTGATGTACAATTAGTTGAGCTTCATATTGTCTTCTGTTTGAAAAATAAAGACCCTGTAAAATCATATCTATTCATTTTGAGGCCAACTTTATGATAATACACTCCCAAAAGTTGACAAAATTCACTTTTAGCAGATATACACAGCTAAAATTTAGGTCTAACTTAAAAGGAAATGCGTAAAGAATTTCATTCATTAATTTTCAAGGGGTCTGTAATTTTATTTTGTGCACTATTCTGCCAGCATGTTGTCTTTTTGCTCTGGGGCAAAACCTACATACCTGAGCAAATGTATTCCTGAAGTGTTATGACAGAAACGACACTCATAAAAAAAAGAACAGCAACATTGTTTTGGCTAAATGAACACAGTATTTAATCAGAGATCACAGCTGGCAGTTTTTATCAACAGAAAGAGCACAAGAACATGAGAGCAAAGAAAGAGTGATGGCAGGTGGTTCAATGAAACAATATGTCCCCGTGATGAAAACATAAATCAGAGAGGGGGCAATGTACTCGCGACATGCAGCCCTGCCCCCACACGCTGCTCTCGAGACCCCTGGGGAACACACCTCATCTCATACACATCCTCCAGCCACACCAAACATTCTCCCACCATTTCGGTAATGATTTATACATACATTCAGGCTCAAAATTTAATTTTCGACTAAATTGAGAAAATTTTCTAGTTGTATATACTGTACTGATATATACTGCTGTGTCTTGCATTATTTTCTTATTTTTTCTAAAATATATTGTCCCTTTGACAAAGAAATCATTTAGATGCTTTTCTCTTGGATTTGTGGCAAACAGAACATGCTATTGTAACGGAGACGCTGAGGCTGAGTTAGAATCCATGTGCGGTAGTTTATTGTAGACAATAGCAATAAACAGGTTCAGAAAAACAGGCAGAGGGTCAAAACCAAAGGAGCAGTCCGATCTGTCGACGTACAAAGGGTTAGTCCAAGAAGCAATAGTGGGAAGGCAGGCAATGGGTCTAAACCAAAACATCAGTCCAATAGGGCAACCAAAGTGAAAGGGATAATCCAGGTAATCGGTAAACAGAGAAGCAGGCAAAATCATACACAGGTAATCAGACAGAATAAACAGGGAAAATAACGCTTGGTAAGGCAGGTAAACTGGCAATACTTCGCAGTGAGGCTCAGCATGGTCTCTGGTTATAAGGCCAACAAACAGGAAGTGACTGAAGAGGAAGCAGAGGGAGTGGAACATGGTCAGTATTCCGGTGACGGCTCCCTCTGCTGGCCTGGCGTTACAGCTATTTTGTCACACAGCATCATAATTGCTCATAATCAGTTCATATACACAAGTATATCAGAATCAGAAAGAGCTTTATTGCCAGGTATGTTTACACATACTAGGAATTTGTTTTAGTGACAGAAGCTCCACAGTGCAACAGAGTGACAGTGACAAGACAAGACACAGATAACATAAAGAATAGAAGAATAATATACAAATATACAAGATAGAAAAAGTGCAAACAATATATAATATAGACAATTTGTATATACAGTTATGATGTGTGCAAATTTGAAATATAAAAAAGTATGTGTTTTAAGTAAATAATGTATAATAGTGTTGTGTGTTCCATGTTTGTCAAGTGTTCATGAGATGAATTGCTTGAGGGAAGAAACTGTTCTTGTGTCTGGTCGTTCTGGTGCTCAGAGCTCTGTAGCGTCGACCAGATGGCAACAGAAATATACAGAAACACGCAATCCCGTTCAAAATTGAAGGGTCAGTAAGATGATTTTTTTTTTTCTTTTTAAAAAAATGAATGCTTTTATTCAGCAAGGATGTATTAAATAGGTCAAAAGTGTCAGTAAAAAACAACATAATTTTACAAAAGATTTCTGTCTCAAATAAATACTGTTTTTTAACTTTCACCAAAGAATCCTGAACATTTTTTTTTACATGGTTTGGTTTCCACAAAATATTAAGCAGCACAACTGTTCAACATTGATAATAATATGTTTCTTGAGCACCAAATCAGCATATTAGAATGATTTCTGAAGGATCATGTGACACTGAAGACTGGAGCAATGGCTGGTTAAAATGTAACTTACACCGTGTCTACACCAGACGCGACCCTTGTCGCGTTGCATCGCACAGCGCCGCAACAGCTAAAAGCTATCTATACTGAATGTGACAAACTGATCATTGCAAAGCACTTGAACTATGTCAGAAATAGAACGGGGACTCCGTTTACTGTCAGGGATTTGTTGTGTTGTGTTGCATCGCGTCGCATCAAGCCGTATCCAGTGTAGACAATATCACTGATTATAATGGGTTCTATTGTCTTTTGACGCATCGCATCACGTCGTTTGCGTCCAGTGTAGACACGATTTTAGCCATCACAGGAATAAATTACATTTTAAAATATATTAAAATAGAAAACAGTTATTTTAAATTGTAATTTCAGAATATTGCTGTTTTACTATATTTTTGTTCAAATAAATGCAGCCTTGGTGAACATAAGAATCATCTTTCAAAAACTTCGAAATATCTTATTAACACCAAACTTTTGATATTGTTTTGTATGTTCAGTATAAGTATTATGCCAACTTTTGACACTTACTGAGTGAATTTTGAACCTTTCTTTTGAGGAAAAGTAGATGTTATTGAATGTGTGTTTGTGTATTTTTTTATTTTATTTTTTTTTTACTCTTTAAATTAAAATAAATTTGTTATCTTATTTCTGCTGTCCCCTTCTGCTTCAGATAGTTTGTTCATGTTGTTTCCTATGTTTCAAAGTGGAGTCGCTGCATGTCAGTGGTGACTGAAACTAGTCCCAGCTCCCCCTTTTTTTTTTTCTCTTTTATGTTCTGCTTTCTTTCAAATAATATTTTTAGATCAAATCAAGATATTTGATATTCCAGCCTGAAGTGGTTCACCCAAGGGGATGTTTTATCATGTATGCATGGTTTGTGTTTATGTACACAAAGGTTAAGAAAAGAGTGGCATGTCTGTGTGTGTCCAAACCCCTTTGCATGGCTTTCTACAGGAAATACAGAGCCCATAAGAGCACATTTGGACTAAATGTTGTTCTGAATAACAGAGATGGTTGATGCAGAATTGACATGATGATGCCAAAGAGCATTCCTGTCCTTCTCTCTCTTCATAAATAGCAGATGATATTGGTATGAAGGCTTGGTGGATAATAGCAGTTGTTCTGTGCTGTTCATGTCACAAAGACACTCAGTTCATATCAGTACTCATGACTAGAGCAAAAACAATTCACATACCAAGTGCACTTTCACTATTTTGGGCACCTGTACACTATTTAATATACACTGCTCAAAAAAATTAAAGGAACACTTTGAAAACACATCAGATCTCAATGGGGAAAAATATCATGCTGGCTATCTATACTGATATGGACTGGGTTATGTGTTAGGAATGAAAGGATTCCGCATCGTTTGATGGAAATGAAAATTATCAACCTACAGGGGACTGAATTCAAAGACACCCCGAAAATCAAAGTGAAAAAATGATGCAGCAGGCTAGTCCATTTTGCTGAAATTTCATTGCAACAACTCAAAATGGTACTCAGTAGTTTGTATGGCCCCCACGTGCTTGTATGAATGCCTGACAATGTCGGGGCATGCTCCTAATGAGACGATGGATGGTGTCCTGGGGTATTTCCTCCCAGATCTGGACCAGGGCATCACTGAGCTCCTGGACAGT
Organism: Mylopharyngodon piceus; assembly: GCA_039654765.1. NCBI lineage: Eukaryota > Metazoa > Chordata > Actinopteri > Cypriniformes > Xenocyprididae > Mylopharyngodon > Mylopharyngodon piceus. Next base: position 41,785,352 of record CM077443.1, on the reverse strand, counting down.
CTGAGGTGCAACCTGGTGGCGTCGGATGGACCGAAACATACAGTGCTCAGCGTAAATGAGTACACTCCCTTTGAAAAGTAACATTTTAAACAATATCTCAATGAACACAAACAATTTCCAAAATGTTGACAAGACTAAGTTTAATATAACATCTGTTTAACTTATAACATGAAAGTAAGGTTAATAATATAACTTAGATTACACATTTTTCAGTTTTACTCAAATTAGGGTGATGCAAAAATGAGTACACCCCACAACAAAAACTACTACATCTAGTACTTTGTATGGCCTCCATGATTTTTAATGACAGCACCAAGTCTTCTAGGCATGGAATGAACAAGTTGGTGACATTTTGCAACATCTATCTTTTTCCATTCTTCAAGAATGACCTCTTTTAGAGACTGGATGCTGGATGGAGAGTGATGCTCAACTTGTCTCTTCAGAATTCCCCATAGGTGTTCGATTGGGTTCTGATCAGGAGCCACTGAATCACTTTTACCCTGTTCTTCTTCAGAAATCCAACAGTGGCCTTAGATGTGTGTTTAGGATCATTGTCATGTTGGAAAAGTGCACGACGACCAAGGGCACAGAGTGATGGTAGCATCTTCTCTTTCAGTATAGAGCAGTACATCTGTGAATTCATGATGCCATCAATGAAATGCAGCTCCCCAACACCAGCAGCACTCATGCAGCCCCACATAAGGACACTGCCATCACCATGTTTCACTGTAGGCACCATGCATTTTTCTTTGTATTCCTCACCTTTGCGACGCCATACAGTTTTGTAGCCATCAGTTCCAAAAACATTTATCTTGGTCTCATCACTCCAGAGTATAGAGTCCCAGTAGTCTTCATCTTTGTCAGCATGGGCCCTGGCTTTTTTGTGCCTGGGCTTTAGGAGAGGCTTCTTTCGTGGACGGCACCCATGCATGCCATTCCTCTGCAGTGTACACCGTATTGTGTCACGGGAAATAGTCACCCCAGTTTGGCTTTCTACTTCTTTAGATAACTGCAGTGAACTTGCATGCCGATTTTCTTCAACCCTTCTCATCAGAAGACGCATTGTCAAGGTGTTAACTTCCGTGAACGACCTGGACGTCTCTGTGAGATGGTTGCAGTTCCATCTTTTTAAAATTTTTGTACCACTTTTGCTACAGTATTCTGACTGATAAGTAAAGCTTTGCTGATCTTCTTGTAGCCTTCACTTTTCTGGTGTAAATAAATTATTTTCTTTCTCAGGTCTTGTGACATTTCTCTTCCATGTGGTGCCATTGCTGACAGCATGAAATGGGAAGGGGTTTTAACACCCTTTTATAGTCAACTGTCAGCTGGACACCTGTGTAATGAATAATTAGACTCACCTGTGGTTGAATTCTTGTTAAATTAGAGATTTGTAGTCTAAAATTTAGCTTTGCTCCAGAGACTTTCAGTGGGGTGTACTCATTTTTGCATCACCCTAATTTGAGTAAAACTGAAAATTTTGTTCTGTTCTTTAAGTTATATTATTAACCTTACTTTCATGTTGTAAGTTAAACAGATGTTATATAAAACTTAGCCTTGTCAACATTTTGGAAATTGTTTTTGTGTTCATTAAGATATTGTTTAAAATGTTACTTTTCAAAGGGGGTGTACTCATTTACGCTGAGCACTATAATGTCCCAGAGGTGTTCTATTGGATTTAGGTTAGGCGACTGTGGGGGCCATTCAATGGTATCAATTCCTTCATTCTCCAGGAACTGCCTGCATACTCTCGTCATATGAGGCCGGGCATTGTTGTGCACCAGGAGGAACCCAGGACCCACTGCACCAGCGTAGGGTCTGATAGTGGGTCCAAGGATTTCATCCCGATACCTAATAGCAGTCAGGGTGCCATTGTCTAGCCTGTAGAGGTCTGTGTGTCCCTCCATGGATATGCCTCCCCAGACCATCACTGACCCACCACCGGTCGTGCTAAACGATGTTACAGGCAACATAACGTTCTCCACAGCTTCTCCAGACCCTTTCACATCCGTCACATGATCAGGGTGAACCTGCTCTCATTTGTGAAAAGCACAGGACACCAGTGGCGGACCTGCCAATTCTGGTGTTTAATGGCAAATGCCAATCAAGCTGCACGGTGCCGGGCAGTGAGCACAGGGCCCATAGAGAACGTCGGGGCCTGAAGTCATGAAGTCTGTTTCTGATTGTTTGGTCAAAGACATTCACACCAGTGGCCTGCTGGAGGTCATTTTGTAGGGCTCTGGCAGTGCTCATCCTGTTCCTCCTTGCACAAAGGAGCAGATACCGGTCCTGCTGATGGGTTAAGGACCTTCTACGGCCCTGTCCAGCTCTCTTAGTGTAATCTCCTCCATGCTCTTGAGACTGTGCTGGGAGACACAGCAAACCTTCTGGCAATGGCACGTATTGATGTGCCATCCTGGAGGAGTTGGACTGCCTGTGCAACCTCTGCAGGGTCCAGGTATCGCCTCATGCTACCAGTAGTGACACTGACCCTAGCCAAATGCAAAACTAGTGAAAAACTGTCAGAAAAGATGAGTAGGGAAAAAATGTCAGTGGCCTCCACCTGTAAAACCATTCCTGTTTTGGGGGTCGTCTCATTGTTGCCCATCTAGTGCACCTGTTGTTAATTTCATTAACACAAAAGCAGCTGAAACTGATTAACAACCCCCTCTGCTACTTAACTGACCAAATCAATATCCCAGGAGTTTAACTTGATGCTATTCTTTGATTAAAAAGTGTTCCTTTAATTTTTTTGAGCAGTATATATAATAGAAACTGTTTACCTGTAAAGTATTAAGTTGTGAAGAATTATGACTTCCATTATATTTAAATACATTTTACCATGGTTCCCAGATTTTCTTCATGCTTATTTGGATTATCAGTTTAATTTTTGGTATTTTAAATCAATGCACGTGATTATTACTATTAATTTTTTAATACTTAGTATTTTAAATTAATTAGTTATATATTTATATATTTATTTTGTATTTAAATTCTTTTTATAAATTCTATTTTTATGTTTATATAAGGGCCTAATATCAGATCTTGCTTTCATGCATCATCTTCTCAAACATTATTGTATATTTATATGTGGCAGTAGGTGCTACACTCTGCATTGTTGTCTTCAAAGGCCAATCAGAGGTGTTTACGAATCCATTCTTGCTCAAAGCGTCATATTTTTAAAATTTACTTGGTATCGTGGTCGGTACTTTTGACAACACTAATGTGTAGTATTAACATATCAATATTACATTTTTTAAATGCCACAGTTATCATCAAAACCAGTATATTGTGACACCCATAATTTATATATTTAATTCTAACTGTGTGTGACTGATATAGAGACTCTGTGTGTTGTATGTGAAGTTGAATTTGTCTTGTTTCTTTACATATTTTTGCTGGCATTCTTGCTGTTCGTTTCTCCTGAATATATAGTGAGTTCACACACACATGGCCCTGGGCTGCCATTTCTATTTGCCAGCCAGCTAATCAGATTTCCCATTATTAATTGTGCTAGATTTTTGCCCTCAGTGTAATCTGTCTTTTCTCTTTTTGTCCCTTGGGGAACCAGGACAGAACATTTTGAGCCCCCTGCTTTTCCCACTCATGGTTTCAGATCCCTCTTCTTCTTTTTTTTCTTCTAGCTGTTCTTGTCTTTTTTCCAATACTTCACTTTCTGGTCAGGCCCTCCAAGCATTTGCTATCTCCTACTCCTAATTTCCTGCTGGTCCTCTTTCCTATCTCAGTATGTCTCGGTTTCTCTCGGCATTGGTCAGGCCTGTTGTTCTTTGTAGTGATCAGCGGAAAGAACCGTCACAGAAGATTGTGACCAGACACCCACAACCTTAAAATTATGCTTAGGTGGATGATGTGGCATAGTGGCTAAAGGTCATGGCGTTATCGGGGCATGCTGTAGAAGTAACAATCCTCAGTATTTTAAAGAGAGTGATAGAGTTTCCATCAAATGTCTGTGCCATTAAAATGGATGTTCGGTTCAGTGTGATGATGTTTTATGACCCCAGCAACCTCTGTTGTCCCATTTAGCCACTTGTTAGCTAAAAACAGGTTTTCAAAACAGGTAAAAGCTTTAAAAAATCACAAGGGGGTATTACTGATGTATTTTATGTCATAGAATAAAACATGAAAATATCTTGAGCTTGTGTTTACCACAGACCTTATTTCAGGCATTCAACCAAAAACCCATTCAAAAATCACACTGACTTCAAGACAATGGAACTGGAAGTGCTAAAATGCTAACTCATTTTCAGGTTTTGGCCTACAAAAAATGTAATTCCTGCAGCATTCTTTTGGTGGTCTTTTGTTTTTTGAGGATATATTCATTTGTTCATTATTAATTTATTTTACCATGGTGCATAATGCTGCTTCATGACCAGTTTGAATGTTTTGTGTATTATAAGAATATTAATGTTTTTTGACCTCGGATGCATGTAAGCTGTGACAAGCAGGGCGGGCGAGAGCCGTGGGGGAACGGCGTGAGTGATAATGAGCGTCAGATACGAGACCGGTGCAGCGCACAGCTGACGCTCATTATCAATCGTGCCACCGGCCTCGTGCCGTTCCCCCACGGCTTTTGCCCACCCTGCTTGTCACATAAGCCTATTGTAGGAGACCTACAAAACAAAATTAGGAACCTGCAGCATCCCTGCACATGGCTGTAATGTGTGTTTTATTCTCATGTTATCATGGTTATAGACAGTGGCTGTTGTCCACATGTGGTCAGGTCTGATCAATTCTGTATGCTCCTCAGGGAACCATCAAACAATCACATCAGACTTCTGCTACCTCAGCACCAATAGCTAATGTTCCCTTCCTGATGGGAATGTCAGTATTATTATAGGATTTAAGAAATACGCACAATTTTGTGTAGATAATAACGTGTGTGTGCTTTGCTTGAATTTTGATGTGTTTCTCCTGGTCGATATTCCAGTAGGCTACGTCAAACAGTAGTCGAGTCAGCATTTTCATACATGTACTTTCTAATTCAAGCATTTATTTATTCAGATGCACACCGACTGAGTGAGAAGTAGTTAATAGCTCAGCTGCTGAACTGCTTTAGCTGGGCTTTAACTGCCTCTTATCTGTTGCTACAACCTCAGTGGATGAGTGGATTAACTATTTAGCCATCAGGCTATTGCTTTAAATCATTTACACAACACACACACACATGCTCAGCCCATAAGATATTTACCATTGACACAACTGTTAAGGGCTTTTTCTTGAAAGACAATTGCCTTTCAAGAAAATGGCACACACACATGCAGCAGTGTTTTTAGACCTGCCATTTTCCCTCAAGTTTTCCTCTAAGATCAGCTTATTCGGGTCTGTTACAGACTCAAATGTTAAACCAACAGGCTGACTGAAAGTTACATGTTGGCACAGCACAGTCTTCTGTAGTTTGAGGTTGATTTGGGGGAATCTCATGAATAATTGTCTTGGTGATATTTTAACCTCAAAAGAAAAAAAGAAATCATATAAAAATATGTATAGATTATGTTTTACCATAGATCTTAAAAAATAATTTATTAATTTAAATTGTAATTTTTATATATATATATATATATATAAATATTTTTTTTTTTTTTTTTTTCCACAGAGCAGTGGTTCTCAACCAGGGGGCCTTAAGATGACTTAAATGTTTTAAAATAAAAATTGCACAAAATAAAAAAAATAAAAAAAAACATTGTTTTGGCTTTGGAAATCCTGGACATACTTTGTCATTACATAAGATGTACCAGAGGAAATCTACAGTAGCCTTGGAATATTGTTGTGGGTGCCTTGGAGTTGTGGGTGCCTTTGACAGAAATGTCAGAGGAACATTTTCCCTCACCTTTAAATGTAATTTCCTGCAGACATACTCATACAGACATCCGACTAGATTTAAGTTTTTAGAAAAACAGCTTTGATTTTTGTTGTTCTTTTTAAGGTATGTGGTGAGTTATGATGAATATGTTTGTGTGTGATAAGGGTTTGATATGGTGAAGGCTCTTCAGATATAATGTCATGAATCCAGAATTCCTGTCTAGGTGTCATCTGTACATTGCATCAGATGTCACAAAAGTGTATGTCATCAAGAGATATCCAGGGTTTGTTGTCAGTACAGGCATCTCAACACATCTTGCATACAATTTCTTCGATACCACGAGAGTTGCGTGTCTCTGTCTGAATGTTGGTTAAGAGGTCATCTCAAACTCATTATATGGTCACTGTTTTCATGCACTGGAGTTTTCCAGTGAAATTCATGTAGTGAAGAGATTTTTATTGATTATGTTAATCACTGTTAGTTAACTCAAGATTACATTTTGACTGTACTCGGCTTGGTTGTTACACCTGTTAATGCCATATCAGAACACGTTTATTTGATCAAATAAATAAATAAATAAATATTTATTTATTTAAAATGTAATTTATCCCTGTGATGGCAAAGCTGAATTTTCAGCAGACATTACAGTCTTCAGTCTCACATGATTCTTCAGAAATCACTCTAATATGGTGATTTGGCACTCAAGAAACTTGGCTACACTGGTTAGAAGTGGCCAAACACCTGCAACAAAACTAATTAAAGTAGTATTTCAGGTTAAAATAGAGACAAGGCCTTTAAAATCTGATTTTTGAAGGCAGATTAGTGCCATATAGTGGGAGTAAATAAGAAAAACAGATATAATGCTATGGTGTAACCACAAGATGCCTGCATGACCCTATATAAAGAGGCTTGAGAATTCCTTAGTTGTTTTTAGACATAATGACTTACTTTTATTAGGTTGTGGATTTGGATATATATTTAGCCAAATTACGTGACCCTAGTAGGTCCTGTATTGAGCTAATCCAACCTACTCCTAATCCCAATCCCAATCCTAACCCTACCGTCACTACAGCGCCTACTAGGGTCAGAGAATTCGGCACTACACTGTCTTTTTCATTCTTTGCTTAGAATAAGTTGGAAATACCTTTGCAGCAATATACTGTTAACAAACATCCAGATGCCATCCACACTGCTGGGAGCAACGTTTAAATGAATATGTAAATATGTGCTGCGTGCTTTCCTCTCAAAAACAGTAAACACACAACAAAATGACAGCTGTGACAAAGCAGCATTTGCATCTCATTATATGCGGATATGTTGCACAAGCTCTGCAATTCATCGGCATCATGTCGGCAGAAGAGGTAATTAAAATTACACTTATGATAGTTGAAGTACATTTAGTTCTGTCATTACAATTCTTGGAGTGTTTGGCATGGTAATGGGTATGACAATGTTGATATGTTTGGTCTTGGCTGAATAGATCTGCTACGCTGCTGCTGCTTTTATTACTGCTGCTGCTGCTGCTGCTGTTGATTATTGCTGCTGCTGCTGCTGCTGCTGCAGAGCAAGTACGGGACTTGCTACTGCCAATACATACACGGCACGCTGCTGTGAGCAAGTAAGACATGATGTTGCTGTACAATATAGCGTACATGAATTACCTGTAGCAAATCTATACAGGTGGAGCTGGGGAAGGTGGAGGGTTTCTGAAAGCACGCTGCACTGCTAAGGCAAATGCTACTCATGTATTTGAAGACTGAGCATGCAAGCTCATTGGCTACTAATACAGCAGGAACCAGTCATCTGTGTCCTATAGATAATGATGTGATTATGAGCAGGTTGAGGTCTAGTCTAGATAATGATGTGATTATGAGCAGGTTTAGTCTGCGCATCTAGAGTTTCATGACAGAACTTTACATTTCTGGCTAAGTGAGACTATAGTTTGACTTCATCTCTTTTCTTTGCCTGACACATTGACATTACAGTACAGAATAGCTCTTTTGGCATTATCCTGAACTTTGTATAATCATTTGTTTCATGTGTTGTAGAACGGAAGAGAGGCTCTCGAAAGCATGTGTAAATGTCACATCCTTTTGATTTTCCCAGCAAAAATGTCCAGAGTCCTAAACATAACATAAAAATCAGTCTGCATGATTTCATAGAAAACCTAGGAAGTTGGGGAAGGTCTCCTTTTTAGCCTTTAGGGCAGTTGTGGCCTAATGGTTAAGAGTCTCAGTTCCAGCAGGAAATGTAGGTGGAGGAAGTGAATGAACAGCACTCTCTTCCACACTCATTAACCACAACTGAGGTGCCCTTGAGCAAGGCACCTAACCCCCAATCGCTCCCCGGGTGCTGCAGCAAATATGGTTGCCCACTGCTCCGGGTGTGTGTTCACGGTGTGTGTGTGTGTGTGTGTGTGTGTCTGCGCACTTGGGTGGGTGAAATGCAGAGCACAAATTCCGAGTATGGGGCACCATTGGCTACACATCACATTCACTTTCACTTTTTTACCTTTGTTACAAGCTGTTTACACATTGGCAATAAAAAAGTAATTAATACATAATGCAGGAAGTTAAAGTGCTGATGAGAGGTAATTGGCAGCCATTTTTGAGTTAAAGCAGCTTCTGTGGTACAGTACCACTACTGAAACCCAAATGTGGGACTCTGTGTGAGTTGAAATACCTCAGTATGTGAGGCAGAGAGAGAAGAACAGAAAGGGCAACATACAGTAACAGGTTTTTTTTAAAAAGGTCTGTTTTTGAATAATGAATCCTAAAATAGCTCACATTAACTTTTTTTACACAGCTTTGTGAGCTATAAATATGTTTCAATGAGGTATGGGTTTATCTGCATTTTTATGTGTTAATATTTGTAGCAGTGGTTCTATAACAGTATTTTAGTGTTGATTTTTAAGGAGTGTCAGGCGTTTAAGTCTGACTAGAATTAGAATCTTTTTTTTTTTTTTTTTAAAGATTTATTTTTGGCGTTTTTGCCTTTATTATGACAGGATAGTGATCAGACAGGAAGCGAAGCAGGAGAGAGAGAGGGGGACGGGACCGGGAAAGGACCACGAGCCGGGACTCGAACTCGGGTCGCCCGAAGCGCATTGGCGCTACATGTCGGCGTGCTGCCCATGAGGCCATCGGCGCCGACAGAATTAGAATCTTTTAAAGCATCAGTATAGAGGCTTCTCAGGCAGATTTTTAGCTATCAAAAATTAAAATCTAGTTAGTCTTTAGCTAAACATCCTGAGTATCAAGGATGCTAAAAACGCTCTCTGAGAAGTTGTATCACTAAATTCATCCCCGTTAAAGCACCAGCAACTACAGACATCAAAGCAGAACTTTTGTAGCAAATCCAATGACTTCAGCAGTAAATGTCAAGAACTATTACTGTAGCCTTTCACGTTGTCTACTGTGACCAGTGATCTTGTTAAAATACATTCAGTACGTCTATGTTTTATACAGTTTTGTGCTATAAAAGTGTGTGCTATTAGGCTACGTCTACACTAATCTGGATATATTTGTAAACACATCTTTTTCCTCTACATTTTGGCCTTCCATCCAAACTGAGATGGCGTTTTTGTCCTGCAAAAATTTAGCTTTTTTAAGACGCTCTCCCAAGCGGTATATTGTAGTGTGGACTGTGAAAAGAGAGTTATTTGAAAACAATGCATTTTTAGTCATGTGAGGCATATTGTGCCCATAGATATCTATACCAGTATGTGCTATGTGCTATTCACTTTCAGTGTTGCTAAAGGTATATATTGCTTTGTACAATATTATTATTACATTCTTCCAAAGATGACAGAAAATTTACTGTGGCAAAACATGAGGGCAACTGCATTTTAGACCATACGTGAAGTGGTTATTGAGTGTGACCTGAATGCACCAGTAAGTGGTGAGATATTTGCTAATAAAATGATTGTGTCAGACGAGTTGCGTGAGAGCTTTATTGTGTCTGGTCTCTCAGTGTCATCTCATAGAGTGTGCACATTAAGACAATTTTAAGCATCTTCTGATGTTTGTGTGAGAAACTTTTGGAAAATGCTAGTGTGGGCACAGAGCATTTTGAAATGAAAACAGTTTTCAAATGTATCCGGATTAATGTAGTCTTAGTCTATTTTTTTAAATATTGATCATTCTATTGTAGGGCTGTGCTTAGCATCCATATGTTGCTAAAAATGATTCTAATGTGTCTGATGGACCCAAAACCAGCCAACTATACAGGGTTTGTTGATTTTTGTTTTTATTTTTTATGCTGTGACAACCTGAACCTGCTAAGAATCTCAGATTTGCACATCAGTCTTCAGAATAGATGTCCAGATCATTTGTGCTTTGTGAGCTCATCGTTATGTACTTGTCATTTCTGTAGAACTCCATGACACAGTCCAGGTCATCTCAGCACACATTCCATTCACACAACTGCTTATCTAGATTTATTTTGAATGTTGATGTACTCAGCTTGAAATTAAAGCTGAAACTTTATCATGTTTTTATTGTAAATAGAGAAGTAATAGTTCAAATGACTTATGGCTGTAAGAAATAATGTATAGTTTCCTGTATTTTACTGCAAAAACCTTTTGTTTTCAAGTAGTATATAAGACTGGTTCTCAACCAGGGGGCAGGGGCACACTAAGGGGCCTCAGCAAACTTTCAAGGGGGCCGCTGGATGACTTAAAGGGGACCTATTATGCAAAATTTACTTTTATAAGGTGTTTAAACACAGATGTGTGTCCACGGTGTGTGTAAACAACCAGCCTATAATGGTAAAAATCATAATAACATGAAGCTTAAACCCGATCCTAATTGTACGCTGTGCTATACAGGGGAAATTGGTACTTTTTATCACATGATTTGGGAATGCCCTGGGGTTGTTAACTGAATATGGTTAAAGAAAAATTGTCCACTATATTAAATGTTTCGGTCCCTTTGTTCCCATTTGTTTTTATTTTAAATGATCTCTCTGATATCCAACTTAACAAAATTCAGAAACAAGTGTTTTTAGCTGGCTTGACAGCTGCCAAGAAAATAGTAACAGCAAGATGGAAAGCAATATAAGTAATACAGCCTCAGCCTTTTGTTGTGTTCATTTTATTGACAATTGCTTCTCACATCTTCTCACATCAATGTGGGATTTGAAAAACTCTTATCCATTAAAGATGGGACAGTACCCAGTTTATTTGGACCAACTTGCTCCTCTGAATCACAACCTGTAAGTATGATTAATTGATGTCTATATTTTCTACAGAGTATTCAAAATATGTAGTTTTGTGTTTTATATTTTGTACACCCAGTGCAGCTGTTAATGCAGATTGTCTGTCATTCTTACTACTTTGAGTAATGATAAAGGATGGAGAAAGATTTTGGTTTACAAACTGTAATGTTACATCAGTCATTCACGTTAGTGCTCGGCACCGTTATTGATACAATTAATAATACAGTTCCCACATGTGCACCTCGATATATTAGAAATATACATATCGGCTTGTTGATGGACATACACTTGTTAATACTGATGTAAAGAAATGTTCTGCTCAAGTCCTCCTTGCGATGGAGGTTCGGGTTGAATAACTAGTTCTTGTTTCATCATCGTACCCGCGCTCGAATTAATGTGGTAAAATTGACACCATTGTTACTGTTGTTACAGTGTGTACAATCGCTGAGGATTTAGGAAGCCTCCGGAGCTGAAATTCAATGGTAATGGGCGTTTTGTTTCCGACACGCGCTGTAAGCAGTCGGTTAATCACAATAGATTGGGCAATCTGACCAATCAGAGCAGAGTAGCTCTCGGAAAGGCGGGGCTTAGAGAGAATGAATCTTTGAACAAGTAATTTTCAGACTCTTTGTGAAATTAGGTGATGTGGAATGTATATAGGAGACCTCCAAAACAAAATAAAGGAAATTTTAAAATAGCATAATAGGGGCACTTTAAAAGAATAAATTAATAAAATTTTGTTGATATATTTAAACAGTCTAACTATAATTTAAATTAAAATGCTTAAATGCTTTTGTTCCAAAAGGTTGAGAACCACTGGTATAGTCTACACACACTGTCATTCACCTTTCTCCCTTCAGCTTCCCATTGCCAACCCAACAATGATTGGAGTCATTTCTGATCCTGTGGCAAATTTTCCAGGTCAGAGGTCGCCTGGGCTTGATCATAGTGTGACCTCTTTCAGGGGTTAACTAGTAAGCCTGATCCTGATCGGGTTAGACTGAACTTATTTTCTTTCCTTGTAAATTAATAAGCTAAAAAATGCTCCAAAAACCTCAGCAACCACACTGGCCCTTGCCAGCTATCCAGACCTCACAATGGCATCATGGTTGTGAGTTTTGCACAGTCAAGCACTAATCGAATTTAGAGTATTTTATCAAATGTAAAAATCTAGTTTCTTCTGCAACTCGACAACTGTTTGTATTGTCAGCATCAGTTTTTTTTTTTTTTGTGTTCCTTAAGTTGGATTCTCTGGATTATTATTGCAGCTCTTTCTGTAAAATAAGATTATATGGATACCATTAAAAAAAGATCTGAAAAGTCTTCCTACTACTAGGATTTTTAGTATTTGAAAATCCTGCTAGATCAGACTTCCTCAAATTTTGATGCAGGGGTCTTCAATCTTTTTCAGGCCAAGGTCCTTATTGTACGGTGGCCGAGAGAGCTCAACGCGCTGCAACTGAAGAAAACACATGCAAATAGAAAAAACACCAGCAAATAAAGAAAACATCTTCATCAGTTTAACAACACATGTGCTGCAAAAGTTCACAACACATGCAAATACAGAAACACGCTGCAAAAGTTCACAACACAACCAAATACAGAAACGCGCTGCAAAAGTTTACAACACAACGAAATACAAAAACGCACTGCAAAAGTTCACAACACATGCAAATACAGAAACGTGCTGCAAAAGTTCACAACACAAGCAAATACAGAAACGTGCTGCAAAAGTTCACAACACAAGCAAATACAGAAACGCGCTGCAAATACTCACAACATAGGCAAATACAGAAACGCGCTGCAAAAGTTCACAACAAATGCAAATACACGTGCTGCAAATACTCACAACACAAGCAAATACAGAAACGCGCTGCAAATACTCACAACACATGCAAATACAGAAACGCGCTGCAAAAGTTCACAACAAATGCAAATACACGTGCTGCAAATACTCACAACACAAGCAAATACAGAAACGCGCTGCAAATACTCACAACACAAGCGAATACAGAAACGCGCTGCAAATAGCACATACCAGGCCCAGCGATCTCAAGCCCCCCCTCTGCGATGATCTGAATGATGATGAGGCTACTTTTAGAATTAAATTAACATTTTAATTTGCCCCGCAATAATTTATAGCGCATCACGCATTACCGACGCACTGTAATAAGTTAGCTAACTCCTCATTTAAAAAAACAACTTGTTTAACACCTACATCTCTTCTCATTTTTTCACTACGTATGGGCCACAAGAGAAATATTAAGAAATAAATTAAGGTTAAATAGTGTTATTAGAATATGTTGATGTAGAGCTCTCATCGCTAAGTTTTTAGTTTCACTTTCTGCAGTGAATAATTGACTGGGATTTGAGACATAAAATCAAGTAAATTATTTAAAAAAAAGATTATTTATTATTAATAATTTATTAATAATGTTTTTTTGACGCAAAATAATCCCCCCCCAAATCGTTTGTCCTGGCGCCAGGACTAGCACAGACCACAATGAAAATGTTATAAGGGAACACCAACAAGTAACGTAGGCTACCTGGGCTGGGACCGCTTATTGTTCATTGTTTACTCTTCAGTGGTGTGCACCTGAAAGGTGAGTTTTGTTTATCTTAACATCCTGATCGTATGTGCATTGTGAGCAGGCCTATTTGCAGCGCGTTTCTGTATTTGCATGTGTTGTGAACTTTTGCAGTGCGTTTCTCTATTTGCTTGTGTTGTGAACTTTTGCAGCACGTTTCTGTATTTGCATCTGTTGTGAACTTTTGCATCGCGTTTCTGTATTTGGGTGCGTTGTGAACTTTTGCAGCACATGTGTTGTCAAACTGATGAAGATGTTTTCTTTATTTGCTGGTGTTTTTTCTATTTGCATGTTTTCTACATTTGCAGCTCGTTGAGCTCTCTTGGCCACCGTACTATTGTGATAGAGAAACACAACAAGGACCCCTGCAATGTATTGCATAATATTGAATGTTCGATTGTTCATTTTAAACCTGACCCATGCGTATATGTATATTATATTTTAGGCTATTTAAAATAATCACCATTATTGATGCACACAGTCAAAAATATTTGTATTAATTTATTACTTTAATTATTTTCAAATTTATTTTAATTTTACTTAATCTGTTTTAATTTTTTGTTAACCACATTTTGTATTTTAATTCCTTCACTAAAATTAGCGAAGCAATAATTGACAGACCCTTTGTTGAAGACTCGCTAATGCAATAACACACAAAGTTTCCAGATATAATAGTACTGAGCAATTATAATTGTCTTAGTCGTATTTAAGGCTGGAATTTTTCCCACATCTCTGCAGGTTTTTTCGGGGTTTCGTTTTTTTGCGTGCTGTCGCACATAATGGACATCATGCTGCATTCCAGTGCATTAGTGCTGATGTACAACAACTAAAGAACATATCTGTAGGTGTGTATGTGTGTGTGTGTTCTAGCACTCATGTATGAAGACAGAGCAACTTGAGCTGAAAAGTGGAGTGTGTGGTCATGTAGTATTTAAACAAAGTGTTGCATAACAGAGATTGAAAGTAAGTGGCTGGCAATCATACATATTCACACAGAGTTAGTGTCGCCCGCTGTACACCCACTGTGTGGACACAGAAGCACAGTATATTTTTTATACTTTTAGTCCTCTCTTTTCCCATCCCTTCGTTCTTTATCTCTCTCTGCACATCAGCATCTGTCAGCCTCTATACAAACCCCAACCTACAGCTTTATATATACAGTAGACATCCCCTGCAGACGCACTGTTTCATCATTCATGCCTGTTATTATTGGGGAAGTGCGGGACAGATCGGGCACAGGGTGATATTCTCATAAAGTCTTTCTAAATCACAGCTGTCTTTTTCATGAGGGTGAAGGTGGAATCACTCTGTCTAAATGTTGCATCTCATGATGTGTGAGTGTGTGTGGGTTTTTTGTAAAGTTGTTTCCTGGATGTTTGGGCTCAAGTGATCATTTTGTTACATTTTTTATATACTTTTAAAGAATTTGTTATGGAAGCTTGTTTCCACGACGAAATAAAAAAATACAAAAGTTAATTGCGACTTTTTATCTCACATTTCTGACTATTTTTCTCACAATTGTGAGCTATAAACTTGCAATTGTGAGTTATAAAGACAGAATTGTGAAACATAAAGTAGCAATTGCGAGGAAAAAGTCAATTGTGAAACTTGCAAATGTCAGAATTTTCAGATAAAAAGTTTTGATAAAAAACAAGATAAAATATTCAGATAAAAAACAAGCTTTCATACTTTGTTACATTGTTACAAATAAATTTATTTCAAATAAATGCTGTTCTTTTGAGCAGCAGCACATTTTCTACGAAAGTATTAAGTTTATATATTAAAATATTTCACAATATTATGTTTTTTTCTGTATTTTTTGAACAAATAAATGCAGCCTTGGTGAGCATTAGAGACTTTGGTTACACTTATTTTAAGGTGACGTAGTTACATTGTACTTACTCAAATAAGTACTGCATAATATTAATTAACTACATGTACTTACTATAGAGTTACGTTAAGGTTAGGGTTTGGTTTAGGGTTAGTTAAATTATGCACAATTTACTGTTATTACTTTAATAAGAACATGTAGTAACATGTAACTTCGTCACCTTAAAATAAAGTGTTACAGAGACATTTAAAAAAAAAACATTTAAAAAAATGTAAAATTAAAAAAAAAATAAAACTTTTAAAAAATCTTACTGACCCTAAACTTAAATAGTTGTTTATTTTTTTAAATAATTACATTATTATTAATAATAAATAACTATATAGATTATGTATTTGGATTGTAGCAACGCTGTTCTCTAGATATTGTTATCCGTATATGACTTCTTTTTTTTTTTAAAAAATCATTCAGCTATTCTGCACATTATTATCTATGTACTTTACCTCAAAATAGCACTAGCCGTCGTGACTGAAATCTCTCCTCAGTGTAATCATTCAACACCACGACTAAAGTGTTTTCATATGAGAGAGACAGATAAACACACGCAGAATGTGTATCCATGTTATATGTGTGCTCTATGCCTGAGGATGGTTCTCTCTCCTCAGCACTTCTGTAATGATGTTAACGCCGTGTGCGGCTCCGTGGAGAAGCTCATTATATGAATGTATGGCTTGTGTTTTCAGGCTTCATATTGATTGTGTTTAGATGAGCTTTCACATGCTAATGGCTGTGTTTGCTCACTGTGATCAGAGACAATGCTTGCTCTCTGTCTGTATCTCTCTGTCTTGGTACTATTAACTATTGAAAATTGTTAATCAAAAAAAGCTGAAATAAAATTAAATATAAATATTAGATGAAAAACTTAGATGAAAAAAATAGATGAAAAAATCTTACCTCGGCCAAGGTAAGTGAAAGCCAAGTGAAATTAAATACTGAAATAAATTAAAGCTAAATAGAAATATTAAAAGCTAACTCAAATTTGGAAAAAAAAAAAAAAAAAATTCCACTAAGTTTACAGACATTTCCCTTAATCCTGTAACACAACACAATGCAATGTGTAATTAAAAAAAAAAATCCTTCATATTAACATTACATTGGGCCTTTTTTTAGAGTGCATGAATATCCCCCAAGTACCTTTTTTAATTATTTTTTATGATGTTCTTAAACTTTTTTATATGCTGTTGTATGATATGTGCGTGGATTGTGTCTCTGCTATTAATATTAAACATATTTTTACATAGTTTTGTTCAATAATAAACTTTAGTTCTGCAAAGTGAACAAATAATTACATTATATTAAAGTTGTAGTATATTTATACATTTGTACATTTTAATTCATACTAAAATATCTCCTAAAATATTCTTCATTTTCTTAATGAAAAAAATATTATTTCTTATTTTTATTCATCTTTATTATTTATTCTTTTTCTTTTTTAATTATTATTTTTATTTTATTATTTAGTTTGATTTTACGCTTAAGTATGACCCAGATATTTCTTCATGAGAAGAAATCACAGAGAATCTCCTTACGAAATATTAGGATTCTTAATCATTGCTGTGGAATATCAGATGATACAGTATCATCCACATGACGCTCAAATGAGATAAAACTGGGACAGTCTGCCGAGTTCAGCGAAAAAACAGTCACACACACACACAGACGCTGCAGTGACATTTCAAAGAAAGCTAGTGAAAACTGCTTTTGTGTGAAGTCTTCAGATGAGGAGAGTGTGTATTTCGTGTTGTTGTTGTTATTAAGGTCTTTGTTAGTCTCTAAAATGATTGCTGCATATCTGATGATGCTTGCATCAGAGCCTTTTATTAAATTTCAGTTTTACTCTTGCAGTACATCAGAGTAAGGCTGCTCTGAATATTGATTCAGTTAAAATGGTTATAGTAGCGCAAACACAGTCACCGTGGCAACCCGGCATTATCTAGGATCTGTCAAGGTGCTCTAATACTTTTCCTGCCCCTCGGGTGCTGCACACACACACACACACACACACACACACACACACACATGCATGCAGAAAGAGATAATGAATCATAACTGTGGAGTTTCATTAGAGTTTGTTTGATGTGAGACGGGCTCTGCACTTTCTCACATGAAAGCGGGGTCTGCTAATGCACTCAAAGTCCCCCTCGCTCCCCCAAGACACACCTTGCCCACCCAGCCCTCAGCCCCTCACATGAAAGGCTGGAACCCCTATCCTGTTTTCTGTCCTTGGTTCCTCCTCCACCTCTCCATCCATTCAGTATCTTTGTGATTCACAGACACAGTTCTGTGCAGTAGCAGATCCATGTCCTGTGACTTTTGTGTTACGTCTGATGGAATTATACATTTAACCATGGTACAGTGTTGGTAATATTTTGGAATTTTGATGTATACCACAGTAATAATGAGTAATTGTTGTATTAATTTATGGTATTTGCTTAGAATGCTAGGCTACTGCAAAGGATACAATGGTATTACCTTTATTGTAGTGTCTAAAATGGTAATAATGTAGTTATTTTCTTTGTGACTGTTAGCTCATACAGTATCCAGTATATCCGCACACACCTCTCACCCCTTAACCAGCCCCATCCCCATCTTTCCACATCACCACCATTACACCCATCTGTGTGGTTCTCCTTGTCATGTTTTCTGCTGTCTTTGTTTATTCTTATTCCAGTGGCTTAAGTGTGGCACCCATCCGAAATATTCATATCATCCCACAAAAATAATAGCACAACAGACTGCGGTATTTTATTGTTGAACATGGAAAACACTTTTAAGTTAAAATTTATGTGAATGTTTAAGGAATATTTACAGTGTCAATAATAATAATAATAATAATAATAATAATTTTTATTTATATAGCACCTTTCCGGGGCTAAAGGACGCTTTACAATGTACATTTAACAAGGAAGAAATAATACTAGTAGAGTAGACAATGATGACAAACAATAGTTAGAAGATACAGTAAAGAAACATTATATAGACACGGCAGCATACAGTAGAATAAAATCAAGCACAACAAAATACAAAACAGAACTTAGACATAACATAACATTCAGAGAATTATTAGTTAGTTAATCAATCCATCAATTCAGAGACATAACATTCAGAAAATAAGTGAGTTTTGAGTAATGATTTAAATTCAGAAATATTATTAGCACAACAGAGTGAGCGGGGGAGAGAATTCCAGAGTTTAGGTGCAACAACACTGAATGATCTGCCCCCCATTGAAGAGAGGCGATGCTGAGGGACAACGAGAAGGCCAGAGTCAGAGGAACGTAGTGAGCGAGTCGGGGTGTAGGGGAGGAGCAGGTTACAAAGATAAGGGGGAGCCAAGCCATGCAAAGATTTAAAAGCAAGCAGGAGAATTTTGAATTTAATACGGTAAGCAACTGGAAGCCAGTGGAGATCATACAAAATTGGGGTGATATGAGCAGGTATGGGTAAGTATTATAGCAGCAGAGTTTTGAATGTATTGTAATCTGGAAATGGAGCTGGCAGGTAAACCAATGAAAAGGGAATTACAGTAATCAAGGCGTGATGAGACAATTGCATGGATGACAGTTTCAGCGTCTTTGATACTGATGAAGGGACGGAGTTGGGCAATACCACGTAGATGAAAGAATGCTGATTTGGTGATAGAGTTAATATGAGCCTGAAAGGAGAGAGTAGAATCGAAGATTACACCTAAATTTTTAACTGTACTAGATGATTTGATGTGAGAACCAGCAATCTCACAGGTGAAATTGGAAGGAATATTGCTAGTGAGTGAGGGAGTTCCAATAAAAATAATCTCAGTTTTGACCATGGTAAGTTTCAGAAAATTTAAATTAAGCCAATCTTTTATTTATTTCACACAAGCAGAGATTTTGTCAGTTTGGGCAGGTAGAGCAGGTGTACAAACAGAGTTTAATTGAATGTCATCACCGTAAAAGTGATAGTTAAGACCATGATGTTGTAAGATCTGACCAAGTGGTATTATGTAAATTATGAATAATAATGGCCCGAGAACGGATCCCTGGGGAACACCTCGCTTCAGGGGGACAGTAGGTGATCGAAAATCCTTAACTGAGATGTAGAATTGTCTGTCAGAGAGATAGGAAGAAAACCGAGAAAGAGCAGTACCAGAAATACCCAAATCTGAGAGACGAGAAACAAGTAATTCATGGGAGACGGTATCGAAGGCAGAGCTGAGATCGAGTAGCAGAAGTATAGACAGAGAACCAGAGTCACCAGAAAGTAGTAGATCATTCACTACCTTTACAAGTGCAGTTTCAGTACTATGGAGGGGGCGAAAACCAGATTGAAAGGGATCGAAGAGATTATTTTCAACTAGAAAAGACTGAAGCTGGGAGGCAACAGTACTTTCCAGTTATTTTGCAATGAAGGGTAAATTTGAAATAGGATGGTAATTAGATAAAACTTGAGGGATCGAGGTGAGGTTTCTTAAGAACAGGGGTAACTGCAGCAGTTTTGAGTGGCAGAGGAAATGAAGCAGAGGTAAGAGATGTATTGATGAAGTGAGAGATAGGTGCAGAGATGGAAGAATGGCAAAGTTTCAGGAGAAAAGTAGGAGCAGGGTCAAGTCGACAGGAGGAAGCGTTGGATTTCAAGATTAACTTAGAGACAGAAGATGGGGTAGTCAAAGAAAAGCGACAGGGACTGACCAGATAGATTTGGCAAATAGCTAAGCTTTGTAGTATCATTAGAGAAGCATTGGTGGACGGCATCGGTCTTTTCAAGCAGATAATCCAGAAAGGAACAGCAAAGCTCATTAGAAGGTAGAGGATCCTGGGGTGGAGGTCTGGTAAGCTTATTTATTGTATTAAATAATGCTTTTGGCCTGTTGCATGATTTATTAATTGTGGCAGAGACAAAACTAGAGCGAGCCGAGTTAAGAGCAGATTTGTATGTTTTGAGATGATCAAGAAAAGCTAAATAACGTACAGTAAGAACGTTTTTTCTGTAGAGATGCTCAAGTCGTCTACCAGTAGCCTTAAGAATACAGAGCTCAGGAGTGTACCAAGGAGAAGAGTGGGAGGAAGGGACACTTCTGGTCTTAATAGGAGCGTGCTCCTGTAAGATTTCAGAAATTATGGAGTGATGGTTAGATAATATCAGGGAGGGAGAAGAAATATCAAAGACATCAGAGAAGTTTGAAGAAACAATAGAGGTACAGAATGATGCAGTATCAATAGCTTTCAGATTGCGATATGATATAACAGTTGTAGGGCATTTTTTATGCATAGGCAGACTTAGGCTAAAATCAAGAAATTTATGATCAGAAATACCAGTGTCAGAAGAAGAGATGGAAAAGATATCAACCCTTGATGTACATATCAGGTCAAGGATATGACCATGAGTATGGGTAGGAAAATGAACATGCTGAGTCAGATTAAAACATTCAAAAACAGACAGTAATTGATTAGTGTTAGAGCAAACAGTATCGACATGAATATTGAAGTCACCAAGCAGGAGAATGGGAAATTACAATGAACAGGCAAGGGTTAACAGTTCACTGAGTTCAGAAAAAAAGTTGGACAAGGCTTTAGGAGGACGATAGAGCAAGATAATTATAAGAGAGTCAGCCTTTCAATACCATATATTCAAATGTATTGGTATCATGAAAATCAAGTTGCGTGAGTCGGAGATTGTCCCGATAAATGACAGCGAGACCACCCCCTTTACCGTGCGGTTGAGGTCTAGACAGTTACTTATATCCTTCAGGTGCGAGAAGGTTTAACTGCAGAAAATCATTATCAAATCCAAAATCAAATCCATGCAGATTAATCATCAAGTTAAACCAGTTTAACTTGCCAAGTTTCAGTGAGAAGAAAAATGTCAAGCTTATTGTCAGTGATAATTTCATTGAGATAAGGGGCTTTGTCCGAGATTGATCGACAGTTCAAAAGCAATGCAGGAAATTCAAGTTAGAGGAATGTTGCTGGGCACCAGTGAGATAGATTAGAGAGCACTGCATAGTATAGCCAGCGGGCAATTGTCTGGGCATGGACGACAATCTATGGTTAGTCCAGATGCATGGAAGAGCATCAGGCTTAGAGCAAAAGGTACTCCTGAAAACACGCCATGAGCGGTGTATATATCGTGGGCGACAGAGAACCCCTAGCCTCCGGCAGCATTCATACGTCACAGAATCAAGACGCAGGTGGCAGTTCAAGGCCCTTAGCTGCGATGGTAAATATCCATTACGGATGTGAGATAAAAGATGAGGCAGATAAGAAAAGAAAAAAGAAAAACTTTTGCCCGAGGCTTGTTAGTACTGAGCAAATAAGAGCCAATCACAAGCGAAAAACACGTTAGCCAGACCCTGAATGTCACTTCACCAAAAACAGCAGACTAAATAGGAGACAACACACCCAGATAGCAAGCAGTAAACGAACAGCGCAACCGACTGAGAGAGCGGTAATTCACCCATCAGAAGTGCAGAGCGTGGTGGAGCCGTTAACAGGGTAGAGAGCTCGCAGCAGCCCGATGGCAAACTCACAGACAGCAAAAGTTTGATATTGACAACAGTCCAGTTCAAAGATCAGCAGTGAGAAATGGAGTAATCCAGACAGAATTCTGATAAAAATAATCCGAACAGAACTGCGAAAAAACATGTAGCAAAAACATACAAACAAAAACACAAACAGCCCAGGTGCGAAGCGGCAGCACAGACGCGCACAGCATTCTCAACCCGGAAGTGGCCAAGTGTTGGAAGTGGATTGTGTGGAAGTGTTGAAAATGTTTAAAAGGTTAAGACTTGATTTTTTAAATACTATTATTTAAATGTTTGGGGTCACATGTTCCTTGAGCACCAAATTGTAATAATGCTGTATTTCACAATACTACTGATTTTACAGGGGGTTTTTTTATTAAAAAAAGTGCAGCCTTAGTGAGCATTTCTTTGTAAGAGACATTTTAAGCAACTTTTAAAAAAATTTAAACAGGATTTAAAGTGTTACAGTAGTTTACCCAAAAATGAAAATTCTGTCATTAATTACTCACCCTCCTCATGTCGTTCCAAACCTATAAGACTTTCGTTCATCTTCGAAATACAAACGAAGATCTTTTTGATGATATCTGAGAGCTTTCTGTCCCTCCATAGACAGCCTACCCAATTGAAACTTTGACGCTTCAAAAAGTTCATAAAGAGATCGTAAAACTAATCCATATGTATTGAGCTGTTTAGTCCAAATTTTCTGAAGAGACACGATCACTTTATATGAACAGATTGAATTTAGGCTTATATTCACATGTAAACATTCATCAACTCACACATCAGTTGTGGTAAATGGAAACTCAAGCATGTTTGCTTGAAGCATGCGAGAACCACTGAGGTTCATTCTCGTGTGTTAAGCAGCAACACAAGCCGCCACAAGAGGTTTGTTGTTGCGCGTCATTCAGGTTCGGTTGAGCTTCTGTTTATGTTCACTAGTAAAAGCCTAAATTAAATCTGTTCATCATAAAAAGCAATCAAGTCTCTTCAGAAAACTTGGACTAAGCTGCTCAATTCATATGGATAAGTTTTATGATCACTTTATGAAGTTTTTAATGCTTTAGAGTTTCAATTGCGTAGCTGTTTATGGAGAGACAGAAAGCTCTCAGATTTCATCAAAAAGATCAAAAAGATGAACAAAAGTCTTACGAGTTTGGAACAACATCAGGGTGAGTAATTAATGACAGAATTTTCATTTTTGGGTGAACTAAACCTTTAAATTAAACGTCAACTGCTGATGTCTTGTAATTGCTGCTACAGTATGTCTGGAGCTTCCACACTGAGCTAGAGCTCTTTTTGGATGTATATAAAGCACCATTGTATACAACCATTATTATCTCGTAAAGTTGAGTTCTGTGATTATGAAATCAGTATGTTTGGAATTACTGTGAAGTGGCGTCTGAAAATGGACGAATGTGGTTTAGACATAGCGTATGGTTACCAGGCCACCCTTTTTGTGTCTTTATCTGTGTGGCTCTGGTCAAAATGCCTCATGCAAATGTAGTCATTGAGTCCAAGAATAACTAGTGAGACAAGGTTGTGGACTGAGTTTACCTCTGGTTTAAGTTTATTCGTTGTCACTTATAATAGTTTAGGTCATGAGACACTGATGTCATCAAGAACTTTGCTTCATCCACTGCTAAACATCCACCTGTAGTTATCTCAGGGCCCTCAGGGACAACCCTCATCCATCCATTCTCCAAACCACTTGTCCTATATAAGGTTGTGGGAAGCTGAAGCCTATCACCCTCAACCAGTTTAACGGAAAACCACAAAGAGCAGGACGTTGTCTCAAACATGAGAAGAAAAGAAATAAAAATGGCTGTGAGAGGAAAACCGTTCCCCTCCCTCGTGCATTGTTGTTGTAAGCTGCCAGTCTCTGACAGAGAAGAAAGAGAATAGAGTGTCTCCCCTCATCTAAACTCCCTCTTTCAGCCTTTAGCTTCACCTGTTTAATGAGCATCACTGTCACTCTTTTCTGAAAAGATGAAAGAGAGAACCTTTCTGAAACACTTACCACCCCCTTTATATGCTAAAGTTGACTTGATTTAATTATTTATTTATTTATTTTGCTCTACTTTCCTAGAGAAGAACAAGGGTGTCATGCACCTATTTTTTGTTTTCTGGAAGGGTTCACCAATTTCAGTCCTGACTCACTAGGTGCTATAGGCACGATAAGACATTATATATATATATATACTGTTCTAAAGTTTGGGGTAGGTAAGATTTTTTTTTTTTACGTCTTTGAAAGATGTCTCTTATCCTCATTAAGGCTGTATCTGAACAAAAAAGATCATATTGTGAAATATTATTACAATTTAAAATAATATTTTTCTATTTTAATCATTTTTAAAATGTAATTTATTCCTGTGATGTCCAAGCTACATTTTCAGTGGCCATTACTCCAGTCTTTAATGATCCTACAGAAGTCATTCTAATATGCTGATTTGGTCAAGAAACCTTTTTTTTTTTTTTTTTTATCGATGTTAAAAACAGTTGTGCTGCTTAATATTTTTTGAGCAAAATGTGACTTTTTCTGCAGGATTCTGCATTTATGTGAAGTAGAAATCTTTTGTAACATTATAAATCGCTCACTGTGTTATTTTCCCCTTTTTTTGCAGGATTCTGCATTTATGTGAAGTAGAAATCTTTTGTAACATTATAAATCGGTCACTGTGTTATTTTCCCCTATTTTTTATTTGTATGGAAATGAGTAGTTTGATAATTACTCCTGCTCCAAAAGAAAAAAAGTCAAAATTAACAATAGGTAGATGATGGCAAAATGTTCAGTTTACAGCAGATGACGTAAAACCTGTGACTCAAATGGACTGGCCAAATTTATACATTTGAATTTGTTATTTCAGGCATAATGTTTTAGATAAACATCTTTTCAACCTACAGTTATCATGCAAATAATTTTTTTTATAATAAGTTTTAATATTTTTTTGAAGTTGCATTTAAAATCACTTGGCTCTAAGGGGGCATGATGCTTCGGGAGAAGAGATGTACCACAGCAGAAACATTTCTGCTGTTCAAGGTGTACAATATTTTTACTCTTAAAACATCTTATAACACATGTTTAAAGCACATTTAAGCCCAGTTGCCTTATTCTAAAGTGTCTCTCTACATTTTTTCCCACACATTCTTTCCTCAGAATGATGACGCATTGCCCAAATTAGTCCACTGCGTTTTATCTTTATTTTAAAACTAACCAGCTGCAGTGTTCTTACATGCCCTCTTACCACAAACCTCTGGAGACAGAGAGAAAGAGAGTTAGAGTGCTCGAGCTGCTGAGAACACCCAATACATCTTAATCGGTAATTATATCTCTGACGTCGCAGTCGTTTCAATCCTTCTGTCTTCTCTTTTTTTTTACCTTTATAAATACCTTTTTAAAATAATGTTTTAAATAAAAACGGATCAATAGAGAAATATGCAAATATGGTAAAAACGAAGTGATATTAAACTAAAACCACCAGTAGGTGGCGTTAAGTCACTGTCTTAGTGAGTGAGTCATTGAGTTATTCATTCATTCAGTAAGTAAGTGGCTGCATTTATGAATGGGTCATTGAATCATTTACTCTTATGATTCGTTCAGAGCCACAGATTCATTCACGAAACACCGCTGCGTGTTTCTGCAGTTCTTCTGTGGCTTTCGTTGGAACTATTATTTTGTTGCAAAATTAAGCAAACAACACTGACAGTACTCCTTTTAAAATGTTTATCACTTAATATTACCTTTTTTGTTGTTGTTGTTGAACTGTTATATAAAATCAATGTCACATTTGCAATCGTGTGGATAATTGGGGAAAACATTGCATTCTTGCTCATATAATATATTATCAACATTAAAAACAAGAACTCAGGGTTTTAGAGAGTTTGAGTTTGAGAGTTTGAATCGATCTCAGCCTGTTTATAGGCTATTTGTTCTTCATGCTATAGTTAGTGCTAAATCCCCACTTTTATAAAGGTACATTGTCGAACTGTTCTAAGTGTTACCTGGTTTTTGTCAGATCCATGGCTGGTTAACACACATCTGACATATTGAGTTGTGATGCTCAAATGGGAAATTCAGGTTTGAATCTGGCATGCCTCATTTCCCTCTCCATCTTCTTTGTTGCTGTGCTGCTCTTCGTAAAAAGTGGTGAAATGCCAAAGCTAAAAATATGAGATCTTCAATATCCACATGTCATGTACTGTCAGTACTGTTGTCATATATTCAGGTCATAGCTCATCATTGTTTCATCTGCTTTAGTACACATAGACCGCACACACACATCACAGAAAGCAAGGATCCTACTAATGGTAGCTAGTTGGTCAAAGCAAATAATTAATGGTCTTTAGCTGTTGCAAGTCTAGATCAGGTTTTTTTTGATGATAACCCCCTTTCTAAAATATACATATAAATATTCATTGTGTAAAGACCGTGTGAGAAAATGTGATATTAAATGTACAAAATGTTGATTTTATTTTATATTGTTACTGTTCTGAAGCCAAAATTAAAATAATGTCTGAAAATTGTTTTTTAAGTGATTAGTGTTAGATTTTCTGTTCAGATTTATTTGTATATGACTTTTCACCAATAAATACAGTTTCAGAGCAGTTTACAGTTTACATTAAGGTCCTATTAGTTAACATTACTTAATGCATTAACTAACATTAACTAACAATGAGCAATACATTTGTTATAGTATTTATTTATCTATGTTAATGTTATTTAATAAAAAATACAACTGTTCATTGTTAGTTCATGTTAGCTCAGGTACATTAAAGCTAGGGTGTGCAGTTTCATAGAGGCTAGCAATAGCAAGCTAGCTTTGAAAGCATAAAAGGGGAAAAGATCCCACCGTCCCTTCAAGAGCTCTCTCTCCAAAGCCACACCTCTTCCAAAACACATGAACAGCCAGAGCAGAGTCTGCAAAGCATCACGAGAGATTGTGTTAGTGGAGGGTGGAATGCATCACTTTCAAATTACCTCACGTCTCAAAGCACAAAACTTTACTGACTTGTACCACCTGACTGCTGCAAATTCATTTTGCCGTTGATAGTGTTGCCATAGAAACGTATAATTCCGGGTCAGAGGACGTGAACAGCTCTGAGTAGAACGTCACAGGTTGTCATCTCGTAATTACAGTGGCGTGAATGCAGCATAAGCCCATTGCTGCTGTTTGTTTGCGGTGCTCTGTGACTGTGTGTCTACAACTCTGCATAGCATTTTGGAACACGCTGACGACATGGGATGTGTGCACGGTATGCAAATACATAAGATGGCAGGCAGGTAGGACATCCTGATAGAATGAACAGGTCCTGAGACTTCTATAGAAGTCTTTTTAATATTTAGTACCACTTCTATTATTGTTTGCTAGCATGATGCGAATAGTGTCAACCAGTATAACAATGTTCATATTTTTCATATGTTTATGAAAAACATTGCCTACCCTAGCTTTAAATAATATTAACAGGTACAACTTTTAAATTTAATAATGCATTACTAAATTTTAACATTAAGATTAATAAATGCTTTAGGAGAATTCATCTTTGTTAGTTCATGTTAACTAATGTACTTATCTAATGTTAACAAATGAAACCTTATTGTAAAGTGCTACCAAACCAACAACACCTTGATCATTTTAAATGTGTTTGAATGTTGACTTCAGTCTTTGACGGCTCGGCTCTGATATTCCCAAGCAAGATGGAATCTGTACACTTTCTGTGCTAAACAGTTTCTCCACTGATTTTAATCTATGGAAGTCTGTGTAATGAATTTAAATATGCTAAAATGTGTTACATAGAGCTGAGAGTACTTCACTATTTTTGGTAGCTAAAATCATAATAAAATTAGACAAAATATTTAATAAACTTGCACACAGGAACAGGGAATACATGGAACTTGTGCTGCAGGGTTTTGTGGATGCTGATTCCATAGGGGCCTGGAGAGCATGTTCAGATGAATCCTGGGTAACTGGATGTGCTTAGGTGCATGGTGCAGCACTTGTACCGAATTATTTTTAAGCACACCCATTTGATCTTTGCGTACACCAGGCACAGTTCCTGCAGCAACTGTGAGGTTGTCACAAATAACTAGTAATACAGTGATTTTTTCCAGTCTTATGCCATATAAATGAGATTTGAATGGAGGAAAGGTGGCATGAGGATAAATGGAAAGAAAGAGAAGGAAACAGTGCAAAATTACCTGGTAAAAACCATTGCGTGCTGCTCCAGAGACTAGCATGATGACAGAAGACAGGCTCCCAATGACACACACTGCAGAGATTACAGAAGCAGAGAATGTGCTCTGTAACCATAGTGTCAGATATGTTTGTCTTCACTGACACACAAACTTTAAGGGTGTTTTTGTCTCTAACTTTGTGTTTGTTAAGTAGAGAACATGGTGGTTCAGGTCAGGTCTCAGATGACAGTCACACACAGGATTTTTTGGACCAACGTGGGGAACCCCTGTCCAGGTCATATTTTACACCAAAATCAAAACAGAAATCTGCAAAGTTATATTTGCCGCAAAGTAACTGAAGCCTATTTTACGGCCATTACAATTTTTGCATTATTAACACTATTTTGTATGACAATTAAGTATGTTTTCCATCAAGTTATTTGTAGTTTTTACTTTTAATTTAGTTTTTATTTTTGATTTATACTTTTTTTCTTTACTTCTCAGTGATAATTCTCATTACTGTAAGTAAAGTGTTACAGTAAAAATACTGTAATACACTGATTTTTAATTAAATCAACAAATTAAACACTGTATAAATGTTACAATGATGTATAAATATGAATATAAAATAATAAATAATTAGATTTTATATATATATTCTATCACTGAAAAAATTGGGGTTGGTAAGACTTTTTATTGTTTTTGAAAGAAGTGTCTTATGCTCACCAAGGCTGATTTATACAGTAAAAACAGTAATGTTGTGAAATATTATAACAATTTCAAATAACTGTTTTCTATTTTTCTACTGTGATGGTAAAGCTGAATTTTCAGCAGCCATTACTACACTCTTCAGTGTCACACTTTTTCTACTCTTGCTTTAATATTCACTTTTTCTACTCTTGCTATAATATTCATTTTATAATAAATCCAAAAGCAAAACACGTGAAAAGAACTATAAAACAGAGTGGAAATGGCAAATGAGCTAATGAGTGGCCCTCTGCAGCCATCTACTAGTTATATTGGTAATTTCATGTCATTTTAACGTTAAAAATGTTTGTTTTCCACCAGGGGACAGAAATCTTCCACTAAAGCATGGCAAATTGTCCATGTTAACTCTATGAATGAAAATGAGAAGTGTAGATCTTTACAGTTAATTTTACTGCACAAATGAAGAGTTAAAAAAAATAGTGTTTAAAACATTACGTGTTCAAAAAAAAAGTTTTAAAAAATATTTTACTCCTGTATAAATATAAATATATTACCTTTGTATAAATATTTTCACCCCTGATGCGTTTGCATCTCTGTATTTAGAATGATAATAAGAGTGAATGACAGAGACAGAGAAACATCATGTGGAGTTAATTTGTTCTACTAAAGATTCTAATCCCCTAATATTGAAATCCTAAAATTTAAATCCTAGAATCGCCCCTGATCCTGAGGTAACTCAGCACACAAAGAACGTTACACCTTTATGTCTCTCTGTCTTCCTCTCCCTCCATCTCACATCTGGAGACTTAAAAACTGCATGGTGATAGAATCAGTTCACCCGCTCCCTCTCTCACTCCCTCCCTCTCTCCCTCCCTCTCTCCTTTTCTCCTCCCACTCATTCTTCCTCTCACTCTCTGTTTTCTGGGGATCAGATGTTGAGGAGAGCGCAGGAGAGAGATGCAGGCGGAGGAGAGAGTTACTTTAATATCCACTGAAGGATCTATACTTCAAATATTAAACTTGAGAAAAGGCAGAAACATGGAAATGTTTACTTTCCTCCAGAAATGAGCCCTTTATTTCACAGGGTTCATTTCTCTGTTGATTTTTAATCATTTTGTTAATCACTCCATCTTCAGAGAGCACTTAACTCAAGAAGTGAAGAATTTTGTCTTGTGATCTCCAAGTAAAGACACAAGAAAAAAAGTTGTATTTTTTATTTTAGAAAAGTGTTTTTTATCCGTTTGTTGTGAAGAATTTGGGAAGAGTTTTATTTTACCTTTGGGAACCGTTCTACTGGTGTTCCAGGAGTCAGTGCCCCCCCCCCCCCTCTGTGCGTGGCTGCAAGAGGAACACAGTCAGGATGACCGAGATCGTGGTGACGGACTGTAATCTGAACTCAGTGTGTGAGTGCGTGGAGCGGCACTGCTGCGTGGACGATCCTTCAGCCATCAAAAAACACACCAACAGCGGCGCCAAACTGTGGGGCCGTGTGCGCAGTAAACTGCTCCGGCAAAAGGTCACTTGCTCTTTCATTCTTTCTCCATCTGTTACATTCTCTCTCTGCAGCTGCAGTCTATGTCCTGGCTTTTAACTCACTAAAAGTCACTGAATGAACTTGCACTTTTTCATGCTGTCTGGCTCGAAATGCAGAACGTTGATCCTACAAATAGTTGGTCTCACTTTATTTTGAGTGTCTAGCATTGTACTAGCATTTAAATTAATCAAATGTACAAGCATTTAAATGAATCATTTGATAAAATGCACTTATGCTTTCACATTGTACTTATAAATATTGTAAGTACATAGTAGTTAAAGACATAAAATGTATAAACAAATAAAATGTAAACAAATAGTTTTATTTTTTGTATAAAAAGGTGTTCGCAACTCTTGCAACTCTCATATTACAAGTGAACTGTACATGGAGACATTTAAA
The DNA here is from genome assembly GCA_039654765.1 of Mylopharyngodon piceus. NCBI lineage: Eukaryota > Metazoa > Chordata > Actinopteri > Cypriniformes > Xenocyprididae > Mylopharyngodon > Mylopharyngodon piceus. The sequence continues at coordinate 41,754,532 of CM077443.1, read as the reverse complement.
TATATATTTTGGGGGTAAATAATAATAGAAGTATGTATTTTCTCCTTTCTTTACTTTTATATATTTTTTGCGTGTGTGTGTCTGTGTGTGTGTGTGTGTGTGTGTGTGTGTCCACTCTTGTTTTATGAATGAGTGTGCTCAATGTTGTTGAACGTTAGATGTTAGGCTGCTGTGTGTGTGTGTGTGTGTGTGTGTGTGTGTGTGTGTGTGTGTGTGTGTGTGTGTGTGTGTGTCTGTCCTCAGAGCCTACTTTTACTCTTACAAATAATCTATGAATCTTTATTCACTGATGCAGAATCAGACAATGTCAGAAAAAAAAGGGGGGTTTTGATGATAGAACATTTATGAGCATGATAGAAATCCCAGTTGAAAATAAAATTAGAATTTAGAATTAATAATTAATTAATTTTATTTAATTAAATGTGTAAAACGAAAATTAACAAAAAATCAAAATATGACTAAAAACAAGGCATAGAGGGAAATATAGAGGAAAAACTGTGATAATTACAATTTTATTACAATTTAAATAATTGTTTTCTATTTTTATATATTTTAAAGATTTATTTATTCCAATAATGGCAAATCTGAATTTTCATCAACCATTACTCCAGTCTTCAGTGTCACATGATCCTTCAGAAGTCATTCCAATATGCTGATTTGAAATCATCATTTTTTTTTATTGATTCTTTGAGAAAGTTCAAAAGAACAGCATTTATTTGAATAGAAATCTTTTGTAACAAAATGTTAAATTATAATTCTTACTGACCCCAAAGTTTTGAACATTCTTTGTGTAAATGACACCTGCTCTAGAGGGAAGGAATGTATGTCATTTCGATTATGAGTAGTATAACATTGATGGGATTGCACTGGTGAATGGCACAATATCTAATTAATTATAACTCAGCATTCACTGTTGCTGAATGATCGTCCTGCTGTGATGAGATCAGTGCCTTCAGACTCTGCATGTAACTTGTGGGAGTAGGTGTGTGTGTGAGAGAAATCTAGGTCTCTCCACATGGGGTATCTGCCCTGCCAGCACTTTGAGCAGTAATTTATGTGCATAGTCTTTCTGGCTGTAAAAACAAAGCGTTTTAGCCTCTGCTGTACTTGTTCTTAAGACTAAGGGGAAAAAAATGGTTCTTTTAAGAACTTTTCATTGAGAGGTTCTTTAGGAAACTTAAAATGGTTCTTCTATGGCATCACTGCAAAAAAAAAAACATTTTTTTCTTTTTCTTTCTTTCTTTCCTTCTTTCTTTCTTTTTTTTGGATAGAGTGTAGGATAGAGAATTGCTTTTGGTAGTAATACACAACAAAGCAGGACACTTGTCTTTCCATGTGCTGAGCCCATGCTCTTTTGAAGTTCTCTTCCTCTTTTCTTTTTGTTTCCTCCTGTCTGTCTTTCTCTGACTTCCTCTTCTTCTGTTGTTTCTCAAACATCATTCTGTATTGTTTTGATCTAGTAGCATAATCCTTTATAGGAGGAATTATGCCTGTAAATCACGTACATGTACTGTACAGACACACCCTGCCTTTGTCTTCCCACAGGTACTGACACATAAAGACTGTCTGTCAAATGTAAACAAAGACATTTACTCATATATACTCATATTCAGACACAGGTGTAATAGATACACACATAATTGCCACTTACTGTCAATTACATTTATAAACAAACCTCATTTTGCAGTCATTTGCACTATAAAACGCTTTGAAACACACTCTCTCACAGATGGCCAGTCTCATTGACTGAATATTGAATGAGTCTTTGTGGCCAACAGAGTGTGTGTGTTTATCTGTGTGTGTTCCTTTGATATGGTCATGAATGATCCCAGTGTTGTCTCATGACCTGCTCATAATGTCTGACCTCCACAGATGTGCTTTTATTTGATAAACGTAAACCTTATCAGAACAAGCTGCCACTTTAACCCCTCAGACCAGAAACAGCCTGTGTCTGAAATCACCCCCTATACCCTTATATAAGTGTACTATTTGAAGGGACAGCCATTTGTAGAGGTGTCCAAATCACAGTGGACATTGAGTGCACTCATTCAATCCCATAATGCACTACAATAAGGAGTGTACAACCGATGTACACTCAACGGCTAGCCACTAGAGAATACCAATGCACTGAGTGTTGCGCTAAATGAATTCTGTCTCTCCAGAAGATGACGTCCGCAGCACTTCTGACTCACTCGGTGTCTGAATTCACTCACTCGTTTTTATTCACTACTTAAAGTGTACTATATTAGTGAAGTAATGTAGGGAATAGTGCATGATGGTATAAGGACTGATTTCAGATAAAGCCATACTCAATACGGCAGAGGTTCTCAATTGGTTTGTCTTGACCCAGAAAAGGATTGCAAGTATTTTAGGTCTGTTTGGGGCAGCATAGATAAAGTGGTAAATGATAATAATAAAATTAAAATAACAGTATAATTGTGTAGAGTTAGGACAATAATATAGGCTTATCACTTTGCTCTTGAATATTTGGTTGTCGATATGCTGACATGCTCATCCGTATTTTGGTGCAAATTCATCTGTCACTAGTCAAATTATGTAGATGATTGACTGAAAAGAACTTTTGTATGATTGTAATATTTTTGCTACTGTGTTGGGCCACCACTTGATGTCCAATGTAAAATCTTAGTCCTGAAGCAAACCAGCTGAGAATCATTGCTCTTTACGGAAGCACAGATGCAAATACTTTGCCAACCCATTACAAGTATGATTCATTTGTACAGAATTTTATGATCACTTTTTCCTTACTGTGGCATTAAAGGGATAGTCCACCCAAATTAAACATTCAGTCATCATTTACTGTATGACTTTTGTTGTTCTGTGAAACAAAACAAAAAAAATATTTTGGGTCCAAACAACATTGGACCCTATTGACTTTCATTGACTTCTTTTATACTCCACAGAAGAAAGTCTATACAGTTTTGGAACAAATTGGGGGTGAGTAAATGATGACAGAATTTTTGTTTGGATTGAAATCTCGTTTTAACAAACCTCAGTACTCAAGAAGTGTGTGCTATTATACTGAATTTGCTAAATTGTTGCCATGACATGAAAGAGAAAACTGACTGTATTGAAGAACACAGTTTATGCTAATGCTCGTTATAGTGACCCTTGTGGCAATTGTTCCTCTTTTGAAATGAAAGAAAGAACAGAAGGAGGGAGGCTCTGTGTGAAAGAGATTATGCACAAGAAGAAGAATATTTCCCCAGAGATGAACCCATTCTCTGCTGTAACTGTCTTCTCTCCAGCCTATACTGCCTCACAAATGGTGCTCAAGGTCTTAAACACGCTAATGACCGAAGCACTGATGAACTGATGAATTCCAGCTATATGTTAATGGATGCTTTTACCACCCACATAAATCTTCTGCTGCCAATGTGAGGGCACCAGAGCCCTTTGAGGGGCTACTGAACCCCCACAAGACCTTGCTTATTGGGCTAATGAAGTGATGGTGGTGTCTGGGACTGGACTCAACGGCTGTTGACCTGCTTGGATTTCTTTTTACAATTAAGTGCTCTGGCAGTACTGTAGTACAATGATGGGAACACCATGGCTCTGGATGATTTGGTAAAACTTTATTTTAGTGTCCTCATTATATTGTTGTTACCATGTACTTACCATAGTAATAATGGCAGTGGTATTTACTGTGCATGGTACATCAAAATTACCGCTGTTGTTGTTCAGTCACCAAGTCATGTCCGACTCTTTGTGACCCCATGAAGTACAGCATGTCAGGCCTCCCTATCTTCCACTATCATCTTGAGTCTGCCCAAATTCATGTTCATTGCATCAGTGACACTATCTAACAATCTGCCTTGGACTACACATCAGTGAGGAAGGATTTGTATTTTTTTACTCTTGTGGCTGTTAGCTGCAGATTTTAGACGGACAATGCTGAACGTAACTTCTAACTGCATTGCTCTGGTGGCTTTACTTTTTTTGATATTCAACCAGGGTAACATCAGCTACAGGTATGACTCAGTCTCCTCTTCACATCATGAAATTCCTGCTGTTTTAAAATTGACAAATTGGACAGGTTTCGGTGTATACACAAACGTTTACATTCTTTGGGATTACCAATTGAAGTTACTGCTTTCAAATTTTGTGTATGTGGATTCTACATCTGCTCAAACAAAAAATGAATACTGCATTGTTAATCACTCCACGTTTTTAAACTCATCTGTTAGAAATGTAAGTGATATGGTAAGACGACGGAGTTTTATAATTCTTATGTTACTAATATCTGGAAATGTTTCACCAAATCCTGGTCTTTATAATGATTCTGATTCCACTTTTAAAGTTCCTGCTGATTTTAGATCCAGATCAAGCCTGGGTTTTATTCACATGAATGTGAGAAGTCTGCTTCCAGAGTTGGACTTGGTGCGTACCAGGGCAAAAAATACAAGCCCTGTTGTTTTAGTAATATCTGAAATATGGCTCAATAAAACGGTTTCAGATAAAGCTATAGACATCGATGGTTATAACGTTTACAGGGCTGATAGACCAAAGAGGGGAGGGGGGATAGCAGTTTATGTGAAGGATAGTTTTGAAGTCACACTGTTACTTTCTGAGTCAGTAGTTAAAAAATATGAATTATTAGCTTTAAACCTTATTGTCTCTAAGACCTTACATCTTACTGTAGTTGGATGCTACAGACCTCCATCAGCTAGTAATTATGCCATTTCCTCTCTGATGCATGCGGTGACTTCCTTGAATTACAAGGAGCTTGTTCTTCTGGGTGATTTTAATGTGAACTGGCTGCAGTCGGCATCTGATAGTTTTAAAACAATCTGTGACACTTTGAACCTCTGTCAGTTAGTAGAGACACTTACTAGACCTAACTTGAAGGATCACAAAAAGTCCACATTAATTGATCTAATTTTTAGTAATGCTCCCCATAAGTACTCTTTAGCCTCTGTTTTTGCTAATGATGTTAGTGACCACTGCGTCATTGGCACAGTCAGAGATACCAAATTACCTAAGCATAAGCCACGTATTATCACGAGATGATGTTTGCATCATTTTAATGAGCAAGGTTTTCTTTTTGATGTAGCACATTATGATTGGGAGAGGATTTTCCTTATGCCTGATGTTGAGTCAGCCTGGAAATATTTTTATGATGGCTTTATATCGTCTATCAATAAGCATGCCCCTTTTAAAAAAATTTGTGTTAAAGGTAGGGATAATCCTTGGTTTTCTGACGCCCTATTTGCTCTTATTCGTGAGCGTGATGTTGTTTGGGCAAAAGCTAGACAAACTGACTTAAGTTCTTGGATCTGCTTTAGGCAGCTTCGAAATAAATGCACAGTTGCTATCAGAAAAGCTAAGGCTGATTATTTTACTGCAAATACTGCTAATTCTAATAATTCCAAAAATTTTTGGCAGAACATAAAGCTGTTAAGAGGCAGTAAAAACACTTCTAGCTTCCCTTCATGTATAAATATGGACTCCTCTAGTATCTCAGAAAAAGAACAAATGCTCAATTGTTTTAATAAGCATTTTGTTGCCTCCGGCTTTCTATTTGAATCACGAAATATTACTGATTTTATTAATGCAGAAAGTCGTTCAAAAAAGGAGGAGTTTAGATTTAAACAAATCAAGAATTCGGATGTTTATAAAGCACTCAGATTGCTGGACACGAATAAATCACCAGGCCCTGATTATGTGGAACCTATAGATTTGAAATTAGCTGCAGATATTATTATATCCCCTTTAACTTACATTTTTAATCTCTCATTAAATACTGGTGTCGTTCCGGAAATTTGGAAATCAGCTTTTGTTGTTCCTCTGTTAAAAGGGCAAGATCCTGCGGTGTTAGATAATTACAGACCAATTTCAAAGCTCTGTGTTTTAACAAAGATTTTAGAAAGTTTTATTAGTGAACAGTTAACAGTTATTTGAATACAAACAAAGTGTTGTCTATTAATCAATCTGGGTTCTGCAAAAAACACAGTACTACAACAGCTGTTTTGAAAGTTCTAAATGATATTGTGGGATCAATTGATAATGGTGATTTCTGTGCCTCTCTTTTTATTGATTTATCTAAAGCTTTTTACACGATGGATCACGGAATATTGCTGCATAGAATGAAAAGCGTTGGTTTATCAAGTTATGTTATTCTTTGGTTTAAAAATTATTTAAGTGGAAGAACTCAATGTGTACAAATTGAAAGTAAACTATCTGATTCATTGGAGACTGCTAAAGGTGTTCCCCAAGATTCTGTGCTGGGGCCCCTATTCACTATTTATATAAACAGTCTCGATTATGACATTCAAGATGCTAACCTTAATTTTTATGCAGATGATACTATTATGTACTGTAGTGCTTCTTCTTCAGTCAGCTTTTGATGTCATCCAATCACGGCTTTCCAGTTTAAAACTGGTTCTGAATAGTGATAAAACGTCTCAGGTTACGTATGTAACCATGGTTCCCTGAGAACAGGGAACGAGACACTGCGTTTGACACGCTATGGGGGAACGTCTCCACGTTAACCGGTGTCTGAAAACAAATATCAAATATCACCAATCCTATTGGCCAATGACAGCCTATGACGTCATAATAGACGCGACCCGGAAGTATAAAAGGAGCACATAGAGAAGCAGTCAGTACCATATCGTCTGAAGGGACTGTTCAGCAGGCAACCCCGATGTATGGCAGGTAACGCAGTGTCTCGTTCCCTGTTCTCAGGGAACCATGGTTACATACGTAACCTGAGACGTTCCCTTTCGAAAGGGAACTCAACACTGCGTTTGACACGCTATGGGGAACGATATACCCACGCCGCCATGCTTGAGGGGAGTGCATGCCAAAAAATGTCTAGACAAACGTCAGAACTAGCAGTTTCAACTGAAATGCCAGAACCACTCCCCCTACGGGTCATACATAGGCTGTCAGTGACAGCATTCCCTATGGCCAACAGCCCAAGCTATAAGCCTCAAAGAGGCCTTCCAAAGAAGGCCTACCAAGGCCGCTCAAAGGCTTCTGGGACCAAGCTTCTTTTCGAAGAAAAGAGGGTACCTCTAAGGGAATGTAGCCAGGGGGCCCGAAGGAACCCTAGCCAGTCACTTGTCAGGGGAACATAGTCAACCCTGATTGCCACCAGGGAGGCCGACCTGGTCTAATTAAAGTAACCTAGTCTTGGCCAACAACCTGTCTGGTCACAGAGTCTCAAATAATTTTCTTCAGAGAAGATATCCAGTAAGAGGGACTGCAAAGAGGCAGTAACCAACTCAGACCAGATTGTAGAGACGGCATCCTGGAGAGCAGGACTCAGCTTAGCGCTTTTTACCCTTACCAGTGAGGGGAGTAACACTCTGCTCAATCCTAGGATCTACTCAGCGCTTGATTATTTGCACTGAGGAGGCTGTGCACTCTAAAGGGACCCAAACAAGGGGAGTACAACCAGCCTAGGGGCCGGTCCTCAACAGGGAGGCCTCAGAGAGGCCTTCAACCACTGACCAGACTTAGGGAGATAAGTACTATGCAGAACAACCCTCCAAACGAGGGGAGTACTGGGCTCAACCTAACAGGTGGACCATACTGTAGGCACAAAATCATGGAGGCTCCTAAAGGGTAAGTAATTCTGCACAATGTAGAATATATCACAGCAGCCTTGCAAAGGCCAAACATGTGAAAACTACATGCTTAATCTGCTAAAAAACACCCAGATGTGGGGGGTTCACTTACAGGGCGGCCTGTGAAGGCCACACACCTAAAGCAGCTCAATTGCTGATAATGCAAGAGCCCACAAACATGGGAACTTGTTCTGTTTACTGAAAACGAGTTTATCTAGCAGCTAAGACTGTTGAGTGCCCACATAACAGTCTACCTTAACACGTTCCAACAAGCGGTGTACTCAGTAAGAACACTTTTGACTCTTTAAGCAAGAGGAGTACAAACTTACGCCATCATGCCCTGAAGGAGGCCCAACAGGGCCTGCGACTCCAGAAAACACGGGCGTCAGCTCGTGGCAGTGTCTAAACTCTAAGGGAGCCAAACCTGAGAACCAAACTATCCAGTGAGGTTAACTAGCTTAACTCAACCTGAGCTTAATTGATCCACACATTCCAACAGGCAATGTACTGGGTAAAAACACCTTTCACCCTTACAACAAGGGGAGTACAAAGAATATTATGCTGCCATGCTCTGAAGGAGGCCAAAGACCGGCCTACTACTTCAAATGATCACGGGCATAAACCTGTGGCAGTGCTAGTTCTAAGTGAGCAAAACTCTAACTAAACATCTACCAACAAAACTTGTGATACAACAAGCTTTTGTGCTCTGAAGGAGGCCCAACCAAAGCCTTCTACTCCAAACAACACAAGCAACATCTTGTGGCAGTGTTCAAACTCTAAAGGGAGCTACATAAGAACCAAACTGAATAGTGAGGTTCACTAAACAAAACTCAACCTGAGCTATACATTCCAACAGGCAATATACTCAGTGAAACACTTTTTACCCTTATTAGCAAGGGGAGTACAAACTTAGTCACCATGCTCTGAAGGAGGCCAGAAAAAGGCCTACTACTACAGAAAATCAGGTGCTAACCTGTGGTAGCAATAGAGTTATTGAGCTCACATTGTGTAGGGCAAAAAAAGAACTAGAGCATTAACAACCCTGAGAAACAGGGGAATGCTTCACTTTTCATTCATACTACCCTGAAACAAATTTCAAGGGTGGGTACTTTTTACCAAAGACAGAAACATCTGTACTGAACCCTAGGAAACAGGAGCTTAAAGGATTAGTTCACTTTCTGAATGAAAATTTCCTGATAATTTACTCACCCCAATGTCATCCAAGATGTCCATGTCTTTCTTTCTTCAGTCGAATAGAAATTAAGGTTTTTGATGAAAACATTCCAGGATTATTCTCCTTATAGTGGACTTCAATGGCCTCCAAACGGTTGAAGGTCAAAATTACAGTTTCAGTGCAGCTTCAAAGGGCTTTAAACGATACAAGACGAGGAATAAGGGTCTTATCTAGCGAAACGATAGGTCATTTTTTTAAAAAATACAACTGTATATGCTTTATAAACACAAATGATCGCCTTGCGAGTGCTTCCGTGTTCCGTATTCTTCAAAAAGCTTACGCTGAATGTCCTACGCCTTCCCTATTCAACTTACGGAAAAAATGGAACTGGCGCTGCGTTCGTTCCGTAAGTAGAATAGGGAAGGCGTAGGACATACAACTATACAGGAAACTAAGGTCAATATATTTTATTATATAAATATAGACCAAGCTCACCTTCATGTGGCTCGAAGAACGGAGACTTACCATCATAGAAAAGATGGAATCTATGGTCCTTTCAAGCCTGAAAGTGCCCCTTTACTACCAAGCCAGAAGGCGAGCCATCAGAAAAAATCTCATCATGGGACCAGCCCTCGGCCTGATTGTAAGAAGCGCCTGGGTATAAATTTACCATTACTCAGAAGGCGGAAGAAGAAAGGAGAGGGTAGATGTAACTACCCTCATGGAGAGGAAATCAATCACTGACGCTGCTGACGTCTGTAATTGATTACCTCCCTCAAATGCTTCTTCTTCCTAGAGTCCCGCCTTCTCTGGGACCTGCTCCGAGGAGGAGGAGGTGCCCGAGAGGCAACACTGGACTTCTGGCCCTGTCTCCGATCCTCAAATCGGGACGGGCCAGGACCTCCTGTCTGTCTGGGCCCAGATTCAGATCTGAGCGGTATGCAGGTCTTAAACACTGCAGAGGGCGAAACTGGCGCATCGAGGAGAATGCCCTTTTCTTTCTCCCCGATGTCAGCCATGTTCAACCACAGATACCTCTCCGTGGCCACCATTGCTGCCATCAATCTTCCAACCGAGGCAGCAGTCTGTTTAGTGGCCCGGAGAGCAAGATCTGTGGTGCGGCGCAGCTCTTCTACCGCCTCAGGGGACAGACCCTGCCCCTGATCCTGATCCTTCAGCAGATCAGCCTGGTAAGCCTGTAACACTGCCATAGTGTGTAAGGCAGCACCAGCCTGACCCACTGCCGCGTATGCCCTGCCGTTCAAGCGAGAAGTCATCTTAAGGGGCTTCGAAGGCAGGACCGGAGCTTTCAATGTCGGTGCCCACCCTGTGACGAGATAGTTTGCAAACGTCTCGTCAATAGGGGCATCGACACATACCCATGCTGGCTCATTCCCTCAACATCAGCGAAATTAGCTCACTGATGTCAGTGAATACGAGCTGAGTACGGGTTCTTCCATGCCTTTTCGATCTCAACATGTAGATCGGGAAGGAATGGAAGGCTCACGGGGGCTGCTGGATTATGGTCGGAAAGGAACCACTCGTCGAGCCGTCCGCGTGCGGTGCCTTTCTTAACGTGCTCCCATGGCAGCTGCAGCCTGCCAGAAGCACACTCCATAACCTCGAGCAGCTCCACATACGTGGGGCAGGGAGGCCTTGAAGTTTCAGAAGGCTCGCCGCTTTCCTCTTCAACAGCCACCTCCTGCTCTCTTGGGCTTAAAGCCAGAAGAGCACTCGCTGCTGGATCAGATGATGTCAAAGAAAGGACATCATCTTCATCCAGCAGCTCACCCTCGTCAGCCGCTGGGGGTTGCGAGAGATTCACACCTCTCTCAAACTCCTCAGCAAGCTCCATCTGCGAGCCCCATGATTTCAGTCGCCGCTCTGCCTCAGCACGGGCGGGACCAGAACCACCGGGCACAGATGCCGGCCCCTCTTCCCTCGAGAAGAGGGCCAAACGAGAGCGGAGCGTCCTAATAGGCAGACGCTCGCAGTTTGCACAGACAGCACCCTCAAGCACTGTCCGTGCATGCTCCTCTTCCAGACAGAAAACGCACAGATTGTGTGTGTCATCAGGTGTCAAAAACCTGGGACACGGATCCACACACTTCCTGAAACGTTTGTTAGACATAATTTCTTACCAGATTTGAAGAATCGCAATCAAACAAAACAGTCCCTGAAGACGAGAAAATACTGACTGCTTCTCTAGGCGCTCCTTTTATACTTCCAGGTCGCGTCTATTATGACGTCATAGGCTTCAACTCATCATTGTGCCTTGTATAACAGAGTGGGCTGGCCCTCTTTGTCTAGTAGGAGAAAAATGCATTGGTACTTAATTATTTATAAAGCCATCTTGGGGATGTTGCCTTCATATCTTTGCTGTCTTATTCAACAGAAAACTGTTGAGAAATATTTTCTACATTCTCAAAACTATTATACTCTTTCTGTTCCTTTCGCTAGATCTGAATTAGGTAAGAAGGCTTTTGTGTATGCAGCCCCATTTGACAGGAATCACCTTCAATCGAAATTGAAGTTACAAAATTTGCTGTCCTTGGATCAATTTAAAGTAGTCATTCGGCAAATGGAAGATGATTCAGTGAAATGTAATTGTTTTTAATTTTGTTTGTACTGTGTAAGTCTGTGTTGAAACTCATTGTATTGCTGCTCATTTTGGACAGGTCACTCCTGTGAAAGATATTTTTAATCTCAGTGAGTCTTTCCTGGTTAAATAAAGGTTGAAAATTCATGGTTCTCTTTTAGCAGATGTTTAGCTTGATTTGTGATGCTGTCCTCTTTTAGTTTAACTGGTTTGCATTTATTAGCAACAGAGACATTAGCATCATACAGTATCCTATTGTGTTCTTTAAAGAATCTTCCCATATAAAAACTTACTCTGGCAGTACCATGGTAATACATGGTACTTTGATATTCATGAACCATGGTACTTAAATGGTACTCCAAGGTAGTTCCAATAATACCATACTACGTTCAAAGAAATAAAAGTAACAAGGTGCTTTTTTACCCCTTTTTTACAGGAACACTATATGATAATCATTTAATACTAGGGGTGTAACAATATATTGTGTCACAATATATCACAATACAAAAATGCTACAATATGTATTGTGGATAGTGACAATATGTATTGTGTATAGTTCACCCAAAATTAAAATTACTGCATACTGTGAATATGTTTAGATGAACATATTCATCTAAAATAATTATGAATTTTCAGCATCAGAATCATTAATATTTTTATTATGGTATCACCATTGTCCTGTGCATTGGGTTACCAGCACCAAGTCCAAGCCTATTCATTTCCACCCCCAATGTAATACCAACTTTAGCATTTTAATCAACAGTTTATTTTTTGTTAACCTTTTAACATATGTCTTGGAGTTTCGCAATAATATCGTTTCGTTAGTTCAGTATCGTGATATGTATCAAATCATGACATGAGGGTATCGTTACACCCTTATTCAATACCATGTTATATGTAGTTCTAGAGTGTTGTCATCTGATACTGTCGCTGTACCATGGTACTACCACAGTACATTTTTAAGGATGGTCAAGTGTTGTGTTTACCTTATATAGAAGAGCTTTAAATGTTGTACAATAAAATGTGTATGATGATGATGAAAGATGTGAGGATGTCATTGATGACCATTGTTTATGAGTCATCAGATTATTGGCATTTCCTGTGTGATTAAGTTACATTTACTGGAAGAGGCCCAGCCCAGCAGGCCCAGCCGAACACTAAAGAACACTAAAGCAAACATCAGCATGACCTCTACGCTAAACTCTGAATACCACAGTAATTACGGCTTTTTCCCACACCACGAACAAACACACATTCTCCTGCAAATGCCAAGATGTTTCCAATGTTAGAGCTGTAACTACTGACCTCATGCTACTGAGAGATGTGTGTAGGGTAACTTGAGCATGTCATCTGATATTGATGAATAGGATGGTCAGGACATTGTGAAACAGCATGATATTTTACTAAGAGTTTGTTGAACAAATTGGTTTTCATGACATTCGGTTCCAATATGTGTTCTTTAATGTCTGTATTCATATGCTGATCCTAAAGCGTTAGTATTATCGAGTCAAGTGTTGACACAAGAGTATAATGTATGTGTGTGTGTATACATATATATATATATATATATATATATATATATACACCAATCAGGCATAACATTATGACCACTGACAGGTGAAGTAAATAACACTGATTATCTCTTCATCATGGCACCTGTTAGTGGATGGGATATATTATGCAGCAAGTGAACATTTTGTCCTCAAAGTTGATGTGTTAGAAGCAGGAAAAATGGGCAAGCATAAGGATTTGAGCGAGTTTGACAAGGGCCAAATTGTGATGGCTAGACAACTGGGTCAGAGCATCTCCAAAACTGCAGCTCTTGTGGGGTGTTCCCGGTCTGCAGTGGTCAGTATCTATCAAAAGTGGTCCAAGGAAGAAACAGTGGTGAACCGGCGACAGAGTCATGGGCGGCCAAGGCTCACTGATGCACGTGTGGAGCAAAGGCTGGCCATTGTGGTCCGATCCAACAGACGAGCTACTGTAGCTCAAATTGCTCAAGAAGTTAATGCTGGTTCTGTAGAAAGGTGTCAGAATACACAGTGCATCGCAGTTTGTTGCGTATGGAGCTGCATAGCCACAGACCCGTCAGGGTGCCCATACTGACCCCTGTCCACCGCCAAAAGCACCAACAGTGGGCATGTGAGCATCAGAACTGGACCACAGAGCAATGGAAGAAGATGGCCTGGTCTGATGAATCGCGTTTTCTTTTACATCATGTGCATGGCCGGGTGCGTGTGCGTCACTTACCTGGGGAACACATGGCACCAGGATGCACTATGGGAAGAAGGCAAGCTGGCGGAGGCAGTGTGATGCGTTAGGCAATGTTCTGCTGGGAAACCTTGGGTCCTGCCATCCATGTGGATGTTACTTTGACATGTAGGTGTTGACTTGGCCTCCAAATTCCCCAGATCTCAATCCAATCAAGCATCTGTGGGATGTGCTGAACAAACAAGTAAGATCCATGGAGGCCCCACCTCGCAACTTACGGGACTTAAAGGATCTGCTGCTAACATCTTGGTGCCAGATACCACAGCACATCTTCAGGGGTCTAGTGGAGTCCATGCCTCGACAGGGCTGTTTTGGCAGCAAAAGGGGGACCAACACAATATTAGGAAGGTAGTCATAATTTTATGCCTGATCGGTGTGTGTGTGTATATATATATATATATATATATATATATATATATATATATGTATATATATATGTATGTGTGTGTGTGTGTGTGTGTGTGTGTGTGTGTGTATGTATGTGTGTATGTATGTGTGTGTATATATATATATATATATATATATATATATAATACTCCTGTGTCAACACTCGATAATACTATACTAACACTTTCAGTTCTCTTTCTATTCTATTTTATTTTATTTTATTTTATATTTATTTAAAAAAAAAAAAAAAACTTGTTACATGTACTGTGCTATACTAACTGGGACTAAGTGCCACAGCACTTTTGTGGTTTAATTGCTTCTATTGTTCTCATTTGTAAGTTGCTTTGGATAAAACCAGCTGCTAAATGATTAAAGGTGTGCAGTAGGCGATTTCTGAGAAACACTGTTGATATTTGAAATCAACCCAAACAAGCTCACTCCTCCCTTCATTGCTCCGCCCCCAAAATGCACTAACACACAATACAAGAGTGTTTCTTTATCATAGCTGAAGCGAAGCAAAATAAGGCTTTGTGAAAAATAAAGCACAGATGATGAACAAATGACAAGGAATAACAAAAAATGTAACATAGAGTACACAGGAGTATATACAAGCATAAGTTTGTTATTAGTTGCCAGCAGCATACCAGCTCCAGACAATGACACTCAAAAATGTCCTGTTACTATAGCTAACATTACAACAACATAATATCTTGGTTCTATGAAATATAGCAAAACCAATCTTACTTGCGTATAGCGCAGAAACAACGCAACCTCAATGTCTATTTTCAGGCCTTCCTGCTTAGATCTCTTCAGCGCTGGAAAGCTTTTCTAATATTAACTTGGGTCCTAAAGCTCTTGCCTAATCATATCTCTTCTTTTTACAATGATATTCCTCTGACCTTTTCTCTTTTGTAATGTCTCTCAGCCATCTGCTTTCTACAGTCTTTCTTCAAATCTCCCTCTTGCTCACTTTCTCTCTTCCCCCATCATAAGTGTATACACCCCTTACTGCTGATTGGCTACAAGTGTGTTGTGGTGCTCAGTCCGATCCACTTTCAACATTTTCTCAGAAATCACTTACTCCTTCAGAAATCATTCTAATATGCTGATTTGGTTATCAAGAGACAATTAGTATTATTATCAATGTTGAAAATTGTGCTGCTTAATATTTATGTGGAATTTTTTTGTTGTTTTCCAGGATTCTTTTGAATAGAACTGTTTTGTAACATTATAAATGTCTTTACTGTCACTTTTTATCAATTTCCTTGCTTAATAAAGTGTTCTTTCCTTTCAACAATATTACTGACCCTAAAGTTTTGAACAGTAGTGTATATTTCAGAACATTAAACCATGGGAGTAAAATATGACAATGCGTCAGTCATTTTCACAATACTGGTGAAATTGTTTGATTGTCTTGATCAAAACAAGCTGTAAATGTTTGCCATATAAGCTACAAGGTACATTGTCTAATTATTGCACTGTGCAGTTCATTGTTAGGAATGGAAGAAGGAAATGGAAGAGAAGAAAGGGATGGTGACAGGGTTTTAAACTCTACTTGAGGAATGTGAATTAAATATTTGATTTCTTCTTTTGATTAAGTTGCGTGATTGCAACTGAGATGATAGACTGAGTTTGTTTCTGCAGATATTATCTAAATTATCTGGTTCATGTAGTTAAAGGATTCTCAGCATGATTGGCCAGTGAAATCAGTCTAACCTTAATTTGCTAAACCATGTGCTGTCTGTCAGTCAGCAGCCCTTCTCAAAGTTAAAACCTGTGTGTGTGTGTGTGTGTGTGTGTGTGTGTGGCTCTACACTGATGCATAGTATATATATACACACATGTAATCAGAGGAGTAGTGAGGCTTTATAGTAATCTTAACAAGGACTTGCGTGTGCCCGCATGCACATGCTGTATTTGTAACAAATGAACTAATATCATGTTCTTCCTCCCTTTTTTCTCTGTAAGGATCCTCTGTGTAGTTTGTCTTTAAATATAGAGAGAGCAGAGAGAAGCTGGCCAGAGAACACTGTGTTCCTGCTCTGCACAGCAGCAGGCTGGCAGAACAGAGGGAGATGGGGTGGGCAGGGGGGAGGGACGCGCTGAATGAGAGAGAACGAGACTGCAGGAAAGAAGAGAACAGAATTGAGATCTGTATCTCCAAAGTTCAGTGTAAGATGTGCTCTATACGCTCTATACTAGTTATTTATATGTACCACGAATATAGCGGGTTTTTTTTTTTTGTTTGTTTGTTTTTAATCCATCATGGTAACATGATTTTGCTGTGTTGTGGTACCAATTTTTTTATGTTTCATGTTGACATGGTTTTTGGGCATCTACCATGGTAGTAATACCATGTTATATACCATGTGTTTTCAATATGTACCATTGTAATACCATGTCTTTGAGCTTATACCATGGTAATACCATGTTTTTAGACATGTACAATGGTCAATTTATTGGGGGTTTTGGACATTCTCCATGTTGTTATAATGTTGTTTTTATGTTTATTTTGATAATACTATGGTTGCTGGATATTTACTGTGATAGTATCATGTTTTTAGGCATGTCCTGTGGTAATACCACGTTTTTTGGACATGTTCTATGGTATTATGTTGTTTTTATATTTATCTTGATGATACTATGGTTTCTGGACGTTTACCAAGGTAATGCCATGTTGTTATGTACATGTACCATGTTGGTACCTTGGTTGTTTGCATAATTGGCATTACCATCATCATTTTAAATAACGTAAATACCATGGTGTTCTCATCTGATACCATCACTCTACCTGCCACAGTACTTTTTGGATACTACCACAGTACTTTTTTGGTTACACTTTATTTTATGTCCTTGTTACAGTGTAATTACAGAAGTAAAAAAGTCATATTAATTCAAAACGTACTTACTATTTGTTTAGGTTTAGGGTTTGGTTTATAGTTAGTTGCCTGTAATTATGCATACTTTACTATTAGTACTATAATAAGTATGTATAACGTGTAACAATAACACTGTAAAATAATGTGTTACCCTTTTTCCTTACCATATATTTTTGTAATCACTCCCATATTTATGATAAATCTCCATGTGGCTGATATTAGAGGTGTTGTTTGAGGTTGTGAAGGACCAGAGCTTCTCAGAAACTCATTTATCAGAAAACATAAACCTCATGTTCAGGTCAGCACAGGTCTGTCTTAATTCAAACCAATTCATAGCAGAGAAGCTCCCATCTTTGTTTTGGATGTACAATCCCTTTGTAATTAAATGAGGACATTGAAGATACTACTGGCTTGGTGTATTATCTTGGAGATAGTTGTTCCATGCAGAGAGTGATGAGAACAAATGTTTCCACTCTGACCTTCACCCCACCTCCATCATGATCATCCAGGCTGGCTTATAAGGAATCAGTCGAGTACGCCGTTGAAATAATCTCATAGCATAGACATTCAGTTTGGACTCTTTCTTCCCAAAATTTCCCAGAGGAAAGTGAAAAGTGGTGTCTGTGTGGTGATCTCCCAGGTCCTTTAGTAAGAGTCTGAAGGAAAGCACTTGGGCAGATAAGGTGACTACAAGGTGAGTCTTTGAAGAGGGTAAGCCGTTTAGTTGTATTAAAGGATTTTCTAGACATATCATGGGAAATTTGATTCCATATATTTTTAATAAAGCACTGTAGGACATGCCAGAAGGTTAGAGAAAGGCTCAAGTAAGGTCAGGTGTAGCATGTGTATTTGGGTTCTGTAAGGCTTCATTCACACAAAAGAAGTTCTCAATACAGTTTTGAATACACCTCCTCTATGATGAACAGGTTTTTAATTTTCTAAATTAAAAAAATCATTTTAAAATTTTATTGGGGCATAAAGTCAAAAGTGAAGTGAAAAAAACTCATTAAAAGAATGACAGTTTCTTTTTTGAAAATTTTCAAAAGAAAACATTTTGAACCGTCAAATCAAACTTTTGTCCATCAAATCAAACTGATGTGGTGCAGAAATATACCAAGTAAAATAAATAAATGAGTAACAGGAAATGATATCAGAGAGGACCTATGCAGACCATCATGAATGTGTGTCATGGTCAGTATGTCTCTTAAATATGAGATAATTTGATCTAGTTATGTCCTCCCTATGTCACCACTGTTGATCTCAAAATATCCATTTATTACCCTGCTAATTTGATTGGTGTAAACATGTCATATTGGTTTAGTGGTATAATAACAAGGCTCCAACATTCCATAAATATCAGGTAAGAATCTCATTATAGCCCTAATATTTGTATAAACAGCATCAGTAATGATGATTGCCCACTAATTGCATTGAGAGAATTGATTTTAGTGATATAAGCTAATGCAGTTTTATGTGCTTGACAGACCTTGTTAGACATTCTCATAAAAAGCTATTCAACCTAAAGCAATGTTCATTTTATGGGAGTTTTGTCAGCATTTGTGCTATTTGTGTTCCCTCATGTGTCAGCCAACTTCATGTTGATTGTTAGTGAAGTTTAATTAAATGCATACACACAGGAATTGGTTTAGATTCAGTCTTAGTGTAGACCAGCACCGCACATGTAGAGGATTTCTAACAGTGACCAGTGGTAGAGAACTGGTTTTAGACATGGTCAAGACTGTCAGGTTGTTTATTATTGTGACTTTAACCTTTGGGTTTGTCTGTGGCATGTAGCATGGGAAACTTGTGTGGAAGAGCTGTGTGTGTGTGTGTGTGTGTGTGAGAGAGAGAGAGAGAGAGAGAGAGAGTGTGTGTAACTAAGTTTCTTCTCCTCAGAGAGTTGTGTGTTAATGCAAAGAGCACAGATTTAACCACTATAAAAAAATCTTTTAAAAAAAAAAAGATTTTTTTATAGTGGTTCTCCTTATATGTTCACATGCAGAACAGTAAAGCACCTAAATATTGTAGTGTGAATTTTTGTGAATAATGCGTAACACTCTATGGTATATATGACAGAAATGGGTTAATCTCTTAATATAACTGTTTTGTCATTGCTACAAGTTTGAGGTAGTGACTGTGTTATAGAGCTGTGTTACAGTGAAGTGTTCATTACAGAGCTTTATACAGTTCAGGTTTGATTCATCCATGCTGAACTCTTATGTAGCAGTGTAGTAGAGTTAACTTTATCACATTTATGGTCTGGATATATAATAACTAGGGGAAAAATCTACTGTCCGTTTCCCAGGGTTTTTTTTTTATAATAGAGGGACAGCCTTGGAATTTTTTAAATAGAATAGCAAAATGAGTTTGAGTCATCTTTATCAAAAAAAAAAAAAAATGAAGAAAGAGAGAGAGGATATAGATTTTTAAAAAATAAGGCTCTGTTGTAGGTTTAAAATGTTTGCACGATGAGTATGGTTATAGAAACAGACTACTGCTTAGTGTGACTTCAAGGCATGAAGATATTATGATTTTCTGTAAAGCTGCTTTGAAAACAATGTGTATTGTGAAAATTGCTATAATATGTTTGAAATTTGAAATACAATGCAAATGTTTACTGATATATTGCTCAAAAAAAGTAAACCTGAAATACCCTCATACCCTGATAAACAACTTTTGTCCTGAAAGACTAAAAACTGAGGCTGTTTTCTGAGCCTCAGGACAGTTTCCCTCAGGAGGCGATTTTTTGGTGTTCATTGTTAAAATATTTTTTCTGATTTATTTCACTGACCTAAAAGGGATGAAAATACTTTCATCATTTACTTACCTTCATGTTGTTCAAAACCTGTATGAATTTCTTTCTTCTGATGAACACAAAAGAATGTTTTAAAGAATATGGAAGTCATGGAAGAATATGGAAGGTTTTTTTTATTTTTTTTATGACAAAGCAATACAGGTTTTGAACGACATGAGGGTAAGTAAATTATGAAAGTATTTTGCTTTTTGGGTAGACTATGCATTTAATTTAATAATCCATCAGCACTCCTAGTCTGCTCTGGTCTCCTCAGCACTAACCTTTGACCTATGACAGTATTCTGTGAGGCCATTGTGTTTGCAGTGCATTGAGCAGCAATAATTGCATCATACTTTGTGTTTATTGATGAAGCAGTTCTCACACTCATTTCTCTTTGTCCCTTTACAGCTGGACCCACAGACCGTGCAGTCCAAAAACTGGCATATGGACGTCATAGAAATGAATGGGGTACTAATATATTTCTCATTAAACATATTAATACTTTTGCATTATTGCCTTACACAAAGTTTCCTGTGACTTATGTGTGATTTATCTCATTATCTCATTCCTTTTCAGATTAAAGTGGAGTTTTCCATGAAGTTTACAAGTCGGGACTTAAGTTTGAAGCGGACACCATCAAAGAAACAGAGTGGCGTGTTTGGGGTCAAAATTAGTGTGGTAACAAAGTGAGTGAAATATCAAGCCTTAAAGTCGGCATGAAATGAAAATTCATCCTATCTATTTTCTAAAAGAATGTTGTTAATCTCATTGTGAATGATTCGTCTGTGCATTTGTCTCTTTTTTACCACATAATGATTACAGTTTTTTCAAATTGCTTAGACACTAAAAGTGGTACTTAAGGCCCAGTCAGTGAAACCATTCACTCATGTACCAAATCTTCAGACCAAGTCTGCAAAACTACAAGCACATTACGTGCTTTACACTCAGTTTGCTATTGTAAAACAAACTTTTTGCAAAACTTCAAACACAGTTCTCTACGTTAGACACATCACTCAAAACTAACAGCTCTAGTGTTTCATTTGGGAAACACTGCCATAAATACCACACTCATTTCCTGATTACCTAAACCCAACGATCGAGTGAAAACTCTTATACATAATTTGTTCACTTAGAAATCAAAACTCAGTGTTTTGATTTCTGATTCTGATTTCTTTGATTTCTCAGTGTTCTTACCCCACTTGCATTTCTGTTTATAGTGTGTGTGTGTGTGTGTGTGTGTGTGTGTGTACCTGTAGATGTATATATACATACAGTATATACATACATATACATATATACACACATACACAAATATATGGAATCATGTGAAAAAGTTAGGACACCCTATTGAATTCCATGGTTTTCCGTATCAGGACATAATAAAAAATCATCTAGTGCTTGAATGGTCTTAAAATTTGGAAAATAAAACCTCAGATGAATAACACCACATGACATATCACACTATGTCATTATTTATTTATCAAAAATAAAGCCAAGATGGAAAAACCATGGGTGACAAAGTTAGTACACCCTATGATTCAATTGCCTGTAGATCCACTTTTAGCAGCAATAACTTGAAGTAATCATTTTCTGAATGACTTTATCAGTCTCTCACATCATTCTGGAGGAATTTCAGCTCATTCTTCTTTACAATGTTGCTCCAGTTTAATGAGGTTTGTGGACATTTGTCTATGCACAGCTCTCGCCACAGCTTTTCAGTCGGGTTGAGATCTGGACTTGACTGGGCCATTGCAACACCTTGATTCTTTTCTTTTTCAGCCGTTCTGTTGTAGATTTGCTGGTGATCTTCAAATCATTGTCCAGTTGCATGACCCAGTTTTGGCCAAGCTTTAGCTGTCGGATTGATGGTCTCACATTTGACTCTAGAATACTTTGGTATACAGAGGAGTTCATGGTCGACTCAATAACTGTAATGGCTACAAAACAAGCCTAAAATCATCAGCCCTATACCCGTATGCTTGACTTTTGGTATGAGGTGTTTGTGCTGATATGCTTTTTTGGTTTTCACCAAACTTGATGCTGTACATTCTGGCCAAACATCTCCAGTTTGGTCTAATCTGTCCAAAGGACAATCTGTCAGAAGTCTTGTGGTTTGTTCAGAAGCAACTTTGCAAACCTAAGCCATGCTGCCATTTTTTTATTTTTTTTTTAGAGAGAAGAGGCTTTCTCCTGGAAACCCTTCCAAACATGCCATACTTGACCCGTCATTTTCTAATTGTACGGTCTTGAACTTTATTATTAATTATGTTAAGTGAGGCCTGTAGAGTCTGAGGTGTAGCCCTTGGGCTGTCTGAAATTTCTCTGAGCATTACACGGTCTGATCTTGGAGTGAATTTGCTGGGACATCCACTCATGGGAAGATTGGTGTCTGTTTTGAATGTTTTCCAATTGTGAATAATCTTCCTCACTGTAAATGATGGACTTCAAATTGTTTTGAAATGGCCTTGTGTTCCCAGATTGATGGCAGCAACAATTGCTTCTCTAAGATCATTGCTAATGTCTTTCTTCTTTGGCATTGTGTTAACACACATCTGAAGGTTCCAGACACACAAACTGCCAGAACTTCAGCTTTTATAGAGGTGATCACACTTGCTGATGATCAATTAATCAAAGGTATTTGATTAGCAGTGCCTGACTGTTACTTACCCTCTTAAATTACTATGTTAACACAGTAAGGGTGTCTTAAGTTTGTCACCCATGGTTTTTCCATTTTGGCTTTATTTTTGCTAAACAAATAATGACACGGTGTGATATGTCATGTGTTGTTGTTCATCTGAGGTTTTATTTTGCAAATTTTAAGACCTGCCAAGGACCAGATGATTTTTTTTATTATGCCCTGATACAGAAAACCATGGAATTCAATAGGAACTTTTTCACATGACTGTGTGTGTATGTATATATATATATATATATATATACACACACACATATATTTTCAGTGTGCAGAACTCTCCCACTTAAACAAAAGGCCCACTAAAAGAAGAATTCAACTGGACTTTACTCATTGACCACACTTTTGCTCTCTTTTTTGTTTTTGAAAGCTAGATGCAGTGTTCATTTAGTCAATCAGTCAGGAGAAAAACCTTTAAACACAGATACAAACAGTCAAATGCAAACAGGATTTAAATGCTTGATTTTAAATTCGGAGTGTCTATTTACAAGTGCAAATAGCTGCTTTTGTTGGCAAATGCTATTTACACTAGCTCCGCCCACCAATGTCTGGTTGGGCCACTCAAGTTTTAAAAAAAGACATAGAAATCAACGTCTTCGGTG